>JAVUPR010000311.1:2327500-3527500 GCA_036785695.1 Gentiana straminea | reverse complement strand
ATTGGTTAAAATTGAGAAAAACTCCCCCACCCACGTTCTCTCTTTTATCTACGTCCCTCTACATTTTCACCCCACCACTCTGTCTAACTTCCCAAAAGAATATGTACTGCTTCCATTGCCACATCACATGCTCTCCTTTCGTCCTCTCAAATGGCTGATCTGATTTCGTGCAATAGAGAATTAATAATGATTGGCGGGGTTCTGATAGCAATAGAGAATTACATGGCAAAAGTAATGGATATCTGCATCGTGCAATGGCACCTTTGCAAGGTACAGTAGCTTACTCACTTCTTAATATGTACATAATGTCTGAATATGTTGCGGTGGAGATAAGAAAATGGGAGTTTTAACTGTGATGAAGATAGCAGTGATGCAGTACTAAAAGATCTCAATTTCGAAATCAGAAAAAGAGAACTCACAGCAATTGTTGAAACGGTTGGCTCTGGGGAAGTCATCCCTTCTTGCATCAGTTCTTGGCGAGATGAATAAAATATCCGGGAAGGCATGTTGCGGATGATGGTTTTGTCACCTTATCGTTATATCTTAATAATTACCATGTTAGGGATCTTTTGCTAAAAGCTGTCGCCGTGTACTAGAGGTCAAGACTCGGGCTTCAGCATGGCCATATTACTTCTTCATTAATTAATATTATGGCTAATCTGTGCAGGTCACAGTTTGTGGTAGCACGGCATAGATGGCACAAACATCATGGATTCAGAATGGGACAATCCAAGATAACATTCTCTTTACTCTCCCAATGAACAAAGAGTGGTACAATGAATTGATTAAGGTATGATGTTTGGAGAAGGACTTGGAAATGATAGAGTTTTGGGATGAGACGAAAATAGGGGAACATGGTATTAACCTCAATGGTGGGCAAAAGCAGCGGATCCAGCTTGCCCGGGCTGTTTATCAAGACACTGATATCTATCTACTTGATGATTTTTTTTAGTGCGGTTGATGCTCACACTGGGACAAATATATTTAAAGTACTAATGATGTTCACAAGATCAATTCTGTTTGGATTGAAATGCACTTAAGTGCCACTAATTCTCTTCTACATGAGTGTATTAGAAGAACCCTTAGTGAGAAGACAATACTATTAGTCACACACCAAGTTGACTTCTTACATAATGTCAATGTTTTGATTGAGAAAGGGTTTTTTTTAAAGCTAAAGTAAACTTATTTATGTGAATTAAAGTGATCGTTAGTCATCATTTTAGGATGTCAGTCTATCCCATTTAAGTAAAGATGGATTAATAATGAAATCATCTTAACTTACATAACCTATACACCGTTTTGTTGTTGTTATTGATTTTTGTGGGCTCATTATAAAATCTTCTGGAAATTGTTTTACGAAAATGTTGCAATTGTTTTGATATTAATGTCGTGGACATTTATTCTACAATGCACTTACTATGTTTGGTATCCGGCATTGTTTTCTTTTCATGTTTAACTATGTTTTACATTAATCTTCGTTTATGTCATTTTTATGTCATTGAGTATTGCATAGTGATGTTAGTAGAATGTTGTTCCAGGTGCGGATCAGAAGTCTAAAAGCAGGTTATGAGTAATTATTCATGCAACTTAATGTTGTTCCAATTTTGTGAAATTTTGATGCTTTGGATGCTAAATGTTAGTTGTCCCTCTGTTGGTTATAATGGTTTTCTAAGTAATATTTCTTTGCATTTAATTGTAATGTTCATTCACTAAGCTGTTGATGTTTCACATAACTGTTTGCATCGGTGTATGTTTGTATGAAATGGGAAAGCAAAGTAGCCACAAAGTCGTTAATATTCCTTTTGTTCATGTCTCTCGATCATCAACTATCCTTGCAAAACAGACTGCCAGAACATTGAATTCCATTGAAGATTCGGTACATTGATTGACAATCCCACTTCTTATTGGTAATTTGGCTAGATTTGGTAGATTGGTTGAAAAGAACTTTGTACGTTCCGCTTTTAACAAAAATTTCAAGCAGGAATTTGTTGATCACATTCTTCCTCATTTAACTTTCAGGTCCAACTGTTATGTTCTTTAAACTGCATAATATAGTAGCTTAGTCGTGTTTTTTTACTAATTATACTTATTGTTCTTTTGGTAGATTGGTTGGTGCAGAGTGCAGACTAATGGAACGTGGGGGTAAAGGTGAAACTAAAGGCAGGGGTGGATGTGAGAGCTCTATTACAGAGAGGTGTTGGTCGTTGGGTTATTCGCATGTGGCTATTTAAAAGATATAATAGTATTTATTTTCTCTTGATTTAAATGTGTAAATCATTTGTCCTTTTCCATTTGCATGCGGATTTTTTATTTTCACTTTTTTATGTTTGCTTTGATTTTCAATTTGTGATAAGAGAATTTTGCAATCCAGTTAATCAAGTAAAAACTCGAAACCTTAGCAAAATCTACTTTCGTGGACCAGATCGATTGTAGGTAATGCTTGAGGAGTCCGAGGTCGAACCCACAGAGATTGGCTTTGAGTACCACAGCTGACTTAGCACTCAGTTCAGGTCAACCAAAAAAATATGACGTTATACTATTGCATAAAAGAATGATTATACTAATCGGATTTCTTAACGATTAAAAGAGGTACGACGAACTACGATCCAAATGATTACTCTACCCTCGGACAAACTACCCCAGGAGTGTGCTCTACCTTCCTTGTCCGTCTAATGATAAACTCACGGTGTCGAGTCCTAATTCTGGTGCTAACTCACACCCTACGCAAAGCTCATCAACCCTCCCTTTAGAAGGCCAACTCACCTAACGTGATTAAGTTCTAGACTCGCCCGAGTGAACGATAAAAACCCCGTATTGGACATGGACCTAACGACTAGGGTGTCAATCTAGTGCACAGGTAGTTGTCAAACTACCTTTTAAGCCAAAACGTCTAGGGTCCCGAAACCCCGGTTCCCACACTTCGCCGCAACATACATTTATAATCTAGGTGTGTGTGATGGTGAACAAGGTGCTCAAGCTAGCTCAATTACGATTAAATAAGGTTTCGTGATATGAATTATCGATTAGAACATTTTATTACGTACTACACTACCTCCCGGTTCATCTCCCTAATGGCATTTCATCCGCTTTCCCATAATTCGGCCGTAAGAAAGATTTAGCTACTCATTATCGAATTGAAACAATAAATGGTAAAGGAATTCATTATATAAACGATAAAAGAACAAGAACCCATACCCACTTTATTGAAAATTGATGAAGTACCAAAGTTGTGCTCACAAAGATCAAATCTTGACAATCAAAATGTAATGGATTGGTGCTGTAATGTATCTAATGTAATAGAGGATCGAAAGACGAGAACAATGGTATATGGCACTTAATACTACGCTTTCGGATGAAGGAAATCGCCCAAAAAAGGCTAAAACTATCTAAATTCGTAAAAGTCTCCTGAAGAAAACGTTTGAGGTGCCCTTTTATAGCCTAGGGCAAAATTCAGCTTATCCGTACGGATAACAGGCTATCCGTACGGATAGTTCTTGATTCTCCAGGTTATCCGTAAGGATGGTAAGCTATCCGTACGGATAAGTCTCTCTCCAATATTTTTGATCCTGACTGAGAGTTGTCCATACGGACAGACGTTTCTCCGTACGGATAGATGCCTTAACTTCAAAAACTTCCATTTTTCCATACTTAGCCTTCGTTTCTCGCCTCGGACACGTCTAAACTCATAAATCATCGCTTTCCGGGCTCCCGACTCACCCAAATCCTGCATAAACATGGAAACAACAAGAAAACGCATAACCCCACAAACTACGGGTGCTCGGGAAATGAGTATAAAGTGCTAAAAGTAGGCCGAGTTTACGGAAAAACCGACAGTTACTCGCCGTGCATAGAAAACCTCATTAACACTCATTATAGGGTCTAAACTCACCCAAAAACATGCTAGAAACATGATAACCATGGGTTAAACTGTACAGAAATGTACAGTAAAGTTGGTTCCTATCACCACCCCACACTTAGCCTTTACTCGCCCTCGAGTAAATCAAGCGATCAAACAATGCCAAGGAATCAACTTTATGGTACATGCATGAGTTTCAAAATATCAAAGTAAAAGGAACTTAGACAAGTGAATGTAATACCTTGACTCCACAAAATAACGAAATGGAGTGAGTATGTGGTGAATGACGATGACTTATACTCAATACGGTTACCGGCGTGGAATACCGGACAAACGACTGCACACAATCCTGCCCTTCCTAGAGTCTCCACTAATCGAGGTTCACTAGAGCCAGAGATCCGGTCAGGTAGGACTTTAAAGGTTATAACGTTAGGCTCGGACGGGGGTTATCGAAAGATAATTTGGGACTGGAGAAAAGAAAGCACGAGTGAACCTAATCATTGCGTGTACTCCCTCAACTCGAAAATAGAAAACCACCAAACTTCTTTCTAATTTCCATTAGAACAACATCCAAACTTAACATCATATTAGCTAATACGCATACTCCTTTTTCCGGCTTTCTTTGGTTTGACTTTATTCACATTTTTTTTTTGAACAAACTTTTCTTTCGAACCAAAGGCCACATCGAAGATTCCCTCGAGCTCCTCCCCTTCTAGATGTTAGCTCAAAACTCCCTCCTCATATCATTTCACATACTCTCCCCCACCCCACACTTGCCTTGGCGAGTGTGTCTAAAGGAACAACTAAGTCCATTCGTAGGGTAGTCAAAAAGAAACGTGACCAAATTATCGGCTCAGGTCTAGGAATTATAAGCTAATTAACCAAAAACGGCTCAAATTTCGTACGGTGGTCAGACCGTTCCTATCAAGGCTTAGGAGGGTTTAGAGGGATAATGTTGGGATGTTTTCTTTTGTCTCTGGTCGCTTCAAAGAAATGCCTTTCCCGTCATCCTGAACCTACCTAGGGTGAATCATTTCTATTTCACCTCAAAACTAGGGGTACAGGTGTGTAAAGCAATCATACTAAGTATAACCGTCGTCAAACGTGTACTAAAAGTGTTCCGCATCGTGATAGAATGGACTCACTGGAAGACATTCACAAGGCTAAAAACCATTTACTAACTCAACCGTGAACAACATGCATATATCGCGGTGTTAAAACCCTAGAAAAATTTTTGAAAATCCTAGAAATCAACTCGAAACCGAGTAAAACTAAGTTCATCTCATAACGGCATAGTAAACTATGAAAACATGCGAATAAGCTAAGTCGCCCCACCCCCCACTTTAGTGAAACACCGTCCTCGGTGTGTGAACGAAAAGGAAAAAGAGACTTAGCTTAGTAGCCCGGCAAAACGGCGTGATCAAGTCCCGTAACGGTCGTGAGGTAAAGCATCCCGAATCCCTATATAAAGAAAAAAAATATCCAAGACATACGTGCACGGGACATGGTCCACGTGGCATAGCAAGTAATAAGGGGGAAATCCGGGGATAATCAAAATATTCGACCTCGTTACGTCAGAAAACTTGAATGAGAGTACTATATGGATAAAGCATCAAACATGATATATAAAACATCCAAAATCATCATCCATCCATGAATAATCCAGAAAGCAAGTCAAGAAGGCTAAAGTAGTGAAAAGAGGTGCCTTATGGCTTACAAACCAAGGAGGGAAAAGTAGCACAAAAGTGATCACAAAACAAAAACCCTAGCCAAATCTAAACGGAAACTGAGACACCAACACCCTGACCTAAAGAAAAACTAAGGACCGACTCGAAAGGAACAACATCGACTGTTTTACCATTATATAAACGATAAAAGAACAAGAACCCATACCCACTTTATTGAAAATTGATGAAGTACCAAAGTTGTGCTCACAAAGATCAAATCTTGACAATCAAAATGTAACGGATTGATGCTGTAATGTATCTAATGTAATAAAGGATCGAAAGACGAGAACAATGGTATATGGCACTTAATTCTACGCTTTCGGACGAAGGAAATCGCCCAAAAAAGGCTAAAACTATCTAAATTCGTAAAAGTCTCCTGAAGAAAATGTTTGAGGTGCTCTTTTATAGCCTAGGGCAAAATTCAGCTTATCCGTACGGATAACAGGCTATTCGTACGGATAGTTCTTGATTCTCCAGGTTATCCGTACGGATGGTAAGCTATCCGTACGGATAAGTCTTTGTCCAATATTTTTGATCCTGACTGAGAGTTGTCCGTACGGACGACGTTTGTCCGTACGGACAGATGTTTGTCCGTATGGATAGATGCCTTAACTTCAAAAACTTCACTTTTTCCATACTTAGCCTTCGTTTCTCGCCTCGGACACGTCTAAACTCATAAATCATCGTTTTCCGGGCTCCCGACTCACCCAAATCCTCATAAACATGGAAACAACAAGCAAACGCATAACCCAGCAAACTACGGGTGCTCAGGAAATGAGTATAAAGTGCTAAAAGTAGGCCGAGTTTACGGAAAAACCGACAGTTACTCGCCGTGCATAGAAAACCTCATTAACACTCATTATAGGGTCTAAACTCACCCGAAAACATGCTAGAAACATGATAACCGTGGGTTAAACTGTACAGAAATGTACAGTAAAGTTGGTTCCTATCAATTTGGTATTGTGTTGATTATCAATTTGGTAGATTTGCTTGTTTGGTTTTATGTTAAGTAATTGAAATTTTCAATGGTTGGTAAATACATTTGCATTGGGGGCACCTCATTTACAAGGAGTCCCATCTCAAAATTGTTATTGTTATGATTGTTTCAATTGTTTGCATAATTGGTGAAAATGAGGAAGAAGAATAAAATTGATCAGGTTGATAGGTTTTTTTTTCTATCCAAAAGGCCCATATTTCAACTTTTTACATATGTAAGTTTTTTTTTCACAGTGGTGGTCTGCATACAATTCTTTTTAGGAAGTGGAGACAATATTTTAAGAAGCAATTTGTTGTTTTACAAAGGGGAAAAAACCAATTCGGTAGAGAATTGAACGTTGCTTTGTTGTGCTGTTTTTCTCATGCCTTTGAGATGTGTTTTGGACCAAGTTTAGCTGTTGCAATTGGTGTTGTTGAGCTAAGTTTTGATGCTGCAATTTTTGTGTTTCCTTTTTGGTTAATGCTCAGGTTTTGCAAAATTGTTAAAGACGTCTCTGCTATATTGTTGCTGTTGCGTTTTGGGTCAATAAAAAATAGTGAATATGCTACTTTTCTGATTGGGTACTCAAGTCTTAAGCTGCTTTGTTGATTTTCAGTATACGGAGTTTCAGATGCAATTCAAGCTGTTAAGGCATGCTAGGGAGGACGCCAATGCTGCAATGACAGGAGGTTCGGTTGAATCACCATTATCACTCTTACACGGCGTTGGTTTTTGTATTTGAGGGGAAGTTCTATTTTTCTTTACCACTTTAGTATGAATAATTTGTGAGTGTTATTTTTTTAATTTTCAAGACTTCTTGTTAAGGGTGATTTTGTACGGTTTTTAACATTATATTTGATAATGATTTCCTCCGTATTTGTATAATTTGCATAGAAAACGAGTGTTCAAATGATTTATTAAGCAAGTGAGTTTTTAATTAGTTTATTCGCAAAATGAGGTTGTGTATGTGTTTTAATTATGGTTTTACGAGTATTTGGATTGTGTTACGTTTTGCGGTGTTTTTGATGTCATGTAGGTACATGTTGGAGGCTAAATTGATGATCAAATGTTGACATAATTCGAGCTAAATCAAGATAAAGATTGAAGAAGGAAGAGATAATGATCAAGAAACCGGAACCAGGCACTTCATAGGGATTTTGTCCACACTTGTAGGCACTTTCAGGGAAAGTTGTCTTGATGAAAGATGTAGAGGATTGAAATAGCTTTCCAACGCATGTTGAATCACCTCATTCGGAGCCCTAGAAGTGAAGTTATGAGCAAAATACTGGAGCTGAGTAGTGGACGGGCGTCTATAAAAGTGAACTGGCGTCCAGAATCGTATTTTACATTCAGAGAGTTCAAACGCGTTCGAACGAGCGTTCACCTAGCGTCCAAGAAATCTGGACGAGCGTCCATTGAAGCAGACGGGCGTCCGTTTTGCCGACTTAGCCAAACCGCCTCAAAACTCTATATAAGCAGCGTTTTTCTCAAACCCTAAAGATACAATTCGACCCCTAAACCCTAGGGAGCAGCTTGGCTGCGTTTTTACTCCTTTATTTTCCAGTTTTTATGCAATAAAACATCTAGATTAGATAGTTAGATTTATGTTCTTTATTTCATCAATTTCAAGCTTTCAAAGGATGCTAAGAGGCTAATCCCTCTTTGAACAAGCGTTGTGAAGCCGTCCAATTCAACAATTCAGTTTTGTTCGTGATTAATTCGTGAGTTTCTACTTCGAAGTTGTTTCTTTTATCATTGTTTATCATTATGTATTGCAATTACATCGAAAGATCGTTGCTTTTATGATTGTTTTAACTTGATGAGAGTCATGTTAATGTTAGATCACCATGATAAAAGTTTAGACCTTTAATCTAATCAAAACGAAAGTTATTAGATTAAATCTCTAGATTAGAAATTGAAAGATTTCACGCCTAGGTTAGAAAGACGTAATCTTTAACATCGAGAGATAAAAGATTAGGAAACGAACTCGTCTACGAGAGTAGGAGTTTATGCCTTCGATTAGGTGAATCACGACTTGAGTAGAGATCACGAATTAATCCGAATTAGAATTGAATGTTGATAGGATAGGTGGATCAATTGCTTGTTCGTTCGTTATAATTTGATTTAATCCTTAAAACTTGAATTGTTTAGCTTTAGTTTACTTTTCTGCACTTTAGTTTAGTTTTTATCGCTTTCAATCTTGCCTAGCATTGGAGCAATCCTCTGTCTAGTTACTTTTTCGCATATTTGTTTAGGTTAGATTCGTGACATAGTTAGTTTAAAGCAAAAACTAGGATTCACATTCGTCGAGTTCCCCATAGGATCGACCCGGCATTAACTTCGTACTACGATCCTTATACTTGAGGTTAACCGGTTTATAAATATTATTACTTGTTTATTCGCATTAGATAAATCCGGGACAAGTTTTTGGCGCCGTTGCCGGGGAACCGGACGGTTGCCTAGTTTTTGTTTTTGTTTTTTTTTAGTTTGTTTTAAATTCTTGTTTTTAGGTTAGATCTTTTCAGTCTTTGTTTGTTGTTAGTAGTTTAGTTGTTTTTGTTCGTTTATCTGTCGTTTTATTTGTATTTCTGTGAGTAGTTAATATAAATTTTTTTGCTTCTAGTCTAGACTCGTTTTTTGTGTTTGTACTCGTTTTCTAATCGTTTCGCCCGCTTGGAAGAGCGTCCGTTGTACTAGACGCCCGTCCGCTTCTTGCTCTAGTCGGACGAGCGTTCATACCTCCGGACGCCCGTCCAAAGGAGTTCGAAAAAAAAACGGACGAGCGTTCATATTTTGAACGCCCGTCCATTCTCGAAAACTAGTCGACGAACGTCCGCTTAATTGGACGCCCGTCCGTCCCGTCTCGCCATCGCTTTTTATCTTTATTTCAATTAGGTTTTCTCGTTTTTCGTAGGTAAGTGTCGTAGGTAGGTTTCTTAGGTTGAATCATCGACTCCACACCTTTCACGATCAAATTTTAGGATAAAAGGGTCCGTTTTAGCACTTGATAGTATTTTGGCCATAACTTTCGGCTCGAGTGTCGGATTGGCGCGCAGGACCCCAATTCGGAAAGCTCGTTCCGACGCCGACGACGTGGCAGACGCCGGAGGCCGTCCGACACCGTTTTCGAGGTCAAAATCCACTGTTTTCCCTTCCATTTTGGGCTCAGAAGATTTCAACACGTTTTTAGTGTTTCCTGTTTTTCTGTTTTTAAATTTTTCGTAGTTAAGTTTCGTAGTTTTTTATTCCTCTAGGTTTAGTTATCCTTTCCCTCTCGTCCGATCTGTCCTTTCGTCACTTTCTATCCTTTCTTGCTCAACACCTTGAGTTGGTGTTCGGTTTATGCAAACTCGTAGTCATAAGGGATCACTAATCTATTCCCCGACCCCGAGCGGACCATAGTCCGACCCAATAGGCGGAGACTTCGTTTCGACGAAGAAGAAACGCTCTAGATCAAGAATTTGAGCAATATCTTTCGGGAGAAATCGAAAGAATAGTAATAATGGCGGCGGAAGATAGACGGACGTTGGCCGACTATGCCATGCCCGGCACGGTCACCATCAACCCGGCTATCGTCATGCCTACCATTACGCTCCAAACTTCGAGCTTAAACCCGGACTTATTCGGATGATGCGGCATGCATCAATTTTCCATGGTTTTCCATCGAAAACCCCCACACTCACTTACACACATTCTTGCAAATATGCGGTACTACCCGTATCCAAGGTGTAAGTGAGGACGCCATCAAGCTTAAACTATTTCCATTTTCCTTACGGGGGAGGCACTCGAGTGGTATCACTCTCTCCCCTCTCGAATCCATCACTACGTGGGCGGAGCTCGAGAAGGAATTTCTAAGTCAATACTTTCCCCCTTCAAAAACGACCCACCGTCCGAACGAAATCTTCACATTCCGTCGACTGGAAAATGAGTCATTCTTTGAGGCGTGGAAAAGGTTTAAGTCTCTCCCCGCGAAAGTGTCCCCATCATGGCTTGCCCAAGCAAAGGCAAGTCCATACTTTCTTCGACGGATTGACCGAGCTCACCAAGGGCATGGTCAATAGTTCCTCTGGTGGGGCATTTCTCAAGAAAACACCTGATGAAGGATGGGCATTGTTCGAAGACATTGCCAAATACAACTATGCCCCATCCTATCAAGCTATTCAGGCACCTCCTCCTCCTCCCAAGGTCGAGGAAGTGACTATGCAAAATCGATTGCCTTGTTGCAAAAGCAAATGGCTAATTCTCGCGACAACATCCCAAATTGTTCCTAATCCGAGTAATCGGACTCTTTCGTTTCCACGAACTCTCGGGTTCTCAGTATTGTGAAGCATGTTTGTCGACGGCCATATGACCGGCCAATGTCAATTTTCTTCCCCTCTCTCTCGGCAAGTCAATGATGTTCATGACTATGGACGGCATAATCCAATCACATGCCAAGTATGTGACAGCATGGGGCACACTGCTCGCTTCTGTCCCATGATTGGGCAGAATGCGGAAGTCAATGCTTTCTCTGGCCAGACAAATCAGAGATTCAACAACCAATTCTCTGGCCAGAACAATTTCCAAAACCAAGGGTTTAATCAATCTTCGGGATTTAATCCTAATTCGAACTTCAATAGAAACCCTGGTTATAATCAGAACCCAAGCTATAATTCTTCCAATCCACGGAAAGGTTCAATCGAATTGGCCCGCCAATTCTAATTCTACATTTCCAAATCGGTCCAATCACCACTACCTCAAAATCATCGAACTCTCAAGGACCCTCCCAATCCAACAATTTCGAAACCAAGTTGGAGGAGCAAAGCGAGGACAATAAAAAATCTTGAGAAACAAATAGGGCAATTGGTGAGCGGCTAGCGTCAAGACCCCCAGGGGCATACGCCGGCTTTTGCGATAAAAACCCAAAAGGCGGTCAAGTCGCTCACGCCGATTTAAGCGGCGAGTCAATGCACCGACTCAGGTACCTTCACCTCCATACGGTAGAGAAGAGGCCGGTGCAATGAATTTGAGAAGTGGTTCTCAAGTTGGTGGTCCCCCGGCTTCCAGGGAAACCACTAGCCCCTCCCCGCCATTGGTAAGGCGGGTTGGGAAGTTGAGCACCCATCATCCCCTTGGTCATGCGAGAAGGAAAATCGGTGGCCGATCCCCCGATAGAAGAAAGAGTTGAGATTCCTCAAGTGGCCGATCCCTTGAGGAATAAAGAATCAATTGGAAGTCCTCGGTGGTTGTTCCCCGAGAAGTGAAACATTTGAGGATCCTCGGGTGGTGATCCCCGAGGAGTGATGAGTTAAATGATAGTCGGTGGGCCGATCCCCGACTAGCAAAAAGAATGAGAAGACGGTTCGGTGGAAAGATTTGGAAGACAAAGCTATCAGCGCATCCTCAAAGAAAATCTTTTCTGAGAGTGATCTAAAGAAGCTTCCGTTTCCTCCAAGGAAGAGCAACATTCCATTGGTTGAAGACAAAAAGTACGAGAAGGTGCTAAACCTTCTGAAAACTACTCAGGTAAATCTGCCATTATCCGAGGTCTTGGTAGAGATGCCTAAGTATACAAAGTTCATCAAGGATGTTGTATCTTCCAAGAAGAAGTTAGCAGAAATGGATCACGCAATTGGTGAGGATTGTTCAATGATCAATTATCCAGACTTACCAATCAAAAGAGGTGACCCCGGGAAATTCGTGCTCACATTGCGGATGGGAGGCCTAGTCTTTCCAAATTCTTTATGTGACACAGGTGCATCCATAAGCTTGATGCCATTATCTATTTGCAAGCGAGCGGGTTTACAAAGTCTTCTAGAACCCACTACCATGAACTTGCAGTTCGCTGATAGATCTTCAAAGAAAGCCTCAGGGATCCTAAAGGACGTATTGGTTCAAGTTGGTAGGTTTACCTTTCCCGTTGACTGGTATGTCTTAGATATGGAGAAAAATGAAAACGTCCCTCTGATTCTTGGAAGACCTTTCCTATCTACAGCTAGAGCCCTCATCGATTGTGATGGTGGGAAAGTAACTATCCGAGTTGGTGACCAAGAGGTGAGCTATAGTGTTTCTAAATCTATTCAAGTACCCTCCGGTTCTCCAACCGGCTGTTCCATTGAGGAGACGTCTGATGACTTCAATGACTTCATGGATAAGCAAGTCTTGGCTGTAGAAGCAGAATATGAGCGATTGATTGATAATCTGAATAATCATGGTGTGGTCAATCTAGACCAGTTAGCAGCTGATTTTGAGGATGAGCTACGAGAAGAAGCTTTGGCAGTAGGGCCGCTAAGTAAACTCCACGATGTTGAGTTGAGGAGTGGAGATCTTAAATCAAGTCTAGAGGAACCCCCTGTAGACTTGGTTCTGAAGCCGTTGCCTAAACATCTTAAGTATGTATTTCTGAGAGAAGGTGACAAGCTTCCTTTGATCATCTCTCGCCAAGCTCTCTCGAATAGAAGAGCTTAAACTCGCTAAACGTCTTGCGCAAAAATGAGAAAGCCTTTGGATGGCGGGTGGGAGATATCCGAGGGATATCTCCCGACATCCGTATGCACAAGATCAAGACCGAGGAGGGTGCAAAACGAGTTAGACGACCTCGAGAGAAGACTCAACCCTCACATGCAAGAGGTAGTCAAGAAGGAAATTATCAAGCTTCTAGATATGGGTATCATATACGCCATTGCAGACAGTGAGTGGGTATCCCCAACTCAAGTGGTTCCCAAAAAGGGTGGAATTACGATTGAGAAAAATGAGAAGGGAGAGGAGATAGCATTGAGGCTCGTTACAGGCTATAGGGTCTGTATTGACTATAGAAAACTCAATGAGGTCACACTGAAAGATCATTTTCCCCTTCCATTCATAGACCAGATGCTTGAGCGTCTAGCGGGGCACGCATTCTACTGCTTCCTGGATGGATATTCAGGATACTTCCAGATACCCATCGACCCTGTTGACCAAGAGAAGACCACTTTCACTTGCCCTTATGGGACATTCGCCTACAGGCGGATGCCATTTGGTCTCTGTAATGCCCCGGCCACCTTCCAAAGGTGTATGATGGCAATCTTTGACGGGCTAGTTGAAAAGTGCATGGAGATTTTTATGGATGATTTCTCAGTCTTTGGTCAATCCTTCGATGACTGCCTCGATAATCTTGATCAGGTGTTGTCCAGATGTGTGGAAAAGGACTTAGTGCTTAATTGGGAAAAATGTCATTTCATGGTAGATGAAGGCATAGTCCTTGGCCACAAAGTGTCCGCCAAAGGTATAGAAGTAGATAGGGCCAAGGTAGAAGCTATTGAGAAGATGAGTTATCCTAAGAATGTGCGCGAAGTCGAGGTTTCCTCGGACATGTCGGTTTCTACGGAGATTCATCCAAGATTTTTCCAAAGTAGCCAAGCCCCTATCTACTCTGCTCAAGGAAGACGTTGAGTTCAATTTCGATGAAAACTGCAAGCAAGCGTTTGAGGAGCTCAAGAATCGGTTAATATCCGCTCCAATTCTTATTTCACCTGACTGGAACTTACCCTTTGAGCTTATGTGCGATGCATCCAACTATGCTGTTGGTGCAGTCTTAGGGCAAAAGCTTAATGGAAAGTTCCAGCCTATCTATTATGCCAGTCACACGTTGAATCCATCGCAAGTTAACTATACGACTACCGAAAAGGAATTATTGGCCGTAGTGTTTGCTATGGACAAGTTCCGAAGTTACTTGTTAGGTGCTCAAGTGATCGTGTGGACTGATCACGCTGCCTTGCGTTATCTCATGACCAAAAAGGAAGCTAAACCGCGCTTACTGCGTTGGATACTGACCCTCCAAGAATTTGACGTTCAAATCAAAGATAAGAAGGGCAGTGAGAATGTAGTGGCGGATCATGTCTCTAGGATGATAAGTGAGGAAAAGGGTGATCCTGAAGATATAGATCTTTACTTTCCTCTCGGAAAACATCATGTTGATCGATGGCCGCTCTCCGATGTTCCATGGTATTCGTCCATTGTGAATTACCTTCATGCCCGTTACCTTGACCCCGAAATGTCGTATCAAGAGAAGAAGAAGTTCTTCTCTGATATGAAATATTTCGTTTGGGATGAACCTTACCTCTTCAAGATCTGCAAAGATGGTTTGCTGAGGAGGTGTGTTCCTGAATCTGAGCAACGAGATATAATCGAGCAATGCCATAGTGGACCCACAGGTGGTCACTTTGGTCCTTGGAAAACAGTTGCGAAGATCTTTCAATCCGGTTTTTATTGGCCAACGATCTTTAAAGATACAGAAGCCTTCTGTAAAGCTTGTGATCGTTGCCAAAGAACCGGAGCTTTGACAAGGCGGTTTGACATGCCGTTGAAACCCATCCTGGAATGCGAAGTCTTTGATGTTTGGGGCATCGATTTTATGGGACCATTCCCATCATCTTGTGGCAACAAATACATCTTAGTCTGTGTTGACTATGTTTCGAAATGGGTGGAGGCAATAGCCACTCCTCACAATGATCATAAAACGGTCATGAAATTCCTTAAGAAGAATATCTTTGTGAGGTTTGGATGTCCACGTGCCTTGATAAGTGATGAAGGGACACACTTTTGTAACCGACCCTTGGAGAAAGTCCTCGAGAAGTATGGTGTTCACCATAAAATCGGCACACCATATCATCCGATGACTAGTGGTCGAGGTTGAGCGAAGCAACCGAGTCTTAAGAAAATCCTGGAGAAGATCGCTGAATAGTCATAGAAAAGACCGGAGTACGAAGTTGGACGATGTACTTTGGGCATATAGATCGCCTATAAGACCCCTATGGGTACATCGCCATATCAAATGGTCTACGGGAAACCATGTCATCTCGCTGTCGAGCTAGAGCACGGGCGTGCGGGCTACGAAGTTTCTTAACTTCGATTCCCAATCTGTGGCAAACACCGCCTGCGGCGGTTGCTGTACGAGCCGGATGAATTCGGACTCCAAGCTTACGAAAGCGCCGGGATTAGTAAGGAGAAGATGAAACTCCTCCACGATGCCAAGATAAAGAAGAGAGAATTCAAGGTCGGTGAGCAAGTGTTACTCTACAATTCCGGGTTGCATTTGTTTCCGGGCAAGTTGAGGACACGTTGGTCCGGTCCTTTCGAGATTCTCCAAATCATTCCTGGAGGTGTGCTAGAATTACGAGGTTATGGTGATCAACCGTTCCGAGTTAATGGTCGAGGTGCAAGCACTATATAGGTGAACATAAAGAAAAGCCTTTGATTGTTAAATTCCTCGAAATCCTCGGGTGTGGGACTTCGAAGTCAACCACTTTGACGAGTTTTCACCCGATTTGTTTTCGAGGATGACGGTTGTGTTAAATCGAAGATGTTCTAGCGAGTAGTGCTTGATATGGAAGAGTTTGAAAGGGAGCGACAACTCAAACGTCATCAGAGGAACCGGAGAAGAAAGAATGCAACCATGGGGAAACTTAAAAAGGTATGGAGAGCTTTCAAAGATTTAACCCCATGTGTTCGCTGCTGTTTCTGCGGCCACACTACTGATTCGAGCTTACACGAGGTAGTGGCTGGCAGAAAGGTTAAATGGCCTGATCCAGGCTGAGCTTCAAATGTGTCGAGCTAACGACATAAACCAAAAGCGCTACTAGGGGGCACCCTAGATATCTGTTTTTCTTTTGTTTATTTTCTTTTGTTTTTCTTTTGTGTGTCTTCGTTTAGTTTTAGTCTAGTTAGGGTTTTGTGTGAATCTGCTCTGTATTTGTAGTTGACGGTTGGATGCTCTGCACTTTTCCTTGGACGGTGATTTTTCCATCTAAACGATTATCTCTTGTGTTTCATATGATATAATTCCCCCTATCCCCGAGATACTTTTCGTGTTTGTCAAGTGTGCAGGATAGTCTTGATAGCGTTTGTGAGTTTCAGACGATGTCAGTTTTCCGGTGGATGGTCCACAATCTACTGATGTCTTCGAGCATTTCTGGATTGGACGTACGCCACTTCCGGTGTTGCGTGCCTCTTTAGAACTACAATCGGCTAAGTTCTCTTTTCTTTTATTTTTGCACACCATGAGGACATGTTGTCATTTAAGTGTGGGGGAGGGGAATGGTCGCTATGTATCGACCATTTGGTTAATACATGAAATCATATGATATTATTTCTATGTTAAATGAGCTAAATTTTCAAAATTTTTGTTTTGTCTCGAGTGAGCAATGCATGTTTTTGTTCGGTTTGTTATATTCATCGATGCTATATGCCATATGTTCCGTAAGTTAGTTGATTCACCCGAATTATTTTCCACGAGCCATAGTGAATGATGAGCTATATTATAAAGTTAACCCCTTTTGATTAGTGATGTTTGATTCCTTATAAGTCATGTACTTAGTGCTACGTATATATCGTGAGATTTATGGTAGTTTGTATTTAGTTCCGTAGTATGACGTACTGTGAATATCTAGAAGTTTGAATGTGATAAGTAACACGGGGCTAATGTCAATTAAAAGGATAAGTTAATAGTTGATTAAAAAAGGGTGTGTCGAAAGCTAGTCGATGATTTGAGTGAGGTAGGGTATACCACGTATGTCCTATACCACTATGATGACTAAAAGCTCACGACAGTTAGGAAAAGTCGCCTTATGATTGGAGTAAGGTAGGGTATTATCTCGAAATATCCTATTCTCGCTATGAGGGCAATAGCTTCTTCTAATGTGTGTTTAAAGTGAAAGAGTTAAATCAACTTAATAATTGGTATGGAATGAATATAAGACTTAGTTGTCGTTAATCTTATCCCCAGTATAAACCGATGGATATGTTGTAGGGATTATCCTCTGAGTATTTCAGAAAGGCCCTAGATTCATTCGATCATTCTTTTCGGGATATGTCACGTTTGTAGGGTGCATCTTATGAGTGTCATTTATTACTAGTCTACGATGGGGTATTAGCTAGTTTTGCTTTGAGTTTCTCAAGTTTGGATTTAGTGGAAATTTTCTATGGCTATGCACACACACGGTGGTGAACTTCTAATTTATTGACTATGTGGTATATTTGTTGAGGTGTCTATATTCTTTCCGAGCCTTTATCTTGTTTTGTTTTGCTCGGGACGAGCAAAGTTTAAGTGTGGGGGAGTTGTTAAGGGTGATTTTGTACGGTTTTTAACATTATATTTGATAATGATTTCCTCCGTATTTGTATAATTTGCATAGAAAACGAGTGTTCAAATGATTTATTAAGCAAGTGAGTTTTTAATTAGTTTATTCGCAAAATGAGGTTGTGTATGTGTTTTAATTATGGTTTTACGAGTATTTGGATTGTGTTACGTTTTGCGGTGTTTTTGATGTCATGTAGGTACATGTTGGAGGCTAAATTGATGATCAAATGTTGACATAATTCGAGCTAAATCAAGATAAAGATTGAAGAAGGAAGAGATAATGATCAAGAAACCGGAACCAGGCACTTCATAGGGATTTTGTCCACACTTGTAGGCACTTTCAGGGAAAGTTGTCTTGATGAAAGATGTAGAGGATTGAAATAGCTTTCCAACGCATGTTGAATCACCTCATTCGGAGCCCTAGAAGTGAAGTTATGAGCAAAATACTGGAGCTGAGTAGTGGACGGGCGTCTATAAAAGTGAACGCGTCCGAATCGTATTTTACATTCGAGAGAGTTCAAACGCGTTACGAACGAGCGTTCACCTAGCGTCCAAGAAATCTGGACGAGCGTCCATTGAAGCGGACGGGCGTCCGTTTTGCCGACTTAGCCAAACCGCCTCAAAACTCTATATAAGCGGCGTTTTTCTCAAACCCTAAAGATACAATTCGACCCCTAAACCCTGGGGAGCGGCTTGGCTGCGTTTTTACTCCTTTATTTTCCGGTTTTTATGCAATAAAACATCTAGATTAGATAGTTAGATTTATGTTCTTTATTTCATCAATTTCAAGCTTTCAAAGGATGCTAAGAGGCTAATCCCTCTTTGAACAAGCGTTGTGAAGCCGTCCAATTCAACAATTCGGTTTTGTTCGTGATTAATTCGTGAGTTTCTACTTCGAAGTTGTTTCTTTTATCATTGTTTATCATTATGTATTGCAATTACATCGAAAGATCGTTGCTTTTATGATTGTTTTAACTTGATGAGAGTCATGTTAATGTTAGATCACCATGATAAAAGTTTAGACCTTTAATCTAATCAAAACGAAAGTTATTAGATTAAATCTCTAGATTAGAAATTGAAAGATTTCACGCCTAGGTTAGAAA
Organism: Gentiana straminea; assembly: GCA_036785695.1. Lineage (NCBI taxonomy): Eukaryota > Viridiplantae > Streptophyta > Magnoliopsida > Gentianales > Gentianaceae > Gentiana > Gentiana straminea. The sequence goes on along the minus strand of JAVUPR010000311.1, from coordinate 3,508,743 downwards.
GACGTAATCTTTAACATCGAGAGATAAAAGATTAGGAAACGAACTCGTCTACGAGAGTAGGAGTTTATGCCTTCGATTAGGTGAATCACGACTTGAGTAGAGATCACGAATTAATCCGAATTAGAATTGAATGTTGATAGGATAGGTGGATCAATTGCTTGTTCGTTCGTTATAATTTGATTTAATCCTTAAAACTTGAATTGTTTAGCTTTAGTTTACTTTTACGCACTTTAGTTTAGTTTTTATCGCTTTCAATCTTGCCTAGCATTGAGCAATCCTCTGTCTAGTTACTTTTTCTCGCATATTTGTTTAGGTTAGATTCGTGACATAGTTAGTTTAAAGCAAAAACTAGGATTCACATTCGTCGAGTTCCCCGTAGGATCGACCCGGCATTAACTTCTGTACTACGATCCTTATACTTGAGGTTAACCGGTTTATAAATATTATTACTTGTTTATTCGCATTAGATAAATCCGGGACACTTCTATCATGTTTAATGTAACATGGAGAAATGTGTTTGCCTACATTTATAATTTATTTTTTGCCCTTTCCATTTCAGTGTGAAAAGTCTTCTGAAATTGAATTACATTAATCTTCATTGCCTTGAGGTCCATAAACACATGCTTTAAAATGATGCACAACTGTGACGCAGCTATCTTCTTAAGCATTCTTTTGCATTCATTAATGTTCTATTTTTTGGTTGATTTCCAAATCACGTGTGGTCTTTTTTTTTCTTTTTCTTTTTGGTTGTATATGTCATTGATAATCGTCATTCCTGATGAATTTGTTAATATCTTTTCTTGCTAACTTGGGTTTCCATTATGGAATTTTAATGGTTTAGACACCGTAAACAACTCTGATTTTTATTGACATTTGTTTTACTCTTTGCTAAATATTCATTATTCTTCTTTGTAGTGTAATTCATAATTGCAACGATGGAGGATTGGCCTGAAACGGAAAATATGCGGTGAAGAAAATGAAATTGGGAGTGTACTCAAAATTCATACGTTTTAGTAGACTATCAAAATCAGTGTACTCAAAATTTCTAGATTGAATTGCCGCCGCATAACTAAATGTTGTACTTTGCTATTTGCTCATATAAATTTTACATCAACAGGTTCTTTCGTGGGGCCTCCCTAATTATGTTATTACTTTTTGTGTTTTTCTGTAACGCCCCACTCCTAGATACCGAGCCCTTATCCAGAAGAGAACGTTCGGCGCGTATAGCATTAAATAAATTTAATATTATACGCAAGTCTCTACGTCGTCGTATCAAATAAAAGCAAACGGAAGCCCAAAAGACTCGGGTAAAATCATAAATGCTATTATGAATAGAAAGTAACCATTCTAAAGATGGAAGGAATTAACTTACAACAACGATTCTCCAAAGATTACAAAGTACAGTGTCTTGAAAGTACAACTTGTCTACAAAGTCTAGAATTAAAAGTAAAACAAAACATCGTCGAAAGTCTTCCTCGTAGTCCTCAACAAACTCATGGTCAGCCTGTTCGTCTTCTCACCCCACAATGCATACAAAAGAAAATGCAAAGGAGGTAAGTACAAAGTACTTAGTAAAAGTGAGAAGCTAATGAATAACTAAGTTCTACAATGTAAAGGTTCCTATTATTAATTATTAAGTTATCTTTATAAGACCATCTCAATCTAGGGTTCACTCCATGTCCATCAACATGTTATTACTATACGTTTCTATCTTAACTTATCTTGGTTACATCATTACTCAAGGACACTGTGCATGATGAAAATTCCACCACGAGATATACTTGCCAACTACGGTGATTAGCACCGATAGTCCCGGGATCTCCCCGGTATGCATATACGTTCGGCGAATTTCCTCCACTGCCATTCAGCCGTTTATAGGCCATCAGTGTTGTTCGCTTTTACTGAACGTATCACATCGCCGATATGAATCAGTGCTTAACCGAGAATAAGTGACGTTTTAGCTTTTACTACACGTATGTAATTATTTACCGTTGTTATCTAGCCACCTAAGTGTTTTTAGGTAAGCTCCCTCACATACACTACTCTCTTTCCTAGACCACTAGACACGGACAAGTAGGGCTGTAAATGAACCTAAGTATTCGATTCGATCCGGAGTATTCGGCTCGAAAAAGCTCGATTCGGGCTCGTTTCGTGGGTTCGATCTTCGAGCCGAACCTTACAAATTAGATATTCGGTGGTCGAGCCGAACATGTTCGAACATGTTCGGCTCGGATATCATAAATTCATATACGATTCGAGCCGAACATGTTTTTTAAAACCGAGCCGAACATGTTCGATTTTTTTTTAAAACCCAGTTCGAGCCGAACATGTTCGAACGGTTCGAAATGTTCGAGCCGAACCGAGCCGAGCTTTTTTCCCCAAATACCAGACCGAACCCGAGCCGAATAATGAAAATATAAGGCTCGGCCATTTCGAGCCGAGCCGAACCCTGCCAGGGTTCGGTAGGGTTCGGCTCGTTTACATGCCTACGGACAAGGCCTAGCAAATACACAGACATTGATGAATACTAATTCATCAAAGCACGAGCCCTTTCATGCTCTTCCGACGGTCCCGAACTTGAACTTCCTTTAAGAGCACGTCCGGTGCCGGAACCAAACGCATCAGAAGCTCAATCGAGGCTTGTTTATTTTCATTTAATGTTATTAGATCAAGAAATAACATTTAAATTGGACTCGTAGCTTAAAACAACATTTACCCAAAACTGGCTGAATGCGTGCCCATTACACCTAAAAAGCCCTAAACATGATTTTCTGCAACTTAACGATTCTAACCCAAATCAAACATGTTTAAAATCAACTATCACAAAGAAACAGCAGTAAAAACCTGATTTAAACATAACTAAACATCACATAGCATCGACCATTTTAACTACAACATAAAACATGATTCCTTCCTGCAACTAACACTCAACCTAAACATTGTAAAACCATAATTATTCATTAGAAGAGCCTCTTACCTTAATTTCAAACAATCTTCAAAGAAAAACTCCAAGTGAATGCTACAACTCTTGATCCTCAAACCCAAAACCTATTTGATCAACAAGAAACCCTAAAATCCAATTTCCCTTCAAAAACCGAACTGAAAAAGTGTATAGAACTGAAGATTACCTGGATTAATTGCTGTGAAACTATTTTTATAATGATCTACGCTCCAAGACGATCGTTTTGACTACTCATGGTTGTGAAACAGAGCTACGGATTAAAATATATGAATTTTTGAAGAATCGACGCCGACGGTTACCAAAACTAGGGTTAAACTGAAAACTTACGAAATAGTGATAATTTATTTTCCAAAGTTGTGTCTCGTCGCGGTGATCACTTTTCTCTCCTGCGGCATCTTGAAACGATGAATGGATTGGCTGCACGGTTGAAGATTACATTCGAATTTTCCAAAACCTCCCTGCGTTGTTGCCGTCGTTCCTCTTTTTTTTTTTTTTTTTTTTTTCTTCGAGAAATTTGCCGTGAATCAAGGAGAAGATTATTGTGATTAATTTCCTTAAATAATTGATTAATCCCTTTTATTAATTAATTTCCTTTTAATTAATAATTTTCCTTAAATACCAATTATTATTATCCTTATAATAAGTAGTCCCTATATTTCTCGTAACATCTAAAAAAAGTCCTTTTTAATTAGATATATCGGGATACATAATAACTAGGTCGGTGTTACAACACCCAATTACTATTTTACCCTTTGATGAAAATTCGGGATGTTACATTTTCTTTATGTTAATGTCAGATGGGGATTCAACATTTCAGTGTAATTAGTTATTGTTTGTTCTTTTTTGTTTTTCAGATGTGTCAAATTTCAGTTGTGCGGTTTTCCAATTTCTTTGATGAGTCCAAAGTTGAATTGAGGCATTGTAAGACCACCTATGTGAAGTTCATGTGTGGAGGTTGCCGAAAGTTTTCATGTCAGTAAAAGCAAATTAACTATGACCGAATCGACATCGTTTATTTGGTGCAAAATTATTGGAATTTTTTATTTTTATTTTCATTTTTATGTTGTTCGTTTCAAAATTGGTGGGTACATTATCCTTCTGGTTGGTAAGTAGATGGTTAATGTGCTTATTTTTGTATGTTGATAGGTTTCTTTGCTTTTCTTTTTCTTGCCATTGGGTTGATGATGTTGGCATTCAACTGAACATCCAAATGGAAACTAACTGCTTTTTCTATACACAATTCATTGTGTTGAACCATGACACTCAATCATTTGTGTTTTCATCATTTTCATTATGTGGATCCAAAGTACACTTAATTTCTTATCAATACAATATATTATTCATATGCTTGCATACATACATACCATTCATATTTGATACATTTCTTCACCGTAACCTTATGTTCAAACACTTTTTCTCATCTTCTTTTCTATTCTTTGTCACCTTCTACGTTATCTCGTGCATTGCACGGGTTTTCATACTAGTATATATATATATATATATATATTATGTGCCTTTTAAACAAGTTCGTATATATATAAAATAACGTTTTCAGTTTAAAGTAATATCACCACAATAATATTTTCATGAGAAAGTACTCGTACCTATTATTTGATTTTCAATACTAAGAGAAATGACATATATCGCTAAATATTTATAACGGAATAAAATATCTAGACAATTATTTTTTAAAATGTCTATAAAGCCCTTTATGAACAACATTACGAAAAATCGGGGTGTTACATTAGTTATTAGGAAAAACTAGTTTTTCCATTTATTCGATGCGTGCTTACAAATGTGAATTACACGAGATAAGCCAGAGACCATGGGTCTATATCCTAAAGCTCCAATGATCCGAGTGACACCCTCTAATCACTCGTTTCATTAATCACGGTGTCGTATCACCATAAATCCGAGATTGCACTCTTATGATATATATAACATCTTTACTCCACTTACTCATAGTAGTAACTGAGCACCCACTGATATAACCATTACCTATAGATAACCATCAACAGACAGTTCATATAAAGTGCAAGGTTTAGTCCATAAGACATCTCCATAAATTCTTATCCTCAAACTACCATTGATTTACTAGTGATAGATATCCATTTCATCTTATCAAAGTTGTGCATAATCAGCCTCTTCCAAGATCAACACCCGAGGAAACTGTTTATCTACTTTTTCTTACGAAGAACGAGTGGACTCCATCTTTTATTGTCACGCAGGGCCGGCTCTATGCTAAAGGGGGGCTAAAGCGGATTGGTTGGACAGATCCTTTGTCGGTTGGTCGATCCTCGACCGGTTAGTCGGTCAAGTGATACGATTAGTCAGTCAAGCGAAACCGGTTTCTATATATAGATACGTATTAAAAAATAAAAAATAAAACAAATTAAATCATTATAATATTTTTTCTCACTTGTAACGCGCCACATCTTTTATATTTTTATATTTATGTTACATGTCACTCGGGGGCCACGTGATGGTGGGGCCTACATCGATCGTCTGACCCGCCTAGACGTGGGCGGTTCCGGTTCCAAATCCGGTTCGGACCCGCCGGTTCCCGGGTCCAACCCGGCGGTTCCACGGGTCCACGGAACCGGCGGTTCCACGGTTCCTACCCGGTTTTAGGTTCCAACGGACCCGGCCCGGCCCGGAACCGGCGGTTCAAGGAACCGGCCGAAAAACCGGCGGTTGAACCGGCCGGAACCGGCCCGGAGGACCCGGAACCGGCGGTTTTATTTATTTATTTATTTTTTATTTTTTGAATTTTCGTTTTTTTTTTTTTTTTTTCTTTTTCTTTTTCCTTCAAAATTTGCCCAAGATTCCAATTTCCAATTTGACCAACGGTTGGCAACGGATATATATTCAAAATTTTTGATTTTATTTTAATATACCATAAAATGTTGTTTTTTAGTTTTTACTAGTGCCACAACATACTAATATATTTCTTATTATTATTACTTTTTGACCGAAATATATCGTAACACTTTGACTAATCAAATACTACCACTATATAATTTATTGTGACAAGGAAGAGCACAAAATTAAATTAAATTTAAATGTTACACTTAGTATGGTGTTAAGTAATGTGTATAAACTATCAAGTGATTCAAGTGTGCCGTGACTGTCATCATTGATGTATTGTTCAATTATGTAATGTGTTGCTTAATAAAACAACTTTTATATACATTTTGCATCGATTCATTAAGATATAATATCAACTTATATACATAATATTATAAGTATAAATCATCGTAATCACTATATGAAATATAAGTTTAATTTACTTACAAATCAATCATAAAAAATAAACAATTAGAAAACTATAATCTTTAATTTACTTACAAATTATCTAGAATATAAGTTATGAAATTAAATATTATATATAGATTGGTTGAAATTAAATATTATACAAGCCGTGTGTTTTTTTTTAAAACATACTTACGAAATTAAATATTATATATAGTTTAATAACCAATTAGAATTTATTATTAATTTTAACGTAAGTTATAAAAATTTTGTAAAAAAAATTGATTTTTTTGGAACCGGGATTGGAACCGTGATTGGAACCGTGATCGGAACCGTAATCGGAACCGTGATTTGAACCGTCTGACCCGGGAACCGCCGAGACCCGGACCCGGACCGGGGAACCACCAAACCCGCCGGTTCCCGGGAACTGGCGGAACCGGCTAGAAAATGGAACCGGCGGTTCTGGTTCTATTTTGGACCCGGAACCGGAGGATCGTGCCATGGATCCGGAACCGGTCGCGTATAGACCCGCCTAATAGTTTGGCCGACACTGATATCAAGTATAATTAGGGGTGTTAAACGAACCGAGTGTTCACGAACGAGGCTCGAGCTCGGCTCGTTTAAGCTCGTTCGAGCTCGTTCAGTATCACTATCGAGCCGAGCTCGAGCCGGTTCTAGTACTCGTTTAGTAAACGAGCTTACACGAGTATGTTCGCAAACACTCGTTTAAGCTCGTGAACATATATTATATATTAATAATATTATATAAATAATAAATATATAAAAACACAATTTACACATCTCATTCAGTCATTCACGGATTCACCCCAAATTATTCACTCAGGCTGCCTCCTCGCCAATTCAACCGGTCAACCCTAGACTCCCGCCGCCGCTCTGCTCTGCTCTACCTCTGATTGAAGTCTGAGCTCTCCGCCTGGACCGCCTCTCCGCCAGTCCGCCTCTCGCCTTCTCCAGTTCATCTGGTTTTTGGCTGCAGGTATGAATCGATTCGTCTGGTTTTTGGCTCGTTTTTGGCTCGTTTTTGAGCTGAAAGATGTTGTAACTTGTATCGAATCACTTTCTGGGAATACTAATTTCAGATGCTGTTGAAGACCAATTTTTTTTTACTTGAAGATACATACACGACAACTTGTAGGTACTAAAGCATGAAATAAAATGCTGTCTAAAAAGCAGAAAAATTTACTCATCTGTCTAAAAAATTTGACAATTTGCTAGAAATCTAAGTTAACTAACAGCCTCTATCTTTGAGAATTGAGATCAAGTTCTAGAGGCTGTAGGCTGTAGCAGGGATTTGGGGCCATAAACATTGCACCAATATTGCACAGTGAATGATTGATTAGAGAATCTGTATTAGATTATTGGATAAATAAGGAAACATTCTGGTACCTTATATGAAACATTCCTTATTATTGGATAAATAAGGAATCTGTATTAGATTATTTAAATGTAAATGTAAATGTAAATTAGTATTGATGTTATACATTAAAATGAAACATTCTGGTACCTTATATCTTGCCTCCCTAGTCAAATTTGGTTGATGGTTAGCTTCATTAGATTTAGATAGCAACCGAAATAGACGAGAAAATTGTTTTCATTCCGTATATGTCACAGCCTCTACTAATTCTATTGTTATCAACAACGATACCATGAACTTTTACATAGACGATTGTGAAATTATGGCATCCGAAGATGTTGGAGATGTTGAAGTGATTTTGATGGTGGTGCTTGATGATGATGTAGAAGACGGAGGGCAAGAGAATTTGTTTCGCAAGAAGCCACGTAAGAAAACCTCGAGGTTTGGAAGGAAATGAAAGAGGTGACAATTAATGGTGTTGTCAAAGTGCAATGTAATCACTCAGTAAAGAGTACTTTGCCAAGGGGAAAAGTGGAGCCACGACGCAACACAAACGTCATTTGGAAAATTGCTTGCAAAGGAAGATTAATCTGACAGAAAAAAACAAACAATCAGGCCAATCACAACAACTTTTGTCCTTCAGTGAGACAACCCCAGATGGTACCTCCTCAATTTCTAACTTTTCTTATGACCATGCAAAGGTACGTGAACTTGCTGCACATATGACTTTGGCACATGAATATCCTTTCTCACAAATGGAGCATGAAATTTTTAATAAGTTTCTGAAGGCTATTTCTCCGTTTTATCAACCGATCAGTAGGTACACTGTTAGAAAGGATTGTTTTTCCGTTTATGAAAATGAAAAGAAAATATTGAAGAGTTGCCTTCTCGGTGTTGGTAGAATTAGCATTACAACTGATTTATGGAAATCCGGACAACATATTCAATATATGGTTGTGACCGGACATTATGTTGATTGTGATTGGGTTTTGCAAAAGCGTGTATTGAATTTTTGTAATGTCCCACCCCCACATACTGGTGTTATTATAGCTGATGCGCTCCACAAGTGTTTTGTTGGTTGGGGGATTGAGGATAAGATTTCGAGCATAACCGTGGATAATGCTTCTTATAATGATGTTTGTGTTAGGAGACTTAAGGAGGATCTTAGCTTGAGAAAATCATTAAGTATTGGAGGGAAATTATTCCACGTACGTTGTTGTGCCCATATCCTTAATCTTTTGGTCCAAGATGGTCTTAAGCAAATTGAGACAACGATTGATACTGTTAGGGAGGGAATTAAGTATTTGAAAAATTCTGAGTCTCGACTCATTCAGTTTGCTAAAATAAAAAATCAACTGAATTTGTCTTGTAAGAGTTTAAGTTTGGATTGTCAGACGAGGTGGAATGGTACCTACATGATGTTGGCTGCTGCAATAGAAGTGAAAGATGTGTTCTCTAGGTACTCTGATATTGATCCCGGTTTTCATTATGTTCCAACTCCGTACGAGTGGAAAAAAGTGGAAGAAGTGTGCAAATTCTTAGGCCTTTTTAATGTTGTGACTAATATTATTTCTGGTAGTGAATATCCCACTTCAAATCTATTTCTTGTGGAGCTTTTTGAGATCAAAGCATTGTTAAATGAAAAGGCACTTGATGAATCTGAAAATATTAGGAATATGGCTTCAAGTATGACACAAAAGTTTGATAAGTATTGGGGAGATAGTAATGTGTTATTATCATTGGGTGCTCTTTTGGACCCGAGGTATAAGATGAATGTGATCAATGTTTCTTTTGAAGTTATCTATGGTGAACGTTCTTCTCTTTATGTTGATCAGATTGTGAAAATATCACATGAGTTATTTAATGAATATGCCGTTGCTTATAACTCATCGAATGAAGGAAAAGAAAAGGGTGGAGGGAAACGAGGTAGGGAAACAGGGGAATTCTTCAAGTGGTGGTGGAGACAATGACATGTTTGGGCACAAGGTTTTGAGTGGAAAAGAAAAATTCCATATGTTAATGAGTAAAGTTGATAAATCTTCAACTCAAAGGTCCGAGTTAGACATGTACTTGGATGAGCATAGGTATAACCGTGATGTTGATGCTCATCTTGATGTACTTGATTGGTGGAAAGGACAAAAGCATAGGTTTCCGATATTGTCAAAGATGGCAAGTGATATTCGTCAATTCCAATTACTAGCGTGGCTTCGGAATCAACCTTTAGTCTTTGGTGGTAGGGTAGTGGATGAACATCGTGCTTCCTTGGCCGTGGAAACGGTTGAAATGTTACTATGTGGTAGAGATTGGGTTCGTTGCTTGCATGGCTTGAAGAAGAAAGCTCGGGTATGTCTTATCATTATTTTATATATATATATATATATATATATATATATATATATATATATATATATATATAATAATTCTTAAATTTAGTTATTAATCTGTAATTACCTATATTTTTATTTGTAGAATCAAGAAGAAGACCAGCTTTCGAAAGCATTTGAAAGATTTGAACTACCCGATGATGTCTGAGGTGCTTCATTTAAGCATTGTTTTTTTTAAATTTAATCATACTTGCATCCAATGACTTCATCGACTTGTATGCAAAGATGGTAAACTAAACTAAACTAAACTGATTTTCGGTTAAGGCGAATATCTAAATGAGTTTCTTTGTTATTCAAATGCAGGTGCCGTGTTGTGTATTAGTGGCTGGATGATATGAAGAAGGATTTTGTTTGTTTTTTTTATGTATTAGACATTTGGACTGTTTTGTCTAAGAATTTATTATGTAATGTTATCCGGTCGGCGGTCAATTAACTCATTTTATTTGAATTTGTATAATTTTGTGATCGATCTAAATTATATCAGTAGTCAAATAGTATTTTTGACTTTCTTGTATAAATTAAATTTACTTTTTAAACTGTGTGTGGGAAAAACAAACCGTATATTTTGGACGGAGGTAGAAGTAGAACATGAATTCCAAATAAAAAAAAAAGAAGAAAAGAAAAAAAAAAGAGGAATTTTCCACCTTTCCCCCTTTCCATATTCCGTCGAAAAGGGCGCTCCCCTCAAAATTCAAAGCTTCCCTCCAAAGCCAAAGACCAAAACGCCATAACTACTCTTGAGTCTTGATTTCCCACCCTCTCCTCTTTTCCAAAATTCAAAATTTCAATGCCACAACGCCTTACACTGTACGATTCACCCAAATAATCTGTCTCTTTCTCTCTATATATATAACTCCTTTAATAATAAATTCCATTATCATCCATTTTCGCAGAACGCAGAGTTTAACCAGATCTCTATACACTACACCCGAGTTCTACTTGACACAGCGAAACTCCTTCAGAATTCAATGGCAATGTCGGTTTCTGAGGTTAATCCTTGCCCTCATGGTCAGGTTCATATCATCATTGGTCCCATGTTTGCAGGAAAATCAACCGCTCTGCTCCGCCGTGTCAAGTCGGAGTCTAACATTGGCAGGTTTTCCATCCAACCCCCCTTTTTTGTTTCAGCTTCTGACTACTTTTTTTCGTTAGTAATCTGATCTGTAACAAGGAAATTCAAGTTCCAGCGGGAGCTTGTGGGTTTTCGACAAATTTCAGTGATTGTGTTGTTTTATTCTTACAAGGACATCAAATAATGCAAACTTAGATGCATTATGGTGGTTTGATTTCCTGATTTACGGTTTGCATAACTTTTTGTTTGAACTTTTTGGTCCTGTACTTCTTGGGCAAAATCCACCTTTTCGCTTTACAATCCTGTTTTCATGTTCTACGTAGATTTCAAGCATCATACTTTTTTGATTTGCTGAAGGGGACTTATTTTAATGCGTAGGAAAGTGGCTATGATAAAGTCAAGCAAAGATACAAGATATGCAACAGATGCAGTTGTGACCCATGATGGTGTGAAATTCCCTTGTTGGGCATTGCCGGACCTCTCATCCTTCAAGCATAGCTATGGTGTTGAAGCCTATGACCAAGTATTGATTTTAATTGTTGCAATGTTTAATTTTTTTGAGTTGATTGTTCTATGTTGGGATTATTTAATCGATTATCCCCTGTGTTAATCAGCCGCAAGTGAAAATTATCTTGACTTCCAGGATTTAACTTATTCAGGCATCCCTTTTCCTTCTTTTTAGTGTAAAAATCCCCTCCAATGCAACACCAAATAGTTGCACCATTTTGGTGGAATCACCTAACATTTCCCCAAATTTGATGTTGGAAAATTTCGGTGTAAGATAGTTGGAGATGATAGAATATTATATTTGGTGTAGAAATTACACCATTTTCAAGGAATGGTGTTAAAAAAGGTCAAAGGATTGGAGATGATCTTTGTCTAGGCATAGAATTTGAGAAGGGCATTGTTACTTTTTTTTTCATATACTAGCTTGTGATATGTTGAAAATGGTTCAATATGACAGATGATTGAAACTGATGGTGCTTGTTTCTTTACTCTTACAAGTTGTAGATTCTTCAGAAATATTAATTTTGAATTCTCCTCTTCTGAACATGTTTTTGGGTAATCAATGGCAGTTGGATGTAATTGGCATTGATGAGGCACAGTTCTTTGATGATCTGTACGACTTTTGCTGTATGGCAGCTGATGATGATGGAAAAACCATTATTGTTGCTGGCCTGGATGGTGACTATTTAAGGTATTCTTTTGTTTAGCTTATCGACTAAACTGTCATTTGAACGAGTGAAATGATCCGATTCATTTTTGTGAGGCAGCTTATTATACTTGATTTTTCTTGTGAAGGAGGAGTTTTGGTTCAGTACTTGATGTGGTTCCCCTTGCTGACACTATAACGAAGTTGACTGCAAGATGTGAGCTTTGTGGCAAAAAAGCTTCTTTCACCTTAAGGAAGACACATGATACACGAACAGAGCTAATAGGTGGCTCAGATGTATACATGCCTGTTTGCCGCCAGCACTATGTCGCCTCTCATGTCGTGGAAGAATCTGCTAAGAACATACCAGAATCTCATGAAGCTGAAAGTGCTTTGATTCCTCCTAATGTAGCTTTATCTGTTTAGTCAATTTATTATTGACTTGGAAGCGTTGAGTTATGTCTAGCATTGGTTTCTTGTTCTCGTATTGTGTCTGTTCCAAGTTTCATGTTTGTGTATATGAAAACGAATGTTTGCTGCTGCTTTTGAAATCAAGCATGTGCTAGTTCCAAAAGCTGTATGATGGTATTTCAAATAGTAATAGATAAGAGATATCTGTCTTTCGTAATTTGCCAAATTCGTTTCTTGCATTTCAATCGATTAGGGGCTAATGTGATTTACATGCTAAGTTCTTCAAATGCCATTGATGTCTTTTTCACTATTGGTTTTACTTTTCACTTTTGTTGTGATACTTATGCTTGGTAGATCATCTCTTCAAAGTATTAAACAAGATTGGCATTTTTGTATGGTTATTCATTGACTTTATCTTCAATTCTCACTCCTTGAGCAGAGTTTATTCCATTTGCTGTATTTTTACTGTCTGTTTTTTGGATCTCGTATAGTGATCGAATTGATCTTTGTTTCTTTCCACAACACCTGCTTCTGTTTCTAAGTTAATAGTATGATAGTAACTACAACACTTTTGGCCTTGTAGAATGTAGGACTATTGGCCATATTTTTGCTTTTTCTCTTTTAACAAGATGTATGTTTGAAAGATAGCTAGTGTTTTTGGGAGATGGACCTTGACAGATAGATTGTATGCTGAATTCAAGAAGATCTATCATCCAAAGGGAAAGACCTATCTGTGTTATACAGGGGAAGAAGCATTGTAGTTGTTTCTTAGCTCAAAAAAGCTTTCTGAAAAACATTAAAGAAAGAAGAAGAGCTGAAGAAACAAGTAAAGTATGATGCTAATATAGATGAATCTCTCTCACACAAGAGTTTGAAATTCAGTACAAAAACAATTTCTTTGAAGGAGCATCTTGAGAAAAAGCTTGGGACATATGGAAGTATTTTCACACATTTGATTATTCAACTGTGGAATGAAAGATGGCTGAAGAAACCAGACAGCATGATCAGCTGGAACTTGAAAGAAGAACTCAAGAGGCAACTGAACAACAAAGGTAGATCAGAGAATATAGAATATATATCTGATGTAATATCTCTTTACTTTTGAGTAGTTTGTAATAAGCTGAAAAGCACATGCATTTAATGAGAAATTATCATGAAGTTATTTTTCTGTCTTTGTTAATCTTTTTGCTTTGATTTTTGAAGGTTTTTGCATAATCAAAAAGCGGGAAATTGTTATATATATATATGGTTTTGATGATGAGTCCAGACTAGCTGTTACAGATACAAGCAAAAAAGATGTATAGAATCTAATGTATTGGTTTTAATAGAGTCTGATATTGTGTATGTTAATCGACAAGCACTGTAATAGTCACCTGATAGGTTCTCAGTAGACTAGGACTAATTTTAAGAATCAAGTAGCTAGAGTCTAGGAACTGAGCTAAGCTGAAAAGCTGAAGGCTGAGGGGACAAACTAAGTTATGAAGATGAAGGCCAAGGGATTAAACACTTAAGAGTTGATGACTGAGGGGTCCGTCAGTGTTAGTCGTTGTCTGTGATTGCATGCTTTGTTTCTTGAGTAAAGGTTGCATGCTTTGTTTCTTGAGTAAAGGTTGAGCTTTTCTCTCTGTTAGTCCGATTAATCTTCGTATTAGGTCTAATCTAAGTCGTAATAATCTTTACCGACCTGCTGCATTTTTGTTTGTCAAATTGTTTCTATCTTGCATAATTATTCGAATATTTATAGGTGTTACATGTATGTGATAATTAAAGTTTTTGCATTAGCCTGTTTCTCTCTTGCATAATTATTCGAATATTTATAGGTGTTACATGTTTGTGATAATGTGATATATTAGCCTAATGACATGTCATTGAAATATATATGTTATGTGTCTGTTTTAATAAAATAAAATGATATATGGTCATCATGCTCTATGCCTTTGACCATGTATTATTTCTTTCTTCTATATATTTACTAGTAAAAATGGTACTCCGTGCAACGCACGGACTGCCCATGCTAGATGTTTATCTTAATGTTAAAAACTATTAAATATAAAATACATTTTAACTAAAATATCACTCCACACATTTTAAGTACAACACAATATAAATGACGAAATTTAGCCGGCATTGATATTATACAACAAATTATGATGTCAATTATTTAACATGACGAAAATTAGACAAATGTTTTCGATTTACTTATATAGACACTTGATACAAAAAAACAAAAGTTCCAAACTATATTTAACACTCATCAATAAAATACATTTACCATGGTATCGGTAAAAAATTGGTCTTTATTCACACTAAAACATTTATATTTTATTACTCCATCCATTCTTATTTATATGTCGCAGTTGCCAAAATCATTTTTTTTAATATGTCGTAGTTACATTTCTAATACATATTTTAATACTATTTCCGCTTTTAAATATTACTTTTCAATTTTGTAGGCTCGTTCAATCAATTAATTTTTCATATTCAATGCACCGCTACACTTTTCAAGATTTTTTTTGAACTTTATATGGAAAGTCAACACAATAAATCATTTTTTTAATCTATGTATTTTTCTCAAACGCGAGCGAGAATAGAAAATAGTGTGTGTGAATATCTTATAGCCCGATAGATGTGCAATCATATTAGAAAATGATTATGTGACATCATACAATCGACACACATAATATAGTAAATAGTATTTAAGTATAAAATACATTTCAACTAAAATATCACTCTACAATATAAATGACGAAATTTAGTCGGGAAAAAAAAAATTTAATATCCGATGAACGAAGTAAAATGGTCGGGGGAAGGGGGGGAGGGGGGGGGGGGAATATATTAAAACGTGGGGGAGGGGAAAAAAAAAAAAAAAAAAAAAAAGGGACCAATCTTTGTGTGACACTTGTCACACAAAGACAACTTTTTCCTTCTTATTAGTACAGGAAGATATATGTCCTGCTTGCTCATGGGATATGTTGCGTATGTCTAAGAAATTGTGCGCTTTAGTTTTCCATGTGACTATATATAATATAATATATATATATATATACATTTACATGTACTATCTGTGATGTTATATGTATATATAAATAATATTCCTCCACAGTGTCTGCTCGACTTTTATATCTTTTTTAAGTCTTAATATATATATATATATATATATATATATATATATATATATATATATATATATATATATGCTCGACTTTTATAATAAATTGTTAAATACGATACAATATTGGAATGTGTAATTTTTCTGAATAATATATTTTAATACATATAAATTTTATAGGTCCATCTCTCTCTCTCTTTCTCGTGTGATATGTGTCAAAAAAAAAGTGTCTGTTTTGATCTATGTGAAAGTTGCTTTGGTCAATGTGTCTTTTTCTCAATCTCCCATGTGAGCATATAATAATATATGGGAAACTTTAAATTCTATGTTTGAAAAGTTATTAATTGGGAAAATATGCACCACAAAAGTTATTGGAAAACTGTCCTTACGTCCGTTATGCGCCAGTGATGCGTCGGACCCACCAGATTTTGTTTTTTCCGAAAAGGATTTGTCGACGCATGCGCGACGCACGCGCCACGCATGCAGGACGCATCCCCCAACTTTCGTTGGTAAAACTGGAACGCCGTCGTTTTGGCTTATGGTAAAGATATCAACTATTAACCCTAGTTACAGCGCCAGCCTCCTCTTTCCCTCGTTCATCCGACTCTCTCCTCCCCTCCTCCCCTCCTTCCTCCGTTCTCTACTTTTCTCTCTCTCACAGAAGCGGCGGCCGGCGGTTCCCTCCACCGCTTCAGTCCGGTACTCTGGTCCGGTGGTGGCTGCTCTGCTCCTCCTCCCTCCTCAATCCATTTCCATTCCTCATCAGACAAGCAAGGTAAATTCTAATACCTTCCAGTTTTCATTTCCAAATTTCCAACTGATGTTATACAATGGTTGATAATTGCCTGGTAATTTGGTATATGCTTTCCATTTCGGTAAATTGTTGTGTTGATTCATACTTGGTATTTGGTGTTTGGTATTTGGTAATACCGCAATTTAGAAATTGGAATTTAAGTTTAACAGGCTCGGTCTGTGAATTTGTTTTTGAATAAAGTTGATAAATTAGTAAGTATAACAAGTATATACAATAGGAACAAATTTGTGGCTATTTGTTTATTTTTATTTTTATTTTTATTTTCTTAACAGAATAGTTGAAATATGGACCGTTTTGTTAATAAACAAAATCGGGTGAATTTGAGGAAATTGTTAGTGAGTTTGAGAATCCAGGGGTGGGTGCATCCGGTGGGGATATGTGTCAACAAATTGTTGATTTGAGTAGCCTCCTTTTGGAATTCTTTTATATATTTTATTTTTTTATTTATATTTTTTGAATTCTAAATAATATTAACAAGGTATAAATTATTGGGGGAAGGGGCCAGAAGGACATGAAATCTCATAAATGGGTCTCGAAGGACATCTTTCAATTTGAGTGATTAGAAAGGACAAAATCATAATAGAGTGACCAAAATACCAATAGTTTTTTAAATTAGTGTTCCCCAAATTGTCGTAACTGCTTTGATTGTGTAGTAACTTTTCCCAATTAATGCGGGCCTAAGAATTTGCAACATGATTTATTGCATATTTTGAAAGTTTTTGTTTTTAGCATATTTTGAAAGTTAACATCGGAGTTTTCTGTTCCATTCATAATATTTTGACTAATAATTAAATCCAACCTGTGAAATCAAAAAAAATCCACAATAATAAATTTGAAAAAATAAATACAAAAAATATAAGAGTTGCAAGCAAGTAAGACTCTTATACTATCGATGTATGACTAAAAAAAAAAAGAAGTGCATGCAGGCAAGAGTCCTACTATACTTACAATAATATAGTAACACATAAAAAATACAATAATATACTTACAACAAAATAGAGAAATAGTTACAACAAAAATAGAAATATATAGTTACAACAAAAAAATATAGCAACACTGATAAAAAAGATGTAGTTACAACCCCAAAAATGAAGTAGTAATACACAAAAAGAAGTCGTAGCAGCAATGAAATAGAAATAGTTACAGAAAAAAATGTAGTAACACATAACACTATTACCACAAAAAAAACATAGTAGTAATAACAAATGAAATAGATGTAGTTACACAAAAAAATGTAGTAACACTTGAAAAATAAGTACTAACAAAAAAAATATAGTAACATTAAAAATAGTAGAAACAAACCAATAAAATAGATGTATTTACGAAAAAAAGATATAGTAAACCGAAAAGATATAGTTACATGGAAAAAGTTACGGGGGAAAATTGTAGTAACACTGAAACGATATAGTTACAACAAAAAAACGTACTAACACATAAATAGAAATAGTAATAGACAATGAAATTTATTACAGCAAAAATATATAGTAACATCGATATGGATTGAAGAATATAAGGTAGATTAATTGTTGTGAAATTGTACATAAAGTGAGGTTTTTTTTTTCCTTTTTTTTGGTTCTCTTTTTTTTTTTTGGTACTGATAATAGATTCTTAAAATAAGGGAAAATTGTTTGCGGTTACAATGGATACATTGCTTTTTTTTTTTATTTACCAAAATCAAATCGTATCTGGAGTAAATGACATTAATTTTTTATGAGTCATTTTTTAAGAAGAAGATAGCTTGATTTACTGACTAATTTGATGGTGTGATCATTGATTTGATTTTCAGTTAATATTTTTGATCAACAATTGTAGACAACTTTTTATGGTATGTAGCAATAAATTATGCGTTAATTAATTACCTAAATTTCGTTTTTTTTTTTGGAATTTGGAGTGTTAAAGGGTATTGTTGGAAGATTACACTAATTTTGTCCTTATTAATTATCAGTTTCCTTAAATCCTGATTAATTAGCAAATATGTCTTCCTTGGCAAAAATCTAAAAATTATTTTTATGTCTAGATGTCGAAATTACCGGCGCTTCTCCTAGACAGAAATAGGCATTACAATGCAGGCGTTTCGTGGAGGGCGACGAAGGGAAAATGTGATGCAATACTAACTAAGTTTTTGTCCTTTGGTTTATTACTAGTGTGAGATTCTATATATTGAAAAAATAGTCTTTTTTTTCCCTAGAAACGAAAAAATTTCATTCCACCAACAAAAACAGAGACCGATACAGGAATTAGGGATTTCCCCTAACAAGATCCTCTTAATGACTGGGAACATTGATCCATGAGGGAAAACTACCGTTCCAAACGGGCGGAGTAACAAGAGTCTTTGCAAACGAAGCTACCCGATGACTAACAATAGATTCCTACTAATATGAACAATTTTACAAACTGCAAACCCCAACAACAGACATTGGATGTCTTTGACTAAGATAAAAATTTCAGGAGAATGATTTTGGAGGCCCATGATCTTTATATAACTGCTCTAAAATTATTACTTATTTATGAATCATGCAATTTAAAATTCAAATGTTTTTAATAACATTACGATTCGCAAGACACAATGCAAAACATTTCAAATTGCGCCACAAATTCGAAAATAATCTTGCGATAGAATTAGCGATTCAAACGAGACGATTACATCATTGTGGAAGTATCGCAAGCAGTAAAATAACAACTACAGTATGTGATTTCAAAAACAAAAAAAAGAACTACAGTACGTTGTTACAAGAAACTCAGTTGTGGCCAGGGGCACCGCATCTTCCACATCTCCGATGAATAACATTACGCTCCCCTTGTGATAGGATTCTTTTAGTCATAGGTCTTCCTTGTTTCTTCTTAGGTCTTCCGATGGTAGCTCTCAGAATTGGAACGTTACTCGCCTGCCACTAACATGCTCCGGAACAACCCAATCTTTTGCGTTTCGACAAGGGTAAACGGTTTCGGCATAAGTCTGTCTATAAAAATCGAGTGTGTAGAAATCAGAACACAATGTATACACACCTACTTTTCGTGCCAATGCCGCGGCCGCAGTGATCACATGGCAATCCAAAAGCCTGAAACCTTCCACATTCGCAAGTCCTTTCCAATAAGTTCACAACACAATCACTATCTGAACCGATCACTTGCAACTCGAACTGGTTCAAACCATGCGTTATTAAGTGCTTAACTTAATCAAGAGAATGTTTAAGCTTCTTTTCATTTTTTTAAGCCAGTATAGTGGTACTTACTCTTGCTTTTTCTGATTTTTTGTAAAACCAAGCCTGAATGGTGAACCTGATGAATTCCAATGTGGATATAATGGGCCAAGTCCGCGCATCCCTTGTGACATTGTTTAAACTCTCTACATCGTTGTTTGTCATCACATTGTACCGGTTTACCGGAAAATGTGACCGGGCCCACCTTTTTATCCCAATATTTTACAAGAACTTGGCAATTTTATCATGATCTGCTTGAAGTTTCCCAAAGTGCAACCGAAATTCAGAGCGCCGATACGCAAAGGCCACAGAGGTGAAAGCATCTTCCCATTGATCTCCATTTTTTGAATTTTGCGATCAAGTTCTGTTTGATATGGTGGAAACATGCACCATGGTGGGCCTCATGAAACACAAGATCCAAAGCATTTGCGATACTTGGGTGTCGGTCTGATACAAACAAGGTCTGGTACAAAGCCAATTGCATTCCTCAAGTGAATCTTGAAATACGTCCATGAAATGAATCATTGTTCTCACTGTCCACGATAGCACAAGCAATTGGGAATAAAGATTCATTCGCATCCTTAGCAACAACAACTAGCAAGTCACCACCATACTTTGACTTCAGGGCGGTTCCGTCCACACAAATGACAGGACGGCATGTTTTGAACCCTTTTCTAGAAGCACCAAGGGAAAAGAAACAATATTTGAATTCACCATTTTCTTCTGTGAGGTCATGTATGGTATCCGGATTCTTTTCAGCTAGCATGTGAAGATAGGAAGGCAACAATGCATATGCATCTTCCGGTGTTCGGTGTTCCTCTAACGTACTCCACCGCCTTCTCCTTACACCTCCATGACTTCTCGTACGTCATGTCAATACCATTGGCCGCTTTCATTTCTTTTCTTATATGTCGTGACTCGTGGCAAGTACCTTGGCCCAACCGTAGCAAACCTATGCTTGATTAGATGGCCTACCACAGCCGGCGTAGCATGAGGATGGTCTTTTATTCTAACTCCAAATGAACATGTGTGTACGTTGTTAAAGGCACCACCTTAACAACGGACTTCGACACCATTTTCCAACGAACATGTGTGTACGTTCCATTTTCCTACCCCTTACCGGACTTCGACACCATTGTATGAAAATTATTCTTCACATCATAAAGATTTGCTGTCAATTTCAAATCTTCTTCCGAATCAAATGATTTAGCCAAGTATAGTTTATCTTCGATCTTACATATCTTCATCCGGTTCACTTTGCAAACAATCTTCTTTTGAAAAATCAGGTATTTTGAAGGAATTCATTGGTCTTTTCCCCTCTCTTACTAGCCGATGCTTTTTTCTCCGTGTCTCTTCCTCTCGAAATGAATGCAGTTGACTTTCGTCGCTATGTAAGTGTGGCATACGCCGTAATCTGGTACAACATGGGGATCCATATTCAAATCAATCAAAGCCCTTTCATTTGAAACTTCATTATAGGGATTTGAACGGTGTAATGTGTCCCGGATATCCTGAACATCCTAATGAATATTAATAAGCGCTTCATGTCCTTGCGAACCAACAAGAGCTTTTTGTGTGTTGCCGGTTTGTGGAAGACACGAATAAACATTGTATGGCTGATTATATCTGCAGCCATCGCCTTGTAATATATCATAACATGAAGGGATATCACAATCAACCAATGTCTCATTGGTACGATAAAGAATGTGCATAGGGGTCACACAAAGTGGTGTTCGGCGACTGATAGACGTTTCTTCATGAAAAATGAAACGGCATCATCAGTTTCAATCACAATGGGTGGAAAACTTTAATTTGTGCACCACATGCATAAGCAACTTCTAATTTGAGAGTGAACAAATGGCTGTCCAGAGACAGTGCTATATAAAGCTCTCGTAACAATTCTGCATAAGTGATCGACTTTGCCACAGAAATCATAAAAGGCGATCCTCGGGTAAACTTCCATTTCTCTGGTTTCTCCTTCCATTCTCCGTTGTATAACACAAACACATGTATATATGTTACTTCCGTTTCTATCTGCGCAAAATAAACAATTTGAACGGTTCAACAACTTTTGTGTTAAAGTTAAACGGGTCAATACATGAATCATATATAATGATTTTAAAGAAATTTAATCTTTGTTTTTATTATAGACTTATGATATTGACCGATAAAAATAACTAATTTAGATATTCATCTATATAAATTATGAACATCATCAATTACAATTTAATCGTATATAAACAGATATTTATAGGTAAATATTATATTTAAAAACCAATTTGTAGATTATTCACATTCTTTTTAAATCCCAAAGCAATGAGAGGGAAAATAATGATTTTTTTTCATCTTTTTCATTAAACCGCCGTATCAACCGGTTATATCGAAATCTAAACCAATCCAAAAGGCAACATTTAATATCAACAAATCATTTTTCCTAAATCTCTAAGATGTTACCCTAACAAACAAATGACAATGTAACCAGAAATACAAAATATAATGCTATAAAGAAATAAACAAGTCTAACTAAAATTATTTGTATGACACATCCTAACATCCCGAATATATCACTAAAAAAATTACATAAGAAAAATTACATATTATGTCAGTATTGTCCAGCAATAAAATCCCCCCTATAATAGTAATACTACGTCAGTAAAATACGTTCTTTAGCAATTTACATAATACGAAATGTATAATATTAACAAAGGCAAAATAAAATGTAATTACCCATTCGGTCTCCAAAGCTCCACCTTCATGCGTATAAACGTTTATAAGCAACACAGTATGAATATTTTATAGCAAATTGCAATTTTTTTCCAGTTTGAAAAACTATAAGAGATAGTTAAGAACGCATGCATACGGGAACGGGTGAACATACCTCAAGAAAAATCTGAAAAGAAAAACAAGTAAAAAATACCACGGTGAAAAAAAATTACGTCGCATGCAGGAATGGTGCGCGACACATGCTTGCCGAGTTATGAGTTGTCATGTCAAAATCTTTATATCTGCAATAAAGATCTGTTTGAATAACGCGCGGTTAAATGATAATTGAGAATGCCTGCATACGGGACGCATGTGGGTCGCATAGGTCACGCAAGAGTCTAGGCTCACAGGCGACCCGCACGAGACCCCCATGAGCCACGCATGTGTGACATGTTATGAAACTATCCCACAATTAATTCTACCTTCATTACTCACACCATACACGTACCTTCACTCATTTCTCTATATATGTGTAACGCCCCGTTCCCGGACACCGAGTCCTTATCCGGAAAAGGAACGTTCGGCACGTATAAAATAAAACAAATTCACTTTATACGTAAGCCTCTACTACGTCGTATCAAAATAAAGCAAACGGAAGCAAAAAGACTCGGGTAATTTTTTTCTTCTAAATAATCCAAGAATAAAAATCAGAATCTAGGGGTAGAAATGTAACATTATTACAATGGAAAAAGAATCAACGAAAACCAAAAGTAAATTACAAGGTTCTCAACAACTTCCAAGTCTAAGAAATAAATAAAACATAAATAATGAAACTCTTCAACTTCGGTATCCTTAAACGTCGTCATCGAAGTCCTCCTCGAATTCTTAATTTACCTGTTCGTCTTCTCTCCCGCAAACACATACATAAACATGCATTTGAGGTAAGTACATTGTACAAAGTAAGAAGTAGAAGCTACAATTTAATTAAGGTTTATAATTAAAAGATTATCTTAATGAGACCCACTCAATTTAGGGTTCACTTCGTGCCCATCGACATGTCATGACTATACGTTTCTAGCTTAGCTTATCTTGCTTAAATCATTACTCAAGGACACTATGCATGATGAAAATTCCACCACGAGATATACTTGCCAACTACGGTGATTAGCACCGATAGTCCCGGGGTCTCCCCGGTATGCATATACGTTCGATGGATTTCCTCCACTACCCTTCAGCCTTTTGAGCCAGTAGCGTTGTCCACCTTTTATGAATGTATCACATCGCCGATATGAATCAGTGCCTAACCGAGAATAAGTGACGTTTTAGCTTTTACTACACTTATGTAATTATTATTGTGTATTAACTAGCCACCTAAGTGTTTTCAGAATAAAACTCACCTTATCAACTCTACTCATTCACTTAGACAGCTAGACATTTCAACCTATCAGTTACATAGACATTGATGAACTCTAGTTCATCAAAGCACAAGCCCTTTAATGCCCTTCCGACGGTCCCGAACTTCAACTCCCTTTAAGAGTACGTCCGGTGCCGGAACCAAACGCACCAGAAACTCAATCGGAGGGCTTGTTCATGTTTAATTAATGTTGTTTGATCATGTTATAACATTTAAAATTCCAAGACATATCTTAAACAAGATTTATCAAAAACTGGGGCAATACGTGCGCATCCTTATAGAATGCATACGCATTCCCTGCTTAAAAACATGATGTAACTCTCTGTTCAAACAATGCGTGCGCATTGTTGTCAATGCGTACGCATTCCCTGACCAGAACTTAAGCTAAAATACACTGCCCAACCAATGCGTGCGCATTGTTCATGCTAGGAGCATCCTGATCAACTCTGAACCAACAGTGCATGCGCATTCCCTTAAATGAGTATGCATTGAACCTGCTGAAACTATCCTAAGCAATCCTGTAATAGGAATGCGTGCGCATTCCAGTGAATGCGTACGCATTCAGCGTAGAAAAACTTTAATAACCTGATTTTCATCTCTTTACGATCTCTACTCGAATCCAAACTTATTACATGATTTACATATGAAAAAAAACTTAAAAACACAACTTTCTCAGATCCTAGCATCCTTTAATCTATAAACAACATCTAAATACAACCTTGGTATGAAAACGCTTCAAAAACAAGATCTAACTACTCCAAACCACAATTAGATTGTAGGAAGA
The DNA here is from genome assembly GCA_036785695.1 of Gentiana straminea. Taxonomy (NCBI): domain Eukaryota; kingdom Viridiplantae; phylum Streptophyta; class Magnoliopsida; order Gentianales; family Gentianaceae; genus Gentiana; species Gentiana straminea. Next base: position 3,484,110 of record JAVUPR010000311.1, on the reverse strand, counting down.
GCTTCTTACCTTAAGCAAGCTATTCCAACTCCAAAAACTCAGAAAAACAGCAGCAAAACGATCTCTTTTCTACAGCAAACCTATAAGATCAATTCGAATTCGCATTAATATCGATCACACGATTCCAAACAATAAACTACGAAAGGTATGAGTTTTGATCCTCAAAACTCAACCAAGAACTCAGATAGGTCGAATTAATTACCTTGAGAAAAGCTCCAACTTTCTGATACTGAAACGACGCCATTCTCAAGACGATTCCGATGCTTCTCTCGAAACTGAAAACGATTAAGAATCGACTCAGAATTTTGAAAAATCCTTTCAGCCCTTATCTCTCAAGCCTTACACGCAGGAACAAAAATTTTGCGGAAGAAAAATCCGATTAAAAGGTTAGGAAACTGATTTGTTTTATTTTTCCTTAAATAGGAAAATCCCAACAATTAACCTAAATCCTTGTTTTTCCTTAATTACCCTTACTAATTAGATTTTCTTTTCCTTAATATATATATAAATCCGACATATATATATATAACTTATAAAAAACTTAAACTCCGAATAAAAGGAACCGAACCCAATATTTCGTTTTCGCAAAATGACACATCTGCCCTTTCCCGAAAATCAGAATATTACATTCCTTCCCCCTTAAAAGGAGTTTCGTCCTCGAAACTAGAACATACCTGGTAAGTCCATAAAATCTGAGAACTCGCTGATCATATCATCTTCAACTTCCCAAGTAGCTTCCTCCGGTGAATGATTGCTCCATTGAACCAAGACCAAAGGAATCAACCGTCTCTTAACCATCTTTTCCTTCCGGTCCAAAATTCTGATTGGTTTCTCATCATAAGCTAGATTATCTTGAAGAACTTCTAGATCAACTGTGGTTTCAACATCCGTCTTGGTTAAACACTTCTTCAGCATCGAAACATGAAACACGTTGTGGACTCTTGACATTGATTCTGGTAGCTTAAGCTTATAAGAGAAAGGTCCAACTCTTTCTAGAATCTCAAAAGGTCCAACATATCTAGGGCTTAGCTTTCCCTTTTGTCCAAAGTGTTTAACTCCCTTCATTGGTGAAGCTCGTAGATAAACTCTTTCACCAACTTCAAACTCTAAAGGCCTTCGTCTAACATCTGCCCAACTCTTCTGTCTATCTTGACCTGCCTTCAGATTCTTCTTAACCAACTGAACTCTTTTTTAGCTTGTTCAACCAATTCTGGCCCGGTGACTTGTCTTTCCCCGACTTCATCCCAAAACAGCGGCGTTCTACATCTTCTTCCGTACAAAGCTTCAAACAGTGGCATGCCTATACTTGCATGGTAACTGATGTTGTAGGCAAACTCTGCTACAGGTAGGTAATCATCCCATGATCCGGCTACTTCCAAAACACAAGCTCTCAACATGTCCTCAAGTATTTGGATGGTCCTCTCTGAATGTCCGTATGTCTTAGGATGAAAGACCGTACTCAAATCCAACCTCGTACCAAAAGCTTGCTGCAAACATTTCCAAAACCGACTGATGAACCGAATATCTCGATCCGAGACTATAGAGATAGGTACTCTTTGTAATTTCACTATATTATCCAAGTATAGTGTGGTCATCTTCTTCAGGGGCATATCAACCTTAAATGGTAAGAAATGAGCGGATTTGGTCGATCTATCCACAGTTACCCAAATCGCATCATGTCCACCTCTTGTCTTAGGTAGACCGGTGATGAAATCCATCGTGATCTTATCCTATTTCCATTCAGGGATATCCAACGGCTTAAGCATTCCTCCTGGCCTTCTGTGTTCCGCTTTAACTTTCTGACAGATATCACATTTTGCTACAAACTTAGCTATTTCCAGTTTCATCGAGGGCCACCAAAACTTTTCCTTCAAGTCTCTGTACATTTCAGTAGCTCCTGGATGAACTGCAAAAGCAATCCTATGTGCCGATTCCATAACTCTCTGTCTTAGTTCACCGACATTAGGCACACATAACCGATCTTGGTACTATAGGTTCCCATTCTTATCTAATACATATCCCACTGTAGGCTTTTCTCTTGCTACTCGCTTCAAATCAACCAAAACTGGATCTTCATCTTGATTTTCTTGAATATCATCCATAAACTCCGATCTTGCTAACAACGGTGCCAAAAATAGCCGGTCTTCAATCTGATCAAAAATTCAGATTCTCAGCCCATCTAACCTCTCTGCCACTTCTTCAACGCTTGAAACTGCAAACACCGGTTTTCTGCTCAAAGCATCAGCCACTACATTCACTTCACCCGGATGGTACTGGATGTCCAAGTCGTAATCCTTTATGAACTCTAATCATCTCCTTTGCCTCATATTCTGATTCTCTTGGGTAAAGAAATATTTCAAACTCTTGTGGTCGGTGAAGATCCTAGCCTTAACTCCATACAAGTAGTGCCTCCAAATCTTTAGGGCAAACACTACCGCTGCCAACTATAAGTCATGTGTTGGGTAATTCTTCTAATGTACTTTCAACTGTCTAGATGCGTAGGAAATGAATTTTCCTCCTTGCATCAACACACAACCTAAACCCTGTCCCGAAGCATCCGTATACACGTCATAATTATCAAAAATCTCCGGAACTGCAAAAACTGGGGCTATAGTCAACTTCTTCTTCAACTTCTGAAAAGCCTCTTCACACTCGCTTGTCCACTCAAACTTTACATTCTTTTATGTAAGTTTGGTGAGTGGTGTAGCTATTTTTGAGAAGACCTGCACAAACTTCCTATAATAGCCAGCCAAACCGAGAAAACTTCTAACCTCTGAAACTGTAGTCGGTCTGGACCACTTCTCAACTGCCTCAATCTTTGCCGGATCAACCTTAATGCCATCTCCAGAAATGACATGACCCAAGAAACTAACTTGATCCAACCAAAATTCACACTTTGAGAACTTAGCATACAACTGGTTCTTCCTCAAAGTATCCAACACTATCCTTAAGTGTTCTTCATGTTCCTTCTCATCCTTTGAGTATACTAGGATGTCATCTATGAATACTATCACAAACTTGTCCAAGTATGGCATGAAAACACGCTGTATTAAGTCCATAAATGCAGATGGGGCATTAGTGAGTCCAAAAGGCATGACCAAGAACTCATAATATCCATACCTCGTACTGAAAGCCGTCTTCGGTTCATATGCTACTTTGATCTTCAACTAATGATAACCAAACCTAAGATCAATCTTAGAAAACACTCTCTTGCCTTGCAACTGATTAAACAAATCATCAATCCTTGGCAAATGGTACTTATTCTTGATGGTGAGATTGTTCAGGGCTCTGTAGTCTATGCACATCCTCATGCTACCATCTTTCTTCTTAACAAACAACATTGGGGCTCCCCAAGGCGAGGTACTAGGCTGAATTATATTCCTTTCAAGCATATCCTTAAGTTGAGCTTTCAACTCCTTTAATTCAGCCGGCGCCATTCTATAGGGTGCCTTAGCAACTGGTGCTGCTCCGGGTACCAACTTGATCTCAAACTCTATTTCTCTGTCTGGAATGTTTCCCGGTAACTCATCTGGAAACACATCGAGGAACTCTCTTACCATAGGGGTTTCCTCTAACTTAGGCTTCACTTGTTCCACATCCTCTGCGTACAACAAGTAGCCTTCACAGCCTTTCTGACAAGCTCTTATCGCCTTAACTGCTGAAATTATAGGGTGACGCTTCTTACTTTGTTTGTAAACATTACCTTGATAGGTTTTATCTGATTTCCCGTGTATCTTAAAAGTCACTCTCTTTTCTCTACAATCCAAGTGAACATAATTCTCGGATAGCCAATCTATTCCAATAATCACATCAAAATTTGAAAAGTCTAAAACCGTAAAGTCACTCTTGCAACGATACGTTCCATTTCGTACATCCACTTGAGGCATCAACTTGGCTACCTTAGTCACTTTTCCTAAAGGTGTTGTTATTTCCAAGGTGTTTCTTAAGGTCTCCATTGGTAAATTAAGCTTCTTAGCTATCTTAGACGACACAAAGGTGAAAGATGCTCCCATATCAAACAATGGCATAACTGCTAGGTTGTCTAATATTATTGTATCTATGATGTAAATTCATTTATTTAAATACTAATACAACATGATTTAAATCATGCTATAAAGTACTATAATAAATCAAAGTAAACAAGAAGGGTACCTGAAATGACATTATCATTTGGTTCAGCCATCTCAGCATCCACTGCAAACACTCGAACTGGGTGACTCGGGCCGCCTTTTCCACTTCCTTGCTTCTGATTACTCGAGCTCCCCTTTGTCGGACACATCTTGGCAAAATGTCCTAGATCTCCACAGTAGTAGCAGCTGCCTGTACTAGCCTTACACTCACCTGGGTGATTCCTGTTGCATTTAGCGCAAAGCGGTGCTCCGGTTGGAGGTTTACCTGCTGTAGGGGCTGTTGTCCTCTTAGCATTCTGCTGCGGTGCTCCTCGGTTACAGCCTTGACATGACCTAAAACTTCTCTTATTCCCGATAACCACGGTAGCCTTTTTCTTGAAGGTCTCAACCTCCAAGGCTTTGTTCAGAAGCTCAGCCATGTTCCTTGCCGTGAAGCCTAGCATACCTGACTATATCTCATACGATAACCCTTCCTTGTATAGAGCCATCTTTCTCTCTTCAACCTTTATAAGCTCAGGATAAAACCTTCCCAACTCATTAAACTTGTTGGTATACTAAGATACCGTCAGCTGTGTACCTTGATTAAGTTTTAAAAACTGACTAGCCTTGTCTGCTTGCACTGTCGCCGTGAAGTACTCATTGAAAAACATAGCCTTAAAGATTTTCCAATCTGTCACCTTGCCGTTGCTACTCTCTATAGCATCAATCCATGATTCAGCCGTACCCAAAAGGAAACTAACCGTCAACTGGGCCATCTCAGATTCAGGAACATGTATATTCCTGCAAGATTTCTCGAAACTCCTTAACCATTCTTCAGCCTTTGAATGTTCCCCATTCCTAAAGAAGTCTTGAACTTTGTTCCTTCTTAGCCTCGTGTACCAATCCACTGATGGTGCTTGCTCAAAAACTGGTCTTACAGGTGGATCTGGTTGATGTCCAAAAGGTATTTCTTGTTGGTGAGGCTGTTGCTGGTATGGTGGTGGTTGATAACAACCGTAGGGTGGGTATCCAATGCCTTGTTGATGGTCAAAACAGGGTGAAAGGGGTATAGTAGGCCGGGGAGTGTGATCGACCTACTGGCGGTGGGTAAAAGGTCTGATGTTGCTGATGGTGGAAAACTGGTGGAGAAGGGTGACTTATGTTGGAAGTAGTGCCCGAAAGACAGTTTATGTAATTGTTTTTAGAATTGATAAATGACAGATTTATTCTCATCTTATTACTTGCTTCGTGCTTGTAAGTAATACACTACTGAAAACCCTAAGTCGTATCATATGTAGCCATATAACTTAGTGTGTGTCACACATGAGGATTAAGTTTATGGTGATACACTTGAAATGTTAGTCCGTGGTGAACTTAATCAAAGTATGGGGTCTATTGATTAAACCACCATTAATGCACCCAGAAAACTTTATGGAGTGACCGTCCTATCTGGACCGTCGACATTGGTTGTCTAAGTGGGGCATTTATATATGATGAGACTGGACCGATTTAATCTGAGTTTCTCATATAATTCCGTGATTGAGAAATATTATTAAATCATACGATGATCATCTATGGATTGACCTTAATCCTGAAGTAATTGCATACTCCTACTGGTTTCAGGATAGGGTTTGATATGTTCGTTAAGGATCGCTAAGAGGCACGGTCCGTATCACTTTCACGTTGGCACTATTCTGGAATGAGTGAGAAGTGTGTGTCTCACAGATATGGAATCCATTCCATCTTACGGAAAGTAGAAAGACATTCCCCTTATTTGTTGATCCTAGAAACTGATCAATCCCGAGAGTTCGTATTGGTTATGAACTAATTGATCACTAGTGGGTTAATGGTAAATAAGAATAAGATGTAGTGAAGAAGGTTTACGGAAATAATCCTGCTTTAGTACGGATAGTCTATGGAGGGTTAGTTTATATGAAATGATTATATCAATGGACACTTATCGACTCGATTCAAGGTTTTGAGAATAAGTTATATCTATAATCGATAGAGTTCAGTTTCGGATTTATGGTGGCGTAATTCCGGAATTATGAGATGAGTAGAAATATTATGTTCGATGAACATTTTATTCAATTTATTGTAGCTACTGCTTATAGTTCCATGGTCCCCGGGTTGGCTCCTAACACGCGAGTGTTTTCTCGTTTTATGGAACCTCGAGAATAAATTAAATAGTTGGTCTATTTAATGAATTTGCAATATTATTTATTTGATAAATAATATGTAAAATAGGAAAAAAAAATTCTATTAAAAATGATTAAATAAGTGGCGCCACAATTAATTAATTTAGGAGTGGAATTGCATATAGGGTTGTATCTTTTATTTTATTGAATGATTGAATGTTGTGCTTGACGATTGGGGTTGGTACTTGTTGACCGTTAGATCTATTGTAATCTCGTATAATTAATATTATACGAGTATAAGGATATATGTAATTTATTTTTACAATTTAAATTTCATAGTAGTAGCAATTTTTTATTTTTTTTTTGGATCCATCGGCCCAAAAATCTTCAAGGGAAAAGAATTTTTTTTGGTTCTTGCGCTGTTGCTGAATGCTGCATTGCTGCTGGGATTGTTGATTCATGCGAAAAAAAAATAATGGAATAAGCCGGCTGCTGTAGGAGAACAAGAAGAAAAAGGAAAAGGCTTCTTTTTTCTATTATCCAAGATCAAGGAAAAGGATTTATTTATTTACTTTTCCTAGTTTAAATAGGTTAGATACGGAGGTATCAACGGTCCATCTAAGTGGTTTAATTTTACGTATTTATTTTCATGTTCGATAATTTATGTGAAATAACCATGCAATGACATTCATCATATTCATGAATTCCACTCCTAGCATATGCATACATGTAGATAATTAATCATGAAATTAATTAGGCATGTGTGAGACGTAATTAATTTAGATTAATTTAGGTAATTAATTAAATTAATTGAAACGAACAGAATTTTATCGGGATATAAAATTCACTTGATAAACTTAATTTGGGATCAATAAATCCTACGGGGTTTAGGTTATGTAGTGTCTACATAAATTTTAAATTTTGATAATCAAAAATTGGGTAATCCGGAAAAGTTGGACACCAACTAAGCAAAAGGTTCGAAAATTGGTTCGGGCGTTCAACAGGACTTCGGCTCGACTCGACTTGTCCGTCCAAGTGCGACGTTAGCGTCGGGGGTCCGGCAAGGTCAAGCTATCCGGCGAGCTGAGGCTCAATGGGGCAACCTTAGCCCGATTCATCCAGCAGTCGTACATGAACCAACGAAGAGGACGAGTCGGCTTAGCCAATCCCGACACCATTCGGTGAACTCGGTTAAAGCTCAGCCAAGGTTTAAAACCAATAAGTTGGTGGTTTCTTTTCTTGATTTATTATTTTTCAGACTTATTCGAAAAATTCAACAATCCCATAACTTTTTAGGATAATAAAATTCTTTGTGAATTTTATTTATGTAGTGTCTACGTAAAAGGATTTTAATGATCGAGAAAATTGGAAAATCGTGAAAAGATAGGACACTAACTTGACGGTATTTGGAACCGATAAGTTGGTGATTGCTTTTCGTGAATTATTGTTTTCGGATTATTGAAAAAATTTAGAGATCCAAATTAAAATTTTATCATGACATTATTAGGACTATACAATTCATTGGTGAATTTTTGTTGTGTAGTGTCTACACAAGAGATTTTCTAAATAATCGATAAACTGGAAAATCATGAATATAGTGTCACTGGTTAGACGGTATTTGGAACCGATAAACTAGTGGTAGCTTTAAATTTGTGATTTATTGTTTTTTCGATTTGGTGGGAAATTCACAAGTCCTAATAGATTAGGATTATAAAATTCATGGTGAATTTTAATTGTGTAGTGTCTACACAAAGATTTTATAAATCCAAGAAATTGGAAAGTTGTGAATAAGCGACACTAGTTAGACGGTATTTGGAACCGATGAACTAGTGGGAGGATTAATTTAAATATTCATGATTTATTGTTTTTCGGGTTGTAAATAAATTCGGAAAATCCTAAAAGACAACCTAATTTTCAAAATAACGAGTGGGAGCGGGGAAGGTGAGAACCGACCCCTCGGCCTCTACTGTTGACACAAGCACCGTGAGAGAATGGTGACGCCTCATGCCGCTTTGATTTCGGCCCCCTTCGGATGGCCTTCACCGCTATCAAAATTCAAGGCTTGGTTTCTGAAAGGATAGGATTTTGAGTACTCGTTGGGTCACTGACCTACCCTTCGGCGGCATACTCGAGGTCTACTTAAAAATCTGAAACGGTAGGTCACACTCTAAAGGATATTTTTGGAAATATGTAAAAGGTTGGTAATCAACAATTAAATTAGGTTGTTTGATTCTCAGTTAATTGTTGAGAGAGATTTTGTCAATTTAATCGTCACCTCTTTGAATTACTCGTCGGAGGCATTGAGGTGTGAGATTAAATCCTTGGAATGGTAGGATAAACAGCATGCATGACATTACGTTTATTATTCCCAAAATCAAAATTAGTTGTGGTGTATGATTTGATTTATATTTCGGTCATGATTTATTTTTGCAACTACATATCATCTCAAGGTATCTAAACTGCTAAACACGATAAATTGACTGATGGTGATTCGTAAAAGTGGAAAAGTAACAAGAACGTTGAACTCAATAATCAAGAATGCAAATTAATTCTTCGGAAGAGAAAGTTCCTCTTGAGCCTTCAAACTTAAGTGACAAGAATGTCACTGCTGTCACTTGTTCAAAGATGACGTGAATGATTTGGTATCAATCTCACTAAGACCTCCCACAGTTCACGAGTAGTGGCTACTCAAATGAACTGCTAGTTCATGGCCATTTCCTTTAAAGAATGCCTAGAATAGGAAAGTAAATGTCTACAAGTGTAAGTCATCAAAACTAAATAAGTTAAAGGCTAAACCGAAATATTAATCAAAGACAGTAAAGGATAAGGAAAGTGATTTCGGATCACTAACCTATGAATCCTTAGAGACCTTCTTAACCGAGTAATTTGACTTAGAAGCTAAGTTCTTTTGTAAGAACAAGGTAGCTGGGCATTCATGATGAAGAGTAGACAACGGGCAGTTATTTTAGCTAATATAGTGGGAGTGATATAAGTAAATAAATTTCAGATTTTAATCCTTGAATATCAAAGAAATATAATTTCTGTTTTCAGATTTGTTGGAACAAATTGATTCATTTTCACATCGATAATATTGTTGCCTTAAAGAAAGTGAATATGACATTTGTATACGATTCTGAGACTCAGACTTTTGTCTGATAAAGTCAGATCCACTAAGTAATGCTGAAAATGTACATGTAACACATCATAAACAATTAAGACAAATGGTTTCCGTATTTAGACAAATGATTCTTCAGCATCTATTAATTAGTGCATATATCCTAGAGATCAGATCTGAAGACTGGCTAAGGGTGATTCCTATCTCCCAATCTAAGAACACTATCTCAAAGGAAAAATGACTAAGAAACCTTTCAATTTGGAAAGGGTAATAGAGCTGAAGAAGTAACACAACCTGTTCATATTGACCTTCGGGGTCTTATGAAGGATACAAGCTAGTGGGATCTTTTGAGTAATAGACATTTTGTCTAATGACTACCCGAAATTCCAATTAGTTTATCTAATGAAATCTCTGATATTACCTGAGAAACGAGTATTCAATGCTCAGATAAAAGCTAGGGCATGGTTTTGTCACCGATGCTTGTCCTACCTCCAAATGAAATGATTTCACTAAAAGGATAAACCATACAATGTCTTGTACAGGTATTTATATGCTACATTACACTGTTAACTCAATTAAGATATTAGTTGCAAAATAACGGTTTACATTATTTTGTAATACCGAGAAGTCTACCTAGAAGATTCTTATGAATTTGTGGATAAAAAGTGAATAGCATTTACTCCACTTCCGCAAATAGAGGCATTTAGCACTAGTTCTTGAAGGAAGGACTGGAGATTTTTCATAAACGTTCAGATGGTGACTGTTCGTGAAATATCTTAGTTCAATGAGTAAAGGTTGGTTATAAGATTCTTAAGATCGGAAAGTGACGGTTGAACTGTCACAGCCTTTCTTGAAGAATGTATAAATAACAACCTTGGACCTTGAAGTACAGTTACTCAAGGCGTTACTATCTGAAGGGTGTTATCAATCGGAAATCAACTCCATTACGGCATGGTTGTGTAGTGCAGCCTGGACTATAAGCTGGAGGTCAGCGGTTCGATTCCTGTAATGGGGTTGATTTCCGATTGATAACACCCTTTAGTGCAGTGGTTGAAAAGGCAACCCATGTTGGAGCTACTTGGTTACCTGATTAACCTATCCCCACTTTCCTGTGGGATCGGGGGTGAGGGGACCCTTAATGGTAGGGTTTACCATTTTTTTTCAAGGAGTTACTATCTGATTTAATCATACCACATTCAAGATTGGTTGTTGTGGATTACACTGATAAATACTACAGAACCAGATTATAATGTCAATCCACCCAAATGCAGTGAGAGTATGGTTTATCCATTGACTCGCTGTGATTATGCAGACTTTACAGTTTGTTGGGGGTGATTGATCACTTATGGTCCTTCTGGAAAGACTGTATAGGATTCTGACAATAGGAGGTTGGTTTAAAGCCATAAACCTGTAAATGGAGTTATGGTACACCAGTTCTGTTAACAATCTGTAGAACCACCTGAGTGTCTCAGGCCCAGTGGGAGTAATTGGATCTACGTGATAAGAATGAATGGAAAGTTCATCTTTCAAGGCAAAGCCAAGTGGTCTAGGGGTAATTCCCTGAGAAGCAGAGAGTTAACCAGGGGTGATGCCCTGAAAATCTCTCACCACTCAGCCTTGCATGACTCCATGAAAGCAGAAAGATTACCAGAGGTGACGCCCTGAAACTTTCTTGCAGTACAATGGAGCTTAGATTCATTCAGAACGGAAGGGTTTTAGCTTAAAGCCAATGGCAGATTGACTGCCTATGCTTATATCCATTGATAGATTAAAGCAAACCTCTAGGTCATTAAAGGTCACATGTTTTAAATGTGTGGGCTTGACCTGAATATTGATAAGCCTTTTGTAGAATAGGATATCAATATTGGTAAAGTAGTGAGTATTATTGTTAATGACAAAGATAACACTGCAATAGTTGAGAACAACATGAGTGTGTTATCTGAAGTCAGAAGCTGACGAGCCAAAGCTTCTCTAAGTCAGAGAAATGGACGATATTCTTAGAATTTGATTCGGTCGAATTCATGAAAACAAGTTGTTGGCAATATCCCATGCATCTTATTGGTTAAGATGATAATGCATTGCTTTGCATGCAATATTCAACGAGAGGTTTCCTACCCAACCCCTCATGGAATAATTCTCTCAATCTTCGGATATAGAGAAAATGGGATAAATTCTCTTTTGGATAGGGAATGTCAGATTATTCAAAGTCAAGAAAAGTCGAGTCTTGCATTCAAATATTGAAAGCAGTATAGTGCATCCTCAAGTATCTTTAGAGAACGAGGATCATATGCTTGTGTATTCGGGTATGAACCTGAGTGTTATTGACTACACTAATTCTGATTTTTTGTCGGATTAAGGATGATCATGAATCGATCTCAGACTCAGTGTTTACTCATTGTGATGGAGCTACAGTCTGGAGCAATCCAGCACTGCCAGTATGACTCTGTTAGTCAAATATATAGCAACTTGCACAAGGACCTAAAGAGGCAGTGTGGCTTGAGAAGTTCTTTGTTGGATCTGGAAGTAATTCCAGGTCTCGATGAGCCGATACCATTTTACAGTGAAAACAGTTGAGATGTAGCTCATGCAAAGGGTCTTCGCAAACACAAGAGGTCAAAAGCATATTGAAAGTAAGTACCACCTGATCAGACAGACCGTGCGAAGAGGCGACGTTTAGGTCCTAAAAGATCGCCTCGAGCCGACAACCTAGCTGATCAGTTTACCAAGTTGCGTGACATCTAGTGTCACTGATAAGCACTTGGCGGGTATGAATTAGAGAGATATGTCTCTCTGCTTTAGAGCAAGTGAGAGAATGTTGTGGATGAAAGAATAAGGGTGTGGTGCTCTAAAAACAATCATTGCTTGTCTTTACATGCAAGTGGGAGATTGTTAGATATAGTGTGCCCGAAAGACGATTGTTGCTTGTCCTAACGGGCAAGTGGGAGATTGTTGGAAGTAGCGCCCGAAAGACAATTTATGTAATTGTTTTTAGAATTAATAAATGACAGATTTATTCTCATCTTATTACTTGCTTCGTGCTTGTAAGTAATACACTACTGAAAACCTTAAGTCGTATCATATGTAGCCATATAACTTAGTGTGTGTCACACATGAGGATTAAGTTTATGGTGATACACTTGAAATGTTAGTCCATGGTGAACTTAATCAAATTATGGGGTCTATTGATAAAACCACCATTAATGTGCCCAGAACACTTTATGTTGTGACCGTCCTATCCAGACCGTCGACATTGGTTGTCTAAGTAGGGCATTTATATATGATGAGAGTCATGTAGGACTGGACCGATTTAATCTAAGTTTCTCATATAATTCCGTGATTGAGAAATCTTATTAAATCATAAGATGATCATATATGGATTGACCTTAATCCTGAAGTGATTGCATATTCCTACTGGTTCAGGATATGGTTTTATGTGCTCCTTAAGGATCAGTAAGAGGCGCGGTCCGAATCACTTTCACGTTGGCACTATTCTGGAATGAGTGAGAAGTGTGTGTCTTACAGATATGGAATCTATTCGTTCCTGCGGAAAGTAGAAAGACAATCCCCTTATTTGTTGATCCTAGAAACTGATCAATCCCGAGAGTTCGTATTGGTTATGAACTAATTGATCACTAGTGGGTTAATGGTAAATAAGGATAAGATGTAGTGAAAAAGGTTTACGGAAATAATCCTGCTTCAGTACGGATAGTCTATGGAGGGTTAATTTATATGAAATGATTATATCAATGGACACTTATAAACTCGATTCGACGTTTTGAGAATAAGTTATATCTATAATCGATAGAGTTCAGTTTCGGATTTATGGTGGCGTAATTCCGGAATTAATGAGTTGAGTAGAAATATTCTGTTCGATGAATATTTTATTCCATTTATTGTAGCCACTGGTTATAGGTCCATGGTCCCCAGGTTGGCTCCTAACATGCGAGTGTTTTCTCTTTTTATGGAACCTCGAGAATAAATTAAATAGTTGGTCTATTTAATGAATTTGCAATATTATTTATTTGATAAATAATATGTAAAATAGAAAATAAATTTTCTATCAAAAATGCTTAAATAAGTGGCGCCACAATTAATTAATTTAGGAGTGGAATTGCATATAGGGTTGCATCTTTTATTTTATTGAATGATTGAATGTTGTGGTTGACGATTGGTGTTGGTACTTGTTTACCGTTAGATCTATTGTAATTTCGTATAATTAGTATTATACGAGTATAAGGATATATGTAATTTATTTTTACAAATTAAATTTCAAAGTAGTAGCAATTTTTTATTTTTTTTTGGATCCATCGGCCCAAAAATCTTCAAGGGAAAATAATTTTTTTTGGTTCTTGCGCTATTGCTGAATGCTGCATTGCTGCTGGGGTTGTTGATTCATGCGAAAAAATAATAATGGAATAAGCCGGCTGCTGTAGGAGAACAAGAAGAAAAAGGAAAAGACTTCTTTTTTCTATTATCCAAAATCAAGGAAAAGGATTTATTTATTTACTTTTCCAAGTTTAAATAGGTTAGATACGGAGGTATCAACGGTCTATCTCAGTGGTTTAATTTTACGCATTTATTTTCATGTTCGATAATTTATGTGAAATAACCATGCCATGACATTCATCATATTCATGAATTCCACTCCTAGCATATGCATACATGTAGATAATTAATCATGAAATTAATTAGGCATGTTTGAGACGTAATTAATTTAGATTAATTTAGGTAATTAATTAAATTAATTAAAACGAACAGAATTTTATCGGGATATAAAATTCACATGATAAACTTAATTTGGGATCAATAAATCCTACGGGGTTTAAGTTATGTAGTGTCTACATAAATTTTGAATTTTGATAATCAAAAATTGGGTAATCCGGAAAGTTGGACACCAACTAAGCAAAAGGTTCGAAAATTGGTTCGGGCGTTCAACAGGACTTCGGCTCGACTCGACTTGTCCGTCCAAGTGCGACGTTAGCGTCGGGGGTCCGGCAAGGTCAAGCTATCCGGCGAGCTGAGGCTCAATGGGGCAACCTTAGCCCGATTCATCCAACAGTCGTACATGAACCAACGAAGAGGACGAGTCGGCTTAGCCAATCCCGACACCATTCGGTGAACTCGGTTAAAGCTCAGCCAAGGTTTAAAACCAATAAGTTGGTGGTTTCTTTTCTTGATTTATTATTTTTCAGACTTATTCGAAAAATTCCACAATCCCAGAACTTTTTAGGATAATAAAATTCTTTGTGAATTTTATTTATGTAGTGTCTACGTAAAAGGATTTTAATGATCGAGAAAATTGGAAAATCGTGAAAAGATAGGACACTAACTTGGCGGTATTTGGAACCGATAAGTTGGTGATTGCTTTTCGTGAATTATTGTTTTCGGATTATTGAAAAAATTTCGAGATCCAAATTAAAATTTTATCATAACATTATTAGGACTATACAATTTATTGGTGAATTTTTGTTGTGTAGTGTCTACACAAGAGATTTTCTAAATAATCGATAAACTGGAAAATCATGAATATAGTGTCACTGGTTAGACGGTATTTGGAACCGATAAACTAGTGGTAGCTTTAAATTTTTGATTTATTGTTTTTTCGATTTGGTGGGAAATTCACAAGTCCTAATAGATTAGGATTATAAAATTCATGGTGAATTTTAATTGTGTAGTGTCTACACAAAGATTTTATAAATCCAAGAAATTGGAAAGTTGTGAATAAGTGACACTAGTTAGACGGTATTTGGAACCGATGAACTAGTGGGAGGATTAATTTAAATATTCATGATTTATTGTTTTTCGGGTTGTAAATAAATTCTGAAAATCCTAAAAGACAACCTAATTTTCAAAATAACGAGTGGGAGCGGGGAAGGTGACAACCGACCCCTCGGCCTCTACTGTTGACACAAGCACCGTTAGAGAATGGTGACGCCTCATGCCGCTTTGATTTCGGCCCCCTTCGGATGGCCTTCACCGCTATCAAAATTCAAGGCTTGGTTTCTGAAAGGATAGGATTTTGAGTACTCGTTGGGTCACTGACCTACCCTTCGGCGGCATACTCGAGGTCTACTTAATAATCTGAAACAGTAGGTCACACTCTAAAGGATATTTTTGGAAATATGGAAAAGGTAGGTAATCAACAATTAAATTAGGATGTTTGATTCTCAGTTAATTGTTGAGAGAGATTTTGTCAATTTAATCGTCACCTCTTTGACTTACCCGTCGGCGGCACTGAGGTGTGAGATTAAATCCTTGGAATGGTAGGATAAACTGCATGCATGACATTACGTTTATTATTCCCAAAATCAAAATTAGTTGCGGTGTATGATTTGATTTATATTTCTGTCATGATTTATTTTTGCAACTACATATCATCTCAAGGTATCTAAACTGCTAAACACGATAAATTGATTGATGGTGACTTCGTAAAAGTGGAAAAGTAACAAGAACGTTGAACTCAATAATCAAGAATGCAAATTAATTCTTCGGAAGAGAAAGTTCCTCTTGAGCCTTCAAACTTAAGTGACAAGAATGTCACTGCTGTCACTTGTGTTGAACGAGAGACAAAACAAAATTAGTTCAAAGATGACGCGAATGATTTGGTATCAATTTCACTAAGACCTCCCACAGTTCACGAGTAGTGGCTACTCAAATGAACTTCTAGTTCACGGCCATTTCCTTTAAAGAATGCCAAGAATAGGAAAGTAAATGTCTACAAGTGTAAGTCATCAAAACTAAATAAGTTAAAGGATAAACCGAAATATTAATCAAAGAAAGTAAAGGACAAGGAAAGTGATTTCGGATCACTAACCTATGAATCCTTAGAGACCTTCTTAACCGAGTAATTTGACTCAGAAGCTAAGTTCTTTTGTAAGAACAAGGTAGCTGGGCATTCATGAGGTAGAGTAGACAACGGGCAGTTATTTTAGCTAATATAGTGGGAGTGATATAAGTAAATAAATTTCAGATTTTAATCCTTGAATATCAAAGAAATATAATTTCTGTTTTCAGATTTGTTGGAACAAATTGATTCATTTTCACATCGATAATATTGTTGCCTTAAAGAAAGTGAATATGACATTTGTATACGTTTCTGAGACTCGGACTTTTGTCTGATAAAGTCAGATCCACTAAGTAATGCTGAAAATGTATATGTAACACATCATAAATAATTAAGACAAATGGTTTCCGTATTTAGACAAATGATTCTTCAGCATCTATTAATTAGTGCATATATCCTAGAGATCAGATCTGAAGACTGGCTAAGGGTGATTCCTATCTCCCAGTCTAAGAACACTATCTGAAAGGAAAAATGACTAAGCAACCTTTCAATTTGGAAAGGGTAATAGAGCTGAAGAAGTAACACAACTTGTTCATATTGACCTTCGGGGTCTTATGAAGGATACAAGCTAGTGGGATCTTTTGAGTAATAGACATTTTGTCTAATGACTACTCGAAACGCCAATTAGTTTATTTAAAGGAATCTCTGATATTACCAGAGAAACGAGTATTCAATGCTCAGATATAAGCTAGGGCATGGTTTTGTCACCGATGCTTGTCCTACCTCCAAATGAAATGATTTCACTAAAAGGATAAACCATACAATGTCTTGTACAGTTATTTATATGCTACATTACACTGTTAACTCAATTAAGATATTAGTTGCAAAATAACGGTTTACATTATTTTGTAATACCGAGAAGTCTACCTAGAAGATTCTTATGAATTTGTGGATAAAGAGTGAATAGCATTTACTCCACTTCCGCAAATAGAGGCATTTAGCACTAGTTCTTGAAGGAAGGATTGGAGATTTTTCATAAACGTTCAGATGGTGACTGTTCGTGAAATATCTTAGTTCAATGAGTAAAGGTTGGTTATAAGATTCTTAAGATCGGAAAGTGACGGTTGAACTGTCACAGCCTTTCTTGAAGAATGTATAAATAACAACCTTGGACCTTGAAGTACAGTTACTCAAGGAGTTACTATCTGAAGGGTGTTATCAATCGGAAATCAACCCCATTACGTCATGGGTGTGTAGTTCAGCCTGGACTATAAGCTGGAGGTCAGCGGTTCGATTCCGGTAATGGGGTTGATTTCCGATTGATAACATCCTTTAGTGTAGTGGTTGAAAAGGCAACCCATGTTGGAGCTACTTGGTTACCTGATTAACCTATCCCCACTTTCCTGTGGGATCGGGGGTGAGGGGACCCTTAATGGTAGGGTTTACCATTTTTTTTTCAAGGAGTTACTATCTGATTTAATCATACCACATTCAACATTGGTTGTTGGGGATTACACTGATAAATACTACAGAACCATATTATAATGTCAATCCACCCAAATGCAGTGAGAGTATGGTTTATCCATTGACTCGCTGTGATTATGCAGACTTTACAGTTTGTTGGGGGTGATTGATCACCTATGGTCCTTCTGGAAAGACTGTATAGGATTCTGACAATAAGAGGTTGGTTTAAAGCAATAAACCTGTAAATGGAGTTATGGTACACCAGTTCTGTTAACAATCCTGTAGAACCACCTGAGTGTCTCAGGCCCAGTGGGAGTAATTGGATCTACGTGATAAGAATGAATGGAAAGTTCATCTTTCAAGGCAAAGCCAAGTGGTCTAGGGGTAATTCCCTGAGAAGCAGAGAGTTAACCAGGGGTGATGCCCTGAAAATCTCTCACCACTCAGCCTTGCATGACTCCATGATAGCAGAAAGATTACCAGAGGTGACGCCCTGAAACTTTCTTGCAGTACAATGGAGCTTAGATTCATTCAGAACGGAAGGGTTTTAGCTTAAAGCCAATGGCAGATTGACTGCCTATGCTTATATCCATTGATGGATTAAAGCAAACCTCTAGGTCATTAAAGATCACATGTTTTAAATGTGTGGGCTTGACCTGAATATTGATAAGTCTTTTGTAGAATAGGATATCAATATTGGTAAAGTAGTGAGTATTATTGTTAATGACAAAGATAACACTGCAATAGTTGAGAACAACATGAGTGTGTTATCTGAAGTCAGAAGCTGACGAGCCAACGCTTCTTTAAGTCAGAGAAATGGACGATATTCTTAGAATTTGATTCGGTCGAATTCATGAAAACAAGTTGTTGGCAATATCCCATGCATCTTATTGGTTAAGATGATAATGCATTGCTTTGCATGCAATATTCAACGAGAGGTTTCCTACCTAACCCCTCATGGAATAATTCTTTCAATCTTCGGATATAGAGAAAATGGGATAAATTCTCTTTTGGATAGAGAATGTCAGATTATTCAAAGTCAAGAAAAGTCGAGTCTTGGATTCAAACGTTGAAAGCAGTATAGTGCATCCTCAAGTATCTTTAGAGAACGAGGATCATATGCTTGTGTATTCGGGTATGAACCTGAGTGTTATTGACTACACTGATTCTGATTTTTTTATCGGATTAAGGATGATCGTGAATCGATCTCAGACTCAGTGTTTACTCATTGTGATGGAGCTACAGTTTGGAGCAATCCAGCACTGCCAGTATGACTCTTTTAGTCAAATATATAGCAGACAACCTAGCTGATCAGTTTACCAAGTTGCGTGGCATCTAGTGTCACTGATAAGCGCTTGACGGGTATGAATTAGAGAGATATGTCTCTCTGCTTTAGAGCAAGTGAGAGAATGTTGTGGATGAAAGAATAAGGGTGTGGTGCTCTAAAAACAATCATTGCTTGTCTTTACATGCAAGTGGGAGATTGTTAGATATAGTGTGCCTGAAAGACGATTGTTGCTTGTCCTAACGGGCAAGTGGGAGATTGTTGGAAGTAGCGCCCGAAAGACAATTTATGTAATTGTTTTTAGAATTAATAAATGACAGATTTATTCTCATCTTATTACTTGCTTCGTGCTTGTAAGTAATACACTACTGAAAACCTTAAGTCGTATCATATGTAGCCATATAACTTAGTGTGTGTCACACATGAGGATTAAGTTTATGGTGATACACTTGAAATGTTGGTCCATGGTGAACTTAATCAAATTATGGGGTCTATTGATTAAACCACCATTAATGCGCCCAGAACACTTTATGTTGTGACCGTCCTATCCAGACCGTCGACATTGGTTGTCTAAGTAGGGCATTTATATATGATGAGAGTCATGTAGGACTGGACCGATTTAATCTGAGTTTCTCATATAATTCCGTGATTGAGAAATCTTATTAAATCATAAGATGATCATATATGGATTGACCTTAATCCTGAAGTGATTGCATATTCCTACTGGTTCAGGATATGGTTTGATGTGTTCGTTAAGGATCACTAAGAGGCGTGGTCCGAATCACTTTCACGTTGGCACTATTCTGGAATGAGTGAGAAGTGTGTGTCTTACAGATATGGAATCTATTCCTTCATGCAGAAAGTAGAAAGACAATCCCCTTATTTGTTGATCCTAGAAACTGATCAATCCCGAGAGTTCGTATTGGTTATGAACTAATTGATCACTAGTGGGTTAATGGTAAATAAGGATAAGATGTAGTGAAGAAGGTTTACGGAAATAATCCTGCTTCAGTACGGATAGTCTATGGAGGGTTAGTTTATATGAAATGATTATATCAATGGACACTTATCAACTCGATTCGACGTTTTGAGAATAAGTTATATCTATAATCGATAGAGTTCAGTTTCGGATTTATGGTGGCGTAATTCCGGAATTAATGAGTTGAGTAGAAATATTCTGTTCGATGAATATTTTATTCCATTTATTGTAGCCACCGGGTTATAGGTCCATGGTCCCCGGGTTGGCTCCTAACACGCGAGTGTTTTCTCGTTTTATGGAACCTCGAGAATAAATTAAATAGTTGGTCTATTTAATGAATATGCAATATTATTTATTTGGTAAATAATATGTAAAATACAAAAGACATTTTCTTTTAAAAATGATTAAATAAGTGGCGCCACATGTAATTAATTTAGGAGAAGAAATTTTTCTTGATTATGTCACATGTGTAATTAGTTAATTATCTATTTGTTGGATAATTAATGGAAAGATTAAGAGATTGATTTTTTTGGGAATTATCTCTAATTTTGTTGCGAAAATATCTTTTTCTTATGGGAATAGGTAATTGTGGTGTGAAAAGGATAACTCTCTTGACTAGTTATTTTCCTATATAAAGAGAGTTCATCGTAGCACAAAATACAACACAATCTGCGCCACTTACTAAATAAAAAGGAAGAAAAATTAGTTTCTTTCCTTAGTCATTAAGAGGATAAAAACCTAGGGTTTTTATTGTGCATACTTGAGGAGTAACTACGGCGAGGATCGACATCCACCAGTCGTCGCTAGGAGATACAATCCGGAAAACTACGGCTTCTCCCTTGGTCGATTTTATCATCTCTCTCCCGTTTAGGTAAATCTTCAACCTTCCCGTAGGATTAATTAGTTATCTCTCATGTCATAAATCGCATAAGCTTCCGCTGTGCTAAGATCGAGTGTCTCGATCGGTGCTACTACTCCTAGCAACTTACCGGTGGAGGATAAACACTGACTGGTGGAGGGTATATGCTGGTTGCTGGGGTATATAAACTGGTGTAATGTCTCCTACTACGGTGACACAGATGGGAGCTTCCCCGGGTTCTCTATAAATGAAGTTGTACCTTGGTCTAGGTCGTGGTGTAGGGTTATGCTGTGGTCGTGGTGACTGACTCCACTGAGATCGTGGTGTAGGGGTTGCAGTCTGAGGGGGTGGACTGTAGCTCGGGTGAGGTGAAGTATTCTGCCTCACAAAGCCGCCTCCTACTACCGGGGTCGGACTCTCACGACGTACTCCTGACGCTTTTGTACCCGCTCCGGTTCTAGTGAGCACCATCCTGATGATCAAAGAAAACCAGAACGTTACTAAGAGATCTAAAGAAAACTTATCTTAAAAGAAAAAAAGCCTAAAAGACGCTTCGCTCTGATACCAACTGTAATGCCCCGTTCCCGGACACCGAGTCCTTATCTGGAAAAGGAACGTTCGGCACGTATAAAATAAAACAAATTCACTTTATACGTAAGCCTCTACTACGTCGTATCAAAATAAAGCAAACGGAAGCAAAAAGGCTCGGGTAATTTTTTTCTTCTAAATAATCCAAGAATAGAAATTAGAATCTAGGGGTAGAAATGTAACATTATTACATTGGAAAAAGAATCAAAGAAAACCAAAAGTACGAATCCTCAAACTAAAACTAAGTTACATGGTTCTTAACAACTTCCAAGTCTAAGAAATAAATAAAACATATATAGTGAAACTCTTCAACTTCGGCGTCCTTAAACATCGTCATCGAAGTCCTCCTCGAACTCTGAATTTACCTGTTCGTCTTCTCTCCCCCAAACACATAAATAAACATGCATTTGAGGTAAGTAAATTGTACAAAGTAAGAAGTAGAAGCTACAATTTAATTAAGGTTTATAATTAAAAGATTATCCTAATGAGACCCACTCAGTTTAGGGTTCACTTTGTGCCCATCGACATGTCATGACGATACATTTCTAGCTTAGCTTATCTTGGTTACATCATTACTCAAGGACACTATGTATCATGAAAATTCCACCACGAGATATACTTGCCAACTACGGTGATTAGAACCGATAGTCTCGGGGTCTCCCCGGTATGCATATACGTTCGATGGATTTCCTCCACTACCCTTCAGCCTTTTGAGCCAGTAGCATTGTCCACCTTTTATGAACGTATCATATCGCCGATATGAATCAGTGCCTAACCAAGAATAAGTGACGTTTTAGCTTTTACTACACTTATGTAATTATTATTGTGTATTAACTAGCCACCTAAGTGTTTTCAGAATAAAACTCACCTTATCAACTCTACTCCCTCACTTAGACAGCTAGACATTTCAACCTATCAGTTACACAGACATTGATGAAAGCTCTAGTTCATCAAAGAACAAGCCCTTGCATGCCTTTCCGACGGTCCCGAACTTCAACTCCCTTTAAGAGTACGTCCGGTGCCGGAACCAAACACACCAAAAACTCAATAGGGGCTTGTTCATGTTTAATTAATGTTGTTTGATCATGTTATAACATTTAAAATTCCAAGACATAGCTTAAACAAAATTTATCAAAAACTGGGGCAATGCGTGCGCATCCTTATGGAATGCGTACGCATTCCCTGCTTAAAAACCTGTTGTAACTCTCTGTTCAAACAATGTGTGCGCATTGTTGTCAATGCATACGCATTCCCTGATCAGAACTTAAGCTAAAATACACTGCCCAACAATACGTGCGCATTGTTCATGCTGGGAGCATCCTGATCAACTTTGAACCAAAAATGCGTGTGCATTCCCTTGAATGCGTATGCATTGAACCTGTTGAAACTATCCTAAGCAATCCTGTAACAGGAACGCGTGTGCATTCCAGTGAATGCATACGCATTCAGCGCAGAAAAACCCTAATAACTTGATTTTCATCTCTTTAAGATCTGTACTCGAATCCAAACTTATTATACATGATTTACATTAGAAAAACAACTTAAAAACACAACTTTCTTAGATCCTAACATCCCTTAATCTATAAACAACATCTAGATACGGCCGTGGTATGAAGACGCTTCAAAAACAAGATCTAACTACTCCAAACCACAATTAGATTGTAGGAAGAGCTTCTTACCTTAAGCAAGCTATTCCAACTCCAAAAACTCAGAAAAACAACAGCAAAACGATCTCTCTTCTGCAGCAAACCTATATGATCAATTTGAATTCGCATTAAAATCGATCACACGATTCCAAACAATAAACTACGAAAGGTATGAGTTTTGATCCTCAAAACTCAACCAAGAACTTAGATAGGTCGAATTAATTACCTTGAGAAAAGCTCCAAACTTTTGATACTGAAACGACGCCCTTCTCATGACGATTCCAATGCTTCCCTCGAAACTGAAAACGATTAAGAATCGACTCAGAATTTTGAAAAAGCCTCTCAGCCCTTATCTCTCAAGCCTCACATGCAGGAACAAAAATTTGGGGAAGAAAAATCTGATTAAAAGGTTAGGAAACTGATTGGGTTTATTTTTCCTTAAATAGGAAAATCCCAACAATTAACCTAAATCCTCGTTTTTCTTTAATTACCATTACTAATCGATTTTCTTTTCCTTAACATATATATATATATATATATATATATATATATATATATATATATATATATATATATATATATATATATATATATAATACTTAAACTTCGAATAAAAGGAACCGAACCCAATATTTCGTTTTCGCAAAATGACACGTCTGCCATTTCTTGAAAATCGGAATATTACAATATGTAGTCTATTTTGGGTCTACTTCTTACGATTTACAAAAAATTTGTTAATATTTTTTCATGAAATGATCTTATGCTCAAAAAGGTTTCTTAAATTCTCCTCCTTTTTAAAAGGAATGATTACGTGGTCTAAGCTCGTAATGTCATTATGAAGGATCATATACAAATAGCAATTGTATTGAAGTTATCTATATTAATATTTCAGAGTAAAAAACCGTCAATTAACCCGTTTTTCCTAATGCACCCGACCCAAACCCGGTTTATCCCATCCGGAAAAATAACAATTAACTACCCATTATCCATTATCCATTTACCTCATCCGAAAAATAAACAAAAAAATGAATTAACTACCCCTTAAAAAAATTGTAACCACGTTTATTCAAAAAAAAAAAAAAATTTAAACATACCCACGTCGTCCATCAGTCAAAAAGAATAAAAGAAAAAAAAATTATTTATTCAAATTATTAAGACCCACGTTTATTCAAATAAACAAAAATTTAACTACCCACATCCTCCATCATTCAAACAGAAAAAAAGAAAATAAAAGTTTCAAATAAAAACAGTTATTCACTGCACAAATTAGTGAACAAATTAATCAACCCACTATCCCCAATTACAGTCCCACTATTCCAAACTTTTGTGATATGCACTATAAACACACACCACTGTTGTATTTATACTACAACTAAACTCCCATTAACCATTACACAATCGATTACTACAAACAAATTTACAGAATCACTTTCTAATTCCTCACTGCAGATTACAACACTTCTAATTACATTATCATTTTCTACGCATTCTAGTTACACAGTAAATTGCTTCAAATGATGACATTTTTTTTGGCAGGCCTGTAACTTTATCGGCGTCCTTGTTTCTTGTCGACTGGTGGGTCGATGGCTCTCGTTTGCAGTTCTTGTCCGGTGCGTTTGGGGAGCACGGCTTCGCACTGCTGTATCCACGGCTGTACTGCGGAGGTGTGTTCTTGATCGGGGTTCCGTCGTCGGCATCCCGCACTTAGGTTCAAGGATCCCTGCTCTTGGGTTTCACTACAAGAAAACTGTTAAATTACGACGGGCGTTTTACGACCTGCTTTTAATGCACGTCGTAAGATTTAACATTTATGGCGTTCTACCATTTGCACGCTATTACTTGTGGGAATTAATCATAATTTACTACGTGCTTTTGTTGCACGTCGTGTTTTAAAAAATATTTACGGCGTGCGTATGTATACACGTAGTGATTCCTTAAGCGGGAATATTATTTCCTTCTCGACATAACATTTATTTCCCTAAATATTATCCTTCAATCAAAATCAGCCGCTACTAGCAAAATCAGACGAGAGCTCCAGCCGCTACTAGCAAAAGCAGTCCGATGAGAGCTCTTCGATAACCTCCGTCCGACGTTTATCACCCCTAATCCCTCAAATCAGTTCCTGTACTTCAATTTCTCGCCGTCCATTCCTGCTGTAGACCAACACCTCCATTGCCATCGTTTTAAAGCTTTTCCGGCTGGTCTCTGCTGCGCTATTTTTTTCCTCCCATGAAACCTTCCTGAGCATCATTTTGACCCTCATACGGTAAGGATGGCTCATCTTTTCTAGGCAATTTCAATTTTAGGGTTTATGATCAAATTTTATTTCTTATTTTGACTGAAATTTGACTTGAGTTTTTGCTTTGGCTTGTGTTTGTTGAGTTGGTTGGTTTGTGGTGCCTTGGGTTGTGATATGTTGATGTTGTTGGTGTTTTGTGATGGATTGTATTGGATTTTTGATATGGTGTTCACCGTACAATTTCAGGTATGGTGTTAAAGTAGATTTGGTTATATTTTCCTTTGATTTGGGTTAAAGTAGGAGATAAATATGGTTCAGTTAATACTTTGCTTGTGTTTTTAACAATTTGTTGACTCATTCATGACTTCGATTGTTGCCGTCTTTTCTTTTCTTTGTGATTTGTTTAGCAAATTGGGTATGTTCTATTTGAATTACTTTAGGATCAAGTGTGATAATTTTTTTGTCTTATAATTGAGTTTTAGTTGTTTGATAATTTGCTTAAGTGAGCTTGATCACTGAATTAGTGAATCCCAAAACTTACATTTTCTTATTGCTGTTTGGATTTGCTTATGGGTTGAATTATGGTCAAGAAAGCTAGTACCTCTACTTTAATTGCTCTAGAATTCTATATAAGGTGCAAAAGGAAATTGCTTTTTAAGTTA
The DNA here is from genome assembly GCA_036785695.1 of Gentiana straminea. NCBI lineage: Eukaryota > Viridiplantae > Streptophyta > Magnoliopsida > Gentianales > Gentianaceae > Gentiana > Gentiana straminea. The sequence goes on along the minus strand of JAVUPR010000311.1, from coordinate 3,458,242 downwards.
TAAGTGGTCTTTGTAGTACAATACTTTAGCACTATTAATGACCATCTGTTGGTTATGTATACCAGGTGATTCAAGGATTTGGTGTTCAAAGTATTAGATTCCGATAACCCAGACTTTAGGCCTGGTGATCTACTCTCAGGATTTACTGGTTGGAAAGAGTATAGCTTACTTCATAAAAGCGAGCAGTGGAGAAAAATCGAGAGAGAAGATGTACCGTTATCATTCTATGTTGGCCTCCTCGGTATGGTGCTAATTAGTCTGTATTTGTTTATTCCTCAGGGAATTCAGCTTGTGTGAACACTTTACGCATTGTCTGGTGTTTTAAAGTGCATTTACGATTCTCTTCTTTGAGGACTGTAGTAAACACTACAAGAAAAGCGGCTATTAATAAGGGTACTTCCCGTCATTAATTGTCCATTTCCCCTCATAAAAACCTTTTATAATGGGAAATTTCCTGTTATGGCCCCTTATTACTGCCTCCGCCGGTAAAGGTATTCAATAACGGGAAACTCAATCCCGTTATTAATAATATCAGACATTAATAATGGTATTTTCCTGTTATTAAAAATCATTTTTAATAACAATCTAAACCCTTATTATAAGGTAAGTTACCCTTCACAAATCGTGATTTATTGACAGAAATAACCCCTTATTGTAGATTCATTTACCCCTTATTAAATTACGATTTGATAAAAAAAAAACATCCCCTCATTATAGATTATTTTCCTCTCATTAATCAGGATTCAATAACAACAAAATGCAAAATCAGGATTCAATAACAAATTGCCAATTGCAACTATATTCAAGAACATGTACACTCACAGTACTATACAAACATCCACCTTTACATACTTTACATAAAGTCAAACTTCCATCAATAATTAGTGAAGAAAGACTATAATGTAATATCCGAATATAGGAAAAATAGATACACTTTCACCAAGATATTATGAAGCTTCGGGTTTACGAGGAATAAACACGGTAGATGGTTGAGGGTATTTTTTCAATACCTATGTTCACGCATAATCTTTTCAATCTCCTTATGGGAAGCCATCATCCGCATTAATATCAAGGCATCAAAACCCGAGGAAAATAAAATAAAATAAAATCGAAACAAGTTTATGGACCGGAAATGCCAACTTAAGTCTATGTTGAATCAAAATACTACTTTCCATCTAAAAGCTATTGAAAAAGGGTAACACGGTGCACTAAAACTCCTGGAGTATGAAAGGGGTATAAGGTAAGGCACCACTTTAGGGACACAAGTACCAGACCTAAGAACAGAAAAACGCAGTTCAGGAGCAACAACGCAAGTACTAAAACATAACTTAGGGAACACCAAAAAGTTTCCAAGTCTTTAATATTTTCATCCACAATTTCAAGAACACGAGAAAGAACAAAGAAGAATAATCATGGTCTTTAAAACACTTGTACAACAGACTGCAAGAACTGAACATAATAGTCAACAAGTTTATGTCAGTCACAAGAGAAAACAGAATGCATACAAGACCATGGCATACTCATATTATGCAAGATGAATCATAGACTAAATAAAATTGAACTCACAGCAAACCTTAAAAAAACCAAGTCACCAGATAGATAGCATACGGGTAGATATACTGCAACTAAGATTTGGACATAAACTTATAAGACACGAAGTTTACAACTTCAAGTGAGATGGTAATTAGAGATGATATCAAAGCAAAAGGCTTTAAAGAGAAAACCTCGTCGCTGCCCCTTTCCTCTAAAAAAAGGGTTTTAAATAAAAAGAAAAAAAGTCTTGTCAAAGTTGTGATTCAACAACAACTCAAGCTTTTAGATTGAATGATAATTTATCGAGTTGTATCATATCATTATAACAGTGACGACCCAAGAAAAACAAAAATCCCAAGTATCTTGAGTTGTTACCTCAGTGACCAAAGCCTTGAAACTCCAAACAAAAGCTCCCTACAATAAATTGCATACCAAATGTCAGTTTTGTACAATATGTTGCATGCCACATATTAGTTTTCACTATCATGTAGCATACACCAAGACAAGATCCAGACTCAGATCAACAGGTTGGACAAGTCCTAGACATGTCTGGACATGTTTTGTACATGCCTGGACAAGCCTGGACATGTCTGGACAAGTCTGGACAAGTCCTGGACAAGTCTGGACAAGTCTAGACAAGTCCGGACATGTCCCGGATAGACCCAAGGACACCCGGCACACAACAAACCAGACTTTCAGATCAGATCCATGACCTGCACATGGACTAAACACCCATACAGACCAAGACCTGGTTATAACGACAGTAACTTATATAGACTATAGCTTATGTCACTTACGGTAGTTACCGCATTGGTATATCACCACAATGGAAGGGTTGAGATTTTATATCGGCAAATCTGCACTGCATGATCTGATCATCAGTCAATTATTATTGTCATCCCCCAATTATTATGTAAAAAAACATGTTCATGTTACTGTCTGCTGGAAAGGCTGAAAGATACATAAGAAAATTCCAACAGCAGACAGGAGAGAGCAAGAGAGAGAGAGAGCGCACATTGAAAACATAGTGGATTGATAATAAATACATAAGCTGTTAAGTTCCAGAAGCTACCTCAACAATTTGATTTCGATCTTGAGCCTGCAAAAGCATGAATCTTGCATGCCTTCCAACTACAGAGCATCTAAAATCCAAAAATGGCTGAGCAAGGAAAACAAAAAAGAATTAGCTACACACTTCACATGGTGCACACATGTCAAAACAAATTACAATATCAAGTAGAACGAGGCTGGTTCACATGCTAAAATACCACCTTAAAATGAGGCTGTTTCTTATGCAAAATTTTTAAACAATAATGTCTATGAAAAGAATTATTACTAATTTGCTAAAAAAAATTAAGAATAAAGGCACTGAGACCAAAGGATATCTCAACATTGAATCTTCTGCATGCAGATGCCATCTCAAATAATTCCAAGCATTATCTTAATATTTAATAAACTTGGTTGTTGAGAGAATTTTTAATATATATACTAAACCACACCAACTCTCCACATACTTACTCCTTAATTGTAGTTAGCAAGAAACTGAGAAGAAAGGTGAAAAATCTTACTAATAAACAGGTTAACAATGATTGGCCAATAATTTTTATACTAAAAGAAAAACGTTCCTCAATCAGCTCTGCCAAAAATTCAAGACCCACTTTAGCCATGAAATCAGGTCTAGAGTTTTCACATTTGTCCCAAAGCTCTGAATAGCAACCATGGCTACATAAAAATGAGGAAGGGGAAACATGTAATGTAAGGACACTGTAAGCATGTGAAATTTAAGAACCCGAATATTTCCCCTAAAAAGCAATGGCGATGGATTTTGAATTACATGCTATGGCACCATGTGAAATTAAAACATATCTGAATGTGTTAAAGGAAACTGACAATTGTCTATCTTAGTTGTGTTAAAGTTTGTTGGAGCTGTCCACATAAAAAAAAAATCAATGAAAAGCTTCACAAATGAAGAAAACCAGTTTTTTTCTCGTGATCCTTAAAGAAACATAGATAAGTTATAAAAGAAATATATATATATATATATATATATATATATATATATATATATATATATATATACAGATTGGACATGTACCTAGGCGGCGAACTTTGACGATAATACCTTGACTCTCCAATATGGAGTCAACATACAAGCCAGAACCTGAGCAAGTAGCACAAAGAACAGCTCCTCTAGTTAAAAAGTGTGGACACCGAGGATTCCCACCGATATTTTTCTCAGATAAAGACGGACCGATTGGCTTTTCAATAACTTCTTCCGGTACGGATTTATCATAGCAAAAAAGAGATTCAAGACTGCTTCTCTGGTTATGCTCTTTACCAACTTAAATGACAGCTGATCAAAACTGTGAAAGCATCCCCTTGTCTATTCACAGTTGCTTGCACGTTACCAAAAGTAACTAAAAAAATGTGATTTTAAATTGATCTTGAAAAGAATATATTCATTACTGCAAACAGAAAAAAGGAAAGAAAAAGATAAATATACTTTAAATTGAATTGTATAACATGAAAATCTAGCAATAAAGGTAGCTAGTCAATGACAAATGTTTATTCAATAAACATACCAGCATTGAACTAATGAAACATGTCTACATATTATGTTAGCTAAACATACTTTAAATGAATACATGTTCTCATACAACAACAAGCAAACGGCTAGCAAGACATGTTTATCTCATCAAACAACCAAAACAAAAGGCCGGCTAAGACCCAATTTCATTTGCAAATGTTCTTCTACAAAACTTTGTGCCACGTGTGTGCTTTCATCACTAGTCACTTATACTCTGCTGTTGTTCATAGTCTACTAAAGGGGCATAGACCTGGGGCTAAACAACCCTTACTATCGGGATGTCCTTGGTGAATATGCAGCCTTCTTTGCAATTGCAAACCGAATAGACCGAGTACACAAAAATGCTTGGATAGTGTTTCAGTCATGGAGGGCAACCGCAAGGAAGGTAAAGGCTGTTAGTGGACATCGTATCAGAGATACAGTACACTCTCAGTCATGGAGGGCAACCGCAAGGAAGGTAAAGGCTTAGCTATTCTAACTCATAAATATTCAGTTTTATATGCCATAGCTATCCAATTTGCATTCTATGATAATACATTGAAAAGATACTATAACCTCCGCCCTCTTAGCAAGAGTTGCTTTGACAAAATACATTTCGTCGTCATTCAAAATACTAAGAAAGTTTATGCTATTTTTTCCAACCTTATGCTTGCTTTATTACTCATCCAACCATCACACAAAATGTTTTTCTACTTTCTATGGCCTTTCCACCACTACAGTAATGATACTGATCCTGAATGGGTATTTGTCTTGTTTATAGTTGACTTTCTCCTATCGGATTTTCTATCTCATTATACTGTGTGCTGGAAGTTTTACCAAACTAATACACAATGCAAAATCCCACCTAACTCATTGAGTGTGGGATACGACATGAGAGAAGTAAATATCAAAAAGCAGTAAAGAATTAAATTCAATTTATCAGATCTCTACCTCCAAATCTTCAGATATCAGTGTCTTTTGGTCCTCTCAGATTGCTTGTCGGTTGCTATAATCTTCACTAATCTCATCTCCAAAGGCAGCAATTGGACCTTTCTAAAACCACTCTCTTCATTGCTCTGCTGTAGGTTTTGTGAAGATAAGAAATCAATTTTGGATTCTCGGAGCTTGAAAGGAAAATAAGAAATCAAAGTAGTCTATCAGGGACACAATAGCACCGGAATTTGTGGAACTCGCGGTAATTTAGAGCCGGAATTTTTTGAACTCACGGCAAATTGGGAACGGATTTACAGAGGAATTTGCGATGAAGAAGATGTCTGTGTTAACCTAAAATTTATCTAAAAACAAATACCTTTCCAATAGAATATATATTATCCACGTTGTGTTTGTGTTGTGGGAATAAGTGACACGTCAGCATCCAGGTGGCTTTCTAATGGGTGATAAGAGTATCCACAATCATAAAGCTTTATTGTCGTGTCACATCATCATTTTATAAACATTTTCTCTATAAATCTTTTGTCTACAACACATAAACCGTTTAAAAAGCTTTACACACGGACCCACTATACATAAATAATTTATCCATTATCAATAAACTATTTTTCTACACCACACAATCATTTAAAAATATTAAAAAATTAAAAAGCTTCCAAGTTGTCAGTAATAAACCGGTTTGTATTTATAAACCTTTTGTTCAAACCTCTATCCTAGTCATCATGCTCACAATGGAAATAAAGCTATACAAAAGCTTACAAACCTTTTCATACTAATGCATTGGAGATGCTCTAAAATTATTTGCCACGTCAGTCGTGGCTAAATTTTTTTGACAATTACCGCCATAACCCGCTAAAAGTTATCCGCCAAAGTTTAAAATTATTTGCCACAGCGTGTTGTGGCTAACACTCTTAGCGCCAATTAAAAAATAAGCGGGAATACTTTTAGCCACAACTGTTGTGGCAAATATTGATTACAATTTAAAATATTTAAATCAGCATTTATTTGGGACGACGGTTGTGGCTAAAAATAAACATTAGCCACGACATCGCGTCGTGGCAAAAAAACCGTGGCAAAAGAGTCTTTTTGTTGTAGTGATTGAAGAATCGTAAAGAGAATTGAATAATCATCCAGAAAAGTTGTTGAGAGGCGAAGAGGTGAAGATGCTAGCCGAACTGCTGCTGCCTTCGATTGATGATCTCCGACGAAAGAAGGTAGCTCCGGTGAAGGGTGAGCGGCGGAGAGCAATTTGTTTTTGGCAGAAAATCGGGGTGGAAGAATGATAATGAAAAAGGAAAGAGGCCAGCCTTTTCAATAAGTTTTTTATTTATATTATTTCAAAATAATATTTTATTGATTTTTTTTGGTACGCATTCATAAGGGGAATATTTTAGGTGTATTATAATAAGGGGATAAGTGATTAACAATAACGGGAATTAAGGGTTCCTCATCAAATTTGCATCATTTTCATAAGATTGTTTTAACCCTTATTAAAAGGTACTTTTAATAACCAGATTTTGACCCCTTATAAAAAACAGATTTTCTTGTAGTGAAAGATTCAGGATCGAATACTATTGTAAGTTTGTAACTCCAAAGGCCAAAAGATCATTTAACTAGAGGTTCTAATCATATTAATGAATAAGATTCATGATCGAATAATATTGTAAGTTTGTAACTCCATTTCTCTTCAGCAACAGAGCCTAATATCGTAATAGCATAAATGTGAGTTCTGCTTCCTATTACACCTCTCTACACGCAGTAGGTTTCTTACGGGCCTTTCAACATCTTTGTCTTCCGTTTCAACATTACTTGCTTTTTTTATGATTATTTTGAATTAACGTGGTTCATGACTTGGTTATCATTAGTGCTAAAGGGTGAAGTAGCATCATAGTTGAAGGCTTTCGTGGATTCAAAAATCAGGTGGGTCCATCTAAACTAGTAGTTACTTTCACTTTTCTCGTTCTTTCTTGAATAAATAAATATTGTTGATAATTGTGTTGGTATAGTCTTTTCATTAGTAGAAAGTAAAACTACGTTAACTGTTTCTTGTTCATCCATGTTGTGACTTTCAAAATAAAACTTGTTTCTTGAATATTATAGTTGCTTGAACTAATGAATCCTTGTGAAATAAAGGAAGTTGAAGGATCTAGATTTAAAGACTAATCAATATTTGTGAAGTAAAGGGAACACATGTTTTGTGAAGGCATAAACCACATAGAGATGGATACAGAATGGATATACTACCTCAGATTATATGCAACACCTTTAGCATGTAGTTAAAGTGTAGACATGTTGCTAACAACTTTGCAAATGATATAGGGACACCGAAACCTATCGTGATGGGGCTCAACGATATGTTGATAATCTTTGCTCCAGTTTAGGAAATCCACCTACCATGAGATGCCTATGTTGCAAGTGTGTAAATATGAAATGGCATGAACCTAAGATGGTTTTTGGTCACATATACATGAATGCAATGCATCCTGTTGAAGTTAATCAACTTCTACATGCAGAGAGGTCAACATCTCCACAACATCAAGATGTTCAACTTCCAGAAACATACTACATGTTGAAGGATGCATTATGTGATGATGAAGTTGTTATTGAAGCAATGGATGAAATGAATGACGATGAGATAATAAAAATAATAGAGGAGGCAGAATTGCCAGTCTTTTCTGGGTGCTCCACTACCACAATTGCTTCCATTGTTTCCAATTTCAAATATAAGGCTCGTTTTAATTTACCCGATAATGCTATAGATGAACTTTTTCCTCTCATCAAAAAAATTCTACCAGAAGGAAATACTCTTCCTAGTTCTCTGTATGCGGCTAGAAAAGTATTGAAAGCATTTGATCTTGGTTACCAAAAGATACATGCTTGTGTAAATAATTGTTGCTTGTTTAGGAAAGAGCTAAAAGAAGCACAGTTCTGTCCGAAATATGGTACATCACGGTGGAAGGTTGACATAAAGTCTAAAAAGGTTATGAAAGGAACACCGGCAAAGGTGCTTAGGTATTTTCCAATTATACCTAGACTTAGGAGGATGTTTAAGTCTGTGGAAAAGTCTAAACAACTAACATGGCATGATAACCATAAAAGCGAAGATGGAAAAATGCGTCATCCTGTTGATTCTCCAGCATGGAAGAACATTGACAGCAGATGGCCTACATTTGCATCCGAACCTCGTAATGTTAGACTTGGTCTCGCGGCCGATGGATTCAATCCATATGGTGATCTTAGTTCTCGGTATAGTTGTTGGCCGGTGATTTTAATGATATATAATCTTTCCCCTTCATTGTTTATGTCCAAGTAAAATCTCATGTTAACATTGTTAATCCCGGGTCCCAAGCAACCTGGAAATGATATTGATGTATACTTACAACCACTTGTTGATGATTTAAAATAGCTTTGGGACAATGGGGTGAAAGTGTATGATGCTTGTAGTGAATCATCATTTAATTTGAAGGCAATTTTGATGTGGACCATCAATGATTTTCCCGCGTATGGGAATTTATCGGGATACTCCACTAAGGGAAAAAAAACATGCCCTGTATGTGGTGTTCAAACTTGTTCTAAATGGTTGGAAAATAGGAAAAAACACTTATATATGGGCCATCACAGGTGTCTTCCTGAGGATCATCCTTACCGTTTTAAAGCAGGTTGGTTTGATGGTACCGTAGAGCGTAGAACTAGACCTATATAATCAACTGGATCACAAAATTTTGAAGTTGTTAATCAAATTGAAAATGATTGGGGAAAGAAGGTGAAGAAAGATAGGGTATGTGGCAAACGAAAGAGAGCAAGGACTTCGCTAGACATAAATAATGAATCTGATGATGACGGTGATGATCCTTTCAAGCTTACCAAACGATGGAAGAAGAGATCCATATTCTTTGACCTGCCATATTGGGAGGCAAGTTAATCTTTTTTGTTTTACATTTTTGGTCCTATAAAATAGGTTATTTTGTTGACAATGTAAACCATCAATGTTGTAGGCACTGTTAATTCGCCATAATTTGGATCTGATGCATGTGGAGAAGAATATATGTGAGAGCCTTCTTGGAACTCTTTTGAATATGAAGGGCAAAACAAAAGATAACCCGAATTCTCGTAAAGACTTGAAGAAGATGGGGATCCGAAAAAAGTTGCATCTACAGAATGATGATCCTAGCACCTTCAAGCATACGATACCTGCGTATGTATTATCAAAGCAGGAGAGTAAGATTTTCTGTGAAAGGATAGCATCCTTAAGAATGCCAGATGGATATAGCTCTAACATTGCAAAAAAAAAAGTGGTATTGGAAGAAAAGAAAATTCTTGGAATGAAGTCACATGATTGTCATGTTCTTATGCAACAAGTTCTGCCGGTTGCATTAAAAGGACTATTACCAAAAGGTCCAAGACTTGCAATTTTCAAGATTTGTACTATCTTCAATCACTTATGTCAAAGAGTTCTTGATGAAAAAGAATTAGAAAAATTAGAAAAAGAGGTACCGGAAACCTTATGCATGTTGGAACGCTTTTTCCCTCCGTCATTTTTTGATGTTATGGTCCACCTAACCACACCTTGTGGAAGAAGCACGAATTGGTGGCCCAGTTCATCTACGATGGATGTACCCTCCGGAAAGGTGAGAACCTGAACACAATATATTGCTAATAACTTTACAAAAGGTTCATTTATGCCTACTGTGTATTATCTTTGTAAACAACGTACGTGCGCTGCTTCAGGTTTATGAAGACGTTGAAGAATTATGTAAAGAACCGTTCAAATCCAGAAGGTTTCATAGCTAAGAAGTATTTAGCTGACGAGTTGACAAAATTTTGTAGTGGATATTACAAACTAGCTGTCAATGTTGGTTTGCAAAACAAACGCAATGAGGATCAGGAAGATGATGATTTGTTAGAAGGGCGAGGTTTTGGTAGGAAGAGTAAAACTATGAGTCTTAAGATGCTGTAGATTGCTCATCATTTTGTTCTATTGAATCTGATTGAACTAGAGCCATTGAGAAAGTAAGACCCGCTTACATTTTTATGTAAGACTAAATGCATCTTTTTATTAGATTTTATTTACAAATAACATTTTCTTTCCCTCGGCTTAGTTTGCATAAGGATGAGCTAAAACGTTCAGATGCGCGTCTATCACGAAATGCACAACAACTTGAAAAAAGACATGTGGATTCTTTTGCTGCTTGGTTGTCGAACCTCGTGACAACAGGTGCTTCACATGGCATTTCATATCTTGTGAGGTGCATCAGTTGTGGTCCCAAACAAGAGGTGGTCAGTTGTTCAGGTTTTATTATCAATGGGAATAGATTTCACCCAAAGGATAATGAGAAAAGTACTCAAAACAGTGGCGTTTTCGTTGAAGGGGACACATATTGTCGAGCCAGTGCAAAAGACAAGTCTGCAAGGTTGGATAAGGTAAATTATTATGGGATAATAAAGGATATTATCTTGTTAGACTATCATGACTTCAAAGTTCCTTTGTTTCATTGTGATTGGGCCAACATAGCAAAGGGTGTGAAGATGGAAGAAGGATTTACATTAGTTAATCTGAATGAAGGCCAACAACAGTTTCAGATGGATCCATTTATATTTGCATCACAAGCAAAACAAGTATTTTATTCGAAAGATAGTGCCACATCGAATTGGTTTGTAGTACTAAAAGCTCCTCAAAGAGGGTTTTATGCGGATGAGAATTTCAATGAGAATGAATACATGCCATGTGCTCCATTGGATGTATCACAATTGGACATTATTGATGATGAAGATTGTTTCCTACGTAATAATGAGGAATTTAGCGACTATGCTTCGGTAATTTATCCTATAATTTATTTGTGTATTTTTGTTGTTTTATGAAGTGTTGTTTCATTATAAGCATGGAAGCTGTGATTCAGAATGGGTTTTTTTTGAAAGAAAAATCTTGCAAAACTAGCTATACTAATGTTATAGTAACCTGGATGATTTTTTTTCCCTTGCGGTTTTTTTTGTTGTAAATTTGAAACTTTATTTTTATGATATACTTCACAATATGACCAGGGTACTATCTTAGATATTTTTATCTCCATGCTACACCTTTTAATCTGTTTCGTTGATAATTTCCAGATTGGCTATGTATGACTTGTGGATTTTTGTGATTTCTTTTGGTAGATTCTCGAAGATAGTGAAAGCAGTGATTGACAGGTTCATAAACCATGGCAGATGCTGAGGTAAAAATTAATGCATTAATTTTGTGTACTTCTTTTGTTCCTTGTTACAAACATATCATTTATTTTTTCTTCTTTCATTATTACTCATCACAGTGTTCTTGGAAAGGAGAAAAGCGGAGTAAAAAGCAACAAATGGCCGCCGAAGCTGTTGCTATGGCTTTAATGTTGCAACAAAACAGAGGGGTTAACATTTCTGAACCACCAATGGGATCTCAAGATGCACCACATACAAATGAGTCAATGAATGATCGAAACTCAGGACCAAAAGGCAAAGGTAAAGGCAAAGCTATATTTGATACGGATGAAATGATGAATGATCGAAACTCAGGACCAAAAGGCAAAGGTAAAGACAAAGCTGTATTTGATAAGGGTGAAATGATGAATGAACAAAATTCAAACTCGAAGGGCAAAGTCACAGGCAAAGCCAAAACCAATGGACCAAAGACGGTTAAATTCAATGCTTTAGGTCAACCTGTTGGTAAAAAGGCGGCTCCGTTTACACATTTTCTTTCAAAAACAGCCCAAGGGTTTGTACCATTGACAATTCCCAATTGGCATAAGGCTCTCACCATTGCATACAAAGATTTAATATGGAATCATGTCAAGGCAAGTTAAAGTTCTTGTATAATATTTTTTTAAAACATTGCACATTAAAAGATTTGTAGTTATATTATCTTACTAAATTTGCTGTCTTTTTTTTGTAGAAACATTACATTGTTGCTGATTGTCATAGGAAAATATGTTTTCAAAACATGGCTCGGTACTGGCGCGAGCACAAAAGTAAAACGATAAAGGATATCGAGGAACGAGTTAAAAGTGCAAGCGTGGAAGCTGTTGCAAAAGCTACTCAGCCGGCCAATGTTCATTCTTGGGTTGATTGGACAAAGTTTGTCATGTTTTCACTAAGTGCAGAAGAGAAGGTAAGAATTGCTGGTTTTGCATGGCTCATTAATGCCCTTAAAGGTAAATGCTTTTCATATTTCTTGAATCTTTTCTGTTTTAGCTTTCTCAATATTGAATTCATTTTTCTAAATCTGAAGTGATGGATTTTGGTTTGCATTTGTTTTTATTTATTTATTTTGATTCTTATCAACTAGCTTATCAAGTCACCTACAGAGGCAACCAACCACATTTTGGTTAACTGTATGAATCTTTGAAAAGATTAGATGAACTATGAATGAATCGATTAATTAAGTAAAGATGTTAAAAGAGTTTAATAGGAAAGATAAGTGAGGTCAGGTCATAACAATCGAATATTTCATTCACATTACAATAACAATACTCTATGACCCAAAATACCAACTTGATATTTCACTGTTTTTCTTCTTCTTTTCCTGAATTATGTACTACAACTTTGAGCAATAATCCAGATGGGTGAAATTGTTGTGTCTGCATACCTGCTTAAACCGAACATCTTCACACTCCTCGTTTTTTTAATATCAAAACGGCGATGGAAATAACATCTCTCTTTAAAAAAAGAAAGTTGCAGCCATCAAAGACATGGTTATGGTCAGTCAATGAGAATTCTAACTATTGAGGCAGGGCATACGATACAACTAGCTAGATTGATCATATAGAATACAGATAGTAGATGTTAATTATGCTTGTCCGAGGAGAAGACGGCTAGCAGCGTATGAAGCTTTTGATATAGCTTCGGTTTAGCATATTCAGTAATTTTATTTCATTTGTTAGATTACACTACTTTTATATCTTCTGTTGAATGATGCCCATAGATATTAAAAGGACCTAAAGTTGGGGGGGGGGGGCAGAATTTGCCTCAGAGGTAAACATTTACCTTTTCTGAGGATTCAGGGCATTCTTTTTAGGCTTGACTTGGTGACCTTTTTTAGACTTAACATATGTCTTCTGTCCTTATATGGCTTCAATAGTAACATTAGAATACTCATTTAAATAAACTACTTTTATATACGTTGGGATGCATGGATATTTGTTGGTTCATGTAACTTTTTCTAATAATTTTTTTTCAATGGAATGGTATGTGTAGAAGAGGCGTAACGAGTATGTAGAAATGAGGAAGTGTCGAGTGTTAAAGTACTGTGGAAGCAAGAAAGGCTTCGCACGCATTGCTTATGAAATGGTAAGACTTAATTTTCTTTTATGTTTCACGTGCATTGTAAAATGCATAGCTAACCAAGTATTTTTTGTTTTATAGAAGAAAAAGAGCGAAAACCCTGATCAGATAACAAGGGTTGATGTGTGGCTTGCTAGTTACTCGAGAAAGAAAAAAGATGGTGATGAAGAAGTTGAAGATCTAGAAGTTGTGGTGAGATATTTTAATTCTTTAAAATCAAATTTCTAGTCTTATTGCTATTAATCAAGTATTTAAATGTGGTGATTATACATTTTTCCGTCGAAACAATAACTCCTAATATGTTTTTTTAGAGACAAGTTAAAGAAAAGGTGGCCGAACAACCTGATTCATCGCAATGGTCTATTAATGATGATCCGGTTTCGCAAGTTTTAGGCCCTGAACGACGGGGACGGGTACGGGGCTATGGCTTTGGGGAAACACCTTCACAGTTGATTGGAAGAAGTAATGTAGATTTTAGAGTTAATATGTTGGAAAAGAAATTGCAAGATATGGAAAGGAAGTTTGCTGCTTTCTCTCAACATAGCAAAGGAGCTCATAGTAGTGTGAGTATTTTTACTTATGTTAATCTTATTTTGTTTATTGAAATGATGTAGTTTGATATTTTAATGTCCTAATAAATAGGAAAACAGCAACATTGCGATTCCGCCAGTTCACGTTGACAGCTCCATGGTTGACACAATAATACCTCAGAAAAGAAAAGAAGTTCCGTGTGTTTCAACTTCTTCCAAACAAGTTAAAATCTCGAAAGGTGAAAATCAAACAAAATTAGTTGAAAATGCTGATAAAAACACTCCGCAAACGCAACATTTACTCTTATTGAGATGGTATGGTACCGAGGAGAAGATTGTTGCTTTTGGAGAACTTGCATCTAAAGATCCGGACGATAAAGTACATTGTATTCGGCTCGGTACTGGTATTTGGAAGGTATGGGTTCGGGAAGTGATCGAAGACATTGATTTATATCGACAGACTGAAGAATTTAGTACCCTCTCTGCAGCCAAAGGAAGCACTGTGGCTTGGCCCTCTGAGTACATTAAATTACTTTAAGGTAAGTCCTTGATTTGATTTTTAAAATTTCATATTAATTTTGATTTTTTCCAAGCTGTTTTGGCTCAGTGTTGTTTATGTTGAGTTGTGACTGGTTATTTTGGATTGGTACTGGTACATCATATGCATAGTTAGTAATAACCATAAATGTAGCAAAAGAAGCCAAACTCCACTAATATATTTATGGAACGATAATTCTGGAACAATACTTAAAGTTTATGCTTTTTCACTCATTAGAAAGCCGCCAATTTTATACTTCATATATTTCCCCATCAAAGATTCCTCATTTCTTTCGACTACCCATTTACATCTTCTTCGTCTCAATAATTCACCAAGGGAAGAAAAACAAACAAAAGCCATGTATCGCTCAAGATCATGTTCTAGATTCTGAACATTTGCCCCTATTCAATCCCCAATCTTCTTTAACCAAGAAGGAGAAAGCCCGTTTCAGATCTGCTGAAAACGCTGTCCATCTCATTTTGATTTTGTTGCCGCTTAGCTGTTTTGTTTTGTGGGTCTTTTCTGGTTCAGGTATTTGATTTTAAACCCAATTCTTAACAAATCGTTTTGTTTTTGTTAATTAAGCTGCCATCTTTGATACATTTATCTAGGCATTTTTCTTTCTATTTTTCGTTTGGACATGAAATAGTTTGCCTCGATTCGGAGAGAGCACAGTTGAAATGTGTTTGTTTTGTATTGTGTTTACTGTTTTAGAAATTGGAGGGAAAATCACTAGTTAGTTCGCATCCATTAACATTATTTTGGATTAGAGTCCAGTTGGAAGAAGAATAATAAGTCCAAACTGAATTTGGAACTTTGTATCACCAGCTGGAGGCTACCATGTCATGAGAAAAATCACATGCATATTTCAGTAAGGAATTATGGATGTGGCACCATGCCTCACACCACAAAACATTCGACTGTTCAAAAGCATAAGTTTGAAAGTGTCAATTATGGATGTGGCATCATCACAACATTAAGTTTTTCCTTCTATAAACTTTGTAAATTGTTTACTATGGTTTTGTTCAAATTTGACCTCTTATTTTTCTCCAGACAATGTCATCATCATTAGTGGATGAAATGGATGGATGGGGTGGCTATGCTGATTACATTTTAAAAGATGGGAAGGCATTGTTGGTAGCTTTGAATGTAATTTGTATTTTGTACTAAGCTTTTGGACTAGACATAGAATTTAAAACTCCATCATCATTGTGTGATGTTTGACTGTTATTACTAAGCTTTCTAAATGTTGTTTGAGGCATTCCAAATTGTACCCTTTTTGCTCGTCTTCTTTTTGAAGCTAGTCGTATTTATTATTATTAGGACTACTAAGAAGAATTTGTAATGTAGTATTATTTTGCTTAGATTAATGATCAATTTGCAACTTGATAGAAAATTGTATGTCACCTTGTAAATTTGGTGTGTTATGGTGTGCTATTGGAGGGAATCAGTTTGTGATGTGCACAACAGGGTAAATTACGACGTGCAACATGACGTCGTAAATCAAGTGGCGGGAAAAAATTACGACGTGCAAAAGCATGTTGTGAATGTCTAATTCAATTGGCGGGAATCGGTTCACGACATGCACAAAACGTCGTGAAGCTATAAATTACGACGTACAACAGGACGTCGTAAATTAATTGGCGGGAACTAATTACGACATGCAAAAACAAACCATAAATGAGCCATTTTACGGCATGTCAGTGCACGCTGTAATAAAAAAATTACGACACGCATATATGCACGTCGTAAAGAAAATTCAGTTTTACTACACGGCGTTATATGACGCGCACACGCACGTCGTAAAACCTAAATTATGACGCGCATTGCACGTCGTAAAAACATGATTTTCTTGTAGTGCTTGTTCCCGGCGTCTTTGTTTCTACAACGATCAGGTTCTCCAGGGTGCTCCAGCGTCGGCTGTGCTGTGTGTTCGGGGTCTCCATTAGGGTTTGATCGGTGTCCTATTTTCTTCTTCGCATGCAATTTCTTCAGCGTTTTCAGGTTCAGTGATTCCAGGTTCCAGCTTTTTCGGTTCTCTTTGTTCAGCGTTTCAGATTTTCCTAGGGTTCTTCGTCTTTTGCTGTGTTTGGGTTTCTTGCTCTCCAAGTTGGTCACGGTGCTGCCATGGCAGACCCACCAGGGGTCCCTCATAGACCCGACCTTCAGCCTGATGCCGCCTTGCAACCGTCTAAATTATATGCAGAAACGAATAGCGGTACTATGGTAGACATCCCTGATTTTGGTGTTTATGGTACGTGTAAGGGAGAGCCGGCCTTTTTTGTCTCGAGAGCTGAGCTTCATATTCTCGTCCGGCCTTTTGAGAATGCTTTAGTTGCACGTTTCCCTGATTTTCGGCATAGAATAGACGATATACGTAAATTTTTCGCAAGGCTTGATTTAAAATCTGCTTGTAAAATTGGACTTCTGGATGCGAAACATGTGCTTGTTCATCCCGGTTGCCAGGAAGACTATAATCGTCTTTTACGAGAAGAGAATGGTTTGTGGGTCCTAATAGATTTGTGCTCTCTAAATGGACGATTGATTTTCATTGTAACGCTGATTGTTCGTTGTTTCCTATATGGTTTGAATTTCCTTGTTTGCCGTTGCCTTACTTTAACCCTAAATATGTCAGTAAAATTGGTGGTCTTATTGGAAGGCCGTTACAAACTGATGCAGCCACTATAGATATGAGAAGGCCATCTGTTGCTAGAGCGCTTGTTGAAGTGGATATTCTAAAGCCCCGTTGTACTAGGATATGGTTAGGTGAAGATGTTCATAAGGTCCACTGGCAAGAGGTTCATGCTGAATTTTGGCCTGCTTACTGCACTTTTTGTTCTCGGACTGGTCATTTTGAGGAAAAATGTTTAAGGAAGAACCCTCCTCCAGAAAATACTAGAAAGAAATCCAGCCCGGGTGGAGGATCTTCTACTTCAATGGTAAAGGGGGTATCGGACCCACTCGAAAACAACCCCAACAAGTTTATCAGGCTAAGCAAAGCGGTACCTTATTGACTACTGAAACTCCTTTGATTAATGGTAATGATACGAATACTCTCCCCGTCCTCACTACAGATGTCATTACTTCAACTCCAGCTTTGAGCCCTAGAACCACGTCAAACAAAGATAACCACAACTCCTTCAATGTTCTGCAGTCGCTTAATGATGATGATATATTGGAAACTGCCCATCAATCACTTGTAAAGGAAGACAAAGTCAAACAAGTGGATAATAGGCCGAGGTCGGCCGGTTTTGATTCTGGACGTTCTATTGCTTTGCCAGATTTGATGGACTTCTATACCACTTTAGATCAAAGATTGGTAAATTCTAGTATTGTGATTGAGTTGGAGAAAATGGATGAACTCCATGCGGACAATGGCAACACACACAAGCTCGATACTCAACAACTCAACCCCACTAGACCTGTCGAGTCTAGCAGGCCAGAATATTCTACTATCAACACGGAGCTATTACAATCTAATCAGGCTAGCAGTACGGTAATGTTGTCGCTTCGCAGCAAGACGATCTTTTGATGGATTTAGCTGATAAAGAAGAAGAACCACGTCTGGGTTCTTTTGGTGTTGACACGGCTGTTCTTATCACTAAGGAAGCCATGGTAGAGGGGGCTGATTCTCATGATAAGCGGCCATCCACGTCCCCAGTGACTCAGCCTGTGAGCAGTGGCAAGGTCGGTGTCGGCTCTACTGTACCGGTCATTTCCAATACTACGACTCATAAAAAGAGGAAGAAAAAAGGGAAGCTCACTCAAGTAACACAGGATACGGTAACCTCTCAAAATTATCATCTACGCTCTTCCGATGTTTAGTCCAATCAATATTTTATTCTGGAATGTTCGTGTTGTAGGCAATGATAGTACCCAAACGTGTATTAAGAACATTTGTAGACAGAATAATAATAAAGTTCTTGTTATTATTGAGCCTCTTTGTTCTGTGAAGTTCATTACTAGTACTCACTTTAAGCTGGGGTTTGATTTCTCTCATTCTGTTTTGCGAGGGAAAATTTGGTTCTTTTGGTCGGGAGTCGATTGTTATCTGTCTATGGATTGTGATCAGATATGCACGGCTGCGGTTACGGATCAGAATGAGGATAATTTTACTGTGTCAGGGATCTACGCTATACACAATAGGCTTGCTAGAGAGTCGCTATGGCATGCGATACAAGCTCGAGCTCAGAATAACTGTAGGCCTTAGTTTTTGGGTGGTGACTTCAACATTATTCGTCAGGCTGAAGAAAGGAAAGGGGGCGGCCCCCTAAAGGAAATGACATGCAAGACTTTAACTACTGTATTCAAAGTGCTAATCTCACTGAAGCTCCCTTTGAGGGATCTCAATTTACGTGGTATAATCGTAAGACTTGGCAAAGATTGGATAGGGTTTTCTTCAATGATAAGTGGATGGAACAGTTTGATGTTACAATAGTTTCTCACCTGCCCAGGGTTCATTCTGATCACTGCCCTCTCTTAACTACGTGTGGTTCGACGACTCTGGGTAAGTCTTCCTTTTGCTTTGTTAATGTTTGGATGGAAGCCGAGACTTTCCTTCCCCTTGTGAAGTCTATCTGGGAAGAGCCCGAGGAGGGTCAGGGCTTGCGTCTTCTGGTTGGGAAGCTCAAGAAGCTGGCTTTTAAACTAACTGAGTGGAATCATGGGGTCTTTGGGAATATTTTTGATAACAATAAGAAGGCGTTGATGGTGGTTAATGAGATGACCATTCGATATGAGCAGGAGGGGACGAATACGGCTAAAGAGGATCTTGATAAAGCTACCCTTGAGTACAAGATATGTAATGATATTGAGACTAGGTTCCTCAAGCAGAAAGCGTCGGTGAAGTGGATTGAGGCCGGGGATGCTAACATCAAGTACTTTCACGCTATTTGTAAACAGAGAATGAATCAAAACTTTATTCATCGGATTAGGGCGGAAGACGGCAACTTGATTGACAACCAGGAAGACATCCGCGCTTCCTCTGCTCTCTTTTATGAGAATCTTTTCTCCGACGATAGGGTAGGGCTGGGCACTCCTCTGGTCAATTTCTCCCTCCCTCAAATATCTCTTGAGCAGAATGAGTTTCTTATGGCTGCCCCTAATTTGGAAGAAATTCACAATACGGTGTTGTCTATGAGCTCTGATAGTGCGGCTGGTCCTGATGGTTACACGTCACATTTCTTTAAATTGTGTTGGCCGATTATTAAGCAAGATTTGGGTAATGCGGTTGTGGATTTCTTCTCTGGTGGTCATCTCCCCCATTATTTTTCTACGTCCATGATTATTTTGCTTGCCAAGAAGAAAGGGGCGGATAAATTGAAAGACTTTCGGCCTATTAGCTTATGCACGGTCTTCTCCAAAATTATTACCAAGATAATCACGCGGCATTTGAATTCTTTTCTTCCCATGCTTATAGCCGATCTGCAGACTGGTTTTGTCCCTGGTAGATGCATCACCAATAATATCCTTCTTACCCAGGAGCTATGTAAAAATATGATCAAAAATCTTCGGAACCCCAATATTATGCTTAAATTAGATATGGAAAAGGCCTATGACCGTATGAACTGGGGTTTCATTATGAAGGTGCTGCGGATGTTTGGTTTTCAAGAAACTTTTATGGACCTCATTTTCAGAACTGTTGCGGATAACTGGTTCTATGTGCTTCTGAACGGCGTGCCTTCTTCCCGTTTTCACATGACCCGTGCGGTTAAACAAGGAGATCCTCTTTCTCCGGCTCTCTTTGTTTTAGCGGCCGAGTATTTTGGGAGGCTGATAAATGATTATATGTCTCAGAATCCGGGCATGCAATTCCAATCGAAAGTTAAAGAGATCCATTATCTTGCCTTTGCGGATGACACGATCATATTCACTCGATGTAACAGGAAAGGGCTAAGGTCACTCAAAGAGATTTTTCATCAGTATGAGCTTGTTTCAGGGTAGCGTATTAATGCTAATAAGAGTACATTCATTGGGCAAAGTTTAACGACCTCCAAAACAGGCTGGTTGCGCAACATATTGGGTTTTCTGCACGAGAACATGCCTTTTCGTTACTTGGGAGCACCCCTTTTTCGGGGGAGGAATCAAATTTGTTACTATCATGACATTATTGATAAGGTCCAATGGAAGCTTCATCATTGGGGGAACAAGCTTCTCTCTTTTGGCGGGAAACTTATCCTTCTCAGGCATGTCTTAACGTGCATGCTGATTTATATTCTCCAAGTGCTAGTGCCCCCGAAAGAAGTTTTCAATCGTATCCATCGCATTTTTAATAAATTCTTGTGGGACAGTGGACCGGGAGGTAATCACATACATTGGAGAGCGTGGGATAAATTGTGTGCTCCGATTGAGGAAGGAGGGTTGGGTGTTCGTAATCTTTTTGATGTGGTTGACACTTTTGCTATCAAGCTGTGGGTCCGCTTATGGCAGAAACAAGGAATTTGGGCCAAGTCCATCTCCAACACATACATAATGGATATGTCTCCGTTGGATGTGCCTGAACCCAAGGCTTCTACGCCTATGTTGCGCAGAGTGTGGCAAATGAGAGATACTGCCGAGCAATTCATCTCTTGGAAGGTTAACGTAGGAAAAATAGACTTCTGGAGAGACAAGTGGACGGAAGTGAATTTGGGGGACCCCCGAGATGACTTGGTTCGGAGGGTTAGCGATTTTTGGGTAGTGACGGACGTTTTCTAGAGTGTTACAATCCTTACCGGCAGTGTACCGGGTCAAATCATAGTGCTAGTGTGATGAGTCAGAGTGTCGAATCCTCAGGGAAACGTGGTAATTCTTTTAAGTGTGGTTAAACACCAAAGAGCTGTTATTAACTCGATCTAAACCGCAATTTTATAACACAGATTACTACTATTCTACTTAACATAAAGTAAATGCGTAATTTAAAAGTTATTCTAATATAATATATATAGATATATAAATATATATAGATGTACATGGATTGTAATATATATATATATATATATATATATATATATATATATATATATATATATATATATATATATATATATATATATATATATAGATACCAATATATAGTTTATAATAATAGACTAGACGGATAATTTTATAGAACTAGCCAAAGTTTATATAATTGATTTATACGATCTTTTTCAGTAAACGGAATGTGCTCGATCTTTCCTTTTATATTAGGTCCAATTGAGTAAATGAAACGGTGCACTCCTGAGGTTAACAATTCCTCCTCACACGAGCGTATGAAATTGTCATATGTCAAATTGTCATCGCTTTAATCTCCACAACTGCCCCATGCTAATCTCAGTTAGTCTGAACAGTACCGAGTACAAATCTACCCCGGATAAAAGAGGTTATTCCGTTTGTCAGACGGCCGATGTTATTCAAAAGGCTCCGGTTGTCAGGCGGATCGATTTAACTTTCCGGTGTTAGTTTCAATTAAACCGTTGATTTTAACATTATTACGATCTTAAGCACAAATTTAATAAGATTCATCTTTCCCAAGACAAATATGCCCCCGGTAGAAAATAGGATTCCGTTGTCACGCTTTCGCACGGCCAATTTTACCCTCCGGTTTTTCTATCTTTTATCTCATATCCTAACTTCTCTGGTCAGTTCATCGTTAGGTTATATGTTGCGATTCATCTTGGTTAATTACGTCAATCCGAATATTATCAATATGTTGCAAAATAGAAAAAGATTCAATTAACTCAATTTTAGTAAAATTTTACTTAGACAGCATTCCTTTACCAAAAAGATCGAAATAAAACGATTACATAACTTTGGCTAGTTATTAGATTTAGCCTAAAAACATTATAACGACTAAAAAGATAAAAACAAACATAACAAACGTAAATACTTTAGAAATTTTACCCGATTACAAATGCTGAATCAGAGGTCGTATTCCTCCGGATATTACAACGACTTCAACAACACCGAACTTCCGATAATTTCCCGAGTATTACAACAATACTACGGTATTATTATTTTTGGCATAAGGCCTATTTACAACTACTAAATAAAAAGAAAATAAGAAGGAGGAGATATATATATATGCTATATGTATATATATATTGGTACAATCGATCTGCTCTGCACTGATGCTCCTTATATAGAAATTTGGATGAAGGCCGGACCGGGCCGGGTCATAGCCGGACTGGGCCGGTGTAATCATCACATTCATCTCCCCTTAATTTCCAATTTTCGGATATAATTTATATATTTTGGAATAAAACTTCTAAAATTCATATCTCGAGTTCTGGATCTCCAAACAACATGATTCAAGAGGCATCGGAAAGCTCTCGGAAAAATCTACAACTTTAATGAGCCATTCGTTTGTTGAAGATATTTCTCGATTACCACTAAATCGAATCGATTAGCCACTTGACCACTTCGATTGACCACTTGACCACTTAAGCAATTCGATTGACCACTTAAGCTCATGACATTCTCTAAATCCTTTCAGAAATATGATTATACTTCAAAATGTCGATTCTCGGGGTCTTGGCTTATACATCTGCAATAAAATACCACAAATACCCACATAAATCTGACACGACATTCCGATTTACTAAAATCGGTACAAAATGATAACTTTTCACTATTATTACTAAGTTTTACTACTAACTACTCTAAACTATAAAGATTAACATTTCATACTATTTATATCATAATTTCATATATTTATATAGAATTCGTTGATAAAACATAATAATATAACGTATATTTAATCATATAAAAGTAGTATATCAACTACTCCCCACATAGCTTTTGATCGTCCTCGAGCAAAAATAAGCGGTAATAAAAGATAATATAATTGATTAGATTATAATTTTTAATGTAATTTATATTGTGAATATTATAAATATATTACTTATTCTAATTTAAAATTGTAAGAAGACAAAAAGTGTATATAACTTAAATAGCTAAAACATCAAATATTATTTAGATGAAATTGTACATGTAATACTTAATAAGTATAAATAAAATATTATAATTATTTTTGTTCTCGGTGAATTTTATGATTTATATTGCAATATTTCATAACAATAATCCCCGTGTTTTAGTAATTTTTATAGAAAATTACATATTAAATGAATAGATTGAAGAAATGGTTTTAAAGTTATAAAAAGTGTAAAACGTGCCAATTACGTGCTTGAAATGATGATTTCATGTTGGTTTGAGTTGTGTTACACTTTGGTATGCTTTAAATGACTTGCAGGTGTTAAATGCGACTGGGAAAAGATAATTTGAAGTGTTTTAATCGTGCGTTGAAGAATAAAGAGGGAAGAAATCAATATAATCAATCCCAGGAGTTCTGGACGGGCGTTTAGAGCTTTGGACTGGCGTCCATTGCATCCGTCCAGTGGACGGGCGTTCGAAATACTGGACGGGCGTCCAGGAGTAGGATTCTGATTCAGAGTTTGATGATTTTTAGCGAACGAGCGTCTGATTTTGTATAGGACGTGCGTCCAACCCCAGCTCGGCCCGACTCAAATATGTTTTTGCACTCCGGACGGGCGTCCGGGTCATCAGACGGGCGTCCGGGTCATCAGACGGGCGTCCGGGTCATCAGACGGGCGTCCACCACCGATTCTAACCCTAGCCGCCTCAGTTTTCTATAAATACATGCCATATCCCAACCCTAGAGGGAGAGAATTCACAGCAGCCGCACCAAAACCCTAAGCAGCCGCATAATCACAGATGAGTTTCTTTCCTCCAACCGTGTCTTGGATCATCACAAGGATGCAAGGCTAAGCATATAGCGGTAGAATAGCTGGAGGATACCACATCAACATCACCACAACCACGAATTGTTAGGTTATCTTTATTTATGAATTCGAATATTGTATTTTATTTATCGATTGGTATTTCGATTGATTGTTAAGTGTTTTGTTAGATAGGAATGTCAATAAAACAACATGTTGATTTGGATTTGTATGGAAATATAATTCAACAATAGAACCTTTTCGATCGATACAATTAATAATATCTTGAGGAATCATTTGTTGTTAATTGGGTTATGTAATTTGGGAACAAATTGATGATCTTGCGATGTATGTTAAACTGTTTTGCTTGGAAAAGAAAACAAAATCCTAGAAATTGAGTTAAAGGAATTTAATCGATTTTGAGATTGATCATACCATTAAAATCGTATTCTGATCATAAAATGGTTGTGTGATTGTTGTGTGGTTGATCCTGGCTGTTCTACTGTTCTTTTAATTATTTGATACAATCTTGATCTCCAGTGTTTTATATTAAGATTAATTTCAACAATAGTTTAATTTAAATTTTCGTGACATTATTCATAACGACTATACTGTAATCCGATAATTATACGATTCCCTTAGGACGACTCGGTAACACCCTATACTACGAACCTTATACTTCGGGTGTTCCGATAAAATAAATTTAAAACTAGTTTTATCGAACAAGTTTTTGGCGCCGTTGCCGGGGATATGATGAATGAGGAAGTGCATGCCATGGAGAACCAGAATCAACCTTTCAGAGGCTTCAGTCAAAATTCTGGTCAAACGAGCCACACTCAAAACCGTAACTATTCGGGAATCCCGCGAAATAGTTATTATACACCACCTGGTGCATCCAATAACCAAAGACCCCAAGGTAACTGGGCTCAAACGCAAAATCAACAGCCCACCTATGTCTCTCAGAAGAAGTTTGATGAGCTAGTAGACATGGTGAAAACACTAGCCACCGGTCAAAAAACGATGGAGAGACAGATTGGTCAGATGGCTGATCAACAAGCAAGCAGACCTCAAGGAAGACTGCCTAGTTATACAGATAAAAACCCTAAGGCAGATGTCAGTGCTTGTAATGCCATCACACCGCAATGGGATTATGGACAAGAGGAGGAGTTGAATGCAGTTACCCTTAGAAGCGGTAAGAAAGCTGGACCCGAAAAGTTATCGGGAAACGAGTAGCCCCTCCTGACACCATGAGTTCAGGAGGGGGTAAGCAGGAGACAAATGCCAAAGAAAGCAACAGTGAGGAAGAGCTGAATGATGATGATTCTTCGGGGGATAGTGATGAGGATGCTGAGAAGAGAAGTCAGGTAGCCGAACCCCTGACTAAAAAGAGAACCGAGAAGTTTGTTAGATGGAAGGATAAGGAGGACGAAGCCATTAAAAGTCAAACTATAATCAATCATTCGAAAACCCTTCCTTATCCAGCAAAGAAAAGAGAGAATATCTTGAACTCTGACAAACAGTATGACGGAGTGAGAAAGATGCTTAAAGATACTATGGTGACTATGCCACTTGCTGAGGTATTAACTGAGATGCCTAAATGCTTTAAGTATCTTAAGGATGCCTGTGGAAGTAAGAAGAAGCTAAAGGGAATGGAAGAAGAGGTGCTAAGAGAAGAATGCTCAACGGTTTCACAGAGCGTTGCAATCAAGCGAGGTGACCCCGGACGACCTTCAATCTCTTGCATGATTGAAGGCCACACGTTCCACAATGTCTTATGCGACTCAGGGGCCTCTGTCAATGTGATGCCATTGAACGTCTGCAAGAGTCTCGGGTTGGACAAAAGGCTAAGGGAGCGCCCCGTCTCTCTTCAGTTGGTGGACCGATCTAGCCGTTTAGCAGCTGGTTGTGTTAACAACGTCCTTATCCATGTTAAACACTTAGTATTTCCAACTGATTGGGTCATACTGGATTACCAGTCTGACAAGGAGATGCCCCTGATTCTGGGCCGGCCTTTCTTAAACACTTCTGCCTCCACCATTGACTTCCAAACTGGCCAAATCACTCGAGAGTAGATGACACTTCCGTTACTCTCGAACAAGGAAAAAGTTCTGCGGAAGCCCCGACCCATGAGATTTTATTCATTGAAGCAATCTATGAAGATGAGTCCGACCCTGATGAAGAGCTCACGGAGATAGGAGCCATGGATGTTATAATTCACGAAGAAGGGAATAACTGTTCACAGACCGTAATCACTGTAGAGTTGTCTCAACAACCCCCCATGAGTGAACGGAAAATCTGGGACATTCCAGGGATGAGCAACAATGATTTGAAGGAGCTCAACCAGGCAGACTTTAACCCTGTAGAGGAGGAAGTTTTAATGGGTAGTTGGGACGAAATAGATTTCTGGAGAGAAACTACCAATTGGGAGTTGGATGATTGGGAGCAGCTTGCAGAAGAGCTTGAAGAAGAAGAACTTAAGAAGATGGTTAAGCATAAGAAAGAAAAAACGGAAGCTGACAGGAAGATTCCTCTAGATGATGTCATTCAATACCTTTCTGGGGTCACACCTCAGGAAGATGAGGTGTTTTTCAGTCAACCGGTCCAAGCTCACAAGGAAAAAGGTGGTCCCTTAAAATCTAGTATCGAGCAACCACCCGCGACTTAGAGTTGAAACCACTTCCGCGGACCTAAAATACATCTTCCTTAAAGACGGTGATAAGTTGCCCTTGATCATCTCGTCTAAACTCGAGCCGGAGCAAGAAGCGAATTAATCAAAGTGCTTGAGAAACATATCCTCGCGTTCGGATGGCGGGTGGGCGATATCGGAGGAATCACCCGGACGTGTGCATGCATAAGATTCGAACGGAGGAAGGAGCGAAAAAGGTCGGACAACCTCAAAGGAGGCTAAATCCGCACATGCAGGAGGTTGTCAAAAAGGAGATCATCAAATGGCTTGACATGGGAATTATTTATGCCATAGCTGATAGTGAGTGGGTCAGCCCCACTCAAGTTGTGCCAAAGAAGGGGGGATTACAATGGAAAAAAATGAAAAAGGAGAAGAAGTAGCTTTACGCCTCGTGACAGGCTGTAGAGTCTGCATAGATTATCATAGACTTAATGAGGTTACTGCCAAAGATCACTTCCCCTTACCCTTCATTGACCAGCTTCTCGAAAGAATGAGTGGTCACAAGTACTATAGTTTCCTTGATGGCTATTCTGGCTACTTCCAGATAGCCATTGACCCTAATGACCAGGAAAAGACCACGTTTACGTGTCCATCTGGCACTTTTGCTTTTCGCAGAATGCCATTCGGCTTATGCAATGCACCAGCGACTTTTCAACGGTGCATGTTAGCCATTTTTGATGGACTTGTGGAGCAGTGCATGGAGGTCTTCATGGATGACTTCTCAGTCTACGGCGACAGCTTTGATGAAATCTTAAAAAATCTAGATATGGTGCTCCAACGTTGTGTTGAGAAAAATCTGGTGCTTAATCGGGAGAAGTGCCATTTTCTAGTCGAAGAAGGTATTGTTTTGGGACACAAGGTGTCCAAAGTGATGGTATTCGGTGGATAAGGCTAAAGTAGAAGCCATTGAGAGAATGTCGTACCCGAAGACAGTGAAGGAGGTACGAGGATTTCTGGGACATGTGGATTTCTATCGGCGTTTCATTAAATATTTTTCGACGATAGCAAAGCCGTTATCCAACCTGCTGAAAGATGAAGTGGAGTTCTTGTTTGATGATAGGTGCAAGAAAGCTTTTAATAGCTTAAAGGATAAGCTAACCACTGCCCCCATTTTAATCGCGCCCGACTGGAACTAAACCTTTTGAACTAATGTGCGATGCCTCTAACTACGCAGTGGGCGCAGTTCTAGGGCAGAGAATTGACAAAAAGTTTAGGCCGATCTACTATGCGAGCCGAACTTTAAACCCAGCTCAGTGTAACTACACTACTACAGAGAAAGAGTTCCTAGCTGTCATTTTTGCTATGGATAAATTTAGAAGTTATCTTCTCGGATCTCAAGTTGTGGTCTGGACAGATCACGCAGCACTACGCTACCTTATGGAAAAAGCAGACGCTAAACCAAGGTTACTCAGATGGATTCTGATACTACAGGAATTTGACCTTGAAATTAAGGACAAGAAGGGTAGTGATAATGTTGTAGCTGACCACTTATCCCGCCTAGTGAACGAGGGTGGCGTAATCCCTAAGGAGATAAGCATTGACTTTCCGACTGAGCAATTAATGAAGCTAGAGAATGTGAGGCCGTGGTATGCAGATTACGTCAACTACTTAGCAAGTGGGCATTTAGAAGAGATGACGTATCAGGAAAAGAAGAAGTTTTTCAGCGACTTAAAGTATCTCGTATGGGAGGATCCATATCTGTTTAAAGTCTGCAAGGACGGGTTGCTTAGAAGGTGCGTTCCGGAGCATGAACAATTGGATATTCTGGAGCAATGTCATAGTGGTCCCGCTGGTGGACACTACGGAGCACCAAAGACAGTCACAAAAATCCTTCAAGCTGGTTTTTACTGGCCTACTTTGTTTAAAGATGCTGAAGCCTTTTGCAAAGGCTGTGATAGATGCCAAAGAGTAGGGAGACTCAGTAGTAGGATGGAGATGCCTTTGAGGCCTACCTTGGAATGTGAAGTTTTTGACGTCTGGGGCATTGATTTTATGGGACCGTTCCCATCATCATGCTCTAACAAATATATTCTGGTCTGTGTGGACTATGTTTCCAAGTGGGTAGAAGCCATAGCCACCCAAACCAATGATCACAAAGTTGTAAAGAAATTCTTGCAAAAGAATATCTTTACTAGATTTGGCTGTCCTAGAGCCCTTATCAGTGATGAAGGTTCGCATTTCTGTAATGCACCACTGGATAAAATTCTTGAGAGATATGGTGTCAAGCATAGAATTGGTACACCATACCACCCCCAAACCAGTGGCCAAGTCGAGGTGAGCAACAGAAGTCTAAAGCGGATTTTGGAGAAAACGGTAAATTCAAATAGATCCAACTGGAGTCTGAAGTTGGACGACGCACTTTGGGCTTATCGCACTGCGTTCAAGACCCCTATGGGTACGTCACAATTTCAAATGGTTTATGTCAAGGCTTGCCATCTACCAGTCGAGCTGGAACACAGAGCTTACTGGGCTATCAAATTCTTAAACTTCGATAGCCAACTCTGTGGGGAGAAAAGATTACTGCAACTACATGAGCTCGATGAATTCAGACTCAGGGCCTACGAGAACGCCAAGCTGAGCAAGGAGAGAACGAAGGCGTTCCACGATGCAAAGATAAAAGATAGAGATTTCAAGGTAGGAGAGATGGCTTTGCTTTACAACACCAGATTACATCTGTTTGCTGGCAAGCTTAAGTCCAGATGGTCCGGACCCTTTGAAATTGTCGAAGTTCATCCGGGTGGAGCAATTTCCTTGAAAGGGTACATCGGTCAACCTTTTAAAGTGAACGGTCATAGATTGAAAAAGTATTCCGGACAGCCTTATGAAGCATCTGAAGTCCTATACTTTCAAGAGTTGGTTGACATGACCGATGTGCTGATTTGTGATGAGATCCCATCCGACTTCTTTACTTCGGATGATGACATTATTGCCCTTAACCTTAAAGATGCTTCTACCGCGACTCCTGCACCTATCAGTATGCCAGTGCCACAATTAAGCAACAACACGAAGAAGAAAGTCAGTGCTATCTGGATGGCTAAGTTCCAGGACTCAGTCGCGCACTTAACTTGTTGTTGCTGTGACCACACCGATGCTCTCCACTCTGACTCTGATGAAGGAGTGGCCCCGATCAAACCAAAGTGGCCCGATCCGGGTTGACTTTGCTTGACTCGTCAAGCTACGACATAAAAGAAGCGCTACTAGGAGGCAGGCATCTAGATATCTTCTCAAGTATTTTATTTCCTTACTTAGTTTTAATAAAACTTGTTGTGTGGTGGTTGTCCCGTTACCTACTTGCACCACTTGATTGTTTCATGGTTCCATGTTTACTCATATACCCCTTGTCCCCCGAGATTATACGCTATGTCGAGTGTTGCAGATACTTTTGAGCGGTTTTTGCCAGCTATTCCTTCAGCGTTGTCTGTTCTTGATACGAGTTGCAGCGGTACATTAATGTTCCAGCCGACAACCACTTTTGCAACCAGCTAAGTATTCTTTTTTTTCATTTGCACATTCTGAGGACATAATGCGATTTAAGTGTGGGGGGGTGTCTACATGTTTTCATGTTATATTTATTGGAAAATGAGTAAATGTGGATTTCATGCCAAATTTAAAATTTTTTGTGAGTTACGAGCATATGATTGAAACAAAAAGGCTCGCTAGTTATAGTTTCTTGACGATGATTGTCTGTAACTTCTGTGAGATAACTATAGCATGTTTTACTGATACGAGATAGTATTCATTTCATATTCACGCAAGCCTTTGAAATTGAAGCGAAGTTTCTTTAAACTTTATCCATTCACGATCCTAGTTGTTTATCCTAGAGAGACTTGTGCTTAATAGTAACAGTAAACGTAACACCTAAATTCTGAACGTGTACTGTGATTATCTGAAGGTTTGAATACCAATCTAAGATGAATAATATATGTATATGTCGGATGTAGCTGCCGATGATTTGAGTGCGATAGGGCATTATCACGAAATGTTCTATACCACTATGAGGCTCAATAGCTCCCGACTGCCTTATGATAGTAGTCCAGCTAGGGTGTTATCACGAAACATCCTATTGCTGGGAATGAGGGCATATGCTTTGGCATTAAGTGAACTTTAAAAGATAATTAGCAAATGGCAATGTGGAAAATTAGTAAAGTTGGTAGGAACCGTAGTTATCTCCTGACTATCCCCAGTATAAACTGAATGATATGCATTAGGGATTATCCTAATAAGTACACGGGAAGACTTTGTGTGAAACGGTTACTGCCTACACCTAGGAAAGTCATTAGGATTGTATGAAAGGATTTTTTGTGCGAAAGAATGGTGGAGATTGAAAAGGGCTTTTCACACACACACAGAATCTATCTCTATGGTGGTATTAATTGCTATCATTGTCGTATCTTTGGTTACGTGAGTCGAGAGCCTATGTGGATTACTTGTACAGTGAGCCAGTTTTGATTGTTTTGTTCGGGACAAACAAAAAGCTAAGTGTGGGGGGGTTGTTCTCGGTGAATTTTATGATTTATATTGCAATATTTCATAACAATAATCCCCGTGTTTTAGTAATTTTTATAGAAAATTACGTATTAAATGAATAGATTGAAGAAATGGTTTTAAAGTTATAAAAAGTGTAAAACGTGCCAATTACGTGCTTGAAATGATGATTTCATGTTGGTTTGAGTTGTGTTACACTTTGGTATGCTTTCAATGACTTTCAGGTGTTAAATGCGACTGGGAAAAGATAATTTGAAGTGTTTTAATCGTGCGTTGAAGAATAAAGAGGGAAGAAATCAATATAATCAATCCCAGGAGTTCTGGACGGGCGTTTAGAGCTTTGGACTGGCGTCCATTGCACCCGTCCAGTGGACGGGCGTTCGAAATACTGGACGGGCGTCCAGGAGTAGGATTCTGATTCAGAGTTTGATGATTTTTAGCGAACGAGCGTCTGATTTTGTATAGGACGTGCGTCCAACCCCAGCTCGGCCCGACTCAAATATGTTTTTGCACTCTGGACGGGCGTCCGGGTCATCAGACGAGCGTCCACCACCGATTCTAACCCTAGCCGCCTCAGTTTTCTATAAATACATGCGATATCCCAACCCTAGAGGGAGAGAATTCACAGCAGCCGCACCAAAACCCTAAGCAGCCGCATATTCACAGATGAGTTTCTTTCCTCCAACCGTGTCTTGGATCATCACAAGAATGCAAGGCTAAGCATATAGCGGTAGAATAGCTGGAGGATACCACATCAACATCACCACAACCACGAATTGTTAGGTTATCTTTATTTATGAATTCGAATATTGTATTTTATTTATCGATTGGTATTTGGATTGATTGTTAAGTGTTTTGTTAGATAGGAATGTCAATAAAACCACATGTTGATTTGGATTTGTATGGAAATATAATTCAACAATAGAACCTTTTCGATCGATACAATTAATAATATCTTGAGGAATCATTTGTTGTTAATTGGGTTATGTAATTTGGGAACAAATTGATGATCTTGCGATGTATGTTAAACTGTTTTGCTTGGAAAAGAAAACAAAATCCTAGAAATTGAGTCAAAGGAATTTAATCGATTTTGAGATTGATCATACCAATAAAATCGTATTCTGATCATAAAATGGTTGTGTGATTGTTGTGTGGTTGATCCTGGCTGTTCTACTGTTCTTTTAATTATTTGATACAATCTTGATCTCTAGTGTTTTACATTAAGATTAATTTCAACAATAGTTTAATTTAAATTTTCGTGACATTATTCATAACGACTATACTGTAATCCGATAATTATACATTTCCCTTAGGACGACTCGGTAACACCCTATACTACGAACCTTATACTTGGGGTGTTCCGATAAAATAAATTTAAAACTAGTTTTATCGAACAATTTTTAATCGCAACTATTAAGAAATCCTGGAATCGTAAACTTGGTCAGGTAGTTGACAAAATGGCTTATAAAGTTTAGGCTCAAGATGTTGGTTAATCGGAAAAAAGAAATCAAAAAGAGAAAGAGGCAAGTCGTACGTACCTACATCTTCATATTCTTGATCAAAAAACAATCTCGATTAATAGCATCCTATTTTTATTCCAACTATTTTTCAGATTTTCTCTTTTTTTTTTAAGAACTAAAAGCGTGAGTGTGTGTAAAAAATCAAACTTACAAGCATTGCTTCATCAAGATTGATCGGAGTACTACTCTTTCGATCGAAAATTACAAGTCCAGTTTCCTTAAACTTGTAATCATTCTTGAGATCTTATGATTCGACTTTTTCTTTTTCATTCTATGCCTTCATTCCCAGCAATAGGACATTTCGAGATAATACCATAGCTGGACTACTATCATCAGGCAATCGGGAGCTTTTAAACCTCATTGTGATATAGGACATTTCGAGATAACACCCTACTACACTCAAATCATTGGTAGCTACAACCGATATGTTCTTTTTATTTTTAAGTTGTCGATCAAAGATAAGGAAGATACCTGGTATTTGATTAATTCTTTGTAGATATGGTGCTTCGTTCTTAATTCTTTTATAGAATATTAACATATCCGAACTCATTGCCAAAATCGACTATCTTGCAAGTGTCATGAGGTAAGATCGAATATACTAATACTTATCTAATTTTTCCAATCTCAGCATACACCAAAACTTAGCTTTTATGTCTTCATCTCTTTTCATAAGTACGTACAAACTTGCGGAATTTTCAAGGAAATGTAGACCAAAATTAGCTAAAGGCCGGTTACTTCTAGTTAATCATAATGGAAATTTCGAGTGGGGTCTTGATCACTCTAATCAAGGCTGAGGTAGGGACAAAAATTGGAAATTTATTTAGGTAGGCTATTTGGCTATAGTTTATATTTTTGTGGTGCCAAAAATCGTCATCCCTAGTCCAATTCCAAACTCATAATTCATATTGAAAAGAAAATTATTCTAAAAATTTTACTTATAAATATCAACATACCTATATAATTTCATGAAAACAATATTTAACATTAATTACTCAATTATATAAACTTAAAATCTCGTTAAAATCTAAATTAGACATAAAATATAATTATAATATATCTAATTTACTTTACTTAATTAAAAACTTATTCTTCCAAATTATATCATTTTTTATTCATATTTATATATTAACTACTTAATTTATCTAAAAAATTAAAACTAATAAGTAATAAAAAATTTGATAATTTTAATAATTTATAACTATATTTTCGAAATTTTAATGAATTTTCTAACCTAACTCTACTCCCCACTTACGAAGTGGCATCGTCCCGATGTTCAATGAGTATTAAAAAAGTAGGTTTGAAAATAAAATTAAAATTATCTATTATCATTATTATTCTGATTTCATTCTTAGCGTATACTAATATATTATTAAATAACAAACAAACTTAAAAAACATAAACATATATATTAAACAGGATAATAAAAACGATTACAATTAAAAAGACTTAACTAACTGAACTTAAAAACTACCAACTTAAACAAACTTAATCATAACTCTTAAAACTGAAAAACCATTTTAAATGGTTGACGAACATCCCGGTGTATCCACCGGCAATAATCCAACTCTACTATCTCTTGAAGGAAAAATTTCATCCGTCTCCAACTCACCAACTCCATTCATCTGAACGCAAAGTCTTGAAATCATCCACGAAGAAGGCATAGACTTCCCCATACTGCCCCTCGTTATGGCAAACTCTAACACCGTCCTATGAATTAAAATTCCCCAATCCACATACTCACCAAATGCCAAGGCGTACAACAAAAGCATTTCATTACCACTAAGGCTCCCGAAATCCCAAGTAGGATACACCCTCGAGTTAATGAAATGTTTCCATGCCTTTAAATGTGGAAGTAAGGCATTTGTGGACAAATCATGATTCGAATCAAAGAGTGGAAAAAGACACTGGAATGCCTCATGAGTTTTATTTAGATGATTATAGGCATTATTCAATCCCCACTTTATTTCAAAGTGTGGCAAATACACAGCGGAATTTCAAAAAGTTGATTAATAACGGACGAAGAGAAGGGAACAGCCACTCCTCTTACTGTGATAATTTGAGTAATTTCAATCATGGATGTCGACATCAAGGCAGAATAAAATTCTCGAACAATCGAGATATTTACTCGTCCTCTTAGCGCACTCACAAACTTTTTCCAACCGAATCCTCTGATCACAGTTTTACCCCATCGATCGAGTTTATCGAAATTCAAACTTTTCTCCAACAGGATTGGAGAATTAGCAAAACGAGGGTGTAAAAGTATATTATCGTTGGATGCTCGGGATTCTGGAGCTACAGTTTCCGGTGTGTTTGGTTCATACGAATTAACAGAGGGCGAGGAATGGTTTGACATTTTTAAAAACAGATGAAAACTTAAAACAGATGAAAGTAAAAAGATAGAAATTGAAAGTTATGGCAAAGTTTGCTCATGGCTTCATTCCTATTAATAGATAGTAAATAAAACATACGTGGATGCATTAGACGAACTCGAGAATGAGTCACCCCTCTTCCCGTATCGGTCCGAGAGTAGGCCGGATCGGTTCGGCCTCAATATCCTTTCATCGAGTACAGAGGTAAAAGTCAATTTTGGTTTTACTTCCCTCACAAGTGTAACAATGCATATGAATACTTACTTTTAAGATATTTAAAATGATACTTATAAAACGATTAAAATGTTGAAAACGATTTACTAATGATACAAAGTTCGTAAATTTTTTTGGTATTATTAAATTTTTTATTATTTTACTTTTTATGATTTTTGATTAAAAACTTATAAAAACTCTAATAAAACTTAATTAAACTTGATTAAAATCTTAAAAATAAAATAATTTTATAACAATTTTTAAAAATTTAATAAAATCTTTATAAAACTTAATAAAAAGCTTATAAAAATTTAATAAATTTATATTAATTCTTATAAAATATCTAAATTAAAACTAAAAAAACTTTTATAAAACTCCTTAATTTTATAAAGATCCAATTTTTTTTTTTATAAAATTTTCAGAAGTTATGAGAAAATTTTATAAAATATTAATAAAACATAAGAAAAGACTCGAAACTTAAGGGGTTCCTGATTCTTCGATTTCTAAATCTTCCAGAGTTCTGATATAACGTTCAATCAACCTAACTCCTAAAAATGAAGCATTTGAATTATCTCTTGGAATTCCGTCGGGATTTTCGGATAACCACCTAATCGTTCCCTTCCTAACAATATTCAAACACTCATCCTGGGATTTGGTTGTGTTTTTCCCACAGCGTCCAACATGTTCACTTTTTCCACAGATTCTGCATCTCATCAGAAACTTTGCCCTTCTTTTTATTGCACTCCTTGATTTCCATTACAAACTTCTTTCAATCTAATCTCTCTCAACAATTTCTTGTTTTGTTCAAAAACTAAAGCTTCTATAGCAAACGCGACATCTTTATCAATGCCTAATTTCAAAAGTAAAACGAAAACTCCTAATCTATCTAAAAAAGACATCCAATTCTTTTACGTCTATCCGGTAAAAGACGAAAAGAGTTTAAACATAAATAAAAACACAGAAAAGTAGAGTAAAGATAGATAGCACCTGGTATTCGGCTGATTTCAGTTTCTCTGCTTTTCAGTTTTTCGGTTTTTCTTGCTTTTTCAATTTGTCGGGGGATCAATCAGTAGCATTACTTCTTCTTTCGGTGTGATTCCTTCTCCTCCACAAATAACTTTACTCTGTGGCCATTGGCTATAAAAGTCGTATTTCCATCAGTTAGTTCAACAGCTCCAGATTTGTAAACCCGTGTTACTTTAAATGGACCTGTCCATCTTGATTTAAGCTTACCTGGAAACAACTTTAAACGTGAATTGTACAAGAGCACTCGATCACCTACATGGAACTCACGTTTAAAGATTCTCTTATCATGGAAAGATTTCGTGCGTTCCTTGTAGATTCGAGCATTTTCATAAGAATCGAGACGAAATTCATCTAGTTCTGTTAATTGAAGCAATCTATGATCACCGACAGCCTTAGGATCGAAATTCAGAAATCTAATAGCCCAGAAGGCTCGGTGTTCTAACTCAACTGGGAGATGACAAGACTTACCAAAGACTAGCTTATGGAGGGAGAACAACCAATTGGTGTTTTAAAAGCCGTTCTGTACGCCCATAATGCATCATCTAATTTAACTGCCCAGTTTTTACGATTTGAATCCATGTTTTCTCCACGATTCTTTTGATTTCTCTATTTGACACCTCTACCTGTTCACTGGTTTGCGGATGATAGGGCGTTCCTAACTTATGCGTTACACCATATTTTTCAACTATCTTAGTAAATGGTCTATTGCAAAAGTGTGACCCTCTATCACTAATGATAGCCCTCGGAATGCCATATCTAGTAAATATATTCTTTTTAAGGAATCGTATGACAACTTTGGTATCATTAGTGGGAAGAGATTCAGCTTCTACTCATTTCGAGACATAATCTACCATTACAAGAATAAATCTTTTTCCAAAAGATATAGGGAAAGGTCCCATGAAATCTATACCCCAAACATCAAATAACTCACATTCTAAAATAGGTTGCATAGGCATTTCATGTTTTTTAGATATATTTCCCCATTTTTGACAAGACTCACAAGATTTAACATACTTATAAGCATCTCTATATAGTGTAGGCCAATAAAAACCACATTGTAAAACTTTAAAAGCAAGTTTTCCAACCTCCATGATGACCTCCGCCTCACGATCATGACAAAATGATAAAACACTTAAAATTTCATTATCAGGCACACATTTTCTGGATTATCCCATCCGAACATTTACGGAAAAGGTCTGGTTCCTCCCAGTAATAAAATTTTAAGTCATAAAAGAACTTCTTTTTCTGCTGCCAAGTCCAATGAGACGGTATATAATCACATGTTAAGTAATTAATGATATCTCCAAACCAAGGTGACATTTCCTTAGAAGGAATTCTATTCTTTAATAACTGCATGGTTGAAGGAGTATCTATTCTAAATAGTTGTTCATCAGGAAATGAATCTTTAATTTCATTTCCTATTTCTTCATCATTTTCCATTCTACTTAGATGATCTGCTACTACATTCTCACTTCCTTTTTTATCTTTAATTTCAATATCGAATTCTTGAAGTAAGAGAATCCATCTAAGAAGACGAGGTTTAACATCTTTCTTACTCAGTAAATACTTCAGTGCTGAATGGTCTGTATAAATTATTACCTTAGAACCAACAATATACGATCGAAACTTATCTAAGGCAAAAATCACAACCAACAGTTCTTTTTCTGTAGTTGCATAATTTAGTTGAGCAGTGTTTAATGTGTGAGATGCATAGTAAATAGCTTTGAGAATTTTGTTATATCTTTGACCTAAAACAAATACTACAAGAAAATCACTTGCATCACACATAATCTCAAACGGCAAACTCCGGTTTGGTGCTACTAAAACTGGTGCAGTAGTTAATCTCACTTTTAGGGTCAGAAAAGCTTCCATACATTTACTGTCAAAGTTAAAAGGTACTTCTTTTTCAAGCAAATGACTTAGAGGCTTTGCTATTTTTGAGAAATCGGCAATGAATCTTCTATAAAATCCTGCATGTCCCAGAAATCCTCTTAGAGTTCTTAAATTAACCGGTGGAGGTAACTTTTCGATTACCTCGACTTTAGCTTTATCAACTTCAATACCTTCTTCAGAGATTCTATGACCTAAAACAATTTCTTCTGATACCATTAGATGACATTTTTCCCGCTTTTAGTACTAGATTGGTATCTTCACAGCGTTGTAACACTCGTTTTAAGTGTAACAAACAAACATCAAATGAGTCTCCGTAAACACTAAAGTCATCCATAAAAATTTCTCAACCATATCAGCAAATATAGCCATCATACACCTTTGAAACGTAGCTGGTGCATTACATAAACCAAACGGCATTCTTTTATAAGCAAAAGTTCTATAAGGACAAGTGAAAGTAGTTTTTTCTCTATCTCCTGCTGCAATGAATATCTGTAAATATCCTGAATAACCATCTAAGAAACAGTAATACTTATGTCAACTTAAACGTTCCAACATCTGAACTATGAATGGAAGTGGATGATGATCTTTCTTAGTATGATCATTTAGTTTTCTAAAATCAATGCACATTCGATAACCTATAATCTCTCTTGTCGGAATCCATTCATTCTTTTCATTCTCTTTCACTGTGAAACCTCCTTTCTTTGGTACCACTTGAGTTGGACTTACCCATTCACTATCTGATATGGGAAAAATTATCCCCATTTCTAATAGCTTAATGACCTCTTTCTTAACAATTAACTGCAAATTTGGGGTGAGGCGGCGTTGCGGTTGAATACAAGGTTTAGCATCTTCCTTCAGAATTATCTTATGAACGCAAATCTCAGGGCTAATACCTCGAATATCGGCAATTGTCCATCCAAAAGCTTTCTTATGCTTTTTCAACATTCTAAGTAATTGATCTTCTTGTTGCTCAGTTAAAGATGATGAAATAATAACCGGTAATAGATTATTAGTTTCAAGAAAAGCATACTTCAGATTTAAAGGTAACGGTTTCAATTCCAGATTCTTAGGTGGATCTTCCAGTGATGGTTTAAGAACTGGTCCTTCTAGTTCTAATTCCAAATACTTATGCCATGATGGTTTAAAAGTAAAACTTCCTTTATCTAGAGAAAGGATTATCTTTTTCATTTCGGTGTCTTTCTCATCTTCCTTATAGATAGACGAGAGTTAAGCATTCTTCTAATCTGTCTTCAAAAGTTGGTAACCGAATATCATAGACGAATGAATATCTTCTATAAAAGAACATGATTCTCGGTGATCCGTATGGATGGTTCATAGCTTTGAAAATATTGAAAGCAACTTCATCTTCATTGACTCTCAGAATTAACTCTCCTTTCGGACATCTATTAAAGTTCTTCCCGTAGCTAGAAATGGTCGACCTAAGATAAGTGGCGCTGAATATCCTTCTTCCATTTCCATAACTACAAAGTCTACTGGAAAATAGAACTTGTCTACTTTAACCAATACGTCCTCAATAATTCCTTTAGGGTATTTAATCGATCTATATACCATTTGCAGAGTCATTTCAGTCTTCGTAAGCTTTCCTATGCCTAGCTCTATAATCCTCATAAGACATGAGATTTATACTTGCTCCAAGATCACATAAGACCTTCTTAAACAGAAATCCTCCAATTTCACATTGGATGGTAAAACTTCCAGGATCTTTCAGTTTAGGTGGTAACTTATCTTTGCCGCAAAACCTATAACATTCTTCATTTAGGCATATATTCTCATATTCCTCTAATTTTTTCTTGTTTGACGAATATCTTTCGAAACTTTCCATAAGCGAGGCATACTAATTAGAGCTTCGATAACGGGGATATTAACATGAATATGACGAAAAGTATCAAGGAAACGAGCATACTTCGATCGCTTTTAATCTTTTTAATTTGATCTTTAGGTGGGTAAGGTAAAGATTCTAAATCTATAACCTTTGATCCCAAAGTCATTTTCTCTTTTCCTTTCTCCTTAAACTTTTGAGTATTACTTGATCGCCAAGTATCATGATCTTGAGTTTTTTCTTTTAAAACATTCCCCGAATCAATCTCTACTTGATTCCTTCAGCTTCTTCTTGTTTTTCATCCTTGTTTTCATTATCTTCTATTCTAACATGTTCCTTGAATAAAGTCCTTAAATCTTTATCCATGGGATCTTTCAAAATCCTTGGGATTTTTACCCATTTTTCACCTTCATTCTCAGGTTCCAAACTTCTATTCCTTTTCAAGAAATTCTCTATAATTTCTTCTTCCTCATCGTGAATTCAAGTTCATCTTTAGTTTCATCATTTTTTCCATCTAAATCATTGTCTACTTCATTATTTCCGAAGTTTTCTACTCCATTACTACCACAGAGTTTTCTACTTCTCGTAACTACAACATTTACCTCTCTTGGGTTTCTTTCAGTATTGCTTGGTAATCTTCCAGGAGGTCTACTGTTATTACGTTCACCTTCCCTACTCAAATGATCTTCCATATTCCTTAATGAGGCTTCTATCGTTCTCATTACGGTATCATGTCCACTCATAGATGTTTTCATTGAACCGAAATCCTTAGAGACTTGTACCTATAGAAGTCATCATTGTTTCCATATTCTTAGCTTGAGTAGATACTACACCCATCATATTTTCCATTAGTTTTTCCCATTTTTCAACTCCTTCACGCAGTGGAGTTGAACTTTGAGTTACTTGGTATACTTTGAGTGGTATGTTGAGGATAGGATCTAGGTAATGATTGTAAATTCTGATTAGATGTATTTTCTTGATAAACTTGATTATTATTCATATTCCTATACTGAACTAGATATGGCGGTTGTCCTTGCTTACTAGGGTTTTCAGACCATCGAAAAGTAGGGTGATCTCTTCTAATAGCATTAAACGAGTTTGAATATGCATTGTTCAAATTCCTATCTTTCTTGAAGAAAACTCACCTCCTCTCTTGAATATCCTGTTGGTTCTTCGATCCCTAATGGCATATTATCCTGATTTGAGTATTCAGTGGGTGTACTATTTTCTGAACTTTGGTTTTTGTTCGATTGTAGGCCATCAAATTTCCTACTCAAATTTTCTAAATGTGCTAGAACTTCCGTATTAGATGTACATTCTCCTGCAAAAGCTACTTTTCTGGTGCTAGAACCGGTTTCCCACATTCTGTTATTTTTGGAAATCTTTTCTATAGCATCGTAAACTATCTGAGCTTCACTCATCATTAAAGAACCACCACATGCATGATCTACAACTGCACGTGAATCTTTTCTTAATTTACGACAAAAAAGTTGAATTTGCATATCTAAGGAATAACCATGGTCGGGACAGGCTCTTAACAATTTTTTTAAATCTTTCCCAGGCATTCCCAAGCGTTTCTTCAGATCCCTGTCTAAAGTTAGCAACCTCGACTTTTGATTCCAAATTTCATCCTGGAGTGAAATATTGTTTCAGAAATTCAGTTTGAATATCCTCCCAACTAGTAAGTGAATGATGTGGAAGAGACATAAACCAATCTCGGGCTCATCCTTTTAAAGAAAAAGGAAACATAGTCATCCTCGTTAGTTCCTTATGAGCACCTTGACTTTTGGCCGTATTGCACGAGTTTTCAAAAAGATAGAGATGATGATGTGGATCTTCATCATCCTCTCCTAGGAATTGGGCTCTTGCGTCAATTAAACCAAAAAGATGAGATTTAATTTCGAAATTATTCGCTCCTTCATTGGGTAAAAGTATGGGATTATTAGTCTGGTTTCTTCTTATGGTTTGATCACAGATAAGGTCTCGGGTTTGGTGGGTTATTACGATTATTCTGGTTCCGATCTTGATTATTTCTCTTATTATGATTTTGATTATTATTAGGGTTAACAGGGTTTTGTCCATGCCCTAGAGCATGATCTAGCCTCTGTTCATTTGTTTCATCACTAGTTTCAGCCATTTCTGTATTTTGATTAGAAGATGATTCCGTTGGAGATTTTCCAAGGAGTCCTAAGCTGGTTTGACCACGTTTACTCTCTATTCGTAACTGCCTTTCGTAAGCGTTTATGTCAGGCTTATAAGGAGTAAGTGAGGCTTTACCGCTTCTGGTCATCAACTAACGAAAATAGAAAAATGCTCGAGTTTTATAGAAGAAGAAAATTGGTACTAAAAGAAAGTAGATACCAACGAAAAATAAAATAGAAATGAGATAAGAAAAAGTGTTGATTTATCCTCGAGAATTTTGAGCTAATACAAGTAGTAACCATAGACACAAAGAAAGAAATTAGCGACGTGTTCCCCGGCAACGGCGCCAGAA
This sequence comes from Gentiana straminea, assembly GCA_036785695.1. Lineage (NCBI taxonomy): Eukaryota > Viridiplantae > Streptophyta > Magnoliopsida > Gentianales > Gentianaceae > Gentiana > Gentiana straminea. The sequence continues at coordinate 3,415,599 of JAVUPR010000311.1, read as the reverse complement.
AGCTTGACGGGCGTTTTCTAGAGTGTTACAATCCTTACCGGCAGTGTACCGGGTCAAATCATAGTGCTAGTGTGGTGAGTCAGAGTGTCGAATCCTCAGGGAAACGTGGTAATTCTTTTAAGTGTGGTTAAACACCAAAGAGCTGTTATTAACTCGATCTAAACCGCAATTTTATAACACAGATTACTACTATTCTACTTAACATAAAGTAAATGCATAATTTAAAAGTTATTCTAATATAATATATATAGATATATAAATATATATATAGATGTACATGGATTGTAAAATATATATATATATATATATATATATATATATATATATATATATATATATATATATATATATATATATATATATATATATATATATAAATATATATAGATACCAATATATAGTTTATAATAATAGACTAGACGGATAATTTTATAGAACTAGCCAAAGTTTATATAATTGATTTATACGATCTTTTTCGGTAAATGGAATGTGCTCGATCTTTCCTTTTATATTAGGTCCAATTGAGTAAATGAAACGGTGCACTCCCGAGGTTAACAATTCCTCCTCACACGAGCGTATGAAATTGTCATATGTCAAATTGTCATCGCTTAATCTCCACAACGCCCCATGCTAATCTCGGTTAGTCGAACAGTACCGAGTACAAATCTACCCCGGATAAAAGAGGTTATTCCGTTTGTCAGACGGCCGATGTTATTCAAAAGGCTCCGGTTGTCAGGCGGATCGATTTAACTTTCCGGTGTTAGTTTCAATTAAACCGTTGATTTTAACATTATTACGATCTTGAGCACAAATTTAATAAGATTCATCTTTCCCAAGACAAATATGCCCCCGGTAGGAAATAGGATTCCGTTGTCACGCTTTCGCACGGCCAATTTTACCCTCCGGTTTTTCTATCTTTTATCTCATATCCTAACTTCTCTGGTCAGTTCATCGTTAGGTTATATGTTGCGATTCATCTTGGTTAATTACGTCAATCCGAATATTATCAATACGTTGCAAAATAGAAAAAGATTCAATTAACTCAATTTTAGTAAAATTTTACTTAGACATCATTCCTTTACCAAAAAGATCGAAATAAAACGATTACATAACTTTGGCTAGTTATTAGATTTAGCCTAAAAACATTATAACGACTAAAAAGATAAAAACAAACATAACAAACGTAAATACTTTAGAAATTTTACCCGATTACAAATGCTGAATCAGAGGTCGTATTCCTTCGGATATTACAACGACTTCAACAACACCTAACTTCCGATAATTTCCCGAGCATTACAACAATACTACGGTATTATTATTTTTGGCATAAGGCCTATTTACAACTACTAAATAGAAAGAAAATAAGAGGGAGGAGATATATATATATGCTATATGTATATATATATTGGTACAATCGATCTGCTCTGCACTGATGCTCCTTATATAGAAATTTGGATGAAGGCCGGACCGGGCCGGGTCATAGCCGGACTGGGCCGGTGTAATCATCACATTCATCTCCCCTTAATTTCCAATTTTCGGATATAATTTATATATTTTGGAATAAAACTTCTAAAATTCATATCTCGAGTTCTGGATCTCCAAACAACATGATTCAAGAGGCATCGGAAAGCTCTCGGAAAAATCTACAACTTTAATGAAGGACTCTTCTTCTTCAGAAAATGTCGTTTTGATGAGCCATTCGTTTGTCGAAGATATTTCTCGATTACCACTAAATCGAATCGATTAGCCACTTGACCACTTCGATTGACCACTTGACCACTTAAGCAATTCGATTGACCACTTAAGCTCATGACATTCTCTAAATCCTTTTAGAGATATGATTATACTTCAAATGTCGATTCTCGGGGTCTTGGCTTATACATCTGCAATAAAATACCACAAATACCCACGTAAATCTGACACGACATTCCGATTTACTAAAATCGGTACAAAATGATAACTTTTCACTATTATTACTAAGTTTTACTACTAACTACTCTAAACTATAAAGATTAACATTTCATACTATTTATATCATAATTTCATATATTTTATATAGAATTCGTTGATAAAACATAATAATATAACGTATATTTAATCATATAAAAGTAGTATATCAGGTAGGCGATCAGTAGGATACCCAAGTCATGCATTCTTATCTACCAAGTCACATCGTAGAGGAGATCACTCATATTCTTTTCAGACGAGAGAAGGATGATGGGCTTATTTGGACCCTTAGCCCTGACGGTCGTTTTACTACTCGGTCTACGTGGAACATGGTTCGTACTTCTCATTCCTCCAATGTTATATTCAAGAATATTTGGAACAGCTTACTTCCGCTCAAGATTTCCATCTTTTGTTGGAGGCTGCTTCATAACATTCTCCCCACCGATCAGTAATTCAGCGACAGGGTAAAACGTTGGTGTCTAAATGCTTTGCTTGTCCTAATGGGGAAGACCTTCGTCATACTTTTATTGACTATCAGTTTGCTCGTTCTGTATGGACGTACTTTATGAATCACTTTGGATTGTAGTTTACTCCTACATTAGGGATTGTTCCTATGCTTCATTTCTGGAAGAATTCTGCAGCGAGCATCTTCAGCCTTCGGCTTATAGTTCCGGTTATTGTTTGTTGGGGCATTTGGTCTGAGAGAAATAAGTGTAGACATGACGAGGTCCAACCCTCCATTCATCGCACCATCATTCTTATTGAGCAGAATATTTGTCATCTTGCCTTCCGCAAGGATCTGGCTTCCAAATTTCTAGGAGTTGATAGAGGGACCCCTTTCTTCCAACCTTTCAAGATCAAATCTATTCCGAGGAGGAAGTTAAATTATCTGTGGTGGGTGCCGCCGCGTTCTGGCAACTTAAAGCTGAATATGGATGGGAGTGTCAGGAATGGGATAGCTTACGGTGGTGGTATTCTCAGGGATTCCGAGGGCAGGTTTATTATGGCTTTCCACTCTTGCTTTGGTCAGGGGATGGTGCTTGATGCGGAGATAAAAGCTCTTTTGTTTGGTCTTCGCATGCGTAATTATGATCAACCTTTGGAGATTGAATTTGACTCCCTATATGTGCATCGCATGGTTTCTGGAGAGAGGGATGGAGGATGGCCCCTGTGTATCTACGTCACTCAGATTGGTGCTCTTCTGCAAGCGTTACACTATACTGTCTCTCATATCTATAGGGAGTGCAACACGGTCGCTGATGCCCTAGCAGCTCTGGAGGGGGATGATCACCTATTTATGCGCACCAGGGAGGTCCCTCCGCACATCCTGAAGCTACTTCATGATGATATACATGGCCCAGTTCATTTTCGTTACACCGCTGACAATCCGGGAAGCACCCTTCACTTGTGAAGGGTGCAAACCAGGTCGTGTTGTTCATCTCTTACACTTTGTCTTCAATACTAGATTTTCTATATATACTGTGTATCACACGATGTGCAGATCGATGGAGTATACCAAAGGTGGGGCTGGCCGAAATCCTGAGCTCCAAGCGGGAACTACAAACAATGTTTTCTCAGCCGGATGCACCCCTCCATCTTTGGTTGGGGTGCAATTCAGGTGTTTTTGTTCCATTTCTCTATTGTTTCCTGGAGGTTGCTTGCTTGTTATTGTACTCCCCCTATGGTTTTCTTGCAGACAGATTATCAATGCGTAGCTCGCATGCGGTTCATCTCTAGGTTTGTCTTTGAGGATCACGGTAGCCTTTGGACGCACCCCTACCGTTTTGCTACGGGTGCAATCCAGGTGTTTTTGTTGCTTTTAAGGTATCTCATTGTGCTCATGTTACTTCTACTGTTTGATACACTCCCTTATATGATTGGTACAACTTCTACCTTGGTTATTGCTGACCACTTTAAGTACCGGTCATGTCGGAATTTCACTTTCAAGAGGATGCGAAGATCGAAGAAAGCTCACACGAGGATACGACGGGGAGAATGGAAATCTTCTTTCACTTCCAATTTGAAAGACAGAAGACAGAGAACCACAATTTATTTCATGCGGATTTCCACTGATGTATTTATTTTTGGGGTAGTGGTTTTTTCGGGAAGGCATAGAGCGAGTACTCTTCCCTATGTGGTGGATTTTCCTACACTGGGTTTGCCACACATAGGGTTTAAGGAGGCCATGCTATGCATTCTATCACGTAAACTTGGGGCGGGCCGGGATATGGCGAGTACTTTGTAGCTCTTTATTTCATCTTTTAATAAAATACAATAAAGTTGCTTCAAAAAAAAAAAGTAAATTGCTTCAAATCTTCATAGCAGATTACACCAGTCCATACCATCTTCAGGTAAGAAGTTAATCTTGCATTGCGCGTTGGTTTTCCTATTCTTCATATTCGACTGTTAAACAAAACTTAACAACAGGTCATTACTCATTCCTCACTAGAATAATGACAACAATCATTACCAACATTCGTTTGAGGCTATTTTCTATATGTAAGTGTTCTGCTATTATTCAAGCACACTTCTTATATTATTTCATTATGCAATACCAGCAAGTTGTCAGAATACCAAATAATATTACTATTGTTTTATTTAAAGAAGAGTGAACAACAACCATTAACCATACTCATTTGAGGCCACTATCTCCATGTAAGTGTTCTGCTATTACCAGCAACTTTCTGATCATGTATGAAACATCTGAAAGTAGAAAATCAACAGCCAATATTGAAAACCTATATTCAAACTACAAAATCGACAGTCAACATTGTATAACATAACTGCTATCCACATTTCAACTGTTAACACAGTGTTAAATTTATTGAGTTACCACATCATAGAACCAATTGGTTCTCACAGGTTGTTCTGACCGGAATTTAATTTCTGTTACTTTATTTTTCAATCAGAATAACAATTTAACAGATCAACATTTGTAGAGTATATCACTTCAAATACATCAATACTCTTTATGTTTGAATCATCAATAAGAAGGATTTCATCAAACTTAAAAGCCTACTGGGACATGCGGGTACATATAGTATCATTTATAATCTAAGAAAACATTACATCAACTACTCCCTCCGTCCCAATTTGATTGGGACATTTTGGAACTCTTGAAATTTAAGGAAACATCATTTATTACATTGTCTAGTCATTAAATACACGATTAATTTACAATTACACCCCTATTATATTGCCCTAAAATTTTCAATAATGTTGATATGTGGGCATTTTAGACATTTAAGAAGCAATTTTAAATCTAAACATTAGTATAAGACTTATTTTGGGACATCCATAAAAGGAATATGTCCCAAACAAATTGGGATGGATGGATTATATGTTATGCTTGAGTCATTAATTGACAAAAATATAGAATGCATTTCAATTTCGTCAAGCATGATGATTTGGCAGAGAACATTTTTGTTGAATAATAATATTTTGATATTTAATCATTAAAAAAAGCTCTCTGATTTTTAATTGAATCATAAATCAAAAACCTATTTCGATTTCATCAATTACATGACTCGATAAATGAGGGAATAAGAGCAGAGATTCTAGCTAATTTCCCTGAGCCAGATTCAAGTGAATCTGGACTATACCTAAGATTAGATCGACAGCTGAGGGCCATTAAAACATTAAAGACAACATTTTTTTTGTCTGAGTCTCGAAGCTAGCATCATCCAGTCAGTTCACCATGAAGGAAAGACCTTTTACCTGTGAGAGACCGGAACGCAGCATCAACAACTTGACCGGATAAGTTAAATCTTTTATCTTATCCATAAATCAAACAAAAGCCTCTCCATTTAGGCATTATTGACTGAGAGTGTCGACCTTTTCGAGTCAAAGTCTCATTGAAGCAACAATCAACAATCAAAGCTTGAAGCTTTCGGTTATTGAAGAAGAGGCAAGAGTTAATGATTCATCGGAAAAGCACCACTGAGAGCAACATCGAGGATGAATGATTATTGAAACATGTATCGATTTATTTGGGCTATATTCGAGAGTAAAACGGTTCAGATTTCATGGAAGGAATTGATGGTTCAGTGTTTCAGGAACAAGGGAGAAGGAAGCCGTTCTTGACATGGAGGTTTCAAGGGTGTGGAAATGTTGACTAGGAGGAGAAAATGGGGCAGTTTGTTTTCTGAGTTTTTGATGACGATGAAACGGATGAGAGGGTAATGAAGTGGAGTAGACTGCCGAAATTAGGTTTAGGTTATTGTATGTAGTATGAATATTAGAAAGGGTTTGTATCATGGACTTGAGCTGGAGATTTGTAGGGCCAAACAAGTGAAAGACCCTACCGAGATCAGGCCTGCAATATAATTAAAGAATTAGTCTACTCATTATAGTAAATTTCGGCATGATAATTTATATTGGTAAACTATGTAATGTAATAGTATTATATATTTACAAATTTAGTAACTAATTACAAAAACTTTCAAATTTTATTAATAAAAAAACTTAGACAATGAATTAATAAAACAACTTAAATAATTAATTATTTAACTTAAATATTAATTGCACATTTATGATAGGTTACACTTTTCTTTTATTAATGCACAAATTAAATTTATTCTATGTTTTTATGAATAATATCATTTTTTATATGTTAGTTTCTTTAAACACAACCTTTTTTCATAACATATTATTTTTCTTTGATGTTTAACACACAACCTTTCGTTTTGACCATTTACCAAAATCATTTAAATCTGATATTTTGACCTTTTACGAAAATTATTTAAAAAAAGTGATATCATGACCTAAATCATTTGACACACTTATCAAGTTAATGTCATAATATGACACAGTTATCAAGTTAAAATTCAGTTCATCAATTTATATTATAAAAATTATAGTAATTAAATTCATAAAATCCATATAACATTTAATTAAGTTATTTCATTATTTCCTGAAAATAATTATTTATTTATATAAATTATACTAATAATAACATATACTATAAATTAATTTTACACTTTTGAAAGTCATCAATTCTATGTTCAGAGTAAAAACATCTACCACTGTACCCATACCTAACTCCCAACTTATACATATTTTTGTTTAATTTTCATTTTTGTTTCCTACCACTGTGAGATTTCTCAACTTATACAGATTTTTGTTAAATTTTCATTTTTTTTCAAAATATCACGTAACACCTACCACTGTACCCATACCTTATTCTCACAGTATGGACTCATACTTTTACCAACCAATTGGCTCTAAAAGGCGACGTGCCGTTATTTCAGATGATGAGTCTACGATGTCCCCTTCTACGCCAACAGAAGGTACGTTCTCCTTCATGCTTTCTTCCTTAATGCAGTTTGTATACATTTTTATTACATGTAATCTTTGTATCTTACTGTAATCCTTCTAGTTAAATCGTAATCCGTATAGATAAATCACATTAATTCTAATTACCTTAAATTATTGTATCTTACTGTCTTATTTATAGTTGATTCACATTCATCCGATTCGGATTGCACTGAAATTGTTCCTGCATTTCCAATATCCAAGATGAAGGTAATATGTCAACATCATGTGTTATCATTTACTCATTCAAACAATTCACGTTTCTGCTTCGTTGCACACATCCAAAAAAGCACATATCATTTCATTATTTATATACACAACAAAAACCATACATTGGTTATTAATATATTGTCATTCCATCTATTTACAGACGACAATTTGGTAGATGTCCCTGTGACCCATGTGTTGGGAGTAGCGCCCGAAAGACAATTTCTGTAATGGTTTTTATAATTGAAAAATGACAGATTTATTCTCATCTTATTATTTGCTTTGTGCTTATAAGTAATACACAGCTGAAAACCCGAAGTCATATCATATGTAGCCATATAACTTGGTATGTGTCACACGTGAGGATTAAGTTTATGGTGATACACTTGAACTGTTAGTCCGTGGTGAACTTAATCAAAGTATGGGGTCTATTGATTAAACCACTCTTAATGCGTCCAGAACACTTTATGGTGTGACCGCCTTATCCGGACCGTCGATATTGGTTGTCTAAGTGGGGCATTTATATATGATGAGAGTCATATAGGACTTGACTGATTTAATTTACGTTTCTCATATAATTCCGTGATTGAGAAATTTTATGAAATCATAAGATGATCATATATGGATTAACCTTAATCCTGAAGTGATTACAGACTCCTACTTGTTTTAGGATAGGGTTTGATGTGTTCGTTAAGGATCACTAAGAGGCGCGGTCCGAATCCCTTTCACGTTGGCACTATTATGGGATGAGTGAGGAGTGTGTGTCTCACGGTTATGGAATCTATTCCTTCCTGCGGGAAGTAAAAATACAATCCCCTTATTTGTTAATCTTAAAAACTGATCGATCTTGGGAGTTCGTATTAGTTATGAACTAATTGATCAATAGTGGGTTAATGGTAAATAAGGATGAGATGTATTAAAGAAGGTTTACGGAAATAATCCCGCTTCTTTACGGATAGTCTATGGAGGGTTAGTTTATATGTAATTATTATATCAATGGACATTTATCGACTCGATGTTTTGAGAATAAGTTATATCTATGATCGATAGAGTTCAGTTTCGGATTTATGGTGGCGTAGTTCCGGAATTAATAAATTGAGTGGAAATATTCAGTCCGATGAATATTTTATTCATTTTATTGTAGCTACTGGTTATAGGTCCATGGTCCCCGGGTTGGCTCCTAACACGCGAGTGTTTTCTCGTTTTATGGAACCTCGAAAATAAATTAAATAGTTGGTCTATTTAATGAATATGCAATATTATTTATTTGGTAAATGATATTTAAAATAGAAAAGATATTTTCTATTAATATGGCTAAAAAAGTGGCGCCCCTATTGTGGATAAGTTAGGAAAAGAAATTTTTCTAGATTATGTCACATGTGTAATTAATTAATTAATTATTTGTTAGACAAATAATGGAAAAGAGATAAGAGATTGATTTTCTAGGAATTATCTATTATCTTATGGCAAATATCTTTTCCTTACGGGAATAGGTAATTGTGGTGTTAAAAGGATAACTCTCTCTTTACTAGTTATTTTCCTATATAAATAGAGTTCCTCCCAACAAAATATTACACACAAAAATTTGCGCCAACATCAAATAAAAGAAGAGAAACATTTTAGTTTCTTGTTCTAGTCATTAAGAGAAGAAAAATCTAGGGTTTTTCTTGGAGCATATTCGAGGAGGTTCTACGGCGAGGATCGACGTCCACTAGTCGTCGCTGGGAGTTACAATCCGGAAGACTACGGCTTCTCCCTTAGTCGATTTCTTCTCCCTCTCTTTTTGGTAAATCTTTAACCTTCTCATAGTTATATTAATTATTTATACGAATCAAATCGTGGTAAAATCGCATGCGAATTTTTTCGTAGCTCTCGCTGTGCATGATCAAGCGTCTCGATCGGTGCTGTGAATCAGATCTGACGATCCAATTATGGATCAGATCCGGATTCGGGTTTTTGTATATCCAGCATGTGGTATCAGGGAGAGGTTGAAGCGATTTTGCGATCTTGATTGCATAATTAATTAATAAGGAGTGGAATAGAATAAAATTGCATATTTTAATTTTTTTTTTATGCTATTGAATGTTTTGGTTGATGAGATGGATTGGTGTTGATACCTGTTTACCGTTAGATCTATTGTAAACCCGTTTTTTTGGGTATATGACATCATGTAACTTATTTTTGTAATTTTAATTTTCTGCATTTAATTTTATTCGGCCGAGGCCTATTTAAAAAAATCGGACGAAGACTATGAAGACTAAAAGCCGCAGCACAGTGGTCAAGTCACATGTTTAATTGTGTGCAGACCCAAGTTCGAATCCCTTAGGCCGGATCAAATATTGTTTTTTTTTTGTATTTTTTCCCTTTTTTCCCCCTGTTCGAATTTTTTTCCTGTTCGAATATATATATATATATATATATTGCTGTTAAAAAAAAAATGAACGAAAAAGGGGAAGAGCGGGGAATTGAACTCGGGTGGTAAATTCTGGAGTTTTTTTTTGTATTTTTTTCCGTTTTTTTCCCCTTGTTTGAATTTTTATCCAGTTCGAATATATATATATATATATATATATATATATATATATATATATATATATATATATATACTTGTTAAAAAAAAAAAAACAAAAACGAATGAAAAAAGAGGGGAGAGCGGGGAATCGAACTCAGGTGGTGATGAAGGAAGAAGGAACAGCATCCAACTCAGCTACAAAGGCTTTTATTGAAAACCTGGCCTAGAAAATTATATACCAGGCAGCGGCGGAAGTTCATTAAAGATTAGAATTTTTATGAATGAAGGGTTTACTTATTTAATTTTATAGAGATACGGGGTACCAACGGTCCATCTCAGTGGTTTATTTTTCGCATTTATTTTCTTGTATGATTATTTATGTGATATAACCATGGCATGCATCATATTCATGAATTCCACTCCTACCATATGCATACATGTAGAAAATTAATATTGACATTAATTAGATATGTATGAACACGATAATTAATTTAGATTAAAAATAAATTAAATTAATTAAAGGAAACTGAATTTTATCGGAATATAAAATTCACATGATAAACTTAATTTGGGATTATTAATTTTTCGGGGTTTTATTTATGTAGTGACTACATAAATTAGAATTTTAATCATCAAAATTGGAAAATCGTGAAAAGATAGGACACTAACTAGACGGTATTTGGAACCGATAAGTTGGTGATTGCTTTTCATTATTTATTGTTTTTCGATTATTGGAAAAATTCTGAGATCCTAAATTTTTATCATGACAAGATTAGGACTTTAAAATTATTTAGTGAATTTTAATTTTGGAGTGTCTACACAAGGATTTTCTATCAAAAAAATTGGAAAATCATGAATATAGTGTCGCTAGTTAGACGGTATTTGAAACCGACAAACTAGTGAGAGCTTGAAATTTTGTGATTTATAGTTTTTCGAGTTATTGAAAAATCATAAGTCCTAATGTATTAGGATTACGAAATTCATGGTGAATTTTATTTGTGTAATCACTACACAAAGGAATTTTAATCAATAAAAATTGGAGGATCGTGGATATAGTGACACTAGTTAGACGGTATTTGGAACCGATAAACTAGTGGGAGGATTATATTAAATATTCACGATGTATTGTTTTTTGGATTATTATAAAATTCTAAAATCCTAAAGTGACTATCTAATTTTCAAAATAACGAGTGGGAGCGGGAAAGTGATAACCGACCCCATGGCCTCTACTGTTAACACAAGCACTGTGAGAGAATGGTTGTTGGGTATACAGCACTCTGCCCGCCTGTGTGCATTCGACCCATGGCACTGAGAAGGTGTGGTATAAGGAAATAAAGTAGCACATTAACTAACACCAATTGGTTTTAGTACAACGGTAAGCGCTTGATCCTAAAAACTGGTAGCAGAGCAGGTCATGGTTTCGAATCCCGGTAATAGCATTCTGTGCTAAACCACGGTTGAGTGGGTAGCAGTCTTTGGGGGGATTGTTGGGTATACAAAGACTCTGCCCGCCTGTGTGCATTCGACCCATGGCGCTGTGAAGGTGTGGTATAAGGAAATAAAGTAACACATTTACTAACACCAATTGGTTTTAGTACAACGGTAAATGCTTAATCCTAAAAACAATTGTTGGTCCCTTGGAAAGGCTAACACAAGTTTAGAGGGGGGGGGGGGGTGAATAAACTTTTCACCAAAAACTTATCCTGAGCTGGAAAAGCCCCAGGAACTGAGTTTCTCCGAAACTCAAACTGATCTCCAGTTCAGTTTTGTACCTGTCCCTTAACTTGTGCAGAGTTCGGTTAGCTCAACTGAGTATAAGTCAATGCTGATTTATATTCAGTCTTGTTAACTGGCAGCGGATAAATAATAGCCTTCAACAACTAGTTAACTTAGTTTCAGTATGGAAACCATGTAAATATAGCTATAATGAAATAAGTGAATGCATAAAGTAAATAGACAAGAATTATAGAGGTTCCAGGTGGTGTAATCATGTACGTCCTCTCTTCCCCTGTGATGCGGAGGAAAATTCCACTAGAACGTCTTTGAGATGGCCCGGTTACAAAAAGTTCTAAAGTTCTAAACTGATAGTCCTTGACTAATCCCTAGCTTCATTATCTAAACACTTGTAGAACAGGTAGGATTGCTGCTCTTCAACTGTTTGATCCACTGGTCATTGGAGGGTAGAATTGCCTCTTCACTAGCTCATCACAAACACAGTCTTCCTGACTGCACTCAACTGTCCTTCACACCTTCTTGGTGTTTCACAGTCTAAACCTTTGATAAAATCAAAGTTGAGACTTTGAATCAATAACTATGATTCAACTGTGATTTGAGCTTTTCTTCTGTATGATTAAATTAAGCACAGCTCTGTATTTCTTCAAGTGAAAGATCTTGAATCTGCTTTGTTGGTCCCAGAGAAGGGTGAAACTATAGTCAGAGTGGGGGGGGGGGGGGGTGAATGACTATAGTGGAGTTTCAAAAACTTTTCTTCTTCTAGTTAAAAGCTTTTGGGCGGCGGATAAGTCCCTTCTTACTATATTGTTTTCAAATCGGTTTAGACAAATCACGGATGCAAATTATGATGTATGCAAATTAAATGAATGCTTTGTAAAGTAAATTGCGAAAATTAAATTGACACAAGGCTTATAGTGGTTCGGGGTGGTGTAATCCCTTAATCCACTCTTCTCCCGTGATGATTGGAGGAATTCACTATTGTTTTCACGAGATACAATAGTATGATTGTCCTTGGCTTCCCAAGCTTCACAATCTACAAGACTATCACTCCTTGACTTGCGCAGGCAGCTTCGGTGATTCGGTCTTCCTTCGCTTGTTCCTTAAGATCAAGATCCTTCAACAACTATCACGATTCAACTCCTTCTCGGATTGCCTCTCGATTCGGTTGCTTCGCTTTGATGTGAATGTGATTCACACACTTGCTTGATCAATCCTCGTTCGAGTATGACTTTGTAGCTTTGAAGTCGAGTTGATCACTAGATGTATCCTTGTAATTTCGGAGAGAAGGCTTTTCAAATTGACAGAGTTTCGCTAGATTTTTCTTTCTTGATTGTTGTTTTCTTTTTCGTCAATGCCTTCTATTTATAGCCTTGAATACCTTCGTTTTTGAAATTCCGTCCGTTGGCTATATTAATGAGGGAATAATCCTTGATTTTATTCTTGATTCCCCCTTAATTGTATTCTCCTTAATTTCAGTGATCGGATTCTTTCTTCAAACGTATAGCAGATAATCCGTCCTTGATTGATCCTTTAATGATTTGAGCATTTAATGCATGATCTTCTGAATCGTCATCGTATATCAATTCTGTCCTTGTAGGTGTCTCTTCGCCGTTTCTAGAACGGTGGAGTGAGCCTACTGACTTAGCCATCACTTCTTCTTCGTTATTTTGTTTTCTCTTTGCCGAAAGTCAGTTTACTCAGCCGATTCACTGTTTCCTTCTTTGTTCTAGTATTTGGAGAGTCTTTGAACTTCACTGATCCTTGATTTGGGTGAGACCAGTGTACACCATATTTGAACATTTGAGTTTTATCATTTAAAACATAACTTAGACTTATCCAAGGTCATCACAGACTTCCTTGGTTATAAGTCGACCATAAAGTCTTCATTACTTCTCTGCTTGTGCTTGGTGGCTTCACTCGCCGAATATCCGTCTTTGCTTTGCCATCCTACCAACTAGTACAATACTTGTCTGACTTAACTTATACAACTTGTCAGACCCTAAGTAAAGACTTATACAGAGAATTCTAACTTATTTCAGGCTTGCTATAACAGCTAGTATGGCCATCATCAAAACATAATAACATGTTCCTAACAAGCTTGAATATGCTTGAGCACTTTGAAGAAATTTCTTGATTTTGCAATTAAACACTTAGCAGGTATTCTTTTGAATTTGGCTTTCCCCCTCAATTTGATCTTTTCTTGACTAGATAGATTCCTTTTAATTTTCTTGCTTTGTTATCACATACCTGCTCTCCTTTTATGATGTCGTAGAAGTAATCTATTTATAGGGGTTTATTCAACGTTCATCCTGCTTGAATCTTGCAACGGCTATATTTTATGACCGTTCTGATGTGTCAGTAACTCATCCAATGAAATTGCTTCCTTTACAACGTTCAACTGTACGATTAGTTTGATGGATGACTTATATATAAAACTGAGTTTCCTTATCAGTTTTATACTGAGTTTTTCACTTATCAGTTTCCTAACTGACTTGGAGCATTAACTGAGATTTTACTCTTCTTCAAATATCAGTACTACAGTTTTCATCTGATTATCATTGACTTAATCAGAGTACACCATAACTTATTTTCATCTAAGAATTCATTGCCCTTATGATTCTTAGGTCTTCATACAAGATCTATAAAGTCAGTTTAGGTCACCACAATCTTGCCTGAAGTCTAACTTTACAGTCTCGACTTGTAATCTTCATAACCGAGTTTAAGCCCTCGCTTCTTCAATCTTCAATAACGAGTCCGTATCCCTCGCTTCTTCGCCTCTTCTAGATAAGCCAACCGAGTCTCGTGTCCCTCGGTGAACTTATCTTCTTCGATCTTCGTTGGTGTGCTCTATGTTCGGTTTCTTGTAGAATCTCGGTTAGATTAAATCTCGCTTTCTTCATTTCTCAGTTCCAGCCTAGAACTATTACAGTGCTTGTCTGATTTAACTTATACAAATATCAGACTCTAATAAATCCTATACATTGATATCTAGACATCTTTTTGCTTTGCACTATAACAGCTAGTTATGACACTTCATCAATGGGGTTAAGAACAATTAACAAATAAGTGATGAATCATCATCAAAACATAAATTTTATTTCCAACAATTTCCCCCTTTTTGATAATGTCAATACCCTCCTTAAAAGCAATGCAAAAAGATAAAGGACAAAATACAGTAAATAACACTATGAACTGAGAAACTGAGAATTTATTGATAACTGAGTTACAATGCTGGATAAGTAATAAAATACAACATGATAAAAAGAACTAGAAGATAGTTTCTTTTTACTTGGCAGATTGAGGGGTTGATTATCATAGTTTTCTGCAACAGTCCTCATTGCATCATTTGTGGCTGAATATTCAATTCCATGAATGCTTGCCCAAGTGTTCCATGATTCAGATAAATTGTTTTTCTTGAAAAATTTGCTTTTGAATAGAACTGCAAATGTAAAGACTGATGTCCTTAGTCTTTCATTGGTGGCTGTTTTCAGTAGAATTTGAATAAATTCAGGTTCAGCCTTTTCAACTTTCTCTGAAGCTCTATCTAAGGTGCCATCTGCTTCCCATTTCTTCAGTTTATTCCAATAGTATACGAGTATCTTCTGCATGTGTAGAAATGTTTCAAGAGATTCTTCTTTTGATACTCCTTCTCTCTCTGGTAAGTTCTTGAATAGATTGTAGAGACGAGAATCCAAACCAATTCTTTTGTCAGTCGGTTCTGAGTATTTAACAATCAGTTTCATCTCATCATCAGTGAAATCTCATCTTGCTTTCTTCAGTTCACTCAACTTATCATCAACATTTGTGAGGACTTGTGGCATTTCAGCTGCATGGACTTTTAAGATATCCAAACTTTCCCCCTTATTGACATCATCTTTATGAATTAAGCTTTTGATGTAAGCATTCAATGTTTTCTGAGTTGATGCCAATATGGTTTGAGCCACAACTGAGTCCTTTATGCCCTGTTCCATTAAAAACATTCTATCAACTAGATTATTAAGAATACCTTCCCATCTGTCTTGAGTTTCATTTCTCCTTGTGACATGCTCAGTGGTTGTTTTCTGAATCTCAAGCAGAGTGGTTTGACAGTTGTCATTCACAGTGTCCATCTTCTTTTCGAGCTTGGTTCGTTCATCTTGACTGGCTTCTAAGGATTTTAAAACTTTTCCGAATAAGCTTTGGTCATCCTTTTGAATTCTGAGTATCTCATTGTGATAATACTTAATGAGATCAACTTGAGTAGGAACATCTTGTGAATTTCTTGCTTGTTGATATTTTCCTTTGTTTTTCTCAGACTCAGTTGGTTTAGGTGAGAGAACAACTTGCTTCAGTTTTTCTTTAAATTCAGCTGATTGTCTTTTCTCTTTAGACTGTTTCTCAGCTCCTTCCAATATTGATGAACCAATACATTTCATAGGTGACAGATGTACTTCAAGTTCATCATCTGATTCTTCTCTAGGCATGTTTGCCAAAGTTCTTGCTATTTCAAGTGTGGATTTATCTGTGGGAGATTGGTAACCTTCTTCTGCTTCTTTGTCCTTGCTGTGTTTTAGATACACTTTCAGAGCTTGAACTTCCACTACTTTTTCCAGAACTACTAGAATCATCATCAGTATTCAGTTCTGTTGCAATTTCCTTTTCTTGTTTAGAGGCAAGAATCCTTTTTTGTAGATCAGGATCTTCCTCAAAATCATCATTATCAACGTTCTTCTTAGAACTTCCACTGGCTATGGCTTCCCTCCAATAGCTATTTCTGATCAGCGCATATCCTTGGTTTAGGAATTCGTCGGTATTGATTATCTCCGTTAAACTAGTAATGTTGTAGATATCGAATACCCATTTCTCAATAAGCTCCATTTCTGCACGCTAACTTCTTTGATTATCAATAGAACTGAACTTCCAAGTTCTATATCTTTGCAATCGCTCATAATCAGCTTTCATAAGTTCTGTATGATCAGATGAGGATCTGAATGGTGTGAGGGTGTCCTCTGATTCTCTTTCATGATCTTCTTCTTGAATAGAACCTTCAATCTACATGGGATCAGTTTTTGCAGTATCATCAGTTTGCATGAGACCGGTTTTGCTGGTTTCTCCTCGGCGAATCGGGACGACTGATGTTTCTTTTTCAGTTACCGAAACTGAGATTGTCTGCTCAGTTTGCAAAACTTTTTCACTTGCAACTTCTTCATCAACTAGTTTATCACTAAGTTCAGGTTCCAATTCAACAACTGGAACTTCCTTCGTTGTGTGTTCAGTGGGTTCAACTTCATGAACGTGTTCATCCAACTGAACGATCTTGGTTGATTCTATTTCTGATTCAACTTCCTTTTCCTCAGTTTGAGGAGCTGAAAATTCTTTTACAGTTTCCTCTTGTTCTAATCTGGGGACAGATTCTTGAAGAGTAGACTTGGATTTTGAAAGCAACATAAGCATGTTCAATGTTGTTTCATCAATTAGTCTTTCATCACCATCGGATTCTTCATCATCAGGCTCAGTTCTCAGGGTCTGTTCCCCCTGAGTTACAGCTTCTTCCTGTGAATCAGTTTCAACAGTCTGTCCTCTGTTGACAACTTCAGTTTCTTCTACCATGAATGCATAGCTGGTTCTTGAATTTGTAAAACTTCAGTTACCGAAACTGGAATGGTGAGATTAACTTTAGTTTGTACTTCTGGTGCTGATCCTTCAGCAACTTCAGTTCTTGCTTCTTGAGTTGATTTCTTAGTCACTTGATCAGTTAAGACATTTTCTGATTCTTCCAACTGATTTCTTCTTTCCTTTAACTCTTCAATTTGCGCCAACACTTCATCTCCAGTTGCAGGTTTCTTTGATTTCATGCTTTTCTTCTTCTTGGGTTCAGCCTCAGATTTCTCAGCTTTCCTTTTTCCAGCTTTTTCTTCCTTAACGACAATTTTCCCATCAGCAACTGGTGTTTCTTTCTTCTTAGCAACTCCAAAGTGGTCGAGTATCCTCTGGACTACTAACGCACGAGTCTTGTGATAAAATCGTCCTTTCTTTTCATCGGTCTTCTTTTTAGGTACGTCAATTGACTGTGCTATCAATTGATCAAATAGATACCTTGCCCAATTGAAATCTTTTTCAAACCAAATCACATATAGTAAATATAGTTTTGCTCTAGATGGATTGCTGAAGTTTCCAGCGTTCCCAATTATGCAATTTGCCAGCATTTTTGAGAGAAAATTAAATTCTGGCTTGAGCAAGCTTGTGCTCCCTTTTGTAAGACATCAGATTCTCCAATAATTGCTATATCTTTCCATAACTTCTCCTTATGTTCCTTAGTCAACTTAATGGCTGCTGTTCCTCCGGATTTGTCAAATCCAAAGATTTCTGAAATTTGATCTTTAGTGACTTTGATTTGCTTATCATTGACAGTGGTGATATAGGTTTGTGTATCTTCTCCTTCTAAAGTTGTTCTACCAAATTGATAGAAGTCTCCGATGCTTTCTAAGCACACACTTTTCAAATCAATGTTGAATACAGCCTCCAATCCTTTAATTTTTCGGATTTTTGTTGCAATTGAATTGACTAGAGTTTGATCAATATACTTTGCAATATACTGGTCAAGAGAAACAATCATTCCGGGTTCAACAAGAGTGAAATTCATTTTTCTGGATTTGATTGAGAATTTGAAAATTAGAAATTCAGAGAGTGGATCCAAGGTTTAAGCGTAAGGAATTATGAAAGGAAATTTTGGATATTTATAATTTGTAGCAGAGGTAGTTAAGAAGTGAGTGGAACTTTAAAACGTCTTGTCATAAATGTTTTGAGATTGCGAAAAGGTGGGTGAATGGAAGATATGAACGGTTTAGATTGAGAGGGACCTCATCTTTCTTGATAACTGTAGCTAGAGAATAGTAAGTAGAGTAGGTACGGTGTATCAACAGTTGTGTACGCTCAGTTTTGTCCTTATGCTGAATTCAAAAACTCAGTTGTGAATACAACTCAGTTTTGTGGATTGCATTTTCAGTTTCCAGCTAGTGGTGTTTCTCCTGCAAAACAAAGTGAGAAATTTTTGGTACCCATATATGTTTGGGTCCTAACTGATTATCTTTTGATGGTACAACTTTATTTTTAACTTTATACCTTTTCTTGATATTTTGGCTATGTGAAGTCAGTTTTCACAAACTCCCCCTGTTTTGTCATAACAGTTTTAAATTTGTTTAGTTTGTGAAACTGATGTGATGGTACATTCCAATCTTCATCAGTGGGAAATAATCTTCCTTTCCCTCTGAGTCTATTATTCCATGAATGATCTTCATTCTTAGATGGATATGACTTGAAGATTTTGCTTACTGACTTCGGATCAGTTTTACTTGTTTTCGACCTTTCCGAGTCTTCCTGTAAAATCTGTTGGCTTGGTGAATTTTACCAACCGATTTTTCGCTTTTATCGCCTTTGTGCGTTTGGTCGTGTCTTGAGTATTTATCAGTTCTAATAACTTTATCAGTTTTCTGAGTTCTTGACTGTTGAGTAGTCACAAATTTTATTGCAACTGATCTTGGTCTTAGCTTAGAATTATATTGATTATCAAACCCTAAACCAGATCTATCTCCAAATGGGTTTCCTGGTTTGAATTGAACTTTGGAAATTGAATCAACTGATGATTCACTAATGTTTATAACTTTTATTGGTTCATCAGTTGGTCGAATTACCTTGGTTCCATATTAGTCTTGATTAGATTGATTTCAGCATTCAACCTCGAAATTTCAGTTTTCAATAACTTTTTCTCCTTTTTGACATTCTCATAATTCTTTTGAATGACCTCTAATTCCTTTATGAGTACATCCAAGGTTTCATTGAAAACTTCATTTCCTTGATTGTTCAGGATAGTGTGAGTTTTAGATGTAGATGCACTTACCTCCTGATGTTTGATAGGTAAACCTTCTGTTGAGGAATCATCAGTGATTAGAACTTGTTTTCCTTTATCAATAGCATCTGTCTATATAGCTCCTAGCAGTATGATTTCTTCATCGCTTTCACCTCCATGACTTGTAGGTAGAGTCTCATCAATATCTGTGGCTTTTTGCACTTGATGGATCTCTGGTTAATTTTTCTTCTATAGAATCAGCTACTCGAAGGAACTCTTTTTCTGCTTCTTTTGAAAGATCGCTTAAGGATGGAAATCTTCCGGATTCATTATCCTCATTCGTATTCAGCTCCATGTCTTCATCATAACCAAATAGAGGTTTTGGATTTGTGTGAGAGCTTGTAGTACTGAATCTTTCGAATACTTGATCGTGAAAATCATAAACAACATTCTACAAATAGTCAGTCAGGGGGTTATTTAGCCAATTTTTAATTCTAGATGTATCCATTGAAAATGTTTTTAAGACAAATACTATAAGGGGGTTTTCAACAAGTAGGATCTCTTCGAACTAGAAGAACTGCTCTGATACCAATTGCTGGTATCAGAAACAACTGAACCTTGAAGCGGTAAACGATTTGGATCACCTTCAAAAGAAGGAATCGCTCCGATACCAATTGTTGGTCCCTTGGAAAGGCTAACACAAGTTTAGAGGGGGGGTGAATAAACTTGTCACCAAAAACTTATCCTGAGCTGGAAAAGCCCAAGGAACTGAGTTTCTCCGAAACTCAAACTGATCTCCAGTTCAGTTTTGTTCATGTCCCTTAACTTGTGCGGAGTTCAGTTAGCTCAATTGAGTATAAGTTGTTAGTAATATCATCCGCAGCGGAAGCGATTTAATGGATCTAGATCTATAAACTACACGTAATAAAATAACTAGATCTATATCTACAAGGGGGTTGTAGATCATACCTCTTGGATCTCTAAATCCAAGTTGAAGAACCGCAATAGGATGAACGAAGGAAAGCATGAAGAGCACCACGATCTTCCGCACGTGTGATCCAAGCAACTCCCGGTGGAAGGAATTCTCGACTCGAACCCCTCCGATATGCTACCCGGAAAAATCTCCAAGATTTCCCCCTTGTCTCCCCTTGGCCGAAATTTTCTTTCTCCTCTCTAAGAGGTGAAAGTCGAAAATTGTAGTGTGTTATTTGGCTTGGGAGAACTCTCTTTATATATGAGAGTAAAACTTAAGCCCCAAGGATTTTATAATTAATACAAAATCAATTATGATAATCCTATTAAATAAAAGATAATCCCAAAATATTCTAGAACAAATCTAGAATAATCTTTATGTTTATTTCTTACCATAAATATTTATCCAATAAATATTTTATGCACATGTCTTATTAATCACAAGAAAACTAATTTCTTGTAGACTAATATATGCTTGGGTCGAAATTATCATTCTTGTGACCTAGTCACAAAATTCGACCAACACACTAATTTTGGGCCAAGATTATGAAAAATGTCTTTTCCACATATTTAAATATTTAGCCCAACTAATTTAATAGTCCACTAAACAATTAATTCACATATCGTTTTAATAAAGTCCAACGAGAACTAAATTAATATTATTAGGATTCGACGTCCGAGAATAGCTATGCTATATTAGGAGGCACGTCGGGGACCATGGACTAATAATCGGCGGCTCCGATAAATCAAATAAATAATTATCTTACGAACGAATAATTATATTCGATAAATCAATCACGGGAATATGCCACCATAATCCCGTGATTTGCACTCCTCCGATTATGAGATTATATTTATCTCCTCACGAGAATAATAATAAGCGTCCATTGATATAATCATTACATATGGATTAATCCTCCATAGGCGTTCATTCTAAATCGGGAAGTTACCGTTAACCCTTTTTAGAACCTCTTATCCTTATTTTACCATTAACCCCCTAGTGATCAATTAATTCATACAACTCACCGGTGATCAATCGGTGTGATATGAACTCGCGCGATCGATCGGTTTAGGATTAACAAATTAGGGAACTGTCTATCTACTTCCATAAATGGAAGGAATGGATTCCGTATCTGTGATAACACAGACTACTCACTCAATCCAGTACAACGCCAAGATGGGGTAATTCAGACCACAGACTCAGTGTAATCCTTAACCGTCAAGTCAAACTTCATACTGATTCAAGCAGTTGACTGTGATCACCTCAGGATTAAGATATATCCATAAATATGATCATCCATTGATTCGATAAGACTTCTCGATTACGGAATTATATCGTGAACTCTAATCAAATCGGTCCACCCCTATATGATATATCTATCATATATAAATGCCCCACCAGGTTCTCTTAACCGAAAGTCCGGATAAGACAATCACACCTATTGTGTTCGGGCGCATTAATAGCACGTTTAAAGGAGAGACCCGATACTCTCGATTAACTTCACTATGGGCTAATTGTATTTTAAGTACATCTTCACTAACTCAATCCTCCCGTGTATATACCATACACTGAGTTAAGTGATTACATAAACGATATACTTAGGGTTTTCTTCGTAGTGTAAATACTATTGTCACATCGGTGAATATGAGAATAATAAATATGAATAATAACATCATTTCATTTATTAAATAAAACAATTACAAAAATTGTCTTTCGGGCATCACACCTAACAATCTCCCACTTGCACGAAAGTATGTGATTAATTGTTTTAGAGCACACCCTATTATTTAAAATACAACAAACTACATCTCCCACTTGCTCTAAAGCAATGGAGACCCATCCCGTATTCTAGTACCCATTAAGCATGTCATAACCATTTCAGATTCCAAAATACACTCCGAGTATGCCGTCGTAGGATAGGTCGGTGACTCGGGGAGTACCTACATCTAAATGTCATGGGTCTTAATGATTAGTCGGTTGTCGGCTCGAGACGTTCCGTAGAATCGAAACGTTACCGGTCCATCAAATCATGTGGTGCCGAGTAAACACGAGCCCGAGATCGACTTAACGATCATCCTCAATCGACTTAAAGTCAAAATCAGTGTATCACACATATCCAGGTTCACACATGAATATGTCCGCATATTGTTCCTCGTTCTCTCAAGATACTAAAGGACATACTAAACTTGCTTTGTTAACCGCCGAATCTAAGATTCGATCAAAGTTGACGTTCAATAACCTGACCATCTCTTACTAGAAAGAGAATCTATCCCATTTCTCCCGATCCGAAGATTTAGAGAGTCATTCCGAGGCATAGGGTAGAACTTCCTCGTTGAATGTTGCATACACGGATGCATCATCTTAACCAATAAGATGGATGGGAAACCGATGATCGATTCTAATGAATTCGACCGAGTCAAACTCTTAAGAATGTTGTCCAAATCTCTCGTTGCGAGAGAATTGTGGTATTGTCGATTCGACTTCGGATAACACACCCATGTTGATTCCAACCGGTGCGGTGTTAGCCTTCACAAACACTAATTTATATATTCACTACTTTGTACTAAAATTGATATCCGAGTCTACAAAAGACTTATCAATATTACGGTCAAATCCACATATTTTAGAAATATATGACTTCCAATGACCGAGAGGTTTGCTTTTTATCCACAAAGGACATAAGCCTTGACGGTCATCCTGTCATGAGTTCATAAGTCAATACCCTTCTATTTCGAATGAATCCAGACTCCGTTTGTTTGGCAAGAAAGTCTCAGGGAATCACCCCTATTTTCTGCTTTTGAACGAAATCATGCAATACCGAACTCATTCTACTCTTTTCCATGTAGATCCAATTACTCCCACTGGGCCTGAGACGCTCAGGTGGTTCTACAAGAGCTTGAACAGAATTGGAGTACCGAACTCCATTCACAGGGTTATGGCCATTAAACCAACCTCTATTATCGAATCCTATCTTGCTCACAAAAGAGCCATAGGTCATCAATCGATCCTCAGACTACAAAGTCCGCCGAACCCGTAATGGGTAATGGATAAACCATACTCCCACTACATTCTGGGTGGATCGAAATTCTGATCTAGTTTAGTAGTATTTAGTGTTATCACCAACAACCGATGTTGGATGTGGTCTGATTTTAATCAGTTAGTAACTACCTTGAGTAAACGTACTTCAAGGTTCAAGGTTTTGCTGTTCATGGACTCTATCAGGAAGGACGCAACAGTATACCTGTCCCTTCCCGATTTCAAGAATCTGATAACGAACCTTTTTCTCAATGCTACAAGATATAGAACGATTGGTCACTGACCGAACGTGTTCGCGAAATTTCCAGACCTACCTTCAAGCACCGTGTGCTAAATGCTTATATTTACGGAAGTGGGGTGAACCGAATCCACACCTTATCCGTAAATTCCAAAGCATATTCTAGGTAGACTTCTCGGTCTTACATTTCAATGTAAACCAATATTTCGCTTCTAATATCTTTATTGAGTTAAGCAGTGTATTGTAGCACATCTAAAAACATATATAAGGCAATTTTACGGTTTCTCACTTAGTGAGAACATGTCACAATGAGGCGGTGAGCATCGGTCTCGAGGACTATGAATGGCCTATTCCGAGTATAGAATACTCTATCTCTGTTGAAAACGAGAGAAACCTCAAAATATTTTGGATAAACTTACCGGAGTGTTTGAAGAGTTATCGGACAAGAAGTCACTACTCGGAAGCTCCTACTAGCTCGTATCTTTCATCGGACCCCGAAGGTCGTCATGAACAAGCTATGTTACTTCTTTATATCCATTATCCTTTCCCGATTGAAAGGAAACTTAGTCATTGAACCTTTGAGACAATATAACCGGTACCGGGAGAAAGGAATCACCCCGAGCCGGTCTTCGGTCTTGTCTTTTAGGGACTATGCACTAACTATGGAATATGAAGAAGCGTTTATCTAAATATAGAAACCAATTGCTTTTAATAGTTCTTAAGATGTGTTTTATATACATATTTCGGTGGTTGTAAGTGGTTTTGACTTTATCAAACAAAAGTCCGAGTCTTGGATTCGTACTACAAATGGTATATTCACTTTCTATACGACAAACAAATTATCGAATAGAAGGTAAATCCATTCGTTCCAACGAGTCTTAAACAGAAAATAAATTTTCCGCGATATCCAAGGATTGAACCCGAGATTCATTTCCTTATATCACTCCCACTATTCTAGCTAAAATTAACTGCCCGTTGTTTACTCTTTTAATCGTTAAATGCATTGCTACCTTGTTCTTCCAAAGAACTTAGCTCAAGAAAATCGCCAAGTATTCATAGGTTGGTGATCCGAAATCACTATCCTTATCCTATGATTTTCAGTTTATTAATTTTCGGTTTAGCCTTAAAAACAACTCAGTTTTAGATGACTAACACTCTTAGACATACTCTCCCATTCTTGACTTTCCGTAAATGGAAACAGTTTTGAACTAGCGGTTCGTGTGAGTAGACACTACTCTTGAACCGTGGGATGTCTATTTCGAGTGTTACTTGTCGGGACTTCTCGGATTTTCTAATATACTAGAAAAATAACAAATCATAACATTAAAGCTCCCACTAGTTTATCGGTTCCAAATACCGTCTAACCAAAGAATGCTTTATTTTATGATTTTCCAATTTTTCAATTTGAAAATCTCTCGTGTAAACACTTACACGGTTCTAATGTTTCCGAGAAAAATACAAATCATAAAACTCCCACTAGTTCATCGATTCCAAATATCGTCTAACTAGCAACATTTCATGACTTTCCGGTTTTTCAATTAGAACGGTTACGTGTGTAGTCAGTTACACTTTTCTAATGTTCTAGAAAAACAACAAATCATAAAGCTCCCACTAGTTCATCGATTCCAAATATCGTCCAACTAGTAACACTTCATGATTTTCCGATTTTTCAATTAGAAAATTGCACGTGTATTTCCTACACACTCAAAATTCACTAAAAGAATTTCAAAGTCCGAAATCACCTTTGTTCAAACTAAGTTTGTCTTCCGTTTGACACGAATGACACTAGTGACATACCTATATGTCACTCTGGTTTTTAAAAGGCTTAAGAGAAAATATCTCTTTCGAAAAATGATTGCATTATCGATTAACTAATTCAACGTCCTAGTTACTTTCCACTTTTTAACGAAGTCAATACTAGTCAATTATAAATTGTAAGCAATTTAGTAAGGGATAATGTTGTAAATGAAATGACATAAATTAATTCAAGTTTAACACTACTATATTATTTTATTTTAGGAATTGTAAACTATAAGTAAGTCTACTCTACCATTCCAAGGTTTTAACCTCGCATCTCAGTGCCGCCGTAGGGTAGGTCAAAGAGATGACGGTTAAATTGAGACAATCTCATCAATGAATAACTTGTGGGAATCGAACATCCCACGAGAATCGAACATCCCTTTATTCATTGACTACCTTCCTTTTTTAGCCTAGATATTATCAAGAATACCCATGATGAGTGTGACCTACTATATCGGATCTCTTAGGTACGCCCCGAGTATGCCGTCTTAGGATAGGTCGGTGACCCAACGAGTACCCGGAAATCCTATCCTTTCGGAGATCAAGCCATGAATGTTGATAGGGGCGAACACCATCCTTAGGGGACGAAATCAAAGCGCCTCGAGGCGTCACCCTTCTCTCACTTACTTGTATCTATAGTAGAGGCCGTGGGGTTGGTGTCGCCTCCCCCGCTCCCACTCAATATTTTGGAAGTGGTTGTGGGTTAACTAACCACGTCTTTTTTATGTTAACATAAAAGCACATCAAATCAAGGATTCCGAATGGTGTCGGTAACGTAGGCAAGCCTACCCGTCCTATTCGTTGGAACATATGTGACAGTCGGACGAAGTCGGGTCAAGAGAGCCCTATTGAGATTAGAAGGAATCACCCCTCCGCTCTCGGTTTGGCTTAGTCTTGCCGGACCCCCGTGCATACATCACACTAGGAGGGTTAAGTCGTTCGAGCGAAGCTCGCTTGACCACCCAACCTATAGGCGAACCGTTTTTATCCAAGATTTACTTGTTCTTTTACCATCATTCGATCTCGTAGACTCTACGAATCGAAAACGTGATCTCGTTTGTGCTTTAAGGCGGTTCACCGAGAACACACACCGAAAGGCTTAACGATTTCATAACCCGTCCTCGGATCATTAATTAGTTACTAAATTTATTAATTACCACGTATTAATTAAATTTCAACTAATTACACGAGTTTGTATACATGCCTATTTTAATTACCAAAATTAAAATTCTACATGTATGCATGGAGTGGATTTATGATATGATGCATGTCATGGCAATTCCGATTTTATATCTATTTTATGATCAAACACATAAAAAATAAATTGCGGAAAATTTAAACACCGAGATGGATCGTTGGCACCCCCGTATCTAATCTATTAGAAAAATAAAAACCAAAACCCTAACTAGGGTTTACTACTTTCTGACTAAATCTGCAGCTGTGCGAACTCTTCGATGATCGGGAAACCAAACGAACTCGGATCGGGACGAAACTTTCCAGATCTTATCTTCACTCCTTGAACTTCAATATGGACGGTTGGATCGGTGCTTTGACTTACCAATTTTCTCCAGTAAACCTCCAAACTTGCTGCTGAATCTGACTTTGACTGCACTGCATCAAGGACTTCCTGAGGCAGATCGGGAATCGAGATGAATCCCGATCGACCTGAAATTTTTATGGTACGTCCAAAACTCAAATTTGATCAATCTGAACGGTCGGATTTGCTTTTCAACGGTCCAAACTCTCCCAGAAAATCGAGGAAATCACAGATAGTGTTTCTGTGAATCCTGTGTTTTTCTGTTACAGAAGCCTCTTCGCAGCATCAAACGGATATCGAAACGGACTCTGATCGACGCCAAAATTTGTGGAGTTGATCATCATCTTCTAATCTTGATTCTGACCGGAGGGATCTTCGTTTCAACGGTTCGATCAACGGGAAAAGAAAAAATACTAAACAGCTACTAACTAGATCTATTTGCTGGAAATTAAACTTGCAATAAAGATAAATTACATAATTTCCTATACTCATATGAACGAATTTTCATCGTTTATATGATTTTACAATAGATCTAACGGGTAAACAGTGCCAACCTCAATCCATCTCTTCAACCACGACATTCATAAGCATAAAAATTAAACATATGCATCGCCCCCCAAAAAAATTGGGACAAAAAATCTACATGTTTTACCACTCCTAGATCTAATATTTTATACGTATAAATATAGATCACCATGGGCTCTGATACCACTGTTAGTAATATCATCCGCAGCGGAAGCGATTTAATGGATCTAGATCTATAAACTACACGTAATAAAATAACTAGATCTATATCTACAAGGGGGTTGTAGATCATACCTCTTGGATCTCTAAATCCAAGTTGAAGAACCGCAATAGGATGAACGAAGGAAAGCATGAAGAGCACCACGATCTTCCGCACGTGTGATCCAAGCAACTCCCGGTGGAAGGAATTCTCGACTCGAACCCCTCCGATATGCTACCCGGAAAAATCTCCAAGATTTCCCCCTTGTCTCCCCTTGGCCGAAATTTTCTTTCTCCTCTCTAAGAGGTGAAAGTCGAAAATTGTAGTGTGTTATTTGGCTTGGGAGAACTCTCTTTATATATGAGAGTAAAACTTAAGCCCCAAGGATTTTATAATTAATACAAAATCAATTATGATAATCCTATTAAATAAAAGATAATCCCAAAATATTCTAGAACAAATCTAGAATAATCTTTATGTTTATTTCTTACCATAAATATTTATCCAATAAATATTTTATGCACATGTCTTATTAATCACAAGAAAACTAATTTCTTGTAGACTAATATATGCTTGGGTCGAAATTATCATTCTTGTGACCTAGTCACAAAATTCGACCAACACACTAATTTTGGGCCAAGATTATGAAAAATGTCTTTTCCACATATTTAATTATTTAGCCCAACTAATTTAATAGTCCACTAAACAATTAATTCACATATCGTTTTAATAAAGTCCAACGAGAACTAAATTAATATTATTAGGATTCGACGTCCGAGAATAGCTATGCTATATTAGGAGGCACGTCGGGGACCATGGACTAATAATCAGCGGCTCCGATAAATCAAATAAATAATTATCTTACGAACGAATAATTATATTCGATAAATCGATCACGGGAATATGCCACCATAATCCCGTGATCGCACTCCTCCGATTATGAGATTATATTTATCTCCTCACGAGAATAATAATAAGCGTCCATTGATATAATCATTACATATGGATTAATCCTCCATAGATCGTTCATTCTAAATCGGGAAGTTACCGTTAACCCTTTTTAGAACCTCTTATCCTTATTTTACCATTAACCCCCTAGTGATCAATTAATTCATACAACTCACCGGTGATCAATCGGTGTGATATGAACTCGCGCGATCGATCGGTTTAGGATTAACAAATAAGGGAATCGTCTATCTACTTCCATAAATGGAAGGAATGGATTCCGTATCTGTGATAACACAGACTACTCACTCAATCCAGTACAACGCCAAGATGGGGTAATTCGGACCACGGACTCGGTGTAATCCTTAACCGTCAAGTCAAACTTCATACGATTCAAGCGATTGATCGTGATCACCTCGGGATTAAGATATATCCATAAATATGATCATCCATTGATTCGATAAGACTTCTCGATTACGGAATTATATCGTGAACTCTAATCAAATCGGTCCACCCTATATGATATATCTATCATATATAAATGCCCCACGGGTTCTCTTAACCGAAAGTCCGGATAAGACAATCACACCTATTGTGTTCGGGCGCATTAATAGCACGTTTAAAGGAGAGACCCGATACTCTCGATTAACTTCACTATGGGCTAATTGTATTTTAAGTACATCTTCACTAACTCAATCCTCCCGTGTATATACCATACACTGAGTTAAGTGATTACATAAACGATATACTTAGGGTTTTCTGTAGTGTAAATACTATTGTCACATCGGTGAATATGAGAATAATAAATATGAATAATAACATCATTTCATTTATTAAATAAAACAATTACAAAAATTGTCTTTCGGGCATCACACCTAACATAAGTCAATGCTGATTTATATTCAGTCTTGTTAACTGGCAGCGGATAAATAATAGCCTTCAAAAACTAGTTAACTTAGTTTCAGTATGAAAACCATGTAAATATAGCTATAATGAAATAAGTGAATGCATAAAGTAAATAGACAAGAATTATAGAGGTTCCAGGTGGCGTAATCCTGTACGTCCTCTCTTCCCCTGTGATGCGGAGGAAAATTCCACTAGAACTTCTTTGAGATGGCCCGGTTACAAAAAGTTCTAAACTGATAGTCCTTGACTAATCCCTAGCTTCACTATCTAAACACTTGTAGAACATGTAGGATTGCTGCTCTTCAATTGTTTGATCCACTGGTCCTTGGAGGGTAGAATTGCCTCTTCACTCATCACAAACACAGTCTTCCTGACTGCACTCAACTGTCCTTCACACCTTCTTGGTGTTTCACAGTCTAAACCTTTGATAAAATCAAAGTTGAGACTTTGAATCAATAACTATGATTCAACTGTGATTTGAGCTTTTCTTCTGTATGATTAAATTAAGCACTTAGCAGGTATTCTTTTGACTTTGGCTTTCCCCCTCAATTCGATCTTTCTTGACTAGATAGATTCTTTTTAATTTTCTTGCTTTGTTATCACATACCTGCTCTCCTTTTATGATGTCGTAGAAGTAATCTATTTATAGGGGTTTATTCAATGTTCATCCTGCTTGAATCTTGCAACGGCTATATTTTATGACCGTTCTGATGTGTCAGTAACTCATCCAATGAAATTGCTTCCTTTACAACGTTCAACTGTACGATCAGTTTGATGGATGACTGATACATAAAACTGAGTTTCCTTATCAGTTTTATACTGAGTTTTTCACTTATCAGTTTCCTAACTGACTTGGAGCATTAACTGAGATTTTACTCTTCTTCAAATATCAGTACTCCAGTTTTCATCTGATTATCATTGACTTAATCAGAGTACACCATAACTTATTTTCATCTAAGAATTAATTGTCCTTATGATTCTTAGGTCTTCATACAAGATCTATAAAGTCAGTTCAGGTCACCACAATCTTGCCTGAAGTCTAACTTTACAGTCTCGACTTGTAATCTTCATAACTGAGTTTGAGCCCTCAGTTCTTCAATCTTCAATAACTGAGTCTGTATCCCTCAGTTCTTCAGTCTTCTAGATAAGCCAACCGAGTTTGTGTCCCTCAGCGAACTTATCTTCTTCAGTCTTCTGTTGGTGTGCTCTATGTTCAGTTTCTTGTAGAATCTCAGTTAGATTAAATCTCAGTTTCTTCATTTCTCAGTTCCAGCCTAGAACTATTACAGTGCTTGTCTGATTTAACTTATACAAATATCAGACTCTAATAAATCCTATACATTGATATCTAGACATCTTTTTGCTTTGCACTATAACAGCTAGTTATGACACTTCATCAATGGGATTAAGAACAATTAACAAATAAGTGATGAATCATCATCAAAACATAAATTTTATTTCCAACAATGGTGATGCCTCGTGCCGCTTTGATTTCGTCCCCCTTCGGATGCCTCGTGCCGCTTTGATTTCGTCCCCCTTCGTCCCGCTATCAAAATTCAAGGCTTGGTTTCCGAAAGGATAGGATTTTGAGTACTCGTCGGGTCACTGACCTACCCTTTGGTGGCATACTCGGGGTCTACTTAAAAATCTGAAACAGTAGGTCACACTCTAAATGGTATTTTTGGAAATATCTTGGCTGAAAAATGAAGGTAATCAACAATTAAATCGGGATGTCTGATTCTCAGTTAATTGTTGAGAGAGATTGTCTCAATTTAATCGTCACCTCTATGACATACCCGTCCGCGGCACTGAGGTGTGAGATTAAATCCTTGGAATGGTAGGATAAACCTCATTCATGACATCACGTTTATTATTCCTAAAATTATTATATGCTGTGGTGTATGATTTGATTTATATTTCTGTCATAAATTATTTTACGACTACATATCATCTCACGGTATCTAAACTGCTAAACACGATAAATTGACTGATAATGACTTCATAAAAGTGGAAAAGTAACAAGAACATTGAACTCAATAATCGATGATGCACATTAATTTTTTCGGAAGAAGATGTTCCTCTTGAGCCTACAAACTTAAGTGACATTGATAAGAATGTAACTGCTATGACTCGCGATGAGCGAGAGACAAAACAAAATTAGTTCAAAGATGACAAGAATGATTTGGATTCAGTCTCACTAGACATCCCACAGTTCATGAGTAGTGTCTACAAAAATGAACTGCTAGTTCACGGCCATTTCCTTTATAGAAAGCCAGGAATGGGAAGGTAAATGTCTACAAGTGTAAGTCATCTAAACTAAATAAGTTAAAGGCTAAACCGAAATATTAATAAAAGAAAATAAAGAATAACGAAAGTGATTTCGGATCACTAACCTATGAATCCTTAAAGACTTTCTTAACAGGGATTATGACCCGGAAGCTGAGTTCTTTTGTAAGAACACGATAGCTAGGCATTAATGATTAAAGAGTAGACAACAGGCAGTAATCTAAGCGGAGATGGTGGGAGTGATATGAGGAAAGAAATTTCGGATGTAATCCTTGAATATCGCAGAAATTTAATTTCTGTTTTCAGATTCGTTGGAACAAATGGATTCACTTTCAAATCGATAATATAGTTGCCTTAAAGGGAGTGAAGATGACATTTTTAGAAAGAATCAGGGACTCGGACTTTTGTCTGATAAAGTCAGAACCACGAAGTAATGCTGAAAGGTATATGTAACACATCATAAACTATTAAGACAAATGGCACCACAACAAAATAGGCCTTTGGCGACACATTATTTACGGCATTTTGATAAGTGTTGTAAATTTTCCGGCATAAGTCATTAATTGCCATGAATCATGAATGTATGGCATTTTTGCGACATATTATTTTATGTCGCTAATTGCCGACAATTAACTGGCAAATATTGTTTATGTCATAAATCCGTGGCATTATTTGTGACGGATTTGTATTATGTCGTATAGAATACGTCACTCTTCTGACACTCCATTAATATGCCAGAAATTTTGTGGCAATATTCTGGCATTTCTAAAACTTCCGGGTTTTTTTGTGCATGGAATTCACGACACTGCAATGTAGTTGTTTCACAGTAAAAAATAAAGCGTTTTCATGACTATATATATATATATATATATATATCATTATAGAGAGGGATGAGAAGCTTGACGGTTACACGTGTCCATTGTAGTAATTCCATCATGCGTTAGTTTCTTTTGGTTTTCGTTTGTATCTAATGCTCGACTCGTTAACACATTTAAAAAAGTCCATCATTCGTTAGCTATCTACTTAACCGACTCGATCTCGAGTTTTTCAAAATATATTAATCAAGTAGCTTCTGATCATGTTGGGTTTTTATTTCCGAAAATGCTGAATAGAGGATAAACATTCCCTTATTTTAAATACAAAAATTGTTTAAATGTATTACTAGTAAAAAAGATAAAAGAAAAAAGGAGATAAGAAAAATAAAATGCGTGGCATACTTGGCGCAGCGTGGGATTATTTGGCGCTTAATTTTTTCCCACCAAGATTTCTTGATTTATCAAAATGTTAAACACAATAACCATGGGAAATTAAACTCCTTAAATATAATTAAAAAACCAACTCCTTAAAGATACCCCTCAAAAAAACCTCTAGAAAGATAAACACAATTCTTTGCCCTGTTTTTCCGAAGGGAAACACAATTCTTTAAAAAAAAATAATGAAAATAATAACGATAAACACAAATAGATGAGATTAACATTTAAGTTCTGCGATTAAAAAAACTCCCCGATTATCTTATGAAAATCCACATTCTTATATCGTTGTTTTTCTCTTATCTTCATAAAATAAACTATTTTTCAAGTGTGGGAAAAAACTTTTTAAAAAAACAAGTGTGGGAAAAACAAAAATATTGATTGATCAATGACATGAACCATGATAAAAAAAAATGCAGCGAATTGTGAGTCACCAACTTGAACCATCAAACTGAACGTCGGCCCATTAACCAGCTATTCAAGAACCGATCGGTCACCGACCCAAACCGTCAAAGTAGCGGTTCAGTCGATTTTTCTAGAATAAATTACGTTTTCATCATTAAAATTTACCGAATCACAATAAATCAATTACCCCTTATCCCTTTTTTGACCCCTTATAATCCATATTTATTAGAATCTGATGACAAACTACCAATGATATTGAGATTCATTTACAAACCCCAAACTCATATTAATTTAAGTTCAATTCGGTTAAATATTTATAAAATAAACCATTTTTGAAGTGTGGAAAAAGATATTAGTTGATCAATTACCTGAAACGTCATATAAATTGTATCGAACCGCGACTGAACCGTTTGTTAATGAACCGGCTCTTCATGAACCGGTGGGTGACCAACCAAAACCGTGAATGTGGCGGTGAAGTCGATTTTTTTTAAGTATAATTTATATTGATATTTATATCATTGAAATACATATATGAGGTTACTAGTGAATCATTTACCCATTTATCCCCCGTATAATCCGTACCCAAAATATTTTGATGTCCAAATACAACTTGATGATAATTGAAGTTTAATTTTCCATCAAACAAAATTTGAAGTTTAATTACAGTATTAACACCAAATTTGTATTATTATTAGATCGATTTGATTAATTATTTATAATATAAACTATTTGTTAAATGTCTAAAAAAATATAATATTAATTGACAAATGACATGAACCGTAGAAAACCGTGACCGGAGCATCGGGTCATGAACCAACAATTCATGAACGGGTGGGTCATCGATTAAACCATCAAACTGACGGTCCAGTCAATTTTTTAGTATAGTTGATGTTTATTCTATTAAAATTATATGTGTGATTAGTGATTACAATAAATCATTTACTCTAATATACTGTTTAACCCCATAAAATCCATATATTTAATATAATTCGATGATCAAATACCAACTTGATGTTAATTGAAGCAGTGATGTCCCATATTGGAAGTGGGGGAAGCACATCACCACCATATAAGTTTGAGACATAAAAATCTTGTCAACTCGGGTTAGCCCTTTTAGACCAAGTGAGGACGGCGGTCTAAGCAGTTGACGGACCATTTATGACTGATACGCAACCAGACCCGGAGTCTGGTGGTGTTACAGAATGGTATTAAAGCCGATTATCAGACGGAACAATGCGCTGCACCGTACAAGAAGCCGGTGTAAGGATGGCCTCTAGTTACCTCTGGTAGGGACGATCCAGGAGCAGTCTTGGCCGTCCTGGCAAGGACGCCAGTCCTTTATAAGGGGGAGAATTTGATATCCCATGTTGGAATTGGGGGAAACGCATCACCACCATATAAGTGTGAGACATAAATCTCTTGTCAACAAGGGTTAGCCCTTTAGACCAAGCGAGTACAGTGGTCTAAGCAGTTGACCGGACTATTTATGACTCATCTAGTGCCATCAGGCCCGGGATCTGAATGTGTTACAAAATGGTATTCAGAGTTGACTTTTAGACGGATCTAAGTGCCACAGGCCACCTCTAGACGAACCTAAGTCCAAAGACCACCTCTAGATTCCTCTAGTAGGGACGAAGTAGGGACAAATCCACAGGGACAAGTCTTGGCTGTCTTGGCGAGGACGCCAGGCCCTTATAAGGGGGAGAATGTGATATCCCACATTGGAAGTGGGGAAGCACATCACCACCATATAAGTGTGAGACATAAATGTCTTGTTAACTCGGGTTAGTCTTTTAGACCAAGCTAAGACAACGGTCTAAGTGTTGGAAAGGTGTCCTAAACCCAATCGGGTTGGACCGGATCCGACCGGGTCGGGTCATTTACAGTCTATTTAGTTCATGTAATAACTTTATTATGATTAATAAAAGCACTTATGTTATTATATATTGTTTGTCTTCTTATTATTTGTTGTATACATATATAGTAACGTCCCTAGTATCAATCTGTGATAGAGAAACCATGATAGTGATTATGGTTGATGAGATCTCTAATCACTATAACAAGGTTGGTACTTAAATGTCTCTAGTCTTATATATTATCAAATGGGACATTGATAGTATAATCGACTAGCACGTATTGGATGTCTTCTATCTTTTAGAAGGTAGGGATAGATCTCGTCTATCGAAGTGTAGAGACACTTGGACTGTACGTGGACGTGTATTAGAGAATGCGTACGTTAGACTGACCCACTTACATTAAGTGTCACACTATGTGGCGGTTGTGTAATTATCCTTTTGACCGGAGTCTTCATGGCATCACGGTGTGGATTGTCATGCTTTGACACTATTGAGATTTCTCCTAACCACGGGGCGATCATGCGGTAGTGATTGGGTATGATATTGAAGCATGCGGAGTATACATGATTGGTCGTCCGGGAATCGCGTATCCTATGATTGGGATTGAATATCCGAAATGGCCTTCTTATAAGGAATGTCTAGCTCTCGAGAATCTTTGCAAAGTGGGAGTAAATGTGTTATTCCGAGGGAGCATGATATCCGGATTATAAGATACGATCGTCAATGTATTGACACTCGAGATACGATCGTATGTATATTATTATAGCGATAGGATTGTAAGTTACACGGTAAGCTTCACATGAAAGGTAGTAGTCATTGCTTTTGACTCTTCCGATAATTGGGGGTCACGGTGTGTTGCTAGACGCTATCCCGTGATCGTTAGGTATGAAGGGCATTTTACTAAATTGCACTTTGTGTCTACGGCCAACATATTCGGAAGCCTATCGGGTCACACACATATGAACATCGAGTCGGATTAAAATGCGGTTATAGTTGATAACCAAATAAGGAAAGTTTATCTCTAGACTATAAAGGTTATAGTGGTAAATTAATATGGTGGTATTTATTTATTATGAATAAATAAAATACAAGATATTAATTATATACAAATTAGATTAATTAAATAATATTCCGGAAGTCAATTTGTTGACTAATGGGGCGCCACTTTTGTGTGTATAAGATACACTTGGATTGTGGACTTTAATTAATAAAGATTGCCATGATATTAATATAAGATATTAATTGATTTTGAAAAATAGATTTATGGTAATAAGATAATTATAATCAATATATGATATTGACAAAATCCTTTATCCGATAGTAATCCTGAAACTGCGGAATCATTTCTTTTTCCGATATATGAAATAGGAGATTTTGCCAAATCGATTCTTAAAAATTATAATTAAAGAGATAAATCAATCTAGTTGATTTTCCTTATTTTATTAGAAAAAGTTTTCTTCTCATCCACACTACTATTGGGGCGCCACCTCATCTATAAAAGGGAAGTGGGTGTCAAGCTCTTTTGTACAACACAATTGCAAGAATTCATAATTCTTGTGTTAAATAGAGAGCTCTCCATAGTGAGTTTGTGAGGGAAGAAAAGGTCCGGTCTAGCAGCCGGAGTTTTTCTGGTAGCAATCCAAGGAGGATTCCGGCGAGGGGTTCGTGTGGATTAGCGATAGAGGCCGGACGCGTGGACGGCTTGCGCATTGAACTACTCTCCGTTGACGGTCAAAGCGAGGATCTAGTAGATCATCAAGGTATAACCGTCAAACTACTTAACGTGTTTATTGCATTAAACGAAGAACGATCTAGAAAAGGAAATCAAATTTTAAATTCCGCCGCGTTAAACTAGTGATTTCCTAACAAAGGGTATCGAGACGGACTTCGTGCTTAAGCAATAAGCTTATTTTAATTGCGTAGTATTTAATCAATAGATGCAAGATTTAAATCACAAAACGTTAAAACAAAAAAAAAATTAGGGTTCATTGGGGGGTCGGCCGACTGGCGGCGCCCCCCTCCCTCTGCGGCGGCGGCGGCGGCGGCGGTAACCCTAGGGTTGCCGTCCGTCGGCTCTCCTCTTCCAATGGGGGAGATCAACCCTTTTCGTTTTGTGATATTTTATTATGCATAGATATCTCGTTTGTTTAGTTGTGTCATATGGCCAACCAATGGTTCAAATAGTTTGGACCATTGGGAAACCATATGGCATGTTGGCCTTTCCAAATTTTGATTTGGAATAGGCCTAGGCCCTTTTTCAAATATTTGATTTGTAAAAGGCCTAGGCCTAGGCCACTTCCAAAATTTTGATTTTGGAAAGTGGCCAGGCCTAAACCAAAATTATTTGGCCTTTCCAAATTTTGATTTGGAATAGGCCTAGGCCCTTTTTCAAATATTTGATTTGTAAAGGCCTAGGCTAGGCCACTTCCAAAATTTTGATTTTGGAAAGTGGCCGTGCCTAGACTAAAATAATTTGGCCTTTCCAAATATTTGATTTGGAATAGGCCTAGGCCCTTTTCAAATATTTGATTTGTAAAAGGCCTAGGCCTAGGCCACTTCCAAAATTTTGATTTTGGAAAGTGGCCAGGCCTAAGCTAAATATAGTTTTGGAAACGAAACAAATAGGAGACTTTATAATTTTAATTTTATGTTTTGAATAGATCAAATTTAATTAAAATTGTAATCGATTTAAAATTAAATGTTAATTTTAATTTTCGATTATGTCATATAATTAATTAAAAGTTATTTAATTATTTGACGTGATAAAATAAAGACGCATGAGTAGTAGTAGTTAAAATTAGAATTTAATCTTTTTCATAAGATAAAATTGTATGGATTAGATGTGTAGATATAATGTGATTATATGGACCCCGATTGATCATGGACTCGACCAATAGGATAGAAGGGAATATTTTCTTTAAGTTGGTTTTTGAAAAATTGTCCTAGGCCGTTATGAAGAACGTGACCTAGTTTACTTTTTGCATTTATCCCATTCCCTGAGCTCCCCCCCGTGTGCGGCGGGTGTAATTATTTATTATGTAACAAGAATGGAGCAAGAAGTTCAAGACCAAGGAGAGATAAAGAACCCATTGGCGTACAAAGAATAAAGATCCTATTGGCGGTTGTAGATACCCTTAGTTTGTGACCCGCGGTTTCGTCGGTTGTATTCGAAACCGCACCTAGGAAAAGTCCATGATCATACCGGTTATTTTATGCGCGGAATGTTGTGTATGTTTTACTTTATATGATATCGTAGTAATATGCACATAGTAGAGGAGACCATAATTAAACAAAATTAATTAAGTGAATTAATTTAAAATTATTCCCACGCCAAAAATCGAGCCAAAATTGTCTCCCAATATTATAATGACGGTGAAGAGCCTTTGTTCGGATCCAACTGATCGGCCCACGTCGGGAGTTGACCTACCACGGGTATATCGTCATTATCGAGATATGATCGTTATGAGATCTCATGAATATTTGGGTTACGACTCGACTAAGAATCTTGCGGTGATTGGCCCACGTCAGGACCGTCTGATTTTAGAGACAAGGGGTGGCTATCATATAGAGATGTGAATTGTCAAATAGTTGACTAGTCAACCAATGGAAATCGAATAAGATTCGATCGGTAAATAGTACCCACCTTCGAAATTGACCCGGTCGATCGGCCCACGTCGCGGATCGAGTCAACTAGATAGGATTCCATCCACTAAAGAATTAATTAAATTCTTGAAAGCCAATAGGGAATAACCTTAAAAATTTCTTAGTGCAAATTTAGGTTTTTTATACATGAGCTTTTACTTATTCTATCTTTATTTATTGTTGTAGAAAATGTCAAACAAATTGAACCTTCGTTTTATCATCGAAAACAAGCTTGACGAAACTAATTTTCTTGATTGGGAAAGAAATCTCAAAATCGTTTTGAGGCACGAGAAGATTGGCTATGTCTTGGACGAGGCCCTACCGGAAAAGCCCGCTGAGGGTTCGGCTGCAGATGTTGTCGAGAAGTACAACAAGCACCGTTCGACGATCGATGCTACATGTATCATGCTTGCTTCTATGACACCCGAACCGCGAAACGAAGATGAGTCTATGGACGCCTACTCTATCATGGTCCACCTGAAGGAACTTTACGCTTCTCAGTCTCGCACTGAGAGGTACGAGGTCTCGAAGGCCCTGTTTAGCTGTAAGATGGCATCTAGAACTGCTGTGGGGTCACACATGCTTAAAATGATCGGGTACATAGAGAGGCTTGGGAAGCTGGGCCACAAGTTGGAACGAGAGTTGAGTATTGACTTGATTCTGGCAATCTCTACCGACTCATTCTCGCAGTTTGTGATGAACTATCACATGAACAAAATAGATTGCTCCCTTGCGGAGTTATTGAACATGTTGAAGACTACTGAGGGCACTGTGGGGAAGGGAAAGCAAGTGTTGCTGGTCACTTCAAGCAAGGGCAAGCCAAAAGCCCAGAAAAAGTCCAAGGCAAAGGCTGCACCTAAGCCAACGCCTAAAATAGCCAAAGACAAATCCAAGGATGCTTGCTTCCATTGTGGTGAGACCGGACATTGGAGGAGAAACTGCAAGGGCTTCTTGAGTACCAAGAAGAAGCATTCTGATGCTTCGACTTCAGGTATATTTATGATTGAGATCAACATTACTTCTTCTAAGTTTAACCACTGGGTATTAGATACTGGTTGTGGTTCTCATATTTGTACG
This sequence comes from Gentiana straminea, assembly GCA_036785695.1. NCBI lineage: Eukaryota > Viridiplantae > Streptophyta > Magnoliopsida > Gentianales > Gentianaceae > Gentiana > Gentiana straminea. Next base: position 3,375,386 of record JAVUPR010000311.1, on the reverse strand, counting down.
AATATGCAGGCACTAAGAAGAACTAGAGATCTGAGGAAAGGAGAGGTGGACCTACGCGTTGGAAATGGAGCAAGTGTTGCTGCGCTGGCCGTAGGAGTTTATTTTCTTTCATTGCCCAGTGGGCTAGTACTAGAACTCAATAACTGTTATTTTGTTCCCGCTCTTACGAAGAGTATTATTTCTATTTCTGCATTAGATGTTGATGGATTTTCTTTTACGTTTGAGAATAAATGTTGTTCTTTTTCACGTGATGGAATCTTTTATGGTACTGGCATACTTAGCAATGGTCTCTACATATTAGATATGAATGTTGACGTACTTAATATAAATAACAAGAAAGACAAAACAAATGACTTGAATGAATCCTACTTATGGCATTGTAGACTTGGCCATATAAATAAGAATCGCATTTCCAAACTCCATAAAGATGGAATGTTGGATCAATTCGATTACGAATCGTTTGACACATGCGAAGCTTGTTTACTTGGCAAGATGACAAAGTCACCTTTTAGTGGCAAAGGGATAAGATCCAATGAATTGCTTGAGCTCATACATACTGATGTATGTGGCCCAATGTCAATTCAAGCCAAAGGAGGATACTCTTATTTTATCACTTTCACTGATGACCATTCACGCTATGGTTATATATACTTAATGAAGTTTAAATCTGAAGCCTTCGAAAAGTTCAAGGAATTCAGAAGTGAAGTGGAGAAACAACTGGGTAAAGAAATCAAAACACTTCGATCCGATCGAGGTGGAGAATACCTAGACGGAGAGTTTCAAGATTATTTGAAGGAGAATGAGATTCTGCCTGAATGGACCCCCCCCGGGATGCCACAGATGAATGGCGTATCTGAGAGAAGGAACCGCACCCTATTAGACATGGTGCGATCCATGATGAGCTATGCAGTTCTCCCAAAATCATTTTGGGGGTATGCTCTAGAAACCGCATCCTACACACTGAACCGAGTTCCATCAAAGACGGTTGATTCTACACCATACGAGGTATGGGCAAAGAAGAAACCAAATCTGGCATATCTTAAACCTTGGGGTTGTCCAACTTATGTGAAGCGGATGATGCCCGACAAATTAGAGGACGATCCGACAAATGTCTCTTTTGTGGGATATCCTAGAGAAACTAGAGGATACCAATTTTACCATCCCGAGGAACAAAAGGTGTTTGTTGCCGGGATCGGCCACTTTCTCGGAGAAAGAGTTTATTCGGATAGGGTCGGTGGGAGTAAGATTGATCTTGAAGAAATTCGAGAACCACTTACGGATAACAGTCCGTTGATGGAAGTAGATGAGACACCACATACAAATGTGGCGCCACCATCTACCGTAGACGCAATAGCACCTCGAAGATCCACCAGGGAACGCCGTGAACCCGAGAGGTACACCGGCGTGTATCTCATGGAAGATGAGGACCCTAGAACTTATGAGGAAGTGCTATTAAGGCATGACAAAGAGAAATGGCTAGAAGCCATGAATTACGAAATGGAATCCATGAAGGACAACCAAGTTTGGAACTTAGTTGATCCGCCCGAGGGAATAGTTCCCATAGGGTGTAAATGGGTCTTTAAGAGAAAGACCGACATGGACGGTAACGTGACTACCTACAAGGCTAGGTTAGTGGCAAAAGGTTATAAGCAAAGACAAGGAGTTGACTATGATGAAACCTTCTCGCCAGTTGCCATGTTAAAATCCATTAGAATTTTGCTCGCTATTGCAGCATACCATGATTACGAAATCTGGCAGATGGATGTGAAAACAAATGCTTTCCTTAACGGGAACTGTCGAGAAGTGTATATGACACGGCTGAGGGTTTCACAACCAATGACGACGGGATGGTGTGTAAACCGCAAAGATCCATTTATGGATTAAAGCAAGCTTCTCGGAGTTGGAATCTTCGCTTTGATGAGATTATCAAACGCTTTGATTTCATCAAGAACGAAGATGAGCCCTGTGTTTACAAGAAGGTTAGTGGGAGTGCCATTGTGTTCTTAGTGCTTTATGTGGATGACATATTGCTCATAAGGAATGATGTGCCTATGTTACAATCAGTCAAAGCTTGGTTATCCAAGAACTTCTCAATGAAGGACTTGGGTGAGGCAGCCTATATTCTAGGAATAAAGATCTATAGAGATATATCTAAGAGGTTGCTTGGTCTGTCGCAATCCACCTACATAGACAAGATGCTCAAGAGATTCGGCATGGAGCGATCCAAGAAAGGATTGCTTGCCCATGTCACATGGGGTCTACCCGTCGAAGGGAATGAGTCCTAAGACGAGAGGAGGAAATGGCACAAATGAGTAAAGTCCCTTATGCTTCGGCAATCGGGTCTATCATGTATGCCATGTTATGCACAAGACCGATGTCTCGTACCCTCTTAGTATGACTAGTAGGTACCGGTCCAATCCAGGTGATGGTCACTTTGGATTGTTTGTCAAGAATATCCTTAAGTACTTGAGACGTACTAGGGATATGTTCCCGGTTTTCGGGAATGATGATTTAGTATTACGAAGTTACACGGATGCCGGTTCCAACCGACAAGGATGACTTTAAGTCACAATCTGGATTTGTTTTTACGCTTAACGGCGGAGCAAAGGAGTGGAAGAGTTCCAAGCGGGAGACTACAAGAGACTCTACAACGGAAGCCGAATACATAGCAGCCTCGGAGGCGGCAAAGGAAGCAGTTTGGATGAAGAAGTTCATTACTGAACTTGGTGTGGTTCCCTCCATTGAAGGTCCAGTGCCTCTGTACTGTGATAATAATGGAGCGATATCTCAGTCAAAGGAGCCAAGGTCTCATCAGAAGTCCAAACATGTGCTACGGCGCTATCACTTGATTAGAGAGATAGTAGATAGAGGAGATGTAAAGATAGAGAAAGTCCACACGGATGATAACATAGCTGATCCGTTAACCAAGGCATTGTCTCAAGCTAAGCATGAGAAACATGTTCACTTGCACGGGCTTAGGCATATGGGTGATTGGCTTTAGGCCAAGTGGGAGATTGTTGGAAAGGTGTCCTAAACCCAATCGGGTTGGACCGGATCCGACCGGGTCGGGTCATTTACAGTCTATTTAGTTCATGTAATAACTTTATTATGATTAATAAAATCACTTATGTTATTATATATTGTTTGTCTTCATATTATTTGTTGTATACATATATAGTAACGTCCCTAGTATCAATCTATGATAGAGAAACCATGATAGTGATTATGGTTGATGAGATCTCTAATCACTATAACAAGGTTGGTACTTAAATGTCTCTAGTCTTATATATTATCAAATGGGACATTGATAGTATAATCAGACTAGCACGTATTGGATGTCTTCTATCTTTTAGAAGGTAGGGATAGATCTCGTCTATCGAAGTTTAGAGACACTTGGACTGTACGTGGACGTGTATTAGAGAATGCGTACGTTAGACTGACCCACTTACATTAAGTGTCACACTATGTGGCGGTTGTGTAATTATCCTTTTGACCGGAGTCTTCATGGCATCACGGTGTGGATTGTCATGCTTTGACACTATTGAGATTTCTCCTAACCACGGGGCGATCATGCGGTAGTGATTGGGTATGATATTGAAGCATGCGGAGTATACATGATTGGTCGTCCGGGAATCGCGTATCCTATGATTGGGATTGAATATCCGAAATGGCCTTCTTATAAGGAATGTCTAGCTCTCGAGAATCTTTGCAAAGTGGGAGTAAATGTGTTATTCCGAGGGAGCATGATATCCGGATTATAAGATACGATCGTCAATGTATTGACACTCGAGATACGATCGTATGGATATTATTATAGCGATAGGATTGTAAGTTACACGGTAACTGCTTCACATGAAAGGTAGTAGTCATTGCTTTTGACTCTTCCGATAATTGGGGGTCACGGTGTGTTGCTAGACGCTATCCCGTGATCGTTAGGTATGAAGGGCATTTTAGTAAATTGCACTTTGTGTCTACGGCCAACATATTCGGAAGCCTCACTACAAGAAAATTATGTTTTGGCAGCGCAATATTGGCGGCGTGCAATTAAAACATGTTGCTAATGCCTTATTTTGCAGCGTGCATAGCGATTTACGCAAATAGTTAATATTTAGTATCAATGACGGCGTGATGAAAAAACACGTTGCTGATAGTCCTTTTAATAGCATAGCTTTACGTGCTGCCAAAATAATGCATATACACGACTAAAATAATACACTGTTGAAAATGCCCTTAACTTTTTTCCCAAATTTCCCCGGCAAAAAAGAAAAACAACACGCGCGAATCCCAAAAAATCCCTCTTCCCTTAAAACCAAAGGAAAAACCCTCGCTGAGAAAATTAAATAAAATTGTAACTCCCCTGCTATTTCTCTTCCCTGATTGAGGACTCAAATCTGGTCTCCATCACTCCACTCTGTTATAGCCTGCTAAGCAAGAATTTCTAGGTAATCTGGTTAATTTGTATTTCTTATTTTCAGAAATTGAACAATTTGTATCTTATTATTTGAGAAATCTTTCTAGTCGTCAATTAGTCAGGGAAGTAGAAATCTTGTTACAACTGTTGTTTTTGAATATTGAGGTTTCTTGTTTGATATCATTGGTATTACTTTGATTCGTGGATTTGAAAAGCTGACAGTTTGGGTGAAACTTTTTTACTGTCTTATCAGATGCTTTAGGTCTCTCAAAAAATTCACAATTTGGTACTTTTGGACTTACGTATAGCTTTCCTTCATCTTCAACAACCGTAGATGTCATTGAAAGAATTTTTCTGTTTTCACTCAGCAAAAACACAACATTTATCATCTGTTTTGAAGCTTTTTGTACTTTTCTTCAGCCTCAGTCATTTCTAAAAATGGTTATGGTTGAAAATATGAAGGAAATATTGGGGTTTTCTGAATCTGATAGCACGCTCTTGGCGAAAAATAAGTCGAGATAGTTAGAATTAGGGAATTTCAATTTGTTCAATTCTATTCTTTCTTTTATTCATCTTTAAAATTAACTTGAAATAACGAGAAAGAAAATCATTAGCTTAACACGACCTTACTTGAACAGGATCTGTTCTATAGGCTCGTATTGAGTTCTAAGGAGACAGAAAATCAGACCTGGTTGATGATTCTTAGCCATCTGACTAGAGCGTGATTAGCAGCGGCTGCCTTCTTGGATTCAGCTGCAGCAGAGGATTGTTCTTAAAAGTAAATAAATTATTAGCTTAACATTCAAGAGGTTGATGACTTGAATCTGCTTGGGATTTTGGAGAGCTTTTATTTCTGTCCTTTTATTTTCTCTTTATGTTGAAAAGAATAAGTACAATTGCAGATACACAACACTGATTTCATGAAATACAAAGCGATTGGGGTTTTACTTCTTTCGTGCCTCTCAATGTGTTATATGATCTAGGGAGGGGGTATCTTGTAAACGATACATGTGTTATTGAAGCTGATGTAGCCGTTCATAGCAGTTCAGATTACCGGTCACATGACTCGAAAAAAGAGATTGGCTATGTTGGATTTAAGAATCAGGGAGCAACTTGTTATATGAATTCTCTTCTTCAGACATTGTATCACATTCCATATTTTACGAAGGTATATTGCTTCGTGTTCTGCCTTTTACGTTCTCCTTTTGAAATTGATTTTGTCTTGAGAAAACACCTGTAACTTGAAAATCATTGTAGGTTGTGTATCACAAGCCAACGACTGAAAATGATCTGCTATCAGGAAGCATTCCTTCAGTCTTACAGAGCTTGTTCTATAAGCTTCAGTATAGTGACACTAGTGTGGCTACCAAAGACTTGACAAAATCTTTTGGCTGGGACGCGCATGACTCATTCATGCAACATGATGTTCAAGAACTTACTGAGTCCTATGCGAGAAGCTTGAAGACAAAATGAAGGTAAACAAAGAAAATGCAACTCTGATAGTCTGTTGCCTTATAAGAAAGACATCAAACACTTCTTAACTTTATTTTTGTCTGGTTCAGGGAACTGTTGTGGAGGGCATAATTCAAAAATTATTTGTAGGACATCACATGAACTATATTGAATGTGTCAATGTTGATTACAAGTCAAGAAGAAAATAATCTTTTTATTGTATGTTTGATTTTCAGTTTTTGAGAGTCACGATATATGTGATGGTTTACTGATGTGTGTGGTCCATTCAGACCTCCAACTTGATGTCAAAGGTTGCTGCGATGATTATTCATCTTTTGACAATTTTGTGGAAGTGGAACGTCTCGAAGGCGATAATAAATACCATGCCGAATGCCATGGGCTACAGGTCAAGAGTTTATTTCAATCGTTTGTGTATGCTTTCTAATGTTTGTGGTCATACATGTTAAACTCTCACTGGGCCTTTTTATCTCAAAATACTAAAATGTAATTGCTTCTAAGGTAGTGCAAAGGATTGATAGCCAAATCTTGTTGATGTTTGCTTCATGAATTTTCTAATACCATTCCTAGAAAGCGTGATATACAAAATAGGGCAGCCCGGTGCATGGAAGCATCCTGCCTATACAAGGTCTCATGAAGCGCCAGGCCACTAAGGCCTACTATCGTAACCTCACCTTATGTTCTATTACGAGGCTGTTTTCGTGGCTAGAATTCATTTATTTTTTTATGCTCCCATTCAAAACGTGAAAATATAAAAAATATTTATTTGATTTTAGTTGCCTCTAGAGATTAAAAAATAGCTTGAGCGGTTTAGGTGCTAACATTCCCTGAATTCCACCCCTCCACCATTATGTTATAACTTTGTGTCAGATCTATTTTGTGTTCATCAATGTCAAGTTAAGTTCTATGATATGTCAAGTTCATAAATGTTCATAAATGTCTAGTTCATAAATGTTAAAACAATGCTATGATCTTTTTTACCAATGCTTATTCTTTTTCTCATAATGTGCAATTAGCCTTGTCTTTTGTAACTGCATAAGGAAATACTAGAGTGCCCCATTGAATCAGAACCCACAACTAATACTAATAAGGATGCAATTATCCTTGTCTGTGACAACGAAGCTCGAGGTAAGGTGCGTGGAATGGGATTTGGAGTCACACCCTCATAAGTGGGAGCAGTCAAGCAGCCATAGAGAGAGGTTTGTACTTTCAGACAATGATTGCACGATGTAAAGTATATGTTAGTCCAAGCCAGTCATCAAAAATAAAAAAACAAGTTAGATAATATGTTTGTTTTATACATTTGAATGCTGTTGGAGTTATGTTGTCATGCCTTAACATGTTTATTTGCACACTTAGGATTCTAGTGACACTAATCTATGCTAAAGTAGTGATTAAGTTTTTTTTTCCTTAAAAAACAGAGCTTCCGTGGTTCAGTGGACGCGTCCCACACGAACATAGTGGACAATACTGGAGTTGTAAATTCTTTTGTTGGAGCACTCATATGTAAAATTGTTGATGATCAGCCTATCATTGTGGTATGCATGTAATGTAGTACACTTTACCACATCAGATACTTGAAACATTACTTCTCTTCTTAATTAGTGATGCTTCTATTTTTTAATTTTTTTGAGTAGGTGACGCTTCTATTATAATGTCTTTTCTTCTCGAATTGATGGTCCATTGATCACTGAATTTCTGTCTCTTTTACGGATTTCAGGTTTTAACAAAAGTGAATTTGCAGATGTTCTGAAAAGTTTCACATACATCCTGTGAAAAATATATATACCCCAGGTAAATGGACCAAACTTCGAAGGTATATTTAGTCCAGTAAAGTGAGTAATTATTGATGAAACCTTGTATAGTTGGTTGTTTTTTAAACACGATATGGCTCTTCCGTTCAACTTCTCCCATTCCCCATATTCTCAATATCACCACCACCATTTGCACTACCTATGAACTTCTAATGTTCTCAAGGCTTTACTCAAACTACCATGTCAATTCTTTAATAGTTTCTGTTACTAATTGTTTTTTTCTTGAGGAGACTAATTGTTATGTATATGTTATTTTTTTAGCATTCAGAATGGCTGTTTTTAATGTGTTGTTTATATACAGAGTCAAATCAAGAAATTGTGCCTAATGGAGGAATTCTTGAGAATAGAAAGTTTAAACTTCTTCACTTGTCAATTGGTGGAGTCATAATTGCATCTAGAGATCCTATAGTTAAGGTGCATGACATCTCTCTTCGTACATCTTTTTGAAAAGCTGATTCTACCAGATGATAAAATATCTCCTTGGGCATGCACGGGGAAGTACGGTCGCATTGTTATCTTAACTCATTGTTGTAGACGACGGATATGTATATGTAGTTAAATTAATTTTGTTTGACAAATTTTATGACTTGTTTGAAAACCTTACTTGTGTTAAACAAGAGTTTCTTTCAAGGTGTTGTGATGGTTGTTGTACTTGACGGTTCATGTAAGATTTTGATTGATATTATGTAATGGTTGTCATCAGATTTTAGTACTGCAATTTGAGCAATACATGGGGGTTAGTATTAAATTTTTTGGGTACTCATATTTTTAGCTATATGGTGTTGCGTGAGTACATAAATACTTTTAGAAAAATCATCATTGGCATTCTAATTTTTTTTTGTTGATACAATTATTAAAAGCAAGCATTGTATGCTGCGAAAAGTATTCAAACTTCACATTAATGGCGTGCATAATAAGAAGCCATAAATTCAACCGCAGCGTGTGCTTTGCAAGCTGCTAAACTTACAACCACAGCGTGTTTTTGTGAGCGCCATAACGCTAACCGCAAATAAGCCTTGTAAGCTGCCATGAATACAACCGCAGCGTGCTCCATAAGCCGCGAAATGCGTTCTACTTTTAGCGGCATCTAACTTTGCAGCATGCGCTGAGTGCTGCCAATAAGCATTTTGCATGCCGCGAAAAACAAGTTTTCTTGTAGTGCCTATCGGGTCACACACATATGAACATCGAGTCGGATTAAAATGCGGTTATAGTTGATAACCAAATAAGGAAAGTTTATCTCTAGACTATAAAGGTTATAGTGGTAAATTAATATGGTGGTATTTATTTATTATGAATAAATAAAATACAAGATATTAATTATATACAAATTAGATTAATTAAATAATATTCCGGAAGTCAATTTGTTGACTAATGGGGCGCCACTTTTGTGTGTATAAGATACACTTGGATTGTGCACTTTAATTAATAAAGATTGCCATGATATTAATATAAGATATTAATTGATTTTGAAAAATAGATTTATGGTAATAAGATAATTATAATCAATATATGATATTGACAAAATAAATTATAATTAAAGAGATAAATCAATCTAGTTGATTTTCCTTATTTTATTAGAAAAATGTTTTCTTCTCATCCACACTACTATTGGGGCGCCACCTCCTCTATAAAAGGGAAGTGGGTGTCAAGCTCTTTTGTACAACACAATTGCAAGAATTCATAATTCTTGTGTAAAATAGAGAGCTCTCCATAGTGAGTTTGTAAGGGAAGAAAATGTCCGGTCTAGCAGGCGGAGTTTTTCTAGTAGCAATCCAAGGAGGATTCCGGCGAGGGGTTCGTGTGGATTAGCGATAGAGGCCGGACGCGTGGACGGCTTGCGCATTGAACTACTCTCCGTTGACGGTCAAAGCGACGATCTAGTAGATCATCAAGGTATAACCGTCAAACAACTTAACGTGTTTATTGCATTAAACGAAGAACGATCTAGAAAAGGAAATCAAATTTTAAATTCCGATGCGTTAAACTAGTGATTTCCTAACACTAAGCAGTTGACCGGACCATTTATGACACATTTAATGCAACCTGGCCCGGGGTGTAGGGGCATTACAGACGCTCAATTCAATTACAAATATCAAATGGACATTATTTTAAGTCAATTTGATTAATTAATTATAAAACAAACTATTTTTAACAAACTTGATGTTAATTGAAGTTCAATCCGTTTAGAAATGCCAAATGCACATGAATGTCTTAGTCGATTCAATTAATTATTTAAAAAACAAAATATTTTTAATTGAGTTGAAATAAGAATATTAATTGACAAATGACCTAAACGTGATCTATACGTGTTGACCGAACCGTGTGTTCATGAACCGTAGTTCGATTCGATTAATTATTTATGAAACGAACTATTTTTTAGGTGTGTGAAAAAAATAGAATATTAATTGACCGATGACTTGAACCTTGATCTGAGCTATAGAAAATCGTGATCGAACCATTGGCTCAAAAACCTGCTATTATTGAACCGGTGGGTCACCGACAAAATCCGACAAACTGGCGGTTCAGTCAATTTTCGAGTATAGTTTATATTTATATCATTAAAATACCGATATGACATACAATAAGTCGTCTAACCCCTAAGCAATTTTAAACCACTTTAGTTCATACTTACTATAATTTGATGACCAAATGACAATTTGATGTTAATTGAAGTTCGATTGGATTACACACACAAAATTGATTTTATTTTAAGTTCGATTCGATTAATTACTTATGTGTGAAAGTATTTTGTGTGCACGAAAAAAAGAATATTAGTTGACGAATAACCTGAACCGTGATCAGAACTGCAACGAACCATCAAATCGTCGGTTAATGAACCAGCTATTTACGAACCGATGGGTCACCTACCCAAACCGTCAAACTTGTAGTGTAGTTCATTATTGATCCATGACCGAAGGTTTGAATCGTGGTAAGATGCACAAGGATTATTGTTCAGATTTATTATAAGGTGTGCAGGGGTCATACACACACACACACACACACACACACACACACACACACGTATATATATATATATATATATATATATATATATATATATATATATATAAAAAAAAAAAAGAAGTTCCAATTTGTAATTAAACTCTTTAAAGATCATAAATATAAAAAAAAAATTTGGGGCGGCTGCTTAAATGACCTCCTCCACAAAAGTTTTGGTTGCCTTAACCTGGCGTACCAAAGTATTGGGTTATTAGACCCAAACTTTTAATAATTGGCAAACTACCTATATTACCCTTTTGCAACTCCCCCCATCTCCAAAAATCCGGCGACATTCCGGCGAACCAAACTAGGTTTTGAAATTTTCCCTCCAAAATTACCCTCAAATATTCCCCCCAATGTTGACCCGACCCATATTGTGTATAAAGTAGGGACTGTGGGCAAAAATTGCACCATTTTCTGATCGTGTAAACCTCCAAAAAGGATTAAGCAACCAAATCCGCCATTGTAGTGACTCGATTAGAGCTCCAAAATCGATTAAGCAACCAAATCCGCCATTGTGGTGACTCGATTAGAGCTCCAAAATCGATTAAGCAACCAAATCCGCCATTGTTTGAAGAGGTGAACAAACTGAAAATTCCTCCAAAATCTCTGTCGGGTATGTATTATTTTTCTTAGTTTCGGAGCATTTTTCAGTAACATGTTAGTATATAATGTAATGAAGTGGTGAAGAAGATGCATTGGAAGAGATTGAGATGTTGGCTTGTACAAACTTCCTACTTTTTGACTAAGTATGTTTGATGTTTTCCCCATCGGAATTGCAATTCTTCAACTATAGTCCCCTTAAGTATTTAATTGAGTTCAATTACAGTCATGTGAAAGTAGTTAAGCTGCGTAATAGACAAAAACAAGTTTAAGTCCATTGTTGTTTGTTTTTTACCTGCCCCTGATTGTAATCATTGTATTGAATGGATTAAAGCAGGATATTGTTGATTCGTCATGGGTAGGGAACGCAAAGTTTCGATATATGCATGTTATCCGGTTGAGTTTGGGAAGAATGTCGATGGTGATTGGTTTTGGAATTATGTAGGAAATGAAACAGAGCATGTGACCAAGCTGTTAAACGTGAAAAAAAGCGTTTCATTTCTTGAATTGTATGAGCTGGTGAAAGAAGAATTGGAATTTGATACAAGGTTGAATGATTTTGAAATGAAAGTTATGGCTCCTATTAGTAAAGCTGCACCGATAGTAGTTGATTGTGATAAGGTTGTGACACGGTTCTTTAGTGTTTGTGATCCAAAGAAAGATTTGATATTAGTAAGTTTGAAAGCAAAGGAAAACGGAACACAATTTGAAGGGGAAGCAACTCATGTTGAACCGGAAGCATCACGTGTTGACCATGATGAACATGCTATGGAGAGTCAAGAAACACGTGAGTTGGTGTACTTGATGGGAACTCAAGCAAGTAGTGTTGAAATGGTTGTTGATGAAAACAATGAGGTAAATGAGAGTTTTGATGGAATGGGGATTGATGAAGGTTTGGATAGTAGAGAAACTGTTCAGATTTTTGAAGATTCTTTATTGATGTCGTTGGGTCAAGATGTATTTTTAGAATCTCAAGAGGCCATGAATGTGGATTATCCAAATGGTGATGGTTTGAATGTAGGGGACCCCCCAAATGTGGAATCTTTGAATGCACCGGAACCCGGAACTGGAATCGATATCGAAGGTGTAGATGTTGTGAACATTACTGAAGATGTCGACATACATGTGAAAGACAAGTTTAGATCCAAGGAGTATTTACAGTATAAGGTTGACATGTTGGCTGTGAAGTTTAAATTTTTTTACAAAACGTTGAAGTCCACCAAAAGCCTTTTTACAATAAAGTGTGAAGCCAACGGATGCAAATGGCGGTTGCGAGCAACGAAAAGTAGTGGATGTGAAAACTTTGAAGTGACAAGGTATGAATTTAAGCATACTTGCCGACCTTTGATTGGTACAAAAGACCACAAACATGCTTCCTACAAGCTAATCGGTAGACATTATTCTGGGAGGTTTAAAGATCCTAAGCGTGTTAATCCACCGAGGGATATCATTAATGACTTTTTCCAAGAGTTTGGATATGACATAAATTATGACAAGGCGCTTGATGCCAAGAAATATGCCGAGTCAATAATCCGGGGAAATCCAAAAACGAGTTATGGACAATTACATAAGTATTGTCATGCGTTGATGTTGGCAAACCCGGGTACTTTGACGGATATTGAAACCAAACCAAACAACGAATTCTTATATTTTTTATGGCACTTGGTGCAAGCATTGAGGGGTATAAGTGGATGCGGAAAGTCGTTTCTGTGGACGGGACACATTTGAAAACGTCTTACGAAGGTGTTCTTCTTGTGGCAACGTGCCAAGATGGAAATGGAATGATATTTCCAATCGCATGGGGTGTTGTTGATGCCGAGAAGACGGAATCTTTGAAAGGCTTAAAAAGATGGTTCTTTGAAAGGCTTAAAAAGAGACTTTTGTGAATGCGCATCAAGGGTTTTGTACTGACATTCCGAAAGACGATGGTCTTTGGTGACAAAGCCTAATACGGGACATAAATCTCGTCATTAAACGATTGTTATGCATAATTTATATTATTAAAAAATTATAGTTGATGACCAACTTTTGGATTTCGTCATTGTCGATCACATTTCTGATTACGGTACACTAAATAAAGTGTTTATAATTTTTATTATATTAATATTTCTAGTTAAAAAAATTGCATTTTAGAATGATTATTTAAATAAAAACAATTTTTTAAGACATCAAGGATTCATTCATTATCTTCCCAAAAAAAGATTATTCATTATCAATCGTACTTAAATCGGCTATCCGCCTCCATCTCAAAAACCGGTCAACCACCACATCCCGTCAACCACCACATCCCGGAAACCCGTCAACCACCTCTCGTAATCGGACTCCATCGATGGTCTAAGGCGGTGGTCATGGACGAGTTCCGACTGAAGTTTAGGGGCAAGGACTCCACGTCATCTCGTGACCCTCCACTCTTCTCCACCACTATGATTCACCGGTGGCGAGTCCAAGCCAAGGACGACTATTACCGCGGTCTTCTCCGGTGGCTACTCGACGGCTACGGTGACCACAAGTTTATGACAATGGTAACTTAACTCACACCGGAAGTTTCTTTAAGCTAAATTAATATGTGATGTGATGGTTAATTTTTTATAGCCGATGGATGGCTAAGTGTTTTCCTACGTATAATATTCTAGACAATGATTATAATCTTATATATTGGCCAATTAGTGTACGGGTTTATTGGATAAAGTCTTATCCAACCCGATCCGAAATGGGTTTGGTGGAAGACAACCCTTCCGTATTGACGACTAGCAAAGGTGGGCAATCCAGTTATTCATGAGGTGTGTTTATTTCCATCTGCTTATTGCATAGATTGTTGTGTTTATCATTTTCCATGTGGTTTCATTTTTGCTTTGTTTTCTGTTTTATTAAAAATAGGTTTGGGAAAGATATATGAAGACATGACTTTTCTTCAATACGTCTACTACGTAAGCAACCCTCCTGGGATTATGTTTGGGGTAACATATTACACATTAAACCTACATTTTTATTGTTTAAGTTTTTAAGGATAAAATACTATAAAATTTTCTACTTTTCCAGTACTGGGGCTGAATTTGTCTTTTACGATGACTGGGGGGTTGTATTACGAAGTTATGTGGAAGAAGAAAGAGGATGATGTTTGTGGTGTATACTTCGATGGTGGTTCTCTTGTGTTGTGTGATCGCAAGTGAGTGCCTACTTCTTTGTAATTTTCATTCCATACAACACATTAACTTCATTTCTGTTTAGTAAGCTCATTCAATTTTTTATAACCATGGTATGAGTTTTATATTATATATGATGAATGTTCATGGTATTCAGGCCTTTTTCCAAAGGCAGTGAAGAGTACATAATATATCTATAGACAGTGAGCTTGTCCTGTATAGTTAACCTTAATTCTATGAGTTATTGTCTCATATTTATAGATCATTTGAAGTTTCTATGGTTTTCTTTTCTTTCTCCCTAATGTATAATAACGGAAGTCGATGAAGCAACGATCTAAGTGAGCCTGGTCTTGCATCTGATCATATTGTATATTTAATTGTTTTTCTGATTTGTGTGTTGCATATTTGTTTAGTTGCTGCTACGTTTGAGAGTCTCATTGCATGTAATATGTGCTTGTCTTATCTGTTAGCTGTCTGATATGCCTGCAATATAAAATGCCTTTCACCAATTCTGTTTAATCATCTGCTTGATCACTTTAGGTCAGCCTGTCCAGATTGTTTTTTGAGTCTTATATGTTTAGTGTTGTCTCCTTGTTGTATCAGTGCTTGCATCTGTTTATGACATACCTGATCTGTTTTGCCACTTGTTTACATCATGTCTGCGTGTTTAAGTCTAATAGATTCGTAAGTTTATTCCAAATATGTTGATACATATTCTTTTACTCAACTTCCTAGAGCCCGATTGACATATATGATGTCACACATAGATTTTAAGTTTTCTCCCACCTTAATGTATTGTGAAACTAAAACGAATAGAACGACATGTTTATCTTTATCTATAAAAATTAAAATTGTATCCTATATTTAACTATTTGATAATATAGAAATTGGAGACCACCAAATCAAATTTGGTCCAGGACCAATCTAAATTTTTGATTCACCAGGCATGTCTAATTTCTTTAAAGTACTCAAGTGTGAAAAAGTTCATTCTTGTCATATTGTTTTTTTAGTCGCACTTTCTTAGTTATTCTTATTGTAATGTCTAAATATTATATTCTCTTTGTGTAGGGAGAGAATGAATTTCTACAATGGAATGAATGAGAGTTTCAATTTTGGCCAAGAAAAAAATATCAAAGATAGAGTTATGTTTTTTTGTTTACTTGATGGAGTGACCCTGTCCAGTCGGCGTTGTCTAGTTTCTGCTTCATTTGAGTTGATTGGGTGGTTGTGGTTTTCAATATAGTGTCTGGGTAATGAGCTTCTTAATTAAAATGGTGAGTTTGTTTCAATGTTGAAAACTCCATTGTTGTCTCGTTTGTGTAGAAGACATTGGTAAATTTTAGAATACAATGGCCACACCTACAAGGTATGCTTACTATGATAGTTTTTCATTCTTTGAATACTTTATATAAACAATAGCCCTTTGGCATTGGCACTTATTTTCGACATTATAAGTTCATGTTTGCATTTACTTCGCATGCGATATGTTTCTACATGTAACAAGAAATATTTAATGAGAGGCTAATAACCCTATCTTAAGGGAATGTGTCATCATTAATTCGTGATTTAATGAGGGGAAAACGACCTTATGATTTGGGAATATGCTGTCGCTAATTCATGATTTAATGAAGGGCAAATGACCATATAATGAGGAGATGTGTCGTCAATAATTCGTAATTTAATGAGGGGAAAAAGCCCTATAATAAGGGAATGTGTTGTCATTAAATCATGATGTAGCAAGGTGTAAATGAACTTATAATGAGGGGCATGATCGTCATTAAATATAATTTTATTGACGGGAATATACGGTCATTAATGTGTCTTAGACTTAATGAGGGGAGTCATTTTCTCCTCATTATATACTTTTAACTAGAGAGGCAATAATAAGGGGCGATGAGGGGAAATTTCCCCTCATTAAAAGACTGTAATGACGAGAAAATGGCTTTTAATGACGAGAATTCCCCTCATTAAAAACCAATTTTCTAGTAGTGAGAATCTGAGGACTCGTTATCGGGGTTGTAATGTGTCAGATATGTTTTATAGGGTTTCGCGGGCCTATACTGAAGCAGGGTTTAACAGAGAATGGGAAAGAATGACTGAAAAAGTCGGAAGGGATATCAAAACGTACTTGGATGAATCAACTTTCCCTTACTGGTCTAGATGTCACTTTCCAGGTGAACGGTACAATATAATGACAACTAACCATGCAGAGTCTTTGAACAGTGTGCTTAAGCGTCCTCGGGAATTTTCGATAATTGGGTTAATTGACTTTATCCGGGGACTTTTACAAAAGTGGTATCTTTGAAAGACTTAAACTTGCTACAAAATGTGGTGCCGTTGTCACTCCATCTCGTGGACGTAGTAATAAAAAACCACTACGACAAGGTAAAGAATTATTTTTTTTATTAATTTCGATGTTGAAAAGAAGTATGAGGTTTTTGATACCGTAGGCCATTTGACTTACACTGCGTTTTTACTTGGATGTAAGGAAGTGCGATTGTAAGTGTTTCGATTTAGATAAGTATCCATGCGTGCATGCCGTGGTTGTGGCAAATAAAATAGGGATGCATGCCAAAGATTATACATCTCCTTATTACAGCACCGATTATTGGAGGAAAGCTTATGCTCAATGTGTGTATCCCTTGCCGAATTCTGGGGATTGTGTTTATCCTGAAGACGTGTTGAGCAAAGTGGTATTGCCACCGGTCCCGCAAAAGAGACCACCTGGACGTCCATCAAAGAAGAGAAAACCATCTGCCGGGGATGGAAAAAGGATTGTACATTGTCGTAAGTGCAAGCAAACTGGCCATAACGTTACTACTTGTTCGCGTTTGACTACCCAAGAAACTGATACCACTACCCAAGAAGCTTATACCGATGCTGAATTTATACCACTGAGTTGGTTGGTTTAGAATTTGTAATATGATGTTTAAGTTTGATGTACCTTGTGGCATGTTCTATTTTTTATGTTGGATGTTATTTTGTTTAACATGATGTATAAGTTTGATTTATGTAAAAAAGTAAACAAGTTCAAGTTTGACTTGGAGTGTTTGTAATTACTTAACAAGTTTGACTTAGAGTGACATTCATTGACTGTTTAACTGCAGTTAGAGTGACCATTCATTGACTGTTTGCAATTCCCCCACTTTCTTGAACAATATGAATCACAAGAACATGTCGATAACTCCTTCAGCTTGGTGCAGAAAATGAAAAGGAGATTGACTTGTAGGGAAGTGAAAACCTGATTTCTTTTATTATTTATATGAAATTAACTTGTTGGCTTGTAATAACTTCCAACTTTAATCAACTTTCTTCGTTGTTTTGAATTTCTTAATTAATTAATCAACAAACACTTCAAAACAAACTTGAACTTGTTTACTTGTTTACATACATCAAACTTATACATCATGTTAAACAATACAATAGATAAGCAAGCAACATAACAATACCTAGAAAATTCAAGTTCAACTAGCAATAAAAAACCAATACAACTCACTTCAACACAAGAATTGACACAACCAACACAAGAATAACAACTAATAACACCATCAACCACCCAATCTTGGTATCAATTTTTTCCAAACAAAGTCGTTGTATTTCTTCATCTCTACCACCATTTCCAATTGAGGAAACTTCATCAT
This sequence comes from Gentiana straminea, assembly GCA_036785695.1. Taxonomy (NCBI): domain Eukaryota; kingdom Viridiplantae; phylum Streptophyta; class Magnoliopsida; order Gentianales; family Gentianaceae; genus Gentiana; species Gentiana straminea. The sequence continues at coordinate 3,357,301 of JAVUPR010000311.1, read as the reverse complement.
AGGCACCTCTACCAATCGGGTTGCACCATTCAAAAAAGTCACAAATAGAGCACTTGAAATACAACATTCCCTTGTTTGGCTTACTCATTTCAACGATTTTCAAAGTTGCGTTCTTTTCACACTTACACTTTCTATACTCATAGAGAATGTCGCGAGTTCCTCCGGTTCGTCCACGCCTACTTGTTGGTGGTGGACATTGCAAACCGAAATATAAAAATGAAACGACCGGGCACTTAAAACAATATTATCCCATAAGAAGAACCGGCAAATTGGATGAATGGAGGACGAGAGAGGAGTTCCTATGCTCGATTATTCAGCACCCTTCTTCAATTCGTTTGAAATTTGAAAGAAAATTCAAATTTTGGGGAAAAGGTATCGGGAAAATAAATTTAGGGTAATGAATTGGGGAAATTTCGGGGAGGGAAACGGAGGAATTTGGGGTTCTTCGGGAGAGAGAGAGATGAGAGAGATGGGAAATGGGTGGATGTGTAGGTGAGAATGGTTGAGATGTGCGGGTGGATGTCCAAGTTAATCCCCAATTTTTTTTCAAAAACAATTGAAATGAAATTTTGATTTTTTGGAGGAAGAAGATAGCGGGAATCATTCAATGTGGCGGGAAATCCGGGAAAAATGATTTATATCCCAATTCTAATTTTTTATATTATTAGATAACTGATTTATATTTAATTAATGAATTAATTACTAATAATTTTAAGTTTTTGATATTTATCAAACCCTCGAACATCGATCTAACATCTTATTATGTGTTATCAACCCTAATCATAGTAATCGCCTTGATCGAACCTCGATCTAACATCTTATTATGCGTTATCAACTCTGATCCCATTAATCGCCTTGATCGAACCTCGATCTAACATCTTATTATGTGTTATCAACCCTAATCATAGTAATCGCCTTGATCGAACCACGATATTACATCTTATTATGTGTTAACAACCCTAATCATAGTAATCGCCTTGATCGAACCTCGATCTAACATCTTATTATGTGTTATCAACCCTAATCATAGTAATCGCCTTGATCGAACCTCGATCTAACATCTTATTATGTGTTAACAACGCTAATCATAGTAATCGCCTTGATCGAACCTCGATCTAACATCTTATTATGTGTTATCAACCCAAATCATAGTAATCGCCTTGATCGAACCTCGATATTACATCTTATTATGTGTTAACAACCCTAATCATAGTAATCGCCTTGATCGAACCTCGATCTAACATCTTATTATGTGTTAACAACCCTAATCATAGTAATCGCCTTGATCGAACCTCGATCTAACATCTTATTATGTGTTATCAACCCTAATCATAGTAATCGCCTTGATCGAACCTCGATCTAACATCTTATTATGTGTTATCAACCCTAATCATAGTAATCGCCTTGATCGAACCTCGATCTAACATCTTATTATGTGTTATCAACCCTAATCATAGTAATCGCCTTGATCGAACCTCGATCTAACATCTTATTATGTGTTAACAACCCTAATCATAGTAATCGCCTTGATCGAACCTCGATATTACATCTTATTATGTGTTAACAACCCTAATCATAGTAATCGCCTTGATCGAACCTCGATCTAACATCTTATTATGTGTTAACAACCCTAATCATAGTAATCGCCTTGATCGAACCTCGATCTAACATCTTATTATGTGTTATCAACCCTAATCATAGTAATCGCCTTGATCGAACCTCGATCTAACATCTTATTATGTGTTATCAACCCTAATCATAAGTAATCGCCTTGATCGAACCTCGATCTAACATCTTATTATGTGTTATCAACCCTAATCATAGTAATCGCCTTGATCGAACCTCGATCTAACATCTTATTATGTGTTAACAACCCTAATCATAGTAATCGCCTTGATCGAACCTCGATCTAACATCTTATTATGTGTTATCAACCCTAATCATAGTAATCGCCTTGATCGAACCTCGATCTAACATCTTATTATGCGTTATCAACCCTAATCATAGTAATCGCCTTGATCGAACCTCGATCTAACATCTTATTATGTGTTAACAACCCTAATTATAGTAATCGCCTTGATCGAACCTCGATCTAACATGTTATTATGTGATCTAACATGTTATCAACCCTAATCATAGTAATCGCCTTGATCGAACCTCGATATTACATCTTATTATGTGTTAACAACCCTAATCATAGTAATCGCCTTGATCGAACCTCGATCTAACATCTTATTATGTGTTAACAACCCTAATCATAGTAATCGCCTTGATCGAACCTCGATCTAACATCTTATTATGTGTTATCAACCCTAATCATAGTAATCGCCTTGATCGAACCTCGATCTAACATCTTATTATGTGTGATCAACCCTAATCATAGTAATCGCCTTGATCGAACCTAGATCTAACATCTTATTATGTGTTATCTAACATCCTATATTTACGCTATACTACATCGTCTTATCCCTTCATATATAAAGCAAGCAAGCATCCCCCACCCTATAACCCTAAATTCATCAACTCGCCGCTCGTCTACTCCCAACAGCAACGGTGCCTCTCCTCTCCTCTCAACAGGGCCTCTCATTGGGCTTGAGTCAGGCGGCGTCGCACTTCGGCTTCCACGCATTCATCGGGCTTGAATCAGCGTCTTATCTATCTTGTTTCAGGTAATTTCTGCTTCTGCGGCGGCGCATTACAGGTAATTTCTTCTTCTTCGGCGGCGCACTTCAACATCTTTTTGTTTTCAAAGCACAATTCACAGGTTTTAGATTAATAGATTGTTATGAAAAGAGTTCCGAATGGTAATTCAACTGTAAATAAACAGGGAAATGGGGAAAGATGAGAATGAAGAAGAATAATAGAAGAGAAGAATTCGAGAGAGGAGAAAAGGAAGAGAAAGAAGCCTCATGGCTGTAACAAAAAAGGAAAATGACATAGATTTTATATTCATAGATTGATAATTTCGGTGTTTATTCAACTGTAAATAAACAGGTGTGTTGAAAGATGGATAGGTGTGTTGAATGGATTGAAACAGACGTGGATTTACATGAACTTGAAAGGGAACTAAGGGTCATCGAAGAAGAGTATGAGCATAATAAAAGAATTTGGAATCCATGGGGGGTTGATGAACCGATGCTTGATCCTCAAGAATTTGCAAGCGTAATGAGGGACATTGAAGCTCAAGAAGAGGAAGAACGTACAATCAATCTGTGGCTGGTCTATGACTCTGAGGACGAAGAAAAAGGCTACACATTTGAATGTGAATGTGAGGATTTCTGGGAGGATGAAGTGTGTGTGTGATACTATACAGTGTGAGGCTTTGATCTTTAGTATCACTATGTGTATTATTTTGTTTTCATCTTGGTATGGAAATGAATGCTTCTCTTGTTCAATTGTGGCAATGACTTTATAATTCATTCAAAGCACAACATTAGATTGTCCATCCCATTTCAGAAAACAAACTTAAAACAACATAAACAAACAACAACAACAAGAAGTTAAAACAACAACAAGTTAAAACAAACTTAAAACAAACTTAAAACAACATAAACAACCTTTGTTCCAGCAAGTTAAAACAACAACAACAAGTAATGTCATAATTAAACATATTAAAACATAAAACATGTACTGTCATAATTAATTAATCAACCCATCAAATCAGGGATCTCAGCAACATGAAGATCATGTACAGTTGCAACGTACACTTTGTTCACCAGTTTGACAAGTTCATTGATCTTATCCAAGTAGAACTTGAACCTCGATGTCAGGATCACTATCTCAGACTCCCTTGTTTGAACATCATTAGTTAGTCGTAATATCGCCATGTCATGTTCCTTCACCTCTGAATTCAGGTAGTCGATTCGCTTCTTCATATCTACCATTTCCGTTTGCATAGCATCGAACGCCTTCTTCAAATCTTGAATTACGCCTTCTTCTTTGATTTCTGGATTCATTTTCGCGTGTTTTTTTCTTTCTTTCTTTCTAAAACAGTGCTTCAGTGCTTCTCAATTGAAAATCATTATCATAAATTTGGGTGTTTAAATAGGGTGTTCTTGACATGCCTTTTCGTTTTTAAAAAAACCTCTTCATGTGCCTCCTCATTAACTGCCTCCTTGTTAACTGCCTCCTTAAAATACAACTCCTTAAAAACCTCTACACATGCCTCTTTATAATGACATATAACCACCAACCGTTAGTTTTTTAATTTAATTATTATCTCATTTAAAAGCCTTTGTATTTATTTTAATTATTATCTCATTTAATTATTATCTAATTTGTATTTATGTAAATTATTATCTCATTTAAAAGTCTTTTATATAATATTAAAACTCTATTAATAATTTTTTCCACAAACATCATCAATTTTTATTAATGATGTATGTAACAAGCTTAAACTTGTTTTTACAAGCCAACAAGTTATTTCATGTTTGTTTTGGAGAATAAGGTGTTATTTAATCATGATTAAATTAAATTCGAGTATATTGGTGGTTTTGAAAGTCATCTAATCATTTATATGGTGATATGATAGTTTATTATGTTTGAATTCAAACGAGGATTATCTCTTATTTTATATTTATTTCAAGATTAGGGTTTAGGTAATTTTTTCACTATAAATATTCAGCATTAATGCATACAATCTGTTATTAATGCTTTAATTAGGTCAAAGACAATTAGGAAATCAATAAAGTCAAAAAACAAAAATAAGGAATACAAAAACATAATCAATTATAAACGTCCCATAACAATCTTCTTGCATACATCACCAAACCCTTGTTCACCAAACCCTTGTTCACATAACTGTATTACCATTATAGACAATTAGGATTGTGTCAAAAAAGGAATACAACAAGTTAATTTACAAGCCAACAAGTTAATTTAAAAGTCATCTAATCGTTTATATGGTGATAAGATAGTTTATTATGTTTGAATTCAAATGAGGAATATCTCATATTTTATATTTATTTCAAGATTAGGGTTTAGTTTATTTCTTACTATAAATATGCAGCATTAAGGCAAAAATATAAACTTCTTGCATATATAACTTAATACTTCCCATAACAGTCTTCTTATTACAATAATATACCATTATGCTAACTGTTTCCCATTACAAAACCCTCATAAATTGTTTGTACATCAACATACACAACATCTATGGCTCAAAATGGCATGCAAATCAACTCGGCAACTAACTTTTTTCTCCACATTGGCATATGATCATTTTGAATCGTTTTAATATCCAGTCTTCCGAGCAGAAACTCCAAGAATTTAATAGTGAAAATGCCACAATCAGACCTACAATATTAACATATAAGTTAAACACCACGTAAATCATCTTAAAAATCTACTAATACTCCAAATTACTATTTGCATAAATATTAATTTACATACCCATTTTGTTGAAGAGGACATTCCACTTTCTCCACCTCAAGCTTCTTCAAGCCATATTTCTCGAAACCAACCACATGCTTCCTCATCAAATGAGGGATAAGAAGTTTCAATGGCACAATCCATTTAATAAGTTGTGCTCTTTTAACATGATTCCCCAAACTGTCATACACATAGATCTTTCTCATACCAAGATCAACTTTCACAAGAAACCAATGGCTATTCTCGTTAACCGGAATATACAAACATTTACAACCCTCCCATGGTTTGCCGTCTGTTGGAACTACGCCATTCACATAACTAATAAACTTTTTCCCAAATACTAAGTTCTCCACTGTGGTATCATTGTCCCTCTTACTATGCATCTCTTTTAACTCACACAAAAAGTATGTATCAAGAATGCGAGCATCTTGTTCATACAACCCCCGGTGCGCTTGTTTGGCGGCGACGAACTCCGAAGAAATGCAGCGTTTATAATCTACAACAATACATATTACAAATTATTAATTAACAACATCATAATTTATTCATTTAATTCGCCATCTATTGCATTAGTTCATCACATCAGGGGCTTACCGGGGTTCCCAACCATCCCCCTGCCACAATTGATTTCAGTTGTTTGGCTTCGACATCCTCATCAACCACCCTCACAACTTTGCTATGTTTGCACAACGGTTAAAAACAATTAAATAAGACAATTCAATAAAGGAGTTGAAGTATTTACGTTTAGTGAGCCAAAACGATACCTGTCATCACACTTATCTAAAAAAATTTGAAGCTCTTGCATCAACACAGGGTCCAACTCTCCATACGGATCAAAAGCACAAACATTATCAACTTTCCTTCTCTTCACGTTATTATTATAAGGATATGGCTCACACTGTGCTTTTTTCTTCCCCGCAACCTTTTCATCCCCCACAACACCATCATCAACAACCTCCACCACATTTCCAACATCATCAACAACTTTCTTATTGCCAACCCCGACGTTGTCTTCTATGATATCCTTTCCTACACATATATAATTTCAAGAAACAAAATGTTAATCAATTAACTCTTCATTCATTCATCAAACAAAATCAACAACATATTCTACTCATTATATTACTAAACATATATAATATATCAACTACAAGTGTTTCGTGTTAACGTTATACCTTTGTCTTTAGGGTTTTGCTTCTCCCCAACCTTATCGCAACGGGTTGCTCCTTCTCCTCACCAACATCCATCTCATGGACATGATCTTCGGGTTCATGTCCTTCAAGAATTTCAGGTTCATGATCTTCAAATTGTTCTTCAACCTTATCACCTTCCTTCTCCTTACCTTCAGATTCATCATTCTCATCACCTTGCGATTGCTCCCCAACCTTCTGACCTTCCTTCTCCATACCTTCAGATTCATCCTTCTCCTTACCTTCGATTGCTCCCCAACCTCCTCAACTCCAACCATGTCAATATTCATTACGGTATTGCATTTTGAACAACATACGACTTTTTTGGAATTAGCTTCCAACAAATCCACCTTCTTCTCGAAGAGCCTCCAACCGAGAATACAACTTCTTATTTTCCTCTTCAAGAACCTTTACACCTCATCTTTCACCTTCTCATAATCTAAGCCGCTTGATGCTTTGGGGGTGGAGTGGCGACGATGGTTGTTCCACATTCTCGTCTTCAACGGGCTTACCGAACATTGGGATCTCAAAATCATCAATAAGTTCAATGTAGTACGGTTTTTCTTTTTCTTCATCGCTTGCCACAATCGTTGCAAACACTTGTACCTACATTGAATTCATAAATCCAAACATCAAACAACAACAACACAATTTAAGACAGGACTACCTAACAAGAAATACATTCAAACCTCCTTATCTTCAAAAAGCGCAACGACTTTCGCTGCGCTCACCCTCCTTGTCACTTCCCACTTCAAAATTCTTGGGAGAGCCGTTTCATCAACAAGCCTCCCCAATTTCTGTAAAGACGGAATGGATTCCAGTGCCCATGCCTACGTACACATCACATTTACAAAAAGCTTTCACAACATTATATGCCTTCCAAATTAAAATAACAAAACAAAATCATAATACATACCAAGACAGCATGCAACAATCCATAAGATGTATACTGGATCTTATCCTCATGCTTTGTGAACAACCCACTTAAGTTCCGCCTAAACAAGTTAATCGTGCAACTATAGGATAGGTTCCCCCAAGGATACACGTTGAATGCATCCGGATCATCCACCAACTCAAACCACCACCACTCCAACGCCACATTCTCCTCTGTAGCTAACAAAACAAAAATCAAAACAACCAACAATCCCAACTTGTATTTATCGTCGGATGCATCTTTATCTCTACGATTTCCATTCTTAACTCGATCAAAAGCTGACAACAAATCCTTTCGGTTTATAGTGCCCTTCCCCTTAAAGTATTTTTGTCCAAGCCGACAAAGTCTTCCTGCTTTTTCTTCAAACATCCCACGGTAACCACTCTCAATCCCGTAACAACTAAAAATTCATTCACTCCAAACCTCAAAGGCTTGTCCCCGATCATAAACCAAAACGATTGATCCTTTTTATCGTTCTTTAACTGCCTCATGATCAATTGATGAAGAATTTGATAACAACTCATTTTATGAAGCCCAATTAAATGTCCAAAGCAACTATCTTTAAACAATTTCTTGTGATTATTGTCTAGGTTATCATACACATACCTAGCTTTATCATCAATGCACCTGTTAACAATCTCACAACTTTTTGCCTTTTGTGCATGTGTTAAGTTGTATTTCATCTCCATTTACTACAAAATAAACAAAATACATAAAAAGCTCTTCCGATCACATGCTAAACTCGATTACCATAAACACACTTCAATGGATTAAGACAAATAAATCCGATAACTCTAATTCCATAAATTACTGATTAAGTACTTACCACACAAACTGAATTTGAAGTGAATCGAGACGATTTGCAGCCAGAAATCAACCGAATCCACCACTGTCCGTCGGAAACACTTGCAAAAAGAAAGCCTATAGTCTTCAGTGGATCTTCAATCACATTGGTTAAAAACAAGTTTCAATTTGTTTTCAAGAACGGTTTTTACCGTGAAGAAGATGAAGGAGGGGTTATTCGATTGCGAGCCTTCGATTTTGGGAACTACCGGATTCTCGATCTGAGTAAAATGGATTGGTAAGTTGGGAAAAATAAGAGAAATAATAGGTTATAATGTAAGGGCAAATCGGAAGTTCAAGCTTTTTAATACTTTTTGCATTTTTCCGTTTCTTTTTTAATCTCCAAATTGTCAAAACCCTTTTAGTCCGATACTTTGTAAAAATGGGTCATATAAGCCATTCCCCCAAAAAAATTCCCTTAAACAATTTTTCTTGATGTTACTCCCATTTTTACCCGTCAGACAACCATATTATTTATCCCCATTTATTAACCGCATAGATTACTGGCATTACACCCCACGTTTCTCCTTTCATAATTCCCTGGAATTTTTTTTTTAAGATTCTACAACTATTGGCATATCAACCCTTTCTTATCATCTCACCTTCTAATTAAAATGATTCAAATCGTTTACGGTAGTTGTTGTTTCTAAAATATCTGAGATTTAATCTATTGAAACCCAACCCCATTTTTCTACTCTTAGCAACTAGAATTCCAAAAAAATCAACCGCTTGGTGCTTGAAGATGTGCCATGGAGTCATTTCGTCAGATTTCTAGGAAGGCTAAGTCAGATCTGAGGCTAATGATTCCGTTTTGATGTCGATGAAATCATCATCAAATTATCTGGAAAGGATTAAAAGCTGCCGCAGTTCAAATATTTGGGTGATTGTTTGTGCTGAATCTTGAAGAATCCGTAGAAATTTTTCAGGGAATTTCTGATAACCTTTTTTATTTATTTCGCTTAATTTATGAAAAAACGATTCTGCAGTTATTTTTCTATTTTTTCATTTTAGTAAAACGATCCATTTATTATAAAATTGATCTAGTGCGGAAAGGCTCCCTTTCTGCAATCTTTATTTACGGCATATTTACTTTTTATTTTATTAAAAAGTAATAGTAATTGCATGCATTCTATTTTATAGACCTTGTTTAATTTTTTTTACCCTGAAAAAAATATATATAAATTGCATGCGTCAATTGAAATAATGCTAATTATTTAGATCTACTTTATTTTGCTACTTATGAATACTTGTAATTTGGATATAGATGTGGTTTGATAAATTTTAAATAAAACATTGTTGCAACTGACTATGAAAGTTTTATATTGAAAATAATCTTGTAGTATAAGCTTTGCCTTAACCATGTCTTACCATTCGAGTATTTGATCTCTGTATGTGTTCTTTTTGGCAAACATCCTTTTTTTGGCCTAAGTTTCTTTTGTTAGTTTTTATATGCTTTGAATATTGTGTGATATACTTCGGTTTTAGTCCAAATGTGATGAAAATTTTGATTTAGTTTATGGCATTTCAAATGTTATGCAGAAAAGTTTTATTTAAATAAAATGTATTAAAGATTATATTTTTCTGTTGAAATATAATAAATGTTTGTCACTTTATTTTTAATAGTACTACATATTCGTATTTTCGAAACTAGTAGTCTGTTTGATATATCATGTGACTAATTTTTTTAATGACTTTTTCAGGATTTAATGTATCTAGACACTTGTTAACTGTAAATTTTTTAATACAAAATGACGAGTCCTGAACGAGTTGAAGCCTATTTCTATGGATTCGAGTCAAAGTTGATTTAGCACTGAAATTTCAAGGTACAAATTGCATAAATTTGTTGTACTGACGCATTTTGAGTTTGGGAAGTTTAAAAAGTTTGTTGCAATTAAACAAATTGCGTTGTGATTATATTTCCCTTTGTTTTTATTATTTCTTGTTTTAATGCTTGAATACTTGTAGTTTTTTTTGAATATTTATAAATACTTGTTTTTATTTTTGTAGGTATTTTACAAGATTACTTTTTGTCGATACAAGAAAAAAATTGTATATTAATATTTGTTGTCCTAGACAATTGTTTATTTTTCTCTCCGTGATTGCAGGACAGAGCATCAAAGAGCAAAAACAAACATAAGGGTTATTGAGATTGGAAGTTTGCCCTTTTCTAGAGGAATATCGTTGCGTTTTTTAAGTATTGAACGCATTAAATAAGAGCATTCAAACATTATGTTGTTTTTCTAGATAAGTATAACTTATTGTTGGATTGAATGTATAACAATTGTTCTTTGGTGTTTAGTCTTTTTTTAAAGTCTCGATGGTGTATAGTTTTTACTTCCTTCAACCTAAACCTCAACCTATATGTTCAATAGTTTAAATAATTTTGTTTCTTTCTATTCTTTGTTAATATGTTGATTACTAACAGATTTGAATGTCGGTAAGAATACTAGTACTTCAGCATCTATTAATTAGTGCATATATCCTAAAGATAAGATCTGAAGACTAGCTAAGGGTGATTCCTATCTCCCAGTCTAAGAACACTATCTCAAAGGAAAAATGACTAAGTAACCTTTCAATTAGGAAATGGTAATAGAGCTAAAGAAGAAACTCAATTGTTCATATTGACCTTTGGGGTCTTATGAGGGATACAAGCTAGTGGGAGCTTTTGAGTAATAGACAATTTGTCTAATGACTACTCGAAACGCCGATTAGTTTATCTAAATATTTGGAGGAATCTCTGATATTTCCAGAGAAACGAGTATTCCATGCCCAGATATAGGCTGTAGCATAGTTTCGACACTGATGCTCAGTCTGCCTCCGAGTGAATCGATTTCACTGAAAGGACAAACCATGTATTGCCTTGTATAGTCATTTCTATGTTACGATACACTGCTTAACTCAATTAAGATATTGATTGCAAAATAAATGGTTTACATTGTTATGTAATACTGACAATTCTACATAGAAGATGCTTATGAATTTGTGGGTAAGGAGTGAAGTAAATTTACTCCACTTCCGCAAATAGAGGCATTTAGCATTTATGCTTGAAGGTAGGACTGGAGATTTTGCATACACGTTCAGATGTTGACTGATCGTGAAACATCTTAATACAACGAGTGAAGGTTGGTTCTAAGATTCTGAAGATCGGATAATGACGGTTGTACTGTCGCACCCTTTCTAAAAGAATGTTTAAATAACAACCTTGGACCTTGAAGTAAAGATACTCAAGGAGTTACTATCTGATTTAATCAGACCACATGCAACATTAGTTGTTGAGGATTACACTGATTAATACTACCGAACTAGATCAGAATATCAATCCACCCAAATGCAGTGGGAGTATGATCTAACCATTGACCCGATGTGATTATGCGGTATTTACAGCCTGCTTGGGGTGATCGATAACCTATGGTCCTTCTGGAAGGAGTATAGGATTCTGACAATAGGAGGTTGGTTTAAAGCCATAAACCTGTGAATGGAGTTTTGGTACTCCAGTTCTGTTAACAATCTTGTAGAACCACCTGAGTGTCTCAGGCCCAATGGGAGTAATTGGAGCTACGTGATGAGAGTGAATGGAAAGTTTATCTTTCAAGGCAACTAAGGGGTCTAGGGTTAATTCCCTGAGAAGTAAAGAGTTAACCAGGGAAGATGCCTTGAAACTCTCTCGCCACTTCGCCTTGCTTGACTTCTTGGAAATCAGAAAGTTCAATAGGAGTGATGCCCTGAATATTTTCTTGCCAAACAATGGAGTCTGGTCTCATTCGGAACAGAAGGGTTTTAGCTTAAGCCAATGGCAGATTGACTGCATATGCTTATATCCATTGATGGATTAAAGCAAACCTCTAGGTCATTAGAAGCCACATATTTGAAATGTGTGAGCTTGACCAGAATATTGAAGAGTATTTTGTAGACCAGAGAATCAATATTGGTAAAGTAGTAAACGTTAGTGTTAATGAATGATAACACTGCAACAGTTGTAAGCAACATGGGTGTGTTATCTGAAGTCAAAAACTGATGAGCCAAAGCTTCTCTGAATCAGAGAAGTGGACTATATTCTTAGAATTTGATTCGGTCGAATTCATGAGAACAAGTTGTGGCAGTTTCCCATCCATCTTATTTGTTTAAGATGATAGTGCATTTTCGTATGCAATATTCAACGAGAGGTTTCCTACCCAACCCAACCCTCACGGAATAATTCTCTCAATCTTTGGATATAGAGAAAATGGGATGGATTCTCTTATGGATAGAGAAAGTCAGATTATTGAAGTCAATTAAAGTCGAATCTTGGATTCGGACGTTGAGTAGCAGTATAGTGCATCCTCAAGTATCTTCGGAGAATGAGGAGTAATATGCGTCTATATTCGGGTGCATACCTGAATATTGTTGACTACACTGATTCTGACTTACAGTTAGATTAAGGATGATCGTTAATTGATCTCAGGCTCAGTGTTTTCTCATAGTGATTGAGCTATAATCTGGAGCAATCCTGCACTGCCAATTTGACTCTGTTAGTCGAATACATAGCAGCTTTTGGAGCAGCTAAAGAGGCAGTGTGGCTTGAGAAATTCTTTGTTGGATCTGGAAGTGTGGCTTGGATCGGGAGTTCATATTAGTTATGAACTAATTGATCACTAGTGGGTTAATGGTAAATAAGGATGTGATGTATTGAAGAAGGTTTATGGAAATAATCCCGCTTCTTTACGGATAGTCTATGGAGGGTTAGTTTATATGGAATGATTATATCAATCGACACTTATCGACTCGACGTTTTGAGAATAAGTTATATATATAATTGATAGAGTTCAGTTTCTGATTTATGGTGGCGTAATTCCGGAATTAATAAATTGAGTAGAATTATTCTCTTCGTTGAATATTTTATTCATTTTATAGTAGCTACTGGTTATAGGTCCATGGTCCCCGGGTTGGCTCATAACACGCGAGTGTTTTCTCATTTTATTGAACCTCGAAAATAAATTAAAGAGTTGGTCTATTTAATGAATATGCAATATTATTTATTTGGTAAATAATATTTAAAAAAGAAAAGACATTTTCTATTAATATGGCTAAAAAAGTGGAGCCCCTATTGTGGATAAGTTAGGAAAAGAAATTTTTCTAGATTTTGTCACATGTGTAATTAATTAATTATTTATTTGTTAGATAATTAATAGAAAAGAGATAAGAGATTGATTTTCTGGGAATTATCTCTTATCTTATGGCAAATATCTTTTCCTTATGGAAATAGGTAATTGTGGTGTGAAAATGATAACTTTCTCTTTACTAGTTATTTTCCTATATAAAGAGAGTTCCTCCCAACACAATATTACACACAAAAATTTGCACCAACATCAAATAAAAGAAGAGAAAATTTAGTTTCTTGTTCTAGTCATTAAGAGAAGAAATACCTAGGGTTTTTCTTGGATCATATTCGAGGAGGTTCTACGGCGAGGATCGACGTCCACCAGTCGTCGCAGGGAGATACAGTCCGAATGACTACGGCTTCTCCCTCTCCTTTTGGTAAATCTTTAACTTTCTCATAGTTATATTAATTATTTATGCGAATCAAATCATGATAAAATCGCATGCAAATTTATTCGTAGCTTCCGCTGTGCATGATCGAGCGTCTCGATCGGTGCTGTGAATCAGATCTGACGATACAATTATGGATCAGATCCGGGTTTGGGTTTCTGTATATCTAGCATCTTGACACCGTTGATGCTCCACAGGATGAGCCTATTCCTGTTGATGTAGTACACGTTACAACTGCTGACAGCCTTCCACCTACAGGTCTGTCGATGCACACTTTACAACTTCATATATTGTACATAACTTGCTATTTTATTTCCTCAATGTTGTTGTTTGGATTCATCTACACCAAGAACTGTGCTTCCGAACGCTATACTAGAATATTGTCACATGTGTATGTTTACAGTTTCCCATATAATTATTGATTACTTCCAATTAACATCCCATAATTAATTCCATCCTTATCAACACATATACCATGTACTTGATGCAACTCCGACTGATATTCAATATATTATTACATGCTCATGTACTTCAACCATGTCCTTGGGTTCTCCTCAACATATAATTCCACACATTCAACACCAACATTAAAGATGGTCTTTAGGTCCACGATCCTCCACCTGTGAACATTGGAATGCTGTAATGTGAATAGAAGAAAAAAAATTAAAAATAGTAGTACCAGATCACCAAAGTATCAACTTTGTTGTATGAATGGAAGTGTTCGACTACCTTTGCTACCTCCAACTCCAAGCCCGTTGAACAATCTACTTCTACGTTCAACATTCAGGGATCAAATTAGATCATATAATTCCATGCTCTCGTTCACCTCGATGGGTGGAAAAATTGACCACAATATAATAGATAGACAAGGTCCTTACACTTTTCGTATTAGCGGGGAAAACTATCATCGGATTGGCTCACTTATGCCACAACCTGGTGCACGAGAAAAATACATACAATTGTACATTCATGATACAGAGCATGAAGTTGAGAATCACATCAATGCCATCACAGGCGACCAATCATCAATATCATCTCTGAATGTGGAAACCGTTCGACGTTTGAAGGAAATTCTAGATTAAATCAATCCTTACGTGCATGTATTTATATGTGCACGTGATCAGTTGCTGAACAACCCTGCGTTGAGTTTGAATTTGTCAATCATTCGTAACCGAGGTGTCGACAATACATACTACCCACATCTCTTAAGGTAGCGTCTTTAGTGGTAGGTGACATGTTAGGTGATAATGCAGGTCGTGACATTATTGTACGCACCTATGAAGGTGTTCTGCAAAGAATATCTGAATTACACCCATCTTACATGCCACTACAATACCCTTTGCTTTTTCCTCACGGTACTGATGGATGGAATTCGACTATCCCGTTCTCTACATCATCTTTTAGAAGTCGTGACCATGTTTTCATGCGTGCATACTATGCATATAGGATACAATTTTGAGAATTGGAAAGGACCACATTATTACAAGGAGGGAGGTTGTTTCAACAATTATTAGTAGATGTTTGGGTTGCTATTGAGCATAACACGTTAAATTTATATCGCACTCACCAATCCCTACTGCGAGAAGATGTATACCATGGTATTGAAGATGCTATTGCAGCCGGAGACACCGTTGCATCTACTCTTAGAAGGCGTTTTGTCTTGACATCCGTCTTCACTGGAGGACCGAGAAATATGATGCAGCATTATCAAGACGCAATGGAAATTTGTCGCTATTATGGCGCTCCCGACTTATTCATCACGTTCACATGGAATCCTAATTAGATTGAAATCAAACATGAATTAAAAGAATTTCCTGGCCAGCGTGCCGATGACCGTCCAGATATTATGTGTAGAGCATTCCGTATAAAACAAAAAAGGTTATTGCACGAGCTGAAAACAAACCACATTCTTGGTAGAGTTAGAGCAAGTACAATTGATTCATTTACCAGTTGTCCTTCTACCACTTATTATTTTCTGTTACTAAGATTCTTTTTACTTTATAGATTTCTCTGTCATCAAATTCCAGAAGCGGGGTTTGCCCCACACTCATATGTCATTGACATTCGAGAATGAGGATAAGCCAACTACCGTAGAAGATATTGATCACTTAATATGTGTAGAAATTCCAGATAAAACCTTGCATCATGTGTTGTACGAGTACGTGACAAAATCTATGTTGCATGGACCATATGGTGTTGGTTACTCGAATGCCTCGTGTATGGTAGATGGCAAGTGTTCCAAATTTTTTCCTAAGCCGTTTTGCGATGGAACAACCTTTAATGAAGATGGATTTGTGTCTTATCGACGTAGAGATGATCCAACAAACTATGTAATCATTAATGAATTCACGTTGACTAATCAATGGGTTGTTCCTCACACTCCAATCTTGGTCCTTGGTCTTGAGGCACATGTGAATGTTGAGAGGGTTGCACGGCCGTCGCTCACAAAGTACCTTTACAAGTACATGTCTAAAGGCGTTGATCGAGCCAATGTTTTAATCCAAGATACGACTACTTCAGGAGAAACTAATGGCCAAACCTCCAACAATAATGTAGATGAAATCAAAGAATATCAGGACTGCATATATATCTCCGCAATTGAAGCTTGCTGGAGGATGTTTGATTTTGAGTTACAAAGGCAATATCCTTCTGTAATACGCTTGCAATACCATCTTCCTATCACCAATATGTTACTTTTAGCGATAGGGATAATCTTTTTCGTATTCCACAGCGCCAAAACATGATGTTGACAAAAATGTTTGACACCAATAGGAATAATGCATCTGCCCGGTCATTAACATATGTTGAATTTCTGACAAAATGGGTTTGGAATAAATCAAATAAGATATGGACCCACCGTCAAACTCATAAATGCATTGGCTGGTTGCCATACGCACACCCAGCATCAGGTGAACGTTATTATCTTCAAATGTTTCTTCATAAAGTTAGAGGGGCAGAAAACTTCAACCATTTGAAGACCGTAGATGGAATACCTCACCCTACATTCAGATCAACATGCATTGCTCTTGGTCTACTACAAGATGTCAACGAATGGGATCTAGCACTAAATGAAGCCTCCTTCTAGGCTTCTTCAATACAAATGAGGAATATGTTCTGCACATTGTTATTGTATTCAGAGGTTATAGATCCGAAAGTTTTTGGGAACAACACTGGGTAAGTCTTACAGATGATATTTCTCATTGACTTCGACGTGAAATCGGTACTTCAGCTATGAATGTCAGTGATGAAGAACTGAAGAACCATGGTCTTTTGGAGCTCAAAAAAATATTAAACAGGAAGGGTCGGTCATTACGTGATTACCCCGACATGCCCTTGCCATCGAACGAAGCAGCTGCCTTTTCTGTCAATAGGTTAATAAGGGAAGAATTGGACTATGATTAATTGGTTGAGACCGAGTTGTTTCAAAACATGCATTTAGGATTAAATGCAGAATAGCTATACGCATTTAATGCAATCGTTTTTTGATATGAAAATAACATAGGTGGGCTGTACTTCATGTACGGAAGCGGTGGGACTGGCAAAACCTATCTGTGGCGGGCTTTAATTTCGAAGTTTCGGTATATGAATGAAATCGTTTTATCTGTTGCTTCATCTGGAATTTCTGCATTGCTATTACCGGGGGGACGTACAACACATTCATGCTTCAAGATCCTATTACATCTAGATGACTCATCAACCTGCAGTATCAAGTATAACTCTGATCTGGTTGCTTTAATACGTAGAGCTACTCTTATAATAAGGGACGAAGCACCCATGATGCATCGCTTTGGGTTCGAAGCATTACACAAAACTATGCTTGATGTCATAAAAAATGAACCATATTATGATGCAAATTGACCTTTTGGTGGTAAATTGTTTGTTCTTGGTGGCGACTTCCGTCAAACACTACATGTCGTGACTACCGGTTCACGGGAATCCACCGTATTGGCAACAATAACAAGCTCATACATATGGCAGCATTGTACAGTCTTACATCTCACTACAAACATGCATCTTTCCTCTTGTAATTTATTTGCATCCATACGAAACAGTCATGCATATTGTTCAAAGTGGATTTTGTCAATTGGAGATGGCATCGTTCCTGCTATATCTTTGACGAATCTAGGGGAAACAAATTAGCTTAAAATACCATATCATTTCCTAATTAAGAATGAAGAAGCACCTTTACGTGAAATAATTGACTTCACGTATCCCAATCTTTGTCGATGTTACCGCGATATGTCATTCTTACGTGATAGGGAAATTTTAGCACCAAAAAACACTAATGTGGATGTGATTAATGCCATTATGTTGTCAACCATTCCATGAGTTGGTCCTACATACTTGAGTGCTGACACCATTTCACACGATGAACAACAAGATGACCAACAACACTTACACCCAACATAATTCCTTAAATCTTTGGATCTCACAGGACTACCAAGTCACTCTTTAGAGCTTAAAGAAGGAGCACCTGTAATCTTTTTACGTAATCTGAACCACTCAGAGGGCTTATGCAATGGTACGCGTGTTCAAATTTTACACTTAGGCGATAAAGTACTTCAAGTTGGAATAATTACCGGTTCTAATGCAGGTTCAGTTGTTCTGATTCCTCGCATCATATTGTCTCCGTCTAAGCTTGAAACTCCATTTCCTATATGAAGACGGCAATTCCCACTGAAAGTTGCATATTCAATGACAATAAATAAGAGTCAGGGTCAAACTTTAAGGACTGTTGGTGTCTATCTACCTAACCCTGTCTTCTCGCATGGACAACTATACGGCGCAATTTCCCGAGTTACTTCATCTTCCGGCCTTAAGATGTTAACAGTGAACAAAGATCATGAACCTTTTAATTATACTCAAAATGTTGTTTATCGTGAAGTTTTAGATTTAAACTATTGATTGTAAATAATACTGTTCCATCGCATTATATTACAGATTTTGTTTAGTATGTATTTATACAGTTCAACCATCGATTGTAATAAACATTCTTATTTGTGCCTATATAGTTTATAAACATGTAGTTCCCTTAATTATTTGACTTTTGTATAGGATGTTGCACATACAATGTTCACTATATTTATTGCACATTTTTCTTCATGCTTAGATGCTTATTGAAATTTTACTTTTTGCAAATATATATATATATATATATATATATATATATATATATATATATATATATATATATATATATATATTTCACCTAATTTGTTTTTATATTTGTATCTTGCATATAGTTAATTCACCATCTTCCAATTCAGACTCCGGTGAATTCGTTCCGCCATCTCCGATACATGTTAATCAACACCTCGGTAACAATTCCATAGTTTCAATTAACAATACATAAATCCAAGTCCGATACATTAAGTCATTAACTCGCGTGTCTCATTCATTGCACCACACAACAACAACCATTTCACACTTTCATAATTAATATTATCTCATTCAACCTACTTACAGACGACACTTTGGTAGATGCCCCTTTGACCATTAAAACGGTAACTCCTCCACATACTCATGCATGTCATGTGGATGTAGTTCATGCTACTGAGACACTTTCACCTTCAGGTGGGACAATTTACACTACTACTTACAATATACATTCTATACTGTTTACATGATTGTTTGGTATGTTGATGTCTTACATTTAGTTATTTCACATTCATCCGATTCGGATTGTGCTGAATTTGTTCCGGCATCTCCGACACTTTTTTTTTTGGTTAAAATGTAAATTATATATAACCAAAGGTATGTACAAGTACACCCTGAGTACAAAATCCAAACTGGGGTCATACCGTCTACACCAGGTGCATCCAGCAGAGCATATCCCATCCTAGTCAAAATAAAAGTGGTCATAATAGTGCCTCTCCACATCTAAATCAATAGACCAGATGCAAAGAAGCACTATAAGAGCATATCCCAAAGGTGTTGCCTGAGGTTAGCCAAAAAAAGCTCAGGCAGAACAAAAACAGCATGTATACTCCAAAGCAAAACACAGCTGCACTTCTAAACTAACTAGACGGGGAGTTAGCTAAAAGGAAATGGGGGCACCCCAACAATTCAACAAATGTACAAAAGTAAAGTAGCGGCAAGCTACTGCTCCACCATCCCCAGACCCAATCAACAAAATGGAGGGGAGTAAACTCTAAACTAATCAGGGGGGTACAATGCATGTAAAATGTAGAAAACATGAGTTTTGATGTTTCTGATCACAACAACCTCATTGATACTCGAGCCTTCCATGATTCTTTTGTTCCTTAGATTCCATATGTAGTAACAAGTAGCAGCCACCACCAATCTCCTAGATCTGGACTTCGTACTTGAGCCTCTTGCTTCTTTCTTGAGCCACTTAAGGGCACTGCAAATGGAAGTCATCTGCCTGTGCAACCCCAGCCAAGATCTCATTTCATCCCAAATCTTCTTAGTAACCCAACATTGAAAGAAAAGATGGCCAATGGATTCAGGGGCTGAATCACAAAGTGAACAAGTGAGGTCTTCCAAGTAAAACAGCCTGTCTTTGGTCAAAAGCTTCCCAATTGTTGCAAGCCAGAGGATGACACAATGTTTGGGTGTGGCCCAGCTGTTCCACACCACATTACTCCACCAAACCTTGCTCGCCTTGGGGTCTAAAAAAGTCATAAGCGCACCGATCGATTTTCCTACCGCCCTCCATTTGTTTAGCAAGCAAACAAACTCCACCTTCGGTGCCCACACCATTTACCATCAAGTCTCGATATTCGAATTGCCTTCAACGGATGGGAGACTCTTCTAGTAGGAGCATAAGACCACACAGAAGCACCTTTGAAATAGAAGTGATGAATCCACTTTACCCACAGGGACTCTTTCTCAGAATGCAGGTTCCACAAATTCCTAGTCAAAAGAGCCAGGTTCCTAGCCTTTATATTAAAGAGGCCCAGACCACCTTCATCCTTGGGTAGACACACTTGTTTCCAAGGGACAAGGGGCCTTCTCTTGGAGTCAGAAGCACCCCCCCCCAAAGGAACTTCATACACATTTCATCCAGTTTCTTAGCCACCTCACTGATAATAGGGAAGATCCCCATCCAAAAGCACAGGACACCCTGTATTATAGACCTGACAAGCTCCAACCTACCAAAGATAGAGAGTGTAGAGCCTTGCCACTTGCCAAAGTATTCTCATCAATTTTGAAAAAAGAGGGCCATAGTCCGCCACCGCAACTTGGAAGGTGCCGGAGGGATACCCAAATATCGAAGGGCATTTCACCTTCAGACATACCAGAAATCAGGAGCAGTTCTTCCTTCAAAGTATCATTGATCCCAGCAAAATATATACCAGATTTACTAAGATTAGGCAGAAGACCAGAGCATTCCCCAAAATGTTGCAGGCACTCCATAAGTAATCCCAGGGAAGTAGGATCAGCCCTGGAAAAAAGCATAAGATCATCTGCAAAGGCCAAATGAGTAATACCAAGCTCCTTACAGTTCTGATGGTGTCTGAAAGCAGGATTCTTGCCCAAAACAGTCAGCTGTCTAGAAACATATTCCATTCCAATCACAAAAAGAAAGGGTGAAATAGGATCACCCTGTCTCAATCCTCTTTTGCCCTTAAAGAACCCTTGCATATCCCCATTGATGGAAATGGAGAAAGAAGGAGTAGTAATGCAAG
This sequence comes from Gentiana straminea, assembly GCA_036785695.1. NCBI lineage: Eukaryota > Viridiplantae > Streptophyta > Magnoliopsida > Gentianales > Gentianaceae > Gentiana > Gentiana straminea. The sequence goes on along the minus strand of JAVUPR010000311.1, from coordinate 3,335,786 downwards.
CCATAATCCACTGAATAAATCTGGAAGGAAATCCAAGCTGATCCAGCATAGTCTTCAAGAACCCCCAGTGTATAGAGTCAAAAGCTTTCGTGATATCAACTTTGATCATGCATTTTGGTGTAGTTCTTGTGATATTGTACTGTCTAAGAAGCTCCTGACAAAGAAAAACATTATCCAACATGCTCCTTTCCTGTACAAACCCAGTCTGAGCCTCATTAACAATAAGAGGTAGCACCTTGGCTAGTCTAGCAGCAAGTATCTTAGAAATAATTTTATAAACCACATTGCAGCAAGAAATAGGTCTGTAGTCCTTCACTTCAGATGCATGAGAGCTTTTAGGCACCAAAGCAATCACAGCATGGTTGAGCTGTTTTAGAAGAGTACCATGCCTAAAGAATTCCAACACCACAGCATTAACATCAGTCCCAATTATGTTCCAGGCTTTCTTGAAAAACCCCACTGAATAACCATCAGGTCCAGGAGCTTTGTTATCATCCATACTGAATACCACCTGTTTAATATCCTCCACAGTGACCTCAGAAACAAGGTCTTCAAGACAATCAATAGGGAGAGTAGGGCCCTCAGAAAGTACAGCAGGGTCAATAGGAGAACAAACAGTAGCATTGCCAAGCAAACCAGTAAAGAAATCCAGAAAAGCATCAGAAACTTGTGAATAAGAGGAAGTAAAGGTACCATCATCATATTGAACAGTGCTGATGTGGTTTCTGGCCCTGTTGCTCTTTATCAAAGAGTGAAAGAATCTGGTGATCCTGTCACTATTAGCCAAAAAATGCCCTTTAGCTTTCTGAGAAAGGAAGCTTCTTTCAGCATCCACCAAGAATTGGCACTTCTTTCTTTTTTCATCAGCAATTCCAGCCAGAATCTGATTCCTAGGGTCAACAAGGTGATTAGATTGGGCCTGCTCAAGGTCAGACAGAGCAGCAGCTGCTTTAGTGGAAATATGACTGAAATGCTTCTTATTTAACTCCTTCAAAGGTCTTTTCAGTACCTTCAACTTTTTACATAATCTGAACATAGCAGTACCAGGCACAAAGGTGCTCCAAACATCCTGCACAGTATCTAAGAAAGAGACATGAGAGGACCACATATTGTAATATTTAAAAGGTCTTTTGTTACTAACAACATCATCGGACAAGCCGATCCCGCAAGGTGAATGGTCGAATGCACACCAAATAGGGGTCAAAGAAGGCCAAAGCACTATGGAAAAGATCAAACCATAAAGAGTTAACAAGGACTCTGTCAATTCTGGAAACAACATTCTTCCCAGTCCAAGTATAAAATTGCCCAGCAGATCTCATAGTAGAAAGGCCAGTGGTAATGCAGTGGATCTTGCATTTCATATTCAGAAGTTTCAACTGTACCCTGCCTTTCACCTGGCTCAAACACACTATTAAAGTCACCACAAACCACCCAAGGCAGCCCAGAATTGCTCAGATCCACCAGCTTATCCCAGAGAGGCCTCCTGGTGACCACAGAGTGCAAACCATAGACAAAAGTGGCTACACAAACAGCCCCGAAACCGAATCTTTACTTCACGGTGAATCCACCGATCTCCAAGATCGAGAACCTTAACGAGAGACCTTCCCGTGGTCCCAAAAGATGAGGATCCCGATGTGGCCATGATTATCCAAATTATCAGAACTATACCACCCAACCATTCTGATTCTAAGAAGTTTATCTCTAGCTTCCAAGTTTAACTTAGTTTCAAGGACTCCAAACAGTGCAAGTTGGTGTTGTCTAATATAATTGACCACCCCAATTTGTTTAGTAGCTCTGTTGAATCCCCTTATATTCCAAAATCCTATCATTTTTGTCTGAGAGGAGGCAAGAACCCTCATTTGACAGGTTTAATAGGTGTAGTAAATCTACCAGTTGCCTTTGACTTAGCCCCTTGTGAGCCAGCTGCTTTTTTCTTTTTGTTCTCCACTTCTTTGAATTCCAAATCAGCTAGTGTGTAGGAAGATTTGTTAGGAGTTCTTCTAACCTCAGAATCCTCAACTGCCACTCTTTTCTGTTTGTTGTAACCTGCCTTGTCTGGAACATCAGAAATACCCCCATCCTCAGTAGTACCACCATCAAAATCAGTATCCTCAACAGCTCCATCAGTTTCCTTTGCTCTGTCCACTCTAGAACCTTCATCGTTGAAATTAAGCCCTCTTTTTGCACCAGATGGGATGTTACCATCAACTGTGAACTCAAAGCTTTCATCATGTACCACTGGTTTCTTCTTGTTTCTTCTCCTTCTGGGTTTTCTAGGGATATCAGTCTCAGAATTTGGAGCATTGGTGCCAGCTTTAGTAGTATTAGTAGTAGCATGTTTCCTAGGAGCAGCAGAGTTGGTGTTAGGCTGCTTCCCCACTCCTTTAGGCATTCTTCTCACATACAACTGAGGTACAGCAGAGCCCTGGCCCCTGCAAGTATCCCGTGAGTGACCCGAAGATCATACATTTGTCACAGTATTTGGGCAGATTCTCAAATAAAACAGCTTGCTCAAGGAGCTCCCCATTAGGTAAGATGATGGGAATGATCTTTGGCAAGTTACTTTTCACATCCACTTCAACCAAGCATCTAGCAAAACTGATCCTCTCCTTAGTAACAGTGCATTGATCAGTGTACAGAGGGACACCCACAAAAGTACAGATGCTACTAAGGTATTCAGGCTTCCAGAAAGCCAAAGGGAGATTAGGTAGTTGTAGCCAAACAGGAACAATAGAGAATTCCTTTTTGCTAAAATGGAACATTTTGGGCATTCTTTTCAGTAGAAGAGTTCTACCATACACATAATAAGGTCCCCCCAACAGCACTTTGTCCATATCATCTATATTCTCAAAGGTGAAAACTAACCAACCAGAAGTGTGTTGATAAAATCTGCACTTAGCCGGCCAGGAGTTAACCATTTTCTGTACCCCTTCCTTTCCAGGATGCCTAGAGGCAAAATAACCAACCAAACTGAGCTTGCCTAATTCATCCTCTTCAACTTCCAAATCCTTGAAACTAACAGCATTAGGTTGAACTCTATTCAGATCTTCTTTTAACTTGTAACCATTAGTAATTTCTCTATTATCACCAAACAGATTGACCCAAGGAGCAGGTCCTTCTCCATTTGTTTTCTCTACATCATCTCCCACATAGCCAGAGTAATTTGGAGGCGCATAAGGAGCCTTAGGAAATTCCTCAGTAGGGACATTACTGCTAGAACCCCCCACTGAAATGATATTAACATCCCCAGCCCCTACATCATCAGCATTTAGAGGTGCACAAACACCTTTTCCCACTGTTAAACTAACCTCCTCATTAGTATTACTACCAGCAACAGTCACAGGTACAATTACAGAAGCAGTTTCAACAGCAATAATAGACAGAACAACAGACGAAACCTGTTTCTCCTTCAAAATAGCGCAGCTGTGGGCACAGAAGAATTTACAGGGGTGCCTTCCACAGTAACGGTTGGTACATCAGGTGGTTCTTCCAAATTGGTGTCTTTACCAGTCGAAGAAACTTCATTGGAGGTCAAATTAACGTTGCTTGTTCCAGAAAGAGATCTTGCAGCCTTCAAGACGTTGGGGTTAGAAGAGATCGGAGCAGGGGTCACCAAGTCAGCTTCCCGGTTATCACTTCCAGCCATCGATGCCATATCAGTATCTTTCGAAGCTTCATTACCAGCTGCTACAACTACCAGCCTGGCTTTTCCAGTCTCCAAATCCTTCAAATTTCCAGCAGAACCTGCAATCGCTGTTGAAGAACTCGATTTAGTCAATTCCGTACTGGGGCCTGAACCCCCATCTTTTCCGACCGCTGCTTCTCCGGTGACCTTCGCTGCAACAGAGGGAGAAGAATCACCAGCATTAGGAGCAAGAGGGCCAACAATTGGAGCAGTTTCTCCCAAATTCTTCGACTTCGTAGCAGAACCCGTAGCATTTTTCTTTTTCGATTTCTGTCCCATGAGGGGACCAAAAAGGGAGAAAACGCTCCAGTAATTTCAGCGAAATTAATGCAAGATGTAAGAACGTTGTTTTGTGATTAATGTTTGTAAGAAAGAAACGATATATCGCATTGAATGCAACAGATGGATCGAAATTGGCAATGAGGAACCCTAGTCGCCCCAAATCGCCAATGAGAGCTTCTCTCTCTAAATTCGATCTTGGCATCTCCGACACTTAATATCCAACATCTAGGTAACATTCTAATTTCTCAATTTCATATTAAGTCATTCAAACTCATCACATTATGTTCATAGAACACATTTCAAAGACTGCTTACAATACACAAAAAATTCCCTTTAAATCATTGTATACTATTACTTTGTCATTCCATCTATTTGCAGATGAGACATTGATAGATGCTCCGGTGACAATGGACCCTGTAAATGCTCCAGAGTTTGTGGAAATTCCTCTTGCCGCGTTACACCCACGTCCTAACAATTGGTGCATCAAGGTTCGGTTTTTGCGGCTGCTTAAACTTCACTAACATCCACATATTACATTGTGGGTTGACTTCAATGTAAGTAACATACGAACATGCTTTAAACTAACTCATTACATTTCATTAATAAGTGATAAAATATAATCTTTCCATTTGTTAGAATACATTGATGCAGGGAATGGTTCTTGATAATGTTTCTCTTGACACACAATTTGTCGAAGGCAATGTTTACTGTTTGTCAGGAATACAAGTTGAACCGTGGACACCTGGATATCATTTTTCGTCGTTACCGTACCAGCTTCTTTTCACGACTCGGACTCAAATCATCTCATTCTTCAAACAATATGATACCATACCTTGATTCACGTTCTCTTTGCGAAAGTTAATTTCCATTACACCTGAAATGCATGGCAGCAGACGCTTAGTGGGTATGTATATTTACAAAGAATATTGATATAACCGTGTCAGAAAATAATATAAACTTACACTAGAACATTACAAATATTCATGGTTTGGTGGTTTCTGCTTCTTCCTGTTAGTACACCAAGTTTGGCCAGAGAACACGTGAATTGTTGGTTCTGGACAACATGTACGTTTCAATTTTACCATTAACTCATTCGCAATTTTACACTTGCCCACATGCATCTTTTAGTCCCATGTACACTTTATACTTGCTTGCTTCCTCATAATGTAACACAAAACATATAACAGCATGACAACGATGCGCATGACATTTTGGGGAAATTTTGCCACTCATGATGGGGACATTTTATGAAGCAATATTGAGGCTAACCGAACCTTACTGGCGTGTGGTGTCTCAATAAAAGACTACAAGGGTATGCCTGTTATGTTTTGGTTATTTATCTTCTTAACAACTTTGGTAACCAGTCTCCTTTATTTATATTGTATAGGGACAACATTGTCCACAACACCGTTTACTACATTATGTGTTAATTCTGAATGGAACTTATGCGAAACCGTCCATACATGGTATGTGGGGTAATTTTGCATTTATTATTGTTCTTTGTAAATAATATCTCATATATAATATTAAATTCTCAATGTTAAACAACATTACAGGTACAAATCCAATGCATGTGCCCAAAGTATGGTGAGATGGATACACAACTCACCACAAAAAACCAACATCAAACTTATGATTGCTAATTCAAAGCCTACTAGAATAGATGACCTTAAGTTTGTCTCAAATGTATACTTTTATGTTTTATGACTTTATTTCTATATTTATATATTCATTAATGCTATTCATATTTAAAAAAAGTTCATATTATTGCAGGTCAAACATTTCCGTTGTGTAGCTACAATCAAGCATATTCACAGAAATGACATGTTTTACGAGGCATGCGTATTGTAAGAACGATGTGATTGATGTTGATGGCTACATTTATTTCTATACTTGCAATAAGCAAGTGACTCCCATCGTGCGGTACATACATATTATTATACTCCACACCATCTCACATTCATTGTTCTCTCCTAACGTGTTCAGTTTTTTTAGCTTCTGTGTTCGTGTTGATATTATAGACCAATCCGAAACCACAACCCTTCGCTTGCTTGACGAAAGTGCCTACTATGTGCTTCGTTCCTCCGCTTAGTCTTTACAGAATATGTTGACATTGGTACTTTTCTCTCCACTTTTTATTTCAACAACTATTTTCAATAATCATTTTTGGACTTTCATATTATTAAATTTACACAATTACAGGGTGATGGTCATTGTAATTTTGAGGATCATTTGAAACGTTGCGAAGGAGCACGCTACACGTTCATTGTACACGCTCCTTCAATGCCACAATTTACAACACCACTAAAAGTTATTTATGTTTTGAAAGTAAATTGGTTTGATGCATGCACTCAGGTTTTCAAACGTAAACAAAACAACACCTCATGTAAGGCGTTTAATCTCCTTTATATATAGATTTTTGAATTTTTTTTCTCATTTTTCTTTCACATGCTCACATATTTTCTTTTACTTTTTATTCCAGGTGTTAAGTAAACTTTATTGGGATGGTTGTTGTGCAATCTCACGTTCGCTTTTAAGTGAACCTTTGCTAATTTTCATTCTCAAAACTATGACAGATGTCTACACTTTTATATTTCATTGTAAATATTTGCCATCTTTTTTTTGGTTATTTTTGTTTCACTTACATAGCTCTTCAATTACTACAATATCTACAAATTTCTACATACACATATATCATTGTAAATATTTCATTCATGCTATTTTTTTTTTTGGTTTCACTTACATAACTCTTCAATTACTATTGTATCTACAAATTTCTACATACACAGATCGACTTTTTAAATATAACGTTCTACGTGCATCGTACGGGTTTCCTACTAATATATATATATATATATATATATATATATATATATATATAGTATGAACAACCTATTTATTAGTGAATGTGAATCCATTACATATTTTGTTGGATCATCTCTGCGTCGATAAGACACAAATCCGGCTTCATTAAAGGTGGTTGCATCGCAAAACGGCTTAGGAAATTTTTTGGAACACTTGCCATCTACCATACATGGGGCATTCGGGTAACCAACACCACACGGTCCATGTAACATAAATTTTGTCACATACTCGTACAATACAGGGTGCAAGGTTATATCTGGAATTTCTGCACATATTAAGCGATCAATATCTTCAACGGTTGTTGGCTTATCCTCATTCTCGAATGTCAATGACATATGAGTGTGGGGCAACCCCGCTTCTAGAATTCGATGAAAGAGAAATTTATAAAGTTAAAAGATTCTTAGTAAGAGAAAATAATAAGTTGTAGAAGAACAACTGGTAAATGAATCAATTGTACCCGCTCAAACTCTACCAAGAATATGGTTTGCTTTCAGCTCATGCAATAACCTTTTTTTGTTTTATACGGAATGATCTTCACACAATATCTGGCCGGTCCTCTGCACGCTGACCAGGAAATGATTGTAATTCTCGTTTGATTTCAATCCAATTGGGATTGCATGTGAACGTGATGAATAAGTCGGGAGCGCCATAATAACGACAAATTTCCATAGCGTTTTGATAATGCTGCATCATATTTCTCGGTCCTCCAGTGAAGGCAGATGTCAAGACAAAATGACTTTCAAGAGTAGATGCATCGGTGTCTCCGGTGCAATAGCATCTTCAATACCTTGGAATACATCACCTTGAAGTTGGGATTGGTGGGTGCGATAGAAATTTAACGTGTTATGCTCAATAGCAGCCCAAACATCTACTAAAAATTATTGAAACAACCTCCCTCCTCGTAATAATGTGGTCCTTTCCAATTCTCGAAACTGTATCCTATATGCATAGTACGCATGCACGGAAACATGGTCACGACTTCTAGAAGATGATGTAGAGAAAGGGATAGTCGAATTCCATCTATCAGTACCACGAGGAAAAGCAAAGGGTATTGCAGTGGCATGTAAGATGGGTGTAATTCAGATATTCTTTGCAGAACGCCTTCATGGTGCGTACAATAACGTCACGACCTGCATTATCACCTAACATGTCACCTACCACTAAAGCCTCAACCTCATGAGATGTGGGAAGAATGTATTTTCGACCACCTCGGCTACGAATGATTGACAAATTCAAAGTCAACGCAGGGTTGTTCAGCAACCGATCGAGTGCATTTCTAAATACATGCACGTAAGGATTGATTTCATCTAGCATTTCCTTCAAACGTTGAACGGTTTCAACATTCAGAGACGATACTGATGATTGGTCGCCTGTGATGGCATTGATGCGATTCTCAACTTCATGCTCTGTATCATGAATGTACAATTGCACGTATTTTCCTCGTGCACCCGGTTGTGGCATAAGTGAGCCAATCCGATGATAGTTTTCCCCGCTAATACGAAAAATGTAAGGACCTTGTCTATCCACTATATTATGGTCAATTTTTCCACCCATCGAGGAGAAAGAGAACATGGAATTATATGATCTAATTTGATCCCTGAATGTTGAACGTAGAAGTAGATTGTTCAACGTGTTGTGAGTTTGAGGTAGCAAAAGTAGTTGAACACTTCCATTCATACAACAAAGATGATACTTGGTGATCTGGTACTATTGTTTTTAATTTTTTTTCTTCTATCCACATTACAACATTGCAATGTTCACCGGTGGAGGATCATGGACCAAAAGACCACCATAATTGTTGGTGTTGAATGTGTGGAACTGTATGTTGAGGATAACCTAAGGACATGGTTGAAGTACATGAGCATGTAGTAATATATTGAATATCAGTGGGAGTTGCATCAATTACATGGTATATGTGTTAATAAGGATGAATTTATTAATAGGATGTTAATTGTAAGTAATGAATAATTATATGTGAAACTGTAAACATACATATGGGACAAAATTGTACAATATATGAAGTTGTAAAGTGTGCATTGACAGACCTGTAGGTGGAACATCCTCAGTAGTAGTAACGTGTACTACATCAACAAGAATAGGCTCATCATGTGGAGCATCAGCGGTGTCAAGGTCACAGGGACATCTACCAAATCGTCCTCTGTAAATAGAATTAATGTGATTTAGCTATACGGATTACGATTTAACTGTACGGATTACAATAACATACAAAGATTACATGTAATAAAAATGTCAACAAACTGCATTAAGGAAGAAAGCATAAAGGGGAACGTACCATCTCTTGACATAGCATGGGACATCGTAGACTCATCATCTGAAATAACGACACGTCTCCTTTTGGAGCCAATTGGTTGGTAAATGTATGAGTCCATACTGTGGGAAATAGATATGAGTACAGTGGTAGGTGTTACGTGATATTCTTAAAGCATTGAAAATTAAACTAAAATCTTTATAAGTTCAGAAAAATAAGTATTAGGTATATTTGTTGAAGCAATTTAATGAATATATATTTTAATTAGATAATAAGTAAACTAAGTAAGTTTTTTATTATTTAATTAATCATGTGGTTGTATGTAATTAAGTTTAGTTAGTACATAATTATATAAGTTTGGTTATTAGTACATAAACATTTATGTATTTGTAAGTAGTATAGTGATTTTTATTAGGACATACTATGGATACTTGTTAAGTAGTTTGTATAAGTATGTGTATGTCACATTAAGAGTTTGATTTTATAAGTATGTGTATGTCACATAAGTACATAAGTAATCATTATTTTTAATATTATGTAATTAGTTAGTTATTGAAATTATTTTATTATTTGTAATAAATTTAGTGATTTTAAAGAATTATGTGTTATTAATTACCCATCCTTATCACCAGTCTCCTCCTCCTCGTTTCTAGTACCCACCACCACATAACCGTCCTTTTCTTATCTTGTCTTCAAACTTAATCTGAAAAGCTCCTTGAACATTTATCTGCTTTCTTTCCTTTTCAATGAGAAACCATATTTTGTTTCAATGAAAGTTGTTTCTCCTTCATCTCGAAATAGCCTATGATGTTATGAAGACTCTGCAACACTTGAATTTTTGCTCAGATCAAAATTTTGTTGCTTTGGTCCGTGAAGGTAAGGTCGTTTTCATCTGAGAAATCTGTGCACTACCGAGGCCTATGATGTGTCTTTCTCCAAATCTCAAATCCTGATGGTGTGATGGCGAATTTTTGAAGAAAAAGGCATCCTCTTTGTTAGGCCGATGTTCAGATCTTCCTCGATGCTCAATTAAATAAAAGATGCAACTTTTCTTCTCTGTTAAAAGTCCATTCACTATGCTCTTTGATATAACGATTCATCTTAGGTAAAGTCCCGATTCAATATGAATCCGGATCAGGTATCAAAGCTATGACCCTTTCTATCTTTAATTTTCTAAATTTCGAGTCTGACTTGATAAAATCGAAAAAGCTTTGTTTCGATTGATGACTGAAGGTTATAGGATTGATGAAATTTAATTTTAATGTCCCTATTTATGACTCAATCCTACTAACGATAAGGACAGACAGCTGCCGGTCAAAGCCCTAATTGGCTGAGGAAGAATGAAGATTTGGGGATTTCATCTCCCTGATTCTTCGATTAGCGGTTGATGATGAAAGAAATCATCTTTCTGAAACCCTAAAAAACGGAGCTTGCTATCAGAGTTTGATTCAGAGCAGCCTTGAATCTTTCAAATACGTTCAGCCGATTGTATCTTGCCATCTGGTCAGGTAATGTCAAACCCGAGTTTTAAGCCGGGTTGGCTCAGGTATGGTGGGGACCCAAGGAAAGTGAATTTTATAATTTGCTTAGAGTGTAATCCTTTTTGGCTCTGAAGCTCTGTTATCTGCAACTGTGGTTTCATGAGGTTTGAATCCTCAGATTCAGCTGTTGCGATTATGAATCCTTTGGTGCTTAGAAGGAAGAAAGCATCGAGTTTTGATGCTGAAAAAGACACTGCTGAGACCGATGATGTTTACCTGAGGTCAATGATGTCCAAGTGTTGGAAATAAAATTTATGTTTTGATGATAATTCATCATATTTATTCAAAGTATTATCTTAACCCCATTGATGAAGTGCTGAAGCCATCTGTTCTAGTGAAAAGCTAAAAGATGTCTAGAACTGAATGTATAGTGATGATGCTAAATAATGCACCACCGGATTAACAGGGCCACGTGTAATCTAAGGATGAGCTATGAAGGGATCGAATGGCTAGAAATGTAGTAAAGATGGTGTTTTTGGTGATTTATGGCTGATTCCAAGAATGTATCTTGGATTGCCTACGTATCCAGTGTAATGTCCAGGAATCCAGCCTTACGTAGTTCCTGGAATGATGTATTTATAGGTACATGTCCTTCTTCTGCCCTAAACTTAGGGCGGTTTAGTCTATTGACACAAATACCCTTCACTGGGCCTGGCCCCTTGCCCAAGTAACCCTCTGGATAATGGGCTTAGGAATCTGGGCCGGAACTCATGCATCGACTCGGATAACACCGACATGGGTGTTCGAGGTGGGACACTTGCAGAATCTGCTGGTTGCTGTGGTCTTCTCTGACTTGTATCTTATTCGATCCGAGGTGGGTAATAAACTTGGACTTTTCCACACGCCAGCTGGACCAATTAGATAATTCCACGTGGAGGGGTGAAATCCCGTATCGTCATATAGGTTTTACTAGAGTCTGATATTTGTATAAGTTACATTAGACAAGCACTGTAACAGTTAGTGTGTCGTAAAACTGAAAAACTGGAAATCATTCAGAAAACTGGAAATCATCAAGATAAACAAACTGACTCAGAATACACCTACAAGAAACTGAAGAAGGTAAGTTCGCTGAGGGACACAGACTCAGTTGGCTTATCTAGAAGTTGAAGAACTGAGGGTCACATACTCAGTTATTAAAGATTGAAGAATTGAGGGTTCAAACTCAGTTATGAAGATTACGTCGAGACTGTAAAGTTAGACTTCAGGCAAGATTGTGGTGACCTGAACTGACCTTATGGATCTTGTATGAAGACCTAAGAATCATAAGGACAATGAGTTCTTAGATGATAATGTGTCATGGTGTACTCTGATTAAGTCAATTATAATCGATGAAACCGAGTACCGATATTTGAAGAAGAGTAAAATCTCGCTTAATGCTCCAAGTCGGTCAAGAAACTCGACAAATGATAAACTCAGCATAAAACTGATAAGGAAACTCAGTTTTATATGTCAGTCATCCAACAAACTGATAGTACAGTTGAACGTTATAAAGGAAGCAATTTTATTGGATGAAATACTGACACAGCATAACAGGTCAGAAAATATAGCCGTTACAAAATAGACGTTGATACAATTCGAATTGAAGCCAAATGAACGTTGGACCTCATACTATAAATAGAGGACTTTGCACCAAGGATTAAAATACACATATGATATACAAGATATCACAATAACAAGAATTAAGTGTGCATTAATCATTCGAATTGCTATCATCTTTGTGCTATAACAAGATCATATCTAGAAATTCTTCAAGTGTTCAAGCTACACAGATTTTATCAAGAATCAGACACTTTGAAGAACCACAAACAAGAATCAATTTATTGATTCTCAGCCAAACTTTGATTCTACATCAAAGGTTTTAGACTGTGAAGCAAACCGGGAAGGTTTCGCCAAGGATAGTTGTGATAAGCAGTCGGGTAGACTGTGTTTGTGGTGGTAGCTGGTGAAGAGGCAATTCCACCCTCTAAGGACCAGTGTTCAAGCAATTGAAGAGCAGCAATTCTACTTGTTCTACAACTGTTTAGATAGTGACGCTAGGGATTAGCAAAGGACTATTGTTTAGGACTTTTTGTAACAGTTCACCTCAAGAAGTTCTAGTGGAATTTTCCTCCGCACCACAGGGGAAGAGAGGACGTACAGGATTACACCACCTGGAACCTCTATAATATTTGCCTTATTTACTTTACGCACTTACTTATTTATTCAGCATTTATTTACAGCATTTTGATAATTGATATTTATACACCTCACAGTTCACAAACTGACATTCATCAGAATTCAGCTTACTACACTCAGTTTTCACAAGAGAATAACAAGATCAAGAAAAAGGCTAAAACTTAATCCGCTGCCGGTTGACTCAGTTTTAAGCTTAAGTCAGTTTGACTTAAACTCAGCTTAGTCAGCCTAACTCCACACAAGTTTAACTGAGCCTTATTTTGTTTTAAATCCAGTTTTAGGGACAAGTTTATTCACCCTCCCTCTAAACTTGTGTTAGCCTTTCCAAGGGACCAACAATTGGTATCGGAATCATTTGCTCCATATCTCCTCTAGTTGTTCTCATTTGAAAGCTTAGTTCCAGTCAATTTACTCTCAGTCTTCACTCACTCACTATGGATAACAATCAATATGCAAGACAGATGCTTATGTGCAACATGGACAGATTTGACGAATATAAACGTCGTATGCAGGCCTTTCTAGCAGCTACTCATGATGAAATGATGAATGTACTCACTGATGGACCAATTCAGATTACTTATATGCCAACTGTTGATGGACAGCAAGTTCGAGTTGCAAAGCCCAAATCCGAATGGACTAGTGATGATCGCAAGCGAAACAATCTCAACAATGTTGCTATGGACTTTATCCTCAGGACTCTTGAGAGCAACATGTACTTAAAGGTGAAAGAATGCACAACTGCCAAGGAAATGTGGGACAAACTACATCTTGTTTGTGAAGGAACAGATTCAATCAACGAAAATAAAATTTCTGTTGCAAAACAAAAGTTTGAAAATTTCAAGATGAAATCTGGAGAAACTATTGACCAGATGGAAACAAGATTCAGTGCTATCATGGATGAATTAGATCTACTCAAGATTGAGTACTCCAAGAAAGTTATCAACACAAGAATCTTGAAGGCATTACCAATGTGCTGGAAAATGAAGGTCACTGCTATGGAAGAATCTAGAAGACTTGACATAGAGGACTCTTTCAAAATCTTCTCAGATCTGAAAGCTTATGAATTCAGTGAAGATTTTACAAGTACAGCTGCAATAATCAAAGCTCTGGAAGAACCAAAGACCACAACACTCGCAGAAACATCAAATGACATTCAAGAAAACTCATCAAGCAATCTTCATGAATTGGATGAGATGGAAGAACAAATGGCTCTAATGATGAATAGAATTCGAAGAATGAAAAGTGGACACCCAGTCACTCAGAAGTTCATCAAGAGGACTCCTGAGAAAAGAAAAGACGATGAATATCTCTATTTCAACTGCAAGAAACCTGGACATTATAAGGCTGAATGTCCAGAACTGACCAAGAAGACTCCACCAAGAAGAGTTGGTAGAAGAGCACTCCTTGCTGGAGATGAGTCAGATTATGAAGCTGGTACTGAAAGATTATCAGATGACACAGCTTTAATGGCACACATGGAAGATACAAATGAGGTATGTGAATCAAATTCCAAATATTCTTCAGCTCAGATTTCTATGCAAAATGCATGTTCTTCGACTGCTAACTCCAATCCAAAAAATCAAGAATTAGAAGAAACACTTGATGAATTGATGAATCAGCTAGTAAATATACAAGGTGATTATGAAACAATTAAAGCTGAGAAGGAAAGTCTAATTTTTGATGTTGAAAGATTGAAGTCTGAATTAAAAGTGTTGAAACTGACTAGAACTGATAAAAAAATGATTCGACATCGCCTATCAGTATCGACGCAAAGAATCGAATCATTTGTTCAATCAAGTTCGGTTACCGGATTCAAATCAGGAAAACCGTATGGAGACAAAACAGGTTTATGATTTGATACACGAATCTTCTAAGAATGGAACCAAAGAAAGTTGCTAAACCTAGTACCAAAGCGGTATTTAGTTTGTAGCCGAGCAACTTCCACAACCGAGAAAATTGTTGAACCAAAAAGCCAGTATCACATAAGACAAATCAGTTTTCCAAGAAAACAACTAGATTTACCAACAAAGGTAAACCAAATGGTAAATCAGCTGTATCTCAAGAAAACCGAACTGGGAAATCAACTACCGGGTCCACAAAAACCAATCAAGTCAAGAACAAGAAAAATTACAATCAAAGTAAATCCAAGAATGTCAATCATTCAAAGATTCACACATTCAGGGGAAAGGAATGTTAGGAAATCTACGCGGGAACGCAGCGGAATTCAAAAATTTATTTCCTATCGACCCAAGAACGACTTCGTTTAAGCAATAAACAAATAAGTAATAGACGGTGGTTACCTTGGTTGATCTAAAAGATCGACGCTTTGACCGTCTAAGGAGAGTAGTTCTGCATAGAGCCGCCCAAGTGTTCGGCCTCTACCGCTAGTCCACACGAACAGCCCGCCGGAATCCCATCATGGATTGCTATTGGAAAACTCCGGTTGCTAGACCGGCCCTTCCCCTCTCTCCAACTCTCTATAGGATGCTCTCTATTTTACACAAGAACTATTAGTTCTTGGAATTGTGTTGTACAAAAGAGCTTGACACCCACCTCTTATTTATAGTCATAGGTGGTGCCCCAATAGAGTAGAAAGGAAGAAAACATTTTCCCAAAAAAATAAGGAAAATATAATTGATTGATTAATCTCATTTATTATAATATCTTATATTGAATAAATCTAGGATATTGTCAATATCTTATATTGAATATTTCCAAGATATTGTCAAGATCTTATATTGACAATATTTATCTTATTACCATAAATCAATTTACACTTGTGTATATATCACATATATATTACACAAATAAATCTGTATATTATATATATATATATATCTACACACGGTGCGCATGCATGCAAATCCAATTTGCATTTAATGTACACGCATGCATTCATAACATATATATATTATTTTATTTTATTAATATCTAATATTAATAATAGGTAATATCATTAATTAAATTGCACAATCCAAGTGTATCTTATACACACACAAATTGCGCCACCTTAGCCAATAAATTGGTATCCAGAATATTCTTTAATTAATCAATATAATTAATATCTTGTATTTTATTTATTCATAATAAATAACACCATATTAATTTACCAATATTACCTTTATAGTCTCGAGATAAACTTTCCTTATTTGGTTATCATCTATAACCACATTTTAATCCGGCTAGATGTTCATATGTGTGTGACCCGATAGGCTTCCGAATATGTTGGCCGCAGACACAAAGTGCAAATTACGAAAATGCCCTTCATGCCTAACGATCACGGGATTGCGTCTAGCAACACACCGTGACCCCCAATCATCGGAAGAGTCAAATGCAATGACTACTACCTTTCATGTGAAACAGTTACCGTGTAACTTACAATCCTATCGCTGTAATAATATCCATACGGTCGTTAGTCGAGTGTCAAAACATCAACGACCGTATCTTATAATCTGGATATCATGCTCTCTCGAAGTAACTCGTTTACTCCCACTTTGCAAAGATTCACGAGAGTAAGACATTCCTTATAAGAAGGCCATTTCGGATATTCAATCCCAATCATAGGATACGCGATTCCTGGACGACCAATCATGTATACTCCGCATGCTTCAGTATTATACCCAATCACTACCGCATGATCGCCCCGTGGCTAAGGGAAACCTCAATAGTGTCAAAGCATGACAATCCACACCGTGATGCCATGAAGACTCCGGTCTTAAGGATAATTACACAACCTCCACATAGTGTGACACTTATCCATGTAAGTGGGTCAGTCTAACGTACGAATTCTCTAATACACGTCCACGTACAGTCCAAGTGTCTCTACACTTCGATAGACGAGATCAATCCCTGCCCTAAAGACAGAAGACATCTAATACGTGCTAGCCTGTTCATACTATCAATGCCCTGTTTAATAGTACATCAGCCTAGAGACATTTAAGTATCAAACTTGTTAAAGTGATTAGAGATCTCATCAACCATAATCGCCTATCATGGTTTCTCTATCACAGTTTAATACTAAGGACGTTATCACATAAAAATTCATAATTGGTTCTTTAAAAGAACATATATATGACAACATAAAAGCCATTTTATATATGTATAAACATAAAGAAATAGTAGAAATGATCCGACCCGGTCGGATCCGGTCCAATCCGATTGGGTTTAGGACACTATTCCAACAATCTCCCACTTGGCCTAAAACCAATCACTCGCACACACAAGACCAAGTTGAAACACAAGAATCTTATGCAATACTCGCAACCAGCTCTAGCCTTAAACGGATCGCTATCCATGAGGACTCAGACTATCTTCATATCATGTTCCAAACGACCAAGTCAAAGGAACCGCCTCAACACACACATGAAACTCTGACGAGAACCTGGTCCTTGCTTCAAGCAATGAATCCACTTACTATTTCAGCTATATAGAAAAAGTGGAAGAACCGTACAAGGTTCAGGAATGAACCTTCTAGATCCTTGTACTGCTCCCGCTGCGCCTCTAAGGCACTACTGTGTTTTGGCCTAGTTGTAGAATTTACAGTGACCCATATGCTAGAACTTTTCCAGCTCACTGTATCACTTAATCAAAGTGATTGCAAACCCAGACAGTAGCTCCCACTCGCCTTCATAAGACTCATGATATACGTCTGTATATCTACGTTTATTTATTTCCAAGTTTCAATAAACTAGGAACCTTTCCTTATTTAAGGACATTCTCGAAATTCACCAGATCTACTTTCATACTTGCTCATGACTATTCATGGAGTATGAACATCCGGCATTACCTTTATGATGATTCCTATCGCAGTAGCAAAGGAAACCTTCATAACCATCATCTTTCACCTTATCTTTAGGACTAACATCCTAACATAGATAGATCTTGAGAACACCGGCTGGCAGTATCTCCTTACGCGATCTATGCTAAACTCTTTTAGCATCACATCTATATAGGTAACTATAATTTAACAGCAATTAAATCCATCACTATAGATTCTTATTTCTAAAATAAGAACAGCTAATTCAAGTGCTTTCGTAAAGACCTTGAACTACCAAACATTAATTGACTGTGACATGGGGTGACAATTCTCGAGAGAGATATCCAATACCTTACTCAAAAATCGTAACACACTCCCACTATCCTTCTTGCACATTGGTTATGTCCTTATTTTGACTAAATCAAACTCCTTGATTATCAAACAAAGAAATTGTCTAGAGAAACTTGTTTGAGTCCATAAATGGATCTCATGGGCTCACATATCATGTTATCGTCTATGAACATCGAGCTGTCTGCCCAATGTCTTCAACACTATCATATAGCCATGATACGAAGTTATCACAAGCATAGTCTGAATAGAACTGGGCTCAGCCTTACAGGGACATTCCCTCTAGGTAAGACAGACTAGGTTCACAACCTGGTTGTCACTGATTGAACCTAATTCAGATATTATGGCTCCTGGCCATGTCTCTCAATCTTGCCTTTTAAACATTCCTTCATAAGTCGTGAGATATTCATTCTTCAAGATGAACATACCGGAAGCCTTTTCAGGCTTGAGGTTATCCATAGACTTACAGAACTTTTGTGTGCACCGAGCAGTGTTTTACACCTCATCGCTATGTGGCGTCTGCTCATGTTCCTATGGTTGAATATATCTTTGTGGTTCTCAAACTCTTTTGAGATCTGATTCACTCCCACTGTTTCTTTTGGAAGAAACACTTCCTTTAGAAGACAGCATGTTTGGAGACAAACATTTTGCTCCGCGAACAAGTAAATAATATCCAGCGTGCTAGCTAAGACTTTCCACAAAGTTGCATATGTCGTACTAGGCTCCAAGCCCCTTTTTGACTTTGCCTATGATAACTTCGAATCATCGGTTAAGATAAATTTGACATTATCGCCTTCCATATCTAATGTGGAATTTATTCAACCTTTACTCTTCGGAACTCGGTTAAGTATAAGGGCACTATACCGAAACGGGTAAGGGATCCTTTGCATGGCTTTCGTCACACCTTTATCATATAAAGTGTTGTTTCCATATTGGGAACACAATCTAATTGCGTATCCAAAAGATGGTATCCTTCAAGGGAGAATCTTATTCCTTTTTTAGACGACTTCTGAAACACCCTTCAGGTATTAATTACTTCAATCCAATTGAAGATTAATTCCTAAGTAGCTCATCAATCTCATATTCGTACTAGCTCGAACTTTTTGGGCTTTTGGAATTATGCACTTCACTGAGTACACTTGACTATTTCTAAAAATAGTCGTAGAGACTAATAAACAATTATTTGTGGCATTAATTGTCACAAGCCAACAAACATCGGTATGTTTAGGCTTCAGACAATTTTTCTAGAATTTATAACCTTTTCATAAAAGGGTATTTTAGTCATCTTTAGATAAGATACGTATTACCCACGTGATTCATAATCATATGGTTCAACATCATCGGAATGACATTTAATTACACGCTTCCCTTCCAGAGAGACTATGTCTAGAGTAACCACAAATCACGGATAATAACCATACAAATATTTAGTTGAGATCCCATCACTTATATCAACTATATAGTGACATCAATCTAGTATGTTAAGTTCAGTGACCTTTCAATTTTATCGGAATAACATTTATTCTTTACAATTGAATATGTCTACTAAATCCTAACAATAACTGAAAGCATGTTCTTTATAAGAACCGGAACATAATAACATTTATTTAGTTCCCTTATCAGTTTACTAGATCCAGAATATGGTAAGTGTTACAACGTTTGCTTCACCTTCCATATATGTATTTAATCTTTCAAATTTAATCACACTCACAAGATATCATATATCTAAGAGTTGACTTGAACTTAGATAGATTTATCTCAACTCACTCGCCTAGAATAGAAACTTCAATAAGTTCTCTATTTAACCACATGCCCTAACTTTCCTTTTTAATCCTTTAAGCACTTGTAAATGTTTCTTAGTGTAGTCTTCATAAGACTTAAGAAAGATCACAAGAGCTATGTCTTTGATTTCCTTTCATAAAGAAAATCTAAAGTTTATTAAATAGTTTATTTATCCTTTTGAATCGTATTCAAAACATTGACTATTTAATTAACCTTTAAGCAATGTTTAAAGAATTAAGTCAATACTTAAATCTTACAATTTTGAAAATAACCTTTCCAAAATTAGATGTGGTCATTCTTATCCAACGTTTGAATTAATTGTCATCATATGACTGAATGATCATATTGGATCGTATCCAATGAGCTACCATTTTCTTTAATAATTAAAGTCTTGGAGGACTCCATCAAATATGTAGTCTCCTTGACTTTAGCTACTATAACGGGATTGCTCGTGTCATTGCATTATTTTAAAAGGATCAAAATTTACTTAACCATTCTTGAGAACCTTTCTCAAACAGTCATAATTTGGTTTTACTAATCGAGAAAAACATAAATATAAAAGTTTCTAAAAAACTACAACATAAAAAATGAAGATAAAAGAGTGTTGTTGTCTATACACGCAAAATCAAATATGGTCTTTGGGATTATGATTTTGCTCCCACTAGTCAACTACTCACAATTGACTTTCAAGGATTTTTCAAAATCCTTTAGTGGCTGGAATCCTTTCTAGTTGACTCGATCCCCGACGTGGGCCGATCGATCGGATCAATTTTGATGGGTAGGTACTTCTTACCAATTGCGTCTAACGCGACTTCCAGTGGTTTGACTAGTCAACTCTTTGACAGTTCACATCGTCTATGTGATAGTCAACCTTATGTCTCTAAAATCAGACGGTCCTGACGTGGGCCAATCACCGCAAGATTCTTAGTTGAGTCGTAACCCAAGTATTCATGAGATCTCATAACGACCATATCTCGATAATGACGATATACCCGTGGTAGGTCAACTCCCGACGTGGGCCGATCAGTTGGATCCGAACAATGGCTCTTCACCGTCACTATAATATTGGGAGACATATTATAACTCAATTTTTGTTGTGGGAGTAATTTTTAAATTAATTCACTTAATTAATTTCGAATTAATTCTCTTAATTAATTTATTACGGTCTCATCAAATATATCTATCTCTATAGACATACATCCTACACATTTATCTAGATCGTGGCTAGTCATGCATCTATCGTATCATATAAAATAAATACAAGCACAAAATAAATAAATGCATAAAATAACCGGTATGATCATGGACTTTTCCTAGGTGCTGTTTCGAATACAAACTGACGAAACCGCGGGTCACAATCTAAGGGTAGCTACAACCGCCAATAGGATCTTTAATGCTCCATTCTCCAATGGGATCTGTATTTTCATCTTTCTTTGGTCTTCATTTTCTGCTCCATTCTTGTTACATTTAATTCTATCTAATAAAATAAATACACCCACCGCACACGGGGGGAGCTAACGGGAATGGGATGAATGCAGAAAATAAACTAGGTCACGTTCTTCATAACGGCCAAGGACAATTTTTAAACAAACAGAAAATTAAATCATTCACATCTATCCTATCGGTCGAGTCCATGATCAATCGGGGTCCATATAATCATATTATATCTACTATATCTAATCCATACAATAAAATCTTATGAAAAAGATAAAAATAAAATTTAACTACTTGCGTCTTAATTAATCAATTAACATTTAATCTATTAAATAATTTTATCCAATCAATTAACTAATTAAAATTTAATTAATTAAATGATTCAATCGAAATAAAATTAACGATTAATTTTAAACGATTTTAATATTTTAATTAATTGGAACTACTCCAAAAATAAATCAAAATTAAAATTAACTCTCTTTCGTTTCTTTCCTTTTGATTGTTAATCAAAAGGGATGTCTTTGGTTTCCTAAACCAAAAGGCATCTTCCTAAACCAAATTTGGTTTAGGCCTGGCCACTTTCCAAAATCAAAATTTTGGAAGTGCCCTAGGCCTAGGCCTTTTACAAATCAAATATTTGGAAAGGGCCTAGGCCTATTCCAAATCAAATATTTGGAAAGGCCAAATAATTTTGGTTTAGGCACAGCGCCACTTTCCAAAATCAAAATTTTGGAAGTGGCCTAGGCCTAGGCCTTTTCCCAAATCAAATATTTGGAAAGGGCCTAGGTCTATTCCAAACAAAGTTTGGAAAGGCCATTATTATTTTAATGCCATGTGGCATCCCAATGGCCCGAACTATTTAAACCATTGGTTAGCCACATGACACAACTAAACAAAGGAGGAATTACCAATCACAACTATGAACCATATTGAATCACAAAATACACAAAACAAAAATTTGGAGATCCGCCGGCATTGACCGGTCAACCGACTGCCGGCAGCAGGTTGCCCTGCTGCCGCCGCCGCTGCCCAGCCGCCACCGGTAGTGGTGCCGCCGCCAGTCGGCCGAGCACCACCCGATCTCGTTTTTTTTCTTTCTTTTCATGTATCAATTTTGCAAATAAAAAATCTTTCATCTTTTAATTACGTGATTTAAACGATAAAATTAACTACGCAAATTAACATGCTTATTGCTTAAGCTCGAAGCTCGCTCTAATACCACTGTTAGGAAATCTACGCGGGAACGCAGCCGAATTCAAAAATTTATTTCCTATCGACCCAAGATCGACTTCGTTTAAGCAATAAACAAATTAAGTAGTAGACGGTGTTTACCTTGGTTGATCTAAAAGATCGACGCTTTGACCGTCTAAGGAGAGTAGTTCTGCATAGAGCCGCCCAAGTGTTCGGCCTCTACCGCTAGTCCACACGAACAGACCGCCGGAATCCCATCATGGATTGCTATTGGAAAACTCCGGTTGCTAGACCGGCTATTTTCCCCTCTCTCCAACTCTCTATAGGATGCTCTCTATTTTACACAAGACTATTAGTTCTTGGAATTGTGTTGTACAAAAGAGCTTGACACCCACCTCTTATTTATAGTCATAGGTGGCGCCCCAATAAAGTAGAAAGGAAGAAAACATTTTCCCAATAAAATAAGGAAAATAGAATTGATTGATTTATATTATAATATCTTATATTAAATAAATCTAAGATATTGTCAATATCTTATATTGAATATTTCCAAGATATTGTCAAGATCTTATATTGACAATATTTATCTTATTACCATAAATCAATTTACACTTGTGTATATATCACATATATAATACACAAATAAATCTATATATTATATATATATATATATATATCAACACACGGTGCGCATGCATGCAAATCCAATTTGCATTTAATGTACACGCATGCATTCATAACATATATATATTATTTTATTTTATTAATATCTAATATTAATAATATGTAATATCATTAATTAAATTGCACAATCCAAATGTATCATATACACACACAAATTGCGCCACCTTTGCCAATAAATTGGTATCCGGAATATTCTTTAATTAATCAATATAATTAATATCTTGTATTTTATTTATTCATAATAAATACCACCATATTAATTTACCACTATAACCTTTATAGTCTCGAGATAAACTTTCCTTATTTGGTTATCATCTATAACCACATTTTAATCCGGCTAGATGTTCATATGTGTGTGACCCGATAGGCTTCCGAATATGTTGGCCGCAGACACAAAGTGCAAATTACGAAAATGCCCTTCATGCCTAACGATCACGGGATTGCGTCTAGCAACACACCGTGACCCCCAATCATCGGAAGAGTCAAATGCAATGACTACTACCTTTCATGTGAAACGATTACCGTGTAACTTACAATCCTATCGCCGTAATAATATCCATACGGTCGTTAGTCGAGTGTCAAAACATCAACGACCGTATCTTATAATCTGGATATCATGCTCTCTCGAAGTAACTCGTTTACTCCCACTTTGCAAAGATTCACGAGAGTAAGACATTCCTTATAAGAAGGCCATTTCGGATATTTAATCCCAATCATAGGATACGCGATTCCCGGACGACCAATCATGTATACTCCGCATGCTTCGCATCATACCCAATCACTACCGCATGATCGCCCCGTGGCTGTGGGAAACCTCAATAGTGTCAAAGCATGACAATCCACACCGTGATGCCATGAAGACTCCGGTCTTAAGGATATTTACACAACCGCCACATAGTGTGACACTTATCCGTGTAAGTGGGTCAGTCTAACGTACGCATTCTCTAATACACGTCTACGTACAGTCCAAGTGTCTCTACACATCGATATACGAGATCTATCCATGCCCTAAAGACAGAAGACATCTAATACGTGCTAGCCTGTTCATACTATCAATGCCCTGTTTAATAGTACATCAACCTAGAGACATTTAAGTATCAAACTTGTTAAAGTGATTAGAGATCTCAACAACCATAATCGTCTATCCTGGTTTCTCTATCACAGTTTAATACTAAGGACGTTATCACATAGCAATTCATAATTGGTTCTTTAAAAGAACATATATATGACAACATAAAAGCCATTTTATATATGTATAAACATAAAGAAATAGTAGAAATGATCCGACCCGGTCGGATCCGGTCCAACCCGATTTGGTTTAGGACACTATTCCAACAAGGAAGACTATACCCCACTGATGATGATTGGAATTTTACTGCATCTATTAGTAAAACTGACAATAACAATCATTCCAGACAGAAAACCTATCAAAGGTTTCAGTCCAAGACTCAGCAGAGGGCTAATCTCAGCTCTCAGCAAAAGTCCCAGTACCAAGGTCAGTTCAGACCTCAGTATAGAAGGAATGACGGTTATCATTCTAGCTTTAATTACATAAAGCAACATGGAAATAAAATTCAGTCAAAAGATCTGAGAGATAATATAACTAAGACACAATTCAAACATAGACACTATGGGAGTGTGGCTTACATATATGAAAATAAGTGCAACAATATCCAAAGAATCCCAAAAGGATATATTCTCAGAGTTGTACTGACAACTGACCCCTATGGACCCAAACTGAGTTGGGTACCTAAAAATGTTTAATTTTTATTGCAGGATATATGGTACTTTGACAGTGGTTGCTCTAGGCACATGACAAAGAGCAAAGACTATCTCAGTAATTTTATTGCAAACGATGGAC
Source organism: Gentiana straminea (assembly GCA_036785695.1). NCBI lineage: Eukaryota > Viridiplantae > Streptophyta > Magnoliopsida > Gentianales > Gentianaceae > Gentiana > Gentiana straminea. The sequence goes on along the minus strand of JAVUPR010000311.1, from coordinate 3,310,913 downwards.
CAAAGGTTAATTTTGGAAGTAAAGACAAACATGGATACACCAAAGGTTATGGCACCTTAATCCGGAATGGACTTTCAATCAAGAATGTATCTTATGTAGAAGGACTACACTACAATCTACTCAGCACCAGTCAATTCTGTGATATGGGATACAAAGATACTTTTGACAAAGAATTCTGCATTGTCATCATCGAATCAGCTTATCAAGTTATCCTAGCCAGAAGAAGAAAAGAAAATATGTACGTAGTAGATTGGACAACAGCCGTTGCTGAAACCTGTTTGCTTGTGCATACAAAATCAGAAATCAGTTGGCTATGGCACAAGAAACCGAGTCATCTTAATTTTGATGACATCAACACACTTGTTAAGAAGCAGTTAGTCATTGGACTACCAGAAATATCATATACGAAGGACAGCTTATGTGATGCTTGTCAACAAGGAAAGCAAACAAAAGCAAGTTTCAAGACCAAATCTCAGCATTCAACAACCAGACATCTGGAGTTGCTACACATGGACTTGTTTGCACCGATTACACCAATTAGTATCAGTGGAAAGAAGTATACATTGGTGGTAGTAGATGATTTTTCAAGATACACTTGGGTAATTTTCTTAACCAAGAAAAGTGAAACCAAGCAAAGACTTAGAGAATTACTCAAGAGACTTCAGAATCAGAAAGGAGTATCAGTTGTAAAAATAAGATCATATAAGGGAACTGAATTCCTCAACAGCGTAATTATTGAATACAGTGAAGAGAATGGTGTCTTACACCAACTAGCTGCCATAGGAACACCTCAACAGAATGGTGTAGCTGAAAGAAGAAACAGAACACTCAAAGAAGCTGGGAGGACTATGATCTGTGAAGCAAAACTACCTGAAAGATATTGGGCAGAAGAAGTTAACACAACTTGTTACACACATAACAGAGCTCTCGTGAACAAAAGACATGAGAAGACCCCTTATGAGATTTGGAATGGAAGAAAACCAAATGTCTCATACTTTCATGCTTTTGGAAGCAAATGTTTCATACACAATAATGGGAAGGATCAACTTCATGTTTTTCAGCCTAAAGCTGATGAAGGAATTTTTCTAGGATATTCAAGTGTCAGTAAAGCATTTAGAGTACTAAACAAAAGGACACTCAAGCATGAAGAATCAATACATGTAGTATTTTATGAACCAGACTTCCTAGGTGAAACAACTGAAGACCGACAAGAACCAGTTTCTAAGTCTCATTTACCAGTCATGCCAGAACCAGTTTCAGTTGACATTGGAAGACTGCAAATTTCAGAATGTTCAGATCCAGATCAGTCTCAGTTTCCAACTACTCAACAAACCACTCCTGAACTATATGTTCCTGATCCAAATAAAGAAATTCAAGAACCAGCTCTTGAAGAACCAGTCGAATAAGATATAGATCCTTTGATGCAAACACCCACGTATCAATGGATGAGAGATCACCCTAAAGATCAAGTAATTGGTGATACTCAAACTGGCGTTCGAACAAGACATCAACTAGATGCAATGATTGCATGTTTTCTATCACATTCAGAACCTAAAGAAATTGAAGAAGCTTTGAAAGATCCAGACTGGATATTAGCTATGCAAGAAGAACTCAATGAATTTGAGAGAAATCAAGTATGGGAATTGGTAGATAGACCAGTTCATGTCAATATCATAGGAACCAAATGGGTTTTTAGAAACAAACTTGATGAAGATGGGAATATCATCAGAAACAAAGCTAGACTTGTAGCTAAAGGATACTCTCAAGCTGAAGGCATAGACTTTGATGAAACCTATGCACCAGTTGCAAGATTAGAAGCAATCAGATTATTTCTTGCCTTTGCAGTTCACAAGAAGTTCAAAGTTTACCAGATGGATGTTAAGAGCGCATTCTTGAATGGAATTCTTGAAGAAAAAGTATACGTTCAACAACCACCTGGATTTGAAATCAAAGATCAAGCTGACAAAGTTTTCAGACTAAGGAAATCTCTTTATGGACTTAAACAAGCACCAAGAGCTTGGTATGAAACTCTATCTCAGTTTCTGGTGGATAATGGATTTATCAAAGGAACTATCGGCAAAACATTATTCAGAATGAAAAATGGTGAAAATACTCTACTTGTTCAAATTTATGTTGATGACATTATCTTTGGATCAGAAGATGAACAATTATGTGAGAAATTTGCAAGTTTGATGAAAATCAAATTCCAAATGAGTATGATGGGAGAATTGAATTACTTCCTCGGTTTACAAAGATGATGGAATTTTCATTCACAAAAAAAAGTATAGAAGAAAACTTATCAAAAAGATTGGTATGGAAAAATCTACCGGAATTTCTACACCAATGGGGACCAACATCAGGCTAGACGAAGACAAAGAAGGAAAAGATGTTGATCAAACACTCTACAGAAGGATGATTGGAAGCTTACTCTATCTCACAACAAGTAGGCCAGATATATCATTTACTGTTGGTGTATGTGCAAGATTTCAGTCGAAACCCAAGGAAAGTCATCTCACAGTTGTGAAAAGAACCTTGAAATATCTGAAAGACACAGATGGAGTTGGGATATGGTATTCAAAAGACGGAGAATTCAAGCTGATTTCTTATTTAGATTCAGATTATGCTGGATGCAAAGTGGACAGGAAAAGCACATTAGGCACATGTCAGTTACTAGGAAATAGACTTGTGTCATGGTTTAGAAAGAAACAAAACTCAATCTCAACTTCTACAGCTGAAGCTAAATACATAGCAGCTGGAAGTTGTTGTGCTCAAGTTTTATGGTTTAGACATCAATTAAGGGATTATGGGATAGAAGAAGGAATGATTCCCATAATATGTGATAACACAAGTGCAATTGCAATCACTGATAATCCAGTTTTACACTCAAGGACAAAGCACATAGATGTACGTCACCACTTCATAAGAGATCATGCGGAGAAGAAGGATATCACGGTTCTTTATGTACCTACTGAAGATCAGTTGGCAGATATCTTTACAAAGCCATTGGACAAAGACAGATTTGCCAAACTGAGAACTGAATTAGGGATAATTAAAGTCAGCTGAAATCAGTTAAGCCAGAAAATCGTCAAGGGGATTAATCTTTGTTATGATGGGTGCGCTCACTTAACAGACTAGTCATTGACATCAACAATTTCAAACTGATCAACTGAAACTGAAATTGGATAATTTTCTGAAACTGAAAGTTACATCTTCAAACTGACTTCAATCTCCGTTTTTATTCCAGTCAACTTGAGTCAAAGGTTGACAAGATAAAAGCGACAGCGGTTATATCGCATTAAATTACCGCAGTTCCTTTTGTCAGAATTTCGCGTGTAGACCCCATGTTTGTCAGAACATTACATGTATCGGTTACCCAAAACCATCGTGGAATTTGAAAGGTTGTACTACTCAACCACCAGAATTTTCTACCTATTTATTCAAATTCCGTTCACATTATTTTTCAAAATCTTCAAAACAAAACATACTCCTCAAAATCTCTTTCTTCTCAAAAATCAACTTTTGTGTTCACACCCAAACATGGCCACTTCAGAAAAATCAAAACAAGAAAGATTAATAACAGAGTTAGATGAACTGACATTCGAAATGTATGAAGCTATGTGTCAAAACACTCTTTTAGCAAGCTGGGTATGTGATAAAATTGAGAAACAGCCAGGCTTGAGAAACATTTTGGAAGTTAAGTTCAAAGAAGAACATGATGTAGAAGGAATTTTGCAATTCTGGCAAAATATGCGTTTGGTACGTGACTCTTTGATGACCAAAGTTCGTGGAGATCGCATTGTGCTCAATGAAAGCATCATAAGGACACTTTTTGGCCTCATAAATTCAACTGTGACAACAATAGATTGGACTACTCTACCATTGAAAAGAGAAGCTTTTCTTGAGCAGATTACTTTTTCTATGGAACCAATCGAACCTGGTATTCAAGTAGACAAAATCAAGCCAGAATTTGGACACCTCAGTAGATGGCTCAGCAAACATGTCATTGGAAAATCAAAAGGCATCAATATACTGTCAGAAGAAAATATTTATCTCATGAATATAATCTGGGATGGAATAGAATTCAATTGGGCAGGTTACATTGTCAATCAATTCAAGAGACAACATTTAGCTGAATTAGACAGTGTAAAAAGGGCTCAAGCAAAAGGTCAAATGACTGTTGACAGATTCCGACTGAAGAAGTCACTTAGTGGAATCATTCAGTTTTACTTAGAAAGAATCAAGGAAGGGAAGCAAACAAGGTAATCTGTAGTTACAAAGGAAATCGTAGGAACAACTTCCCAACTTGAAGCAGGTCAGCAAACTGTGTCTCAGCAGGAAACTGAACACAGAGGAATCAAGCGAAAAGTTGAATCAGCAGAAGTAAGATCAGTTGTAAGATGCTTGTACCCAGAAATCTCAAAAGAGAAAGCACCAACTGAGGGGGAACAACAACAACAACAACTGACAACTGAAGTTGTACAAGAAAATGTCACTACTGACCACACTTCTCAGTTACAGCATCATTCAGATAAGCAATCAGCACCAGTTTTTGAAGCCGATAGAATAATCAAGCTGATGAAGATGAAGCTTAAACCAGAGGATTCTCGAGATGCCAGTCTACAGACTGAAGAGAAACTACTCTTGGAGAAATTGGAAGTTAGAGATCTATATACTCTGTTTCCTATTTCGGAATTTCTTGACAATTGTTTCAAAATATTCACTGAACTAGCAAAAAGAAGAGAATCAGCCACATTATCCAAAGATACTTCAAAGGATAAAGATGATGATAAAGATGATGAATCAAAAAAGAAGCTGATGAAACTATAGTTTTGCAAACAGAAACACAACCCCAACCTCTAGCAATGCAAACTGTACCTCAACAAGAAGCATTGCCAGTTGGAGATCAGACAACTGACAATCAAGAAGCAGCTGATGGAACTACTAATCAACAACAAATGATTATTGAAGATAATTCTCAATTTAAGGATCCAATAGAAGATACTTATGATCCTTCTGACATCCTCACAAAGGATGAATTGGCAAAAGTTCATGAAAATTTGAAGATTGTGCTTAGTAACAAGGATGCACAAAATGATCTTCTATCAAACATTTCTGGATATCTCGACTACAGAACTAGAACAGATGTTTCAGTTCATGCAAGACTAGAGGTGATCCACAAGTCAAGTTCAAGTTCTTCTTCAGAACTTGTGTTACTCAAACAAAAACTTGAAGACTCAACCGCAGTAGATAGGGAAACACATGCACAGGCTCACTGGCATATGAATCAGCATATCTATGGGTTAGAAACTCAGCTTAAGGAAGTACTTTCTTCTCAGCGACAGATCTCAGAAGATCATAAAGCAACCCATGCCCTGGTAGATCAGTTATTTGATGCCAAATAGGGGGAAGCTGAAGAAGAAAAGCTGAAGTTACTTGGAGAATAAAGTGACTTGAAGATGAATTGCAAAGATACAAATCAGATCCTAAGTTCTTAAGGAAAGAACTAACTGACGAACAGATCATTGAAAAGTACAGTCAACCGGGAGACAGAAGAGTTGCTCTAACAAAGGATCTATGGATGAAGTTTACCAACGATCACAATCCTATCAAAGCTAAGTACAAGGACAGGACAACTGAAGAATCCTTGAACTACTTTTTATCGATTTATTCTCAAAGCGAGAAAATGGCACGGTATAAGAAGAATCGAGAGGATTGATGATAAACGAAGATTAAAGACAAGATCGAACAAATGAAAGCGAGATGTAGTAGAATTTGAAAATTACTACTTGAAAGAATCAGACTTGCCAAAGCTATTTCAATGGAGAAGATGGAAAGAAGGTAGTCAAATTGATTACATCAAGACCTTTTCAAAGATAGACTCCAAGCTAGAAGATGATTTTCGTATTTATGACAAAGCAAGAAAATTTGATTCAGTCATGCAAAAAGCGCAGAAGAAAACTTAGTATCTAGTTACACTATTTTGAACAAAAATGTAACTATCCCAGTTTTTGCTCATTCTAATGAAATCCAGTTTTACAGTTTTACATTGTTTTTTATCTTTAAGCTTTTCTTTTAGGGAGAGTTTTGGCATTATCAAAAAGGGGAAAATTGTTGGAAATAAAATTTATGTTTTGATGATAATTCATCATATTTATTCAAAGTATTATCTTAACCTCATTGATGAAGTGCTGAAGCCAGCTGTTATAGTGAAAAGCTAAAAGATGTCTAGAACTGAATGTATAGGTTTTACTAGAGTCTGATATTTGTATAAGTTACATCAGACAAGCACCGTAACAGTTAGTGTGTCGTAAAACCGAAAAAACTGGAAATCATCGAGATAAACAAAGATAAACAAACTGACTCAGAATACACCTACAAGAAACTGAAGAAGGTAAGTTCGCTGAGGGACACAGACTCAGTTGGCTTATCTAGAAGTTGAAGAACTGAGGGTCACAGACTCAGTTATTGAAGATTGAAGAATTGAGGGTTCAAACTCAGTTATGAAGATTACGTCGAGACTGTAAAGTTAGACTTCAGGCAAGATTGTGGTAACTTGAATTGACCTTATGGATCCTGTATGAAGACCTAAGAATCATAAGGACAATGAGTTCTTAGATGATAATGTGTCATGGTGTACTCTGATAAAGTCAATTATAATCAGATGAAACTGGAGTACTGATATTTGAAGAAGAGTAAAATCTCAGTTAATGCTCCAAGTCAGTCAAGAAACTGACAAGTGATAAACTCAGCATAAAACTGATAAAGAAACTCAGTTTTATATGTCAGTTATCCAACAAACTGATAGTACAGTTGAACGTTATAAAGGAAGCAATTTTATTGGATGAAATACTGACACAGCAGAACGGTCAGAAAATATAGCCGTTACAAAATAGACGTTGATACAATTCCAATTGAAGCCAGATGAACGTTGGACCTCATACTATAAAAATAGAGGACTTTGCACCAAGGATTAAAATACACATATGATACATATGATATACAAGATATCACAATAACAAGAATTAAGTGTGCATTAATCATTCGAATTGCTATCATCTTTGCGCTATAACAAGATAATATCTAGAAATTCTTCAAGTGTTCGAGCTACACAGATTTTATCAAGAATCAGACACTTTGAAGAACCACAAACAAGAATCAATTTATTGATTCTCAGCCCAACTTTGATTCTACATCAAAGGTTTTAGACTGTGAAGCAAACCGGGAAGGTTTGGCCAAGGACAATTGTGATAAGCAGTCGGGTAGACTGTGTTTGTGGTGGAAGCTGGTGAAGAGGCAATTCAACCCTCTAAGGACCAGTGTTCAAGCAATTGAAGAGCAACAATTCTACCTGTTCTACAACTGTTTAGATAGTGACGCTAGGGATTAGCAAAGGACTATTGTTTAGGACTTTTTGTAACAGTTCACCTCAAGAAGTTCAAGTGGAATTTTCCTCCGCACCACAGGGGAAGAGAGGACGTACAGGATTACACCACCTGAAACCTCTATAATATTTGCCTTATTTACTTTACGCACTTACTTATTTATTCAGCATTTATTTACAGCATTTTGATAATTGATTGTTATACACCTCACAGTTCACAAACTGACATTCATCAGAATTCAGCTTACTACACTCAGTTTTCACAGAGAATAACAAGATCAAGAAAAAGGCTAAAACTTAATCCGCTGCCGATTGACTCAGTTTTAAGCTTAACTCAGTTTGACTTAAACTCAGCTTAGTCAGCTTAACTCCACACAAGTTTAACTGAACCTTAATTTGTTTTAAATCCAGTTTTAGGGGCAAGTTTATTCACCTCCCCTCTAAACTTGTGTTAGCCTTTCCAAGGGACCAACACCAAGTATATGAAATGTACAGAAATTTGTTGAAAAAAGTCACATATTTCCTTTTTTTGTGTGGTAAATCACTAAGACTGTTATGTGCTTAATCGGTGCTAAAATGATTTTATTAATTAGCTTGTCTCAGATATGTTTTTGGTAATTTGAGTGTTGAGTTTCTTGGTAATTTGGTAACGTAATTTGAGTGTTGAGTTGGTTGGTAATTTGAGTGTTGAGTTGGTTGTTCTGATTGGAGTTGCAAAACGAGGTTGTTTTTTTTAATGGTGCTAAGTTTTCTGGGCAATATTTTTTTTTGTTTGTGTTTTTTCAAAGGAGCAAATGAATATAAAACAAACTATCAGTTAACATATATATTAGCTAAGTTTTCTGGGCTAATTTTGCTTCACTTTTTGTTTGTGTTTTTTCATATTCTAGATCTTACATTTGCAGTTATAGATATTAGTAGTAGTTAAACATGAACATTTTGCATAAGAGGAAAAAGTATGACATCTTCTTTTTTTTTTGTTTTTAAAGTTGATTGTCTGGAAAACAATGTTGTTGATTGTTGGTTGTTGTTTAATTTTCAGATTTTGGATCTTATATTTGCAGTTATAGGTCATAGTAGTAGTTGAAGAGGAACATTTTGCAGAAGAGGAAAAAGTATGGTTTTAGATGGAAACTAGAGAGACACCCCAAAGGTATGACATCCGAATTAGATTGTACAGTATGCTATTAGGACATAAGTTGTTGAAAAAAAATTCAGTTTTGAAACACAATGGTTACTTAATGTAGTGCTGTGTGATGTTGTGAAAAAAAATTGCAGGAGGATAATGCTGATGTTACCTGGAAATATACAGCAGAAGCAGCAAATTAGAAGATATGAAAGCTAAGGGTAAGTTTACGTGTGTTAGTTGATGGTTCCTTAGTTTTCTTGCCTTGAAAAAACACTAAGTGGTCTGTAAATCCTGCACAAAGTTGCAAATGCTGATTTTGAAACACAATGCTTACTTAATGTAGTGCTGTGATGTAGTGCAGGAATATAATGCTGATGTTACTTGGAAATATACAGCAGCAGCAATCAGCAGATATGAAAGCTGAGGGTAAGTTTACGTGTCTTTGTTGATGGTTCCTTAGTCAACTGGCCTTAAAAAAAACACCAAGTGGGCTGTAGATCCAACACAAACTTGCGAATGCAGATTTGGAAACACAATGCTTACTTAATTTTGTGCTATCATGTTGTGAAAAATAAATTGTAGGAGTTTAATGCTGATGCGTGGGATATAGTGGTGCAATGGTGTAGTTGCTGGATGTGTGGTGCGGTTCCTACAAATATGGCAGTGGGTGGCAGTTAATTTTTGTCCCATGTATATGGTGTTGTTTTTGTAATGTTAAATATAAATAATCTGGAAATGGGGTAGTGGGGTTGATGCAAATGTTGTACGCAGTCTTTATAAACCTTTTAAACTGCCATATAAGTGTTGTTGCTGTAATATAACTGTTGTTGCTGGAAATGGGGTAGTAGGGTTCATGCAGTTGTAAGCAATGTTTTTTTTTTTTTTTAAATTTAAATTATTATGGGTGTGGGCCGGGTCAATTAGCAAAAACGGGCTAATTGGCAGTTTTTCACTCTAAAATAAAAATATAGATTTGAAGGATCATAAACAGATAGCATTTTTTATATGTTGTGATTCATTCTAAATATATATATGTACTAGTGGGTAGCAAACCGTCATTGCACGGATATGTTGTCCAAAACTGTATAGTTAATATTTAAATTAAATGGAGTAGAAGTGCCAAATTTATAACAATTGCATGACATTATTTAGACATCATTCAGAGAACCCAATGTCTAAAGCACATCATATATTATGTTTCAAACAAAAGTATTGATGTTTGGTTGAATTCCTGCTCGAACGCTTGATTGTTAAAGCCAGAAACTTGAACAAAGAGGATTAGTTTGTTTGTTATTTTTTTTCTGTGAAGGAGGCGATTGGATGTTTTTAGATTTGGTTTTTTCAACAGGGATATAACGTCATCTAGAGACTGTTGTGGAATTGGAAAATTCAGCCTCAATTTGATCTCAATAACTAAAGCTGCTTGAATGTGAACCAACCTCATTTGCACCGGAGACTTTCAATGTTTTAAAGTGGGAGGGTTTGTCATACAACAAAAGTGAAAGGATTCCAATTTCACATGAAACATGTACAACTCAGACAAATAAGATTTTCCTAGCTGCCAAACAACTCAAATAGTTTACTGATCTACAACCACGAAAAAAATTCCCCAAGTGTCTTGCACATATTCTATGTGCTTAAGCAATTAAGCCGCAATAAAGTGTTGGTACCAGGCACTCGGCCTACCCTACAGCGGCACCGTAGGTCTTGCTCCAAAAGCTTTAACATGTACACGGGCTGTAGTTACTATTTTGCAATCTGGGGCAAATGTAAATTACCAAAGCAAACAGTAATACATGACAATCATAAAACACTACTACAATTACAAGCTCATTCATTTTGCTTACGTAAAAGAAATAATCATAATTTGGTAACAAGAAATAGCAAATATACAACATTGACAAAGCGAAAAGGGAAACATACAAATATGGATGCACATCACCTCATCAAAAGGATGAAACACGCATGGTTATCCATCACCATCAGGTTGTGTCCTGTAATAGCCCTAGAGTGTGAAAAGAAAAGAAGACGGTAAGCCTTATATGCATTTTTTTGACAGATTTCAACATGCTTACATCTAACTTGAAGACATCAACCATTGAAGCAGGCATGTTATCGATTTTGTTGATTCTTAATGTAGAAGAAAAGTTGCAAAACACTACCGTCCACCTTGGTAAACGCGTGTCCCTTGCTTGGGGGCGGATGGACACATGGCTTCTTTATGGAGAAGAAGCTAGACACATGGGTTGGTACTCTGAACTTGGCTGTAACAATGGAGGAGCAAAGAAGAAAGCTTAAAAGATCTCAATTCATGTAAACCCAATTGAATGAAAACAACAAGAATGAGAATAAATAATTTATAAGGAAAAAAACTATTGTGGATAAATAATGGACTTACAGTTGCACATCTTGCTCGCTACTTTTTTTTAAAGCAACAAAAGGGAGTAAGGATAAAAAAGGAGTATGAGCTTCACGGGAAAAGCAATACCAAAGCACATCATGATACACAGAACCAAAAGAAAAGAAATGCACTCCCCAACTAAAACCTTTCAACTGCATATACCAGTTGGCCAACTTCCCACAACACTTTATAAGAGCAACCTGAATCTTTTCGCAAATTAATTTCACTCAAACATTGACAAATTCTCCAAACTAAAGTTCAACTCCACACTTGGGGACTGCAAAATAGCAACAACTTGTTCCCAAAAATTGACAGAACGATATCTGTTGTGTCAACACTTTAAATCCATATTAGGAACAGGTCAAAACATAAACACATGAACATGATCTCTCTTAGCCTTTAACACGTTAAATCAGTGGAAGAGCAGCAAAAGATACAAAATTCAGAGGGCCTGAAACTTCGATAATATGACACCACTACAAAAAATTGCTTTTTAGCGGTGGATTTTAGCAGCGGGTTTCGCATTCCACCATTAGTGATGTGGTTTACCGGTGGATTCATAATAGCCGCCGATAAATGTATTATATTTAGCGGTGGATTTTGTATTCCACCGTTGGTGATGTAGTTACCGGCGAATTTATAATAACCGCCGATAAAGGTGTAATTAATATAACATAAAACCAAGAGTTAATATTTCTCATGTGAATAATATTTCTATTTATAATAACTCTTGTATACCAAAAAAAAATTTTTTCTATCGCTCTTTTCTCTCTCGCTCATCGCCCTCAAACCCTAACTACCATGGCTCCACGATCATCGTCCTCAAGCCACCGGACTTGGAGTTGAAGCCATAGTCTGCCTTCCAAATCGCTCTAAACCCGATGAAAAACTCCCCAATTTAGCCTATTTCCACGGCGGTGGTTTCTGTATCGAGTCCACCTTCTCTGTTCTCACCCACCACTACATCACCATCGTGGCTCTATGTCCAAAGCTCTAATTGTTTCAATCGAGTACAGACTCGTTCCTAAAAATCCCCTCCTATCACGATTGCAAAAGGGAAACTTCCCTTTTTTAGAAAGCTTGTAAAAGGGCATTTAAATTCTATTTTTTTATTTGTTGTATTCACCCTTGCTGGGTAATATTTTGCTTTCTGTTAGTAGTTTGTTAGGGGGAGCTGGTCCATTTGCTGAGTAGTGCGTGCTTGTGGTTGTTAGATGGGTCAGCTAGAAGTATATAATGAGGATTATGGTGTAATGACTAATTATCAGAGAATTAATGAAATTATCTCCCTCCCAACTTCTTCTTCTTCCCTAATCTTCTTCCCTCCCAACTTCTTCTTCAGAGATAGCAATGGCAGAGGGCACTAGATCCAAAACCGGTGATGATGTTCCAAAGACCCAGGCGAAGATTAATGAAGCGATGATGCAATTTCTTGATGAAACTAAGACCGATATGGAAGAGATCCGATCCCAGATGAGTACCATGCTGTCCTTACTCCAGAATTTAAGTAAAGAAAAGGAGTCTGCTGCAATTCAAGAAGATAGATCTGCCCCCCTGCTACCCACACCTTCCACCTCTAATTTGAAGGCAAATCATGTCAGATCTGAGTATGAGACCTATGACACTCGTCATCCTAAGATCGATTTCCCTACATTTAATGGTGATGACCCCAGGGATTGGATCAGAATGTGTGAAGGCTACTTCCTTATCAGCAAAACACCAGATGATCATAAAGTGGGATTACCAGAATTATACTTAAGAGGAATGGCAAATAAGTGGTATGGAGGGTGGAAGACCGAGTTCCCTAAGTCATCTTGGCATTTCTTCAGTCAAGAGGTGTGTAGAAGATTTTGCAACCATGCCATTGAGGATGTTTTGGATGATTTTGAGAAATTAAGCCAAAGTGGAATAGTGGACGAGTATCTGGCAGCCTTTGAGGATCTAAAAGGACTGGTGAAGCAATACAACCCGGAATTACCTGATGAATACTACGTGAAGAAATTTATTTGGGGGACTCAACACTGAAATTAGGCCAATGGTTCGTATGATGTGTCCTAAAACAACTATCAAGGCCTTGGAGACTGCTAGAGCACAAGAAGCAATGACAAATTGATATAAACCGAATCTCGTAGGATCGTTGATTAAAGCACAACAAACGATTCAGCTTTGAAAAGTATATTTTTATTGATTTTCTGAATATAAAACTTAAATAACAAAAGGGATATGTAAATACTCCATCTCAGAATATTTACTACGGTGATCCCATCTCAGGAACACCAACCAATTACCCCGTCTCAGGATAATCGAAAGAAGTCCAATCTCTGAAAACTTCTTGAAAGAAACCCAATCGCTGAAAGTTTCTTATGATGAAAATTCAATCTCTGAATTTCAACCAAAATAGTTTTTTGATTCAATAATAAGCTACCTATTCAAATACAAGGAAATGCCTTATATAGGCTACAGACTCCAAGTCCAATTGCCATTTTAGCAATATGGGACAAAATAACAATAATTAAAAATAATAATAACTATAAAAGACAATTAACCAATGTGGGATAATAAAAGACTAATTAAAAGACTAAATAAAAGACTCAATCTTCCTCTTGAATCGGGTATTATCTGGGCCACATCATTCCCTCCCTCTTCAAAAGGATGCGTCCTCGAATCAACCCGGATCGAACACGAATATCGTGCTTCCATACGTCCACTCAACCACGGAGAAACTCAGAATCGCAACAACGCAAAAACATGGAATGGCGCGAGTGGAGAAATCAACGACAACAAAATCCAAAGGGCGGCAATGCTGTAAATATGGATCCACATATACTTGTGGTGCTTGTAACGCCTTCAAATCAGCAACTAAAATTGCCGAGTGCACCTTTGAACCATCGGAGTGCACCGGTTTGGTCCCCGGTTGGACCACAATTGATTCAGCAAGTAAGTCCACGGGCATAGTGATTGGGTCAACGCCAATATCCACCTTGACGTCGGCAATCTCGTCAGAATGGTCGGGTACCGGTAAAGGAGAATCAATAGTAGCAACTGGAACAACATCATTAGTAAGTGCATTAGGAACCTCAATGAACTCTTCCGTGGCTGAATCAACAATAAGAATGTCAACCTCCTCGTGTACCACAATATCCACAGCTACCTCTTCACAAGAGGCAATGGCCACACTAGGTGTAACAAACTCCTCACGGAAAATATGTTTGTAAGCAACGAAAAGTTCATCGTCCGCCTTCCACTTTGCGTCTAATTTCCTCCAACGTTCTGCACGTTTTAATTTCCGTTGTTCCGCCTCGAATTTCCGCTGTTCGGCCTCGAATTTCCGTTGCGCAATACGTTCTAATTTCCGTTCTGCCTCCAATTTCCGTTGCGCAATACGTTCTAATTTTCGTTGCTCTGCCTCCAATCTCCATTGCGCAATACGTTCTAATTCGCTTCGTGGAGCGAGGGTGTCATGTAATGCATCTAGGGCAGCCATAATTTCAGCATGTCTTCGATTGGATTCAACTTGATGTCGCTCGAAGTCTGTATGGATGTGGTCGAATATTGCAAGTAGTTTATCCATTGCAGCAACTTGCAAATAAACTTCCAAGAACGCGACGAGATGATTCCTCGCAAGAACGAGGATTTCGGGACTAAAAACGCAAATTTGTTTATGAACAACTAGGGTTGCGAAAATAGCAGCAAAATTCGAAGATGTAAGGAGTCATTGAGTGCGGCTGCTATTAGTGTTCTTGTGAATCAAGGATTACGACTTCAAGAACAGAAAATTGAAACGCAGCAGCAAAATTCTTCAAGAAAACGCAGCAGTAAATTTCCCAACAAAAATTTTCGTCCCAACAATAATTTAGGGTTCTTGTCACGACCAAAGGGTATGGAATTCGGAAAAACACAAAGAACAAAAATTGTAGAGAACGAAATTTTGGTTCAGACTGTTAAGTTTCAGAATTTTTGGACAGGTATAACCCACTCAAATTGAATTCGTAAACATATCACTCTCGGGTTACGGGTTTTGACAGAAACAGTAAACTAGGTGACGGCGACTATTGTGAAAAACCGGTCGGGACTCTGAAAAAACTCAAAGAATCAAAGTTGTAGAAAAATGAATTTCCTATGTGCTCACAAAATTTCATTCAATTCCGACCACCACAACTCCCTAAAAACAAAGTCGACTACAAGCTATTCCAGAAAATCGAGCAGAATATTCCGATCCGAATTTGATCAAGATAAAATCCGAATTTGTGAAAGTGCCAAAGAGATAAAAGACAGCCAATAAAAATTTCTATCTACTGGTAAATTTTGAGAATTTTTCGATATGATTTGAATAGGGAACAAATGGAAACAAAGTCGGACAGTCAGATTTCAAGAGCAGAAAATTAGGGTTTCGACCAAGAATAATATGTCACGCCTGATTTACCTCAATACGTAGGGTTCCTTGATGGACGAAGAAACGCAGCAGTTGTATCGTAATATATAGCAGCAATTAGGGTTCAAACAACGGCTGCAGTTAGGGTTCAAGAACGCCAGGAACTTTAAGAAAACGCTGCAGATTTCAGTCAAGAACGCAGCAGCTGTTGTTGCTTTAATCGCCTGATCTCTGATACCACTTGATATAAACCGAATCTCGTAGGATCGTTGATTAAAGCACAGCAAACGATTCAGCTTTGAGAAGTATATTTTTATTGATTTTCTGAATATAAAACTTAAATAACAAAAGGGATATGTAAATACTCCATCTCAGAATATTTACTACGGTGATCCCATCTCAGGAACACCAACCAATTACCCCGTCTCAGGATAATCGAAAGAAGTCCAATCTCTGAAAACTTCTTGAAAGAAACCCAATCGCTGAAAGTTTCTTATGATGAAAATTCAATCTCTGAATTTCAACCAAAATAGTTTTTTGATTCAATAATAAGCTACCTATTCAAATACAAGGAAATGCCTTATATAGGCTACAGACTCCAAGTCCAATTGCCATTTTAGCAATATGGGACAAAATAACAATAATTAAAAATAATAATAAATATAAAAGACAATTAACCAATATGGGATAATAAAAGACTAATTAAAAGACTAAATAAAAGACTCAATCTTCCTCTTGAATCGGGTATTATCTGGGCCACATCACAAATTATATTGTGAAGAGGGCAAGAACTGTATCCAAGCCTGCAATTATGCAATCTAAGACACCAGTGAGCATTAGTAAGTCTATTGGCCTTCCTACTGCAATCACCACAAGCCCTACACAGAAATTCATATCACCAGCTCAATTACAAGAAAAGAGAGCAAAGGGACTATGCTTTAGGTGTGATGAAAGGTTTAGTCCAGGCCATCAATGTAAACAGAAGCAGCTAAATTGCATATTGGTAGATGAGGAGGAAGCCATTGGGGAGATAGTGACTGAGGATGCAGAACCCCTCACCCAGATTAATGATAAGCAGCCTAGTGAGTTCTCTCAACTCTCTCTTAACACTATGTCAGGCCAGGTATCTACCAGCACTCTTAGAATACAGGGTCGACTCAAAAAGAGGTACATCTCTATTTTAATTGATAGTGGGAGCTCACAAGCAGTTTTGAATACTAAGTTGGCTAAGGAATTAAATTGTGTCATTGAACCTGGTAAAACAATGTTAGTAACAGTTGCTGATGGAAACAAAATGTTTAGTGACTCAGTATGCCCGAATTTGCCTTGGTTAATGAATGGTCAGAGGTTCCACCATGATGTAAGGTTAATCAAGTTGGGTGGGTGTGATATGGTATTAGGTGTAGATTGGATGAGAAAGTACAGCCCAATGACATTTGATTTTGACAAACTCCAACTTCGGTTTAAAAAGGATGGTGAGGACAACATCCTTAAAAGCATGGAAGAAGGGGGACAACTTAAAATGATCATTTGCAAGAAGTTGGAAAAATACATGAAACAGGGAGCTTGGGGCCTTTTGGGATGTTTAAATGCTATACAGACTGTATCAGCCCCTGTGATTAGGCCAGAGATACAAGAAGTGGTAGATGCTTACATCGATATATTTAAGGAACCAAAAGAACTGCCACCAGAAAGAGATTGGCTCCATGGCATTGAATTGACACCAGGGACTGTTCCATTTAAAAGCAGACCCTATAGGTATCCTCATCAGCTCAAGGGAGAGATAGAAGAAATGATTGAAGAAATGTTGAAGCAGGGCATCATTCAACCCAGTAACAGCCCCTATGCTTCACCTATGTTGTTGGTTAGAAAAAAAGACGGGGGATGAAGACTATGCATTGACTATAGGAAACTTAACGAGCATACTGTGAAGGGCAGATTCCCCATCCCAATAATTGTTGAATTATTGGATGAACTTGGTGTTGCCAAATCTTTCACCAAGATAGACTTGAGGTCAGGATTCCATCAAATTAGGATGAAGGAACATGACATTGAGAAGACTGCTTTTGTCACACACGAGGGACATTATGAATATAGAGTAATGCCGTTCGGTTTAACTAATGCACCAGCCACCTTTCAAAAGTGTATGAATGGGATACTTAAACCTTATCTCAGAAAATTTGTACTTGTATTTTTTGATGACATTTTGATCTATAGTCCGGATTTGAGCTCTCACATCTCAAGCATATTGAGCAAGTGTTCCAGTTATTAAGGGAGCATAAAATGTATGCCAAAATCAGTAAATGTTCATTTGGGCAGACTAGAGTGGGGTACCTTGGTCATGTAATCCAAAATGGTGAGGTTCAAGCTGAAGCAGAAAAGATAGAAGCAGTAAAACAGTGGCCTAAACCTAGAAACATGACTGAGTTGAGGGGATTTCTTGGGCTCACAGGTTTTTACAGAAGATTCATTAAGCAATACGGAATTATAGCTAGACCTTTAAGTGAATTATTAAAGAAGGATGGATTTGAATGGAATTCAGAGGCCGAAAGTGCCTTTGAGACCCTCAAGGTAGCTTTATGCAGCTCTCCTGTATTAACCTTACCAGATTTTTCAGCACCTTACTGTATGGAAAATGATGCCTGCCAATATGGAGTGGGGGCTGTGCTGCAGCAAAGAGGAAAACCAATATCCTACCTTAGCAAGGCATTCAAACCTAGAGATTTGGGGCTCTCTACTTATGAAAAGGAGCTTATGGCCTTGATCATGGTTGTTACCAAGTGGAGGCATTACATACAAGGGGGTGAGTTTATTATTAAAACAGATCATCAAAGCCTAAAGTACTTGTTGGATTTGAGGGCAACCACAAATCTCCAACATAAGGGAGTTTCAAAATTGATGGGGCTGAACTTTAAAATTGAATACAAGAAAGGAAGAGACAATGTAGTTGCTGATGCACTGTCTAGACAGCCCCAATTATCTGAGCACTTGGTAGCTGTCACTTCAAGTTATCCTATGTAGCTTCAAGACGTGATAGATAGTTATGATCAAAATCAGTGGGCTACAAATAAAATTTAGGAGGTATTGGTTAATGGATCAGCCGCACCGGATTATGGAATGCAGCAAGGGGCTCACTTTCAAAAATAGGATATGTGTTGGTAACAGTGGGGAAATTAGACATAAAATTTTGCAGCAACTTCATGATGCCCCCATAGGGGGCATTCTAGAATACATGCATGTTACAAAAGGGTTTCTTCCTTGTTCTATTGGCCCAATCTCCTTAAAGATATGGAAAATTTAGTGAAGACTTGCCTTACTTGCCAACAGTGTAAGGATGTTCATCATCATCCTGTGGGTTTTCTCCATCCCTTACATATTCCAAGCCAAGCATGGGAAAGTGTTGGGATGGATTTCATTGAAGGTTTGCCCAACTCTGAAGGGAAAGAAGTGATCTTAGTAATAGTGGACAGATACACCAAATATGCCCATTTTATTCCATTAGACAGGGGATATACTTCTGAATTAGTAGCCCAGGAGTTCTTTGCCATGGTATATCGTTTACATGGGATCCCACAATCCATTGTTACTGACAGAGATAAGGTTTTTACAGCAGCATTTTGGAAAACCTTGATGTCCTTGGCAGGGGTAAAGTTAAACATCAGTTCTGCATATCATCCTCAAACGGATGGTCAGACGGTGAAGGTTAATTAATGTGTAGAGATGTATTTGAGGTGCATGTGTTTTCATAGGCCACAGCAATGGAAGAGATGGCTAGCTTTAGCAGAGTTCTGGTACAATACCAGTCATCACTCATCCTTGGGAAGATCCCCTTTTGAGGCTTTATATGGATATATACCAAAATCATTACCCCTTGGCAGTTTTGGAAATTCTGGAGTAATATCTGTTGATGAGTTCCTAAGGCACAAACATGTCATTTCTAGGGAACTCAAGGATCATTTGACAAGGGCACAAGCAAGGATGAAACAAAATGCTGATAAAAACAGAGTTGAAAGGGAATATCATGTTGGAGATATGGTTCTAGTCAAGCTGCAACCTTACAGGCAGTCTTCCATAGGAGTAAGGAGTAATGTCAAGCTGTCTGCTAAGTTTTTTTGGACCTTATATGATTGAGGAGAAGATCAGTGTTGTAGCTTACAAGTTGAGATTGCCTTCTTCTTCACTTATCCATCCAGTTTTTCACATCTCCATGCTCAAAAAATATTCTGGGGTGTCACCTCCATCTTCTGAGAATCCTCCTATTGTCTCACCAGATGTTCAGTTGGTTTTGTACCCAGAATAAAGGCTAAACATAAGGATGATCAAGAGGGGAAATCAAGCTGTGGTGCAGTGGCTTATCAAATGGGTAAATCTGGATCAAGATCAGGCTACCTGGGAGGATGCATCTTTTATATGTTCTCAATTTCCTAATTTTCCTTTACCTTGAGGTCAAGGTGTCTGTTAGGGGTGGGGATGTAACGATTGCAAAAGGGAAACTTTCCTTTTTTAGAAAGCTTGTATAAGGGCATTTAAATTCTGTTTTTTTAAGGGGCAAGGGTCCAAAAGGACACAAAATAGACATAATTAAATAGGACACTAAGGAATCTTATTTGGTTATAAGGACAAAAATTAGATAGATAGACTAAAATACCATTAATGAAAAAAATGAAAAATGAAAAAAAGAAAAAGAAAGAGACGCGCGTACCTGTGTTGTTTTTTTTTATTTTATTTATTGAAAGACACGGTTGGTGTGTTTGTTTTTTTTTCCCAGAAACATTAGTGTGGTTTTTTTTTTCTGGACGGTGAAAATTTATTTTTTTCTTTTTTCATTGACCAACATGATGCATTGACCACCATCATACAATGACCACCCCAATGCAGTGACCACCGCCACGCATTGACAACGGCGATGCATTGACCACCGCGATACATTGACCACGGTGAAGCTTTGACCATCACGACTCATTGATCACCACGATGCACTGAAAACTGCGATGCACTGACAACCGTGATGCATTGACCACCGCGATGAATTGCCCAACCTGATGTAGTGACCACCCCCGATGCATTGACCACCACAATGCATGGGCAACCCCGATGCAGTAGCCACCCCCGATGGAGATACAACGTGATGCAGTGACCACCATCGATGCAGAGACACCGCGATGCACTAACAACCGTGATGCATTGACATCGACAATCATATATGCAGTGACATTGACAATCATATATGCAGTGACCTCAACAATTTATGCAGTGACATCAACATTTTATGCAGTGACATCAGCAATCATATGTGAATGACATCAACAATTTATGTAGTGACATCGGCAATCATATATGCAGAGACATCACGATGAAGTGACACTGCGATGCCGTGGCCACCCCCGATGCAGAGACACCACGATGAAGTGGCCACCCCCGATGAAAAGACACCACGATGCAGAGACCGTCGGGATGCAGTGATCACCGGGATGCAGTGACATTTGATGTAGCAACAACTTGATGACATTTGATATTTTTCCGACTTAATTTCATAAAATTGATTTCTTTTCTTCATAAAATTGACTTCAAATAGCTATATCTGTTGATATAAAAATACAATCAACAAAAATATTTCACCTTAATTCATATTTTAATGCAGTGACATTGGCAATCGTATATGCAGTGATGACAACATTTTATGCAGTGACATGGCAATTATATATGTTGGACTTATTTCTGAATTTTAGTGATGAGTGTCAGACTAACTGTTATAGTGCAAAGGCAAAAAGATGTCTAGATCAAATGTATAGGTTTATTAGAGTTTGATCTTTGAATAGGTTTGATCAAACAAGCACTGTAATGGTCAGCTGATTTATATCAGCAGACTGGTCTATATCAATAGGGTAGATAGGTCAGTAGACTAGTCTGGAACCTGCTGAGGACTGAAGGCTGAGGGCTCAAACTCAGTTAATGAAGGCTAAGGGATCAAACTTAGTAATTAAAGTCAAGGATATGGAATTAGAATTTAGGCAAGTCTGTGATGACCTAAACTGATTACATATACCTTGTATACAAGGTCTAAGTTCCTTATGTTGGATGGTGATTGGAACTTAGTTATTTGCAAAAAGGTGTAATCTAACTTCACAAGTAAAAGTTAGATAAAAGAAGTCTCTGCACAGCAAATTATAGTTCGGTAGACTGATAGGTATTTCAGAAGACTGATGAACCTGCTGATATATGTACCTCGATTAATTCAAGATTACATTGGAAGATTACATGGATAAGGACAGCCAACTACCTCTGATTTATCAAAGAAATCAATGGCTGGGATTAAAAAGACGTTGGGATGATTCAGTATTTTATCCAATGGTTACAAGTCAAAGGATGGACAGACTATACACTGCCAAAAAGGATTCGACACTGTCAGTCCTATGAATAGTGACAGAAAGCAAGTCAAATGGGACAAAACATGGAACGGCTATATTTGAATTTCAAATACAAGTCACAAGGACTCCTACCTATAAATAGAGGACTTCTAACTCAGAAAAAGATGATGATTTTACAAGAGAAAAATACAGATAATCCTGAGCTGCATTTTATTCAAAAAAGCACCCTGCTGAACTTTCTGAGCTTAAGGCTACTGATCCAGAGAAAATCTTCAAGTGTATCCTGTATTCAAGCTACGTCAAGTTTACACACTTGAAGACTGCAAACTGCTGATTATTTCATCCTAATCAAGCTGCTGCAACTAAATCATTTACTTGATTCATTCTTTATTTTACAAAGAACTCCGCCGAAGACAAGAAGCACTTTTGTGTGAAAGACTGTTGTTTGTGGTGGAGCTGGTGAAGAGGCAATCCTACCCTTCAAGGACCAGTGGGAGACTTTGGAGCAGCAATCCTACCTGTTTCTAGTTTTCAGTTTGTGAAGCCATAGTTATTGGTGAAGGACAAGCAACCTTAGGAATCGTTGTAACAGATACATCAAAGATCTCTAGTTAATTACCTCCAACATCACATGAGAAGAGTGGACTGACAGGATTACACCACCTGGAACCACTATAAAATATGACTACTTACTTACTGCACTTACATTCTGCATTTAGTTTATCATACACATCAACCTTCTGAATCTTGCAACTGATATCACACACATACACTACTGAGTATCTAATACTTAGTATCATATTTTACAACAAGTATTAAGGCTTAATTTTTGATATAATTCCGCTGCACAAACTCATGAAACTTAACTGTCAGTAGACTACTGTATATCAGCAACCTACTGAGGTGTCAGCAGACTACTGAGATATCAGCAGACTGCTGAATTTGCTTTGAGTTTGTTAACTCCAAAAGTTTTAAGTGTTAAGTTTATTCACCCCCCCCCCCTCTAAAATTAACCCAAGCCTTTTCAAGGGATCAACAATTGGTATCGGAGCAGTGCTTCTGTTTTGAAGCAATCCTACTTGTAGTACTTGTGAAAATACTTTGAAAACTTTTTCAAATCACTGATTTTCAAAGACTTGCATCATGGATAACAACCAGTATGCTAGAACTATGCTGATGTGTTCTCTAGATAGATTTGATGAATATAAACATCGAATGCAGGCTTACCTTGCTGCAACTCATGATGAAATGATGGATGTGCTGACAGATGGACCACTGGAGATTACCAAAGCAGTAACAGTGGGAGATGAGACACAGTACATTCCAAAACCAAAAAGAGAATGGAATGCTGAAGACAGAAAGATAGAAAACCTCAACAATATTGCTATTGATATCATTTATAGAACCTTGGATAGCAATATGTACGTGAAGGTTAAAGATTGTAAAACTGCAAAGGAACTTTAGGACAAGATACAGTTGATCTGTGAAGGCACTGATGCAATGAAGAAGAATAAAGTCAGTGTGGCCAAAAAGAGGTTTCAAAAGTTCAAAATGCTACCAAATGAAACCATTGAGAAAATGGAGTCAACATTCAATGCTATCCTAGATGAACTTACCCTACTGAGTGTAAGTTATTCAAAAGAAGAAATAAACTCAAAAATTTTGGAAGCATTACCTGACAAAGAAGTTTGGGAGATGAAAGTCACTGCAATAGAAGAAATGAGAAAGCTACATGAAGAGGATACCTTCAAATTATTCTCAGATCTTAAAGCTTATGAATTCAGCAAGAGATTGGTTCCTACCACTGAAAAAAGAGGAACCAAAGACAACTGCATTGGCTGCTAAACATCAAGAAGAGACATCAGGAGCTCAAGATGATCTGCTGGATGAAATGCAAGAGCAGATTGCCCTATTGAGCAAGAAAATCAGGATGATGAAGACTGGAAAAAGTTCTCCAAGGAATTTCACTAAGAAATTGAGTGAAAAGAAGAAGGATGATTTTACAAAAGACAATGATTACTTTTGCTTTCAATGTAAGAAACCAGGACACTTAAAACCTGACTGTCCTGAGTTAAAACAAAGTAAGGAACATGATTATCTTTGCTTCAATTGCAAGAAGCCTGGACATTTTAGACCTGATTGTCCAGGCCTATTGAAGACCAAGAGCCAACAAAGAAGACATGAAAAGAAGGCTATGGTTGCTGAAGATGAATCATGGTATGAAGTTGAGTCAGAAAAGGGAAATGAATCTGATGACACAGCATTGGTTGCTGTAATAGAAGATTATGCATTAATGGCTAATATGGATGAAACAGAGGAGGTATACAATACTGTATCTATCAATACTCTGCTGGAAGTAATTGTGAATCAACTTGTGGTTCAAATCCTAGAAACTCTTACAATGAAGAAGCTTTGGATGCCATCCTCAATCAATCGACGAAAATACAATCTGGTTATGAGATTGTGAAGGCTGAAAAAGAAGTTCTTCAAGTAGAAGTTGAAAGATTGAATGCTGAATTAAGAGTTCTCAAAGGTAAAGAAAAAGATGTTGGACAGAATCAGTATAAGCCTACTGAACATCCAGTAGCTTCTGAATCAGCTGAACCATCTTGTTCCTCTACTGCATACAAATCTGGAAAGCCTTATGGTGATAGAACAGGGCTTGGATTTGGAACTCAACAATCCAAAAAGAGTGGATCTAGTAAGGTTACTGAACCTAGTACCAGAATTGGTCCTAAGTTTGTACCTGCACAAGATCCAACTCCCAGTAAGGTTACTGAGGCAGTAAAACTTACTGAGAATGCTTCAAGGAAGCAAAATCAGAAGTCAAAGAAGTCAACAGCTCCTAATAAAAAGAATAAATCCAAAAGTAGGACTGCTGTGCCTTCTAAACCTGCTGATAGCAGACCATTTACCAAGTCTGCTGAACCACAAAAAGGAAAGAACCAGAAATATTCCAAGGATAAGAATCCTAAACCCAAAGATGTAAATCATTCTAGGATACTTATCTCAGGGGGAAAGGTAGATTGTTCCCTACTGATGATGATTGGAATATTCCTGCCCCTACTGCTAGAAACAGCAAGTATAACCATGCTGCTACGGTAAAACCTAAGCAATGGAATCAGCAAAGGGCTCAGCAGAGGACTTATACAAGGCCTCGGCAGAGACCTCAGCAGACTTCATACTACATGGCTATTCCTAACAGACAGCAAACCAATGGTCATGCTAATGCTTCTAACAACAAGAATCACTTCAAACAGCATTATAAACCAAAAGGCCAGAAAACATATGGGAATCCTACACAACCAACTGTTAGAACTTATGGATGTGTAGAATACATGTATGAACCAAAGTATGACACTTTTAGGAGAAGACCTTATGGAAACATCCCAGGGGTCATGTTTACCACTGACTAGTATGGAACCAAACAGGTTTGGGTACCTAAAATGTATTAACTTTGTTTTGTAGGGTGTCTGGTACTTTGACAGTGGATGTTCCAGACATATGACAAAGAATAAGCACTGTTTGTCAAATTTTATGACAAAGGATGGTCCAAGGGTGAATTTTGGCAACAAAAATACACCTGGTTACATAAGAGGATACGGCACACTTGTGAGGAATTGACTTACAATCAAGAATGTTGCATACGTGGAAGGACTGGACTACAACTTGCTGAGCACTGGACAATTCTGTGACATGGGATACAAGGTCACTTTTGACAAAAACAACTGCATTGTCATTAGTGAAAGAGGTGATCAAGTTGTATTGGCTGGTAGAAGACAACAAAACTTGTATGTTGTGGATTGGTCTACTGCAGTTCCAGAAACATGTCTGATTGTGCATACCAAGTCAGAACTCAATTGGTTATGGCATAAGAAGCTGAATCATCTAAATTTTGATGACATCAATCAGTTGGTGAAGAAGAAACTAGTGATTGGTTTACCTGAGATCACATTCAAGAAAGATACTATATGTGATGCATGTCAGCAAGGTAAACAGACAAAGTCAAGCTTCAAATCAAAGACTAAGCAATCAACTAATAGAGTCTTGGAGCTGATGCATATGGATCTATTTGGACCAGTTACACCAACAAGTGTTACATGAAAGAAATACACCTTAGTGGTTGTGGATGATTATTCAAGGTACACTTGGGTGGTATTTATGAACAAGAAAAGTGAAACACTCAAAAAGATTCCTGATCTTTTGAAGAGATTACAGAATGAGAAAAGTTTGACAGTAGTAAAGATAAGATCAGACAAGGGTACTGAGTTTCTCAATAAAGTTATAAGAGAATACTGTGAACAAAATGGTGTACTGCATCAACTTGCTGCTGCTGGTACACCTCAGCAAAATGGGGTTGCTGAAAGAAGAAATAGGACATTGGAAGAAGCAAGAAGGACTATGATTTGTGAAGCATTGCTACCTAAAAGATATTGGGCTGAAGCAGTTAATACAGCATGCTATACACAAAATATAACCTAAGCGAACAAGAAGCTGCTGAAGACACCTTATGAGATTTGGAATGGAAGGAAACCTAATATATCCTATTTCCATCCATTTGGAAGTAAATGTTTTATCTTAAATCATAAGGAGCATTTGAAAACATTCAAACCAAAGTCAGATGAAGGAATTTTCTTGGGATATTCTTCAGTCAGCAAGGCATTCAGAGTACTGAACAAAAGGTCACTGAAACATGAAGAAACAATCCATGTTGTGTTTGATGAACCTAAGTTCACTGGTATGGAAGATGAAGCTTGTGAACGTGCTGGAGAATCTACAAGTCACTGATCCAGTTGTGTTGAAGTTTTGGAAAGGTTTAATGACTTAAAAGTTTCTGATTCGGCCCCTGCTGAACACCCTGCTGGTGATACTATTGATGCAACAACTGAAGCAGTTCAAGGATCTGTTGAACCCCTTGTTGAAGAAGCAACAGCAGACCCTACTGAAGATGAGGTTCCTGAGAATCAATCTAACCAAAATCCACAATGGTTAAGGAATCACCCTGCTGAACAAGTTATTGGCAATGTAGAGCAAGGTGTGAGGACTAGAAGACAATTAGAAGCAATGTTTACTTGTTTTCTATCACAAATAGAACCTAAAGTTGTTGACGAAGCAATTTCAGATCCAGATTGGTTTATTGCTATGCAAGAAGATTTAAATGAATTTGAAAGAAATCAAGTTTGGACACTAGTTGAAAGGCCAAGTCATGCAAATATCATTGGTACTAAATGGGTATACAGAAACAAACTTGATGAATCTTGTACCATTGTGAGGAATAAGGCCAGACTAGTTGCAAAAGGCTATTCTCAAGCTGAAGGAATAGATTTTGATGAAACTTATGCACTTTGTTGCAAGATTGGAAGCTATCGATTATTCTTGGCGTAGATCTTGCATATAAAAACTTCAAGGTATATCAAATGGATGTCAAGAGTGCATTTTTGAATGGCGATCTAGAGGAGGAAGTGTATGTTCGGCAACCTCCTGGATTTGAAGTTAAAGATCAAGAAGATAAAGTGTATAGACTCAACAAAGCACTTTATGGTTTGAAACAAGCACCAAGAGCATGGTATGAGACTCTATCTCAATTCTTGGTGGACAATGGTTTTACAAAAGGCACCATTGATAAGACTCTTTTCAGAATCAATGAGAAGGACAGCACCCTGCTGGTACAGATTTATATTGATGACATAATCTTTGGTTCTGAAAATGAATTGTTATGTGAGAAGTTTGCAAATCTAATGAAGAGCAAATTCCAAATGAGTATGATGAGAGAAATGAACTAATTTTTGGGATTGCAAGTTAAACAGATGAAAGATGGAATCTTCATTCATCAAACCAAGTACACCAAGGAGCTGCTGAAGAAGTTTGGTATGGAAAATAGCACCAAGATATCAACTCCTATGAGTACAAATATCAGACTGGATGAAGATAAGGAAGGCAAAGATGTTGATCAGACTTTATACAGAAGGATGATAGGCAGTCTGATGTACCTCACTGCCAGCAGACCTGATATATCCTTTGTTGTAGGTGTTTGTGCAAGATTGCAATCTAAACCTAAAGAAAGTCATTTAGGTGCAGTCAAAAGAGTTCTCAAATATCTTAAAGAGACTTTGGGAGTAGGGATATGGTATTCCAAGGATGGAAGTTTCAAAGTTATATCATACTCAGATTCTGATTATGCTGGATGCAAAATTGATAGAAAAAGCACCACAGGAACCTGTCAGTTAATGTGAAATAGACTGGTTTTCTGGTTTAGCAAGAAACAGAATTCTATATCAACTTCCATTGCTGAAGCTGAATACATTGCTGCTGGAAGTTGCTGTGCACAAGTACTATGGTTAAGACAACAATTAACGGATTATGGAATTGAAGAAAAAGAAATTCCAATTATGTGTGACAACACAAGTTCAATTGAAATCACTGAAAATCCTGTTTTGCACTCAAGGACCAAGCGCATTGATGTGAGACATCATTTTATAAGAGATCATGTTGAAAAGAAGGATGTGGTGGTTCTGTATATCCCTACTAAGATCAACTTGCTGACATTTTCACTAAACCACTTGATAGTGAAAGATTTGCTAAACTAAGGACTGAACTTGGAATTATCAAGGTTGACTGATATTCAGCAATGTACTGGAATTCACCAAAGGGATTAGTCTTTGCTATATTGGGTGAGCTCACTTAGCAGATTAGTCATTGGTATCAACAATTCCATGTACTTATGTTTGGACAATTGAGCAAATGAGGTTGCCAAAGGGATTGGTCTTTGTCATGTTGGGTGAGCTCACATGACAGATCATTCATTGGTATTAAACTTCATCTTGTATAATCAATTGAACAAAAATAAGGAAGAATCAAGGATCAGCAGAGTTACACTGTCAGCAGGCTGCTTGAGACAATTTTGTCAGCAGACTGTTGAGCCAACCCCGCTGATGACAAGTCTGCTGAATTAAACGTTACACAGTCAAACTCATTAAAGTCAAAAAGCAGATTGGCGGGATATTTATTATATCTTTTATAACCGCAGTTACACGATCCAACGGTTACAAACGTTATGGAGAAGTAATGGGCCATGTGTCAAGTTAGCATTCACTCAAATTAATCATGGTTAAATGCACAGTACGTGGTCTGACAGTTTCAACTGCATTTGCCTATTTATACACACACTATTACACAGAGGCTAATACAAAATCTCAGATTGATATTCTCTACTTTTACACTGTGTGAACACAGATTTACAAACTATCTTCTTCATCTCTTTCTTTTAAAAATGGCGGAAAAGGATGATGTTCAAATTGAAACAAGCCAAAGTGTTAGAGGTTTTGTTGTTGATGCTAATCAAACTAAACTAGCCATCAACATTGGTCGAAGAATAAGGAGATATGAAGGCTTGGAGAATATACTGAATATAAGATTGGAAACAATGTCTTATACAAATGTTGTCAATTTCGGAGAAACATTGTAGTAATTAAGAGAAGGAAGAGAAGCATTTACCACCACTGTAAATGCACAGGAGATTGAAGTTTCCTCAGACCTACCGAGGGAAGTGTTTGGTTTTGCCGAAGTAATAGATGCTCCTGTAAATCCTGAGGAAATGGGATTGTCAAGGATTGATTTTGTTGACAAAATCAAGACCAATAAAGCCGTCAAATCAATTCCAGGCGTCAATGTGAAACATATCGGTTATGAATACAATTTGCTGAGCAAAATCATCGCTAAGAACATCTTACGCCTCGTTGGAAGCATGGATACTCTATCAGGACCCAAAATAGAACTTCTGATGATTATTTGTAGAAGTATGAAGTTTGATTGGGCTGGATATTTCATTCATTACACGAAGAAGGTTGCCAAGGAAGAGAAAGAAAGAAAAAGGAAATCCAAGGCCTTACCCTTAGGATTAATGGTTCAGGCCCTACTGAATCACTTGGAAATTCCTGATGTTGCACCTGAGAAGATAAACCAGTCCAGATACAAGAAAGAGATTGATTATCCTATCCCTGGTCTGGATGGTGATGAAGAAGGTGTTGCTGAGGCTGCTGATAGTGATAATGGTGGAGATGATGGTGATGCTGGTGGTGAGCAGGTCAAGAAAGTTGTTAAGCTGCTTGCACCAAAGAAGACTACGAGAAAAGAAAGGCTACGACGACACAAGGAAGATAACGAAATGTTAAAGCCTAAAAGAACAAGAAAGCAAACAGCACAGACTGCTGAGTCTGCTGAGGGTCCAATTGATATTGAAACTACTGACCCTGCTGTAGTTGAGAAGAAGACTGTTGCTAAAATTTAGAAGGAGCAACAGAAAGAAGCAAGAAGAAAGAGGAAAGTTATTGATATTGAAGATAATCCACTCTCCAAAAGAATGAAGGAGATTTCCAAGAAAAAGAAGAAACATGGCAAAGGAAAGGAATTGAAAGTTTTGGAGGCTCAAAGGGAAGAAGAAGAAGAAGCAGTAGAAGAAGAAGCAGAAGTAGGAGAGGCTATTGATGCTGAACCTATAACCATTATAAAGCCTACTGAGGATGTAGAGGTTGTTGTTGAGCAATCTGCTGAAGCTACAGAATCCTCACCTGCTAAGGCTGCTGAGCCTTCTGAATCTGGCCAAGTTGTTGTTGAGCAACTTGTCGAAGAACCACAACAAACCACTGAGGCTACACCTGCTGTGGAAGTGGAAACACTTGTACAAGATCCTGCAATTCCTGCAATAGTTCAGGGGAAGAGCGATCTACGCTGCGACCTGGCGATGAGCATATAAGTCAGGGGGAACCAAGTGTTATACAGATGGAGGTAGTAGGGACTAATATCCAACCTGAGAAACCTACTGACCTAGAAGCATCTGTGGAAGAAACCTTGAATCTACTTGTAGAGACCTTTGGAGGTCAACAAGGTACTGGAACAGCTCACTGAAGATCATTCTTGCCCTTTGAAAGACATAAGAAAAAGAAGAAAGAAGGGTATGTTGATCCAAAGCTCCTGCTGGTGGCTGATTATTTCCAATGGAAGTTTGGATATTATAAGAGACAAAAGCCAACTGCAGAACCAATGATAGATTTTGAAGAATGGGCTTTTGAAAAATTGGGAGTGGAGAACTTGTTGGATCTGATTGATACAACCTTACTGCAATCAAGGCTGATGGATCTGTTTGACGAACAACAGAAAGAAGAGGGTATCAAGTTCAGGAATCCAAGAGGTGATGATGACTCTTCATCATCTGATTCTGGTGACAATCATCCATCTGGTCCACGAGGAACAAGTAGGACTGCAATGCTTATTAAACCAACTGAAGGGCAGTCTACTGGTGCTGGAGAATCTACTGAAAAACAGCCAACTGGACAGACATATGAAGATATGGAAAATCTCACCATGGATGATATTGAGGCACAAATCAATGAGGGAATAGACATTGGTGCAAACAGAATGGTTGGTGAGGTAGATCCATTATTTTTTGAAGAACCTGCTGAGCATGTTGATGATCAGCAGACTGTGGATTCAAGTGATGAGAGGGTTACTGACCACAGTGAACCTAGTGCCAGTTCAGAGGAATCAATTCAATATCAAGACTAGATTGACACTGAGGGCATCATATCCAAAACTACCATTATCCTAACAAAGATTGGTCATGCTGAAGGATTCCAAGTGGATAATGAGGCTGTATTCAATCCTCAAAGAGTGCAACAGGAGGTTCAGGCTGCTGAGGTTCAAACAGCACATGAACAAAGGTTGGAACAGCAGGTACATGTTGCTGAGTTACAAATAGCACCTGGACACAGGTTGGAACAATCTTTGGGTTTGGAGGAAACCCCTGTTGTTGTTGTTGAAGAGGCTGCTATAGTGGAGCCTGCTGGATTCAAGACCACTATAGGGAAAGATAGTCAGCAGGCAGCTGTTATTGATGAGAATGAGCAGCTGCTGGACTATGACTATAGTGATGAGGAATTTCAAATGCCTGAAGAAGAAAATGTTGATGATGAACCTCAACAGGCATTTGTACCTATTGTTGAAGAACCAGCTCTTGATCCTATTTTGGAAGAATATCAAGGACCTAACCCTGCTGGACTGGATATGAGTTTTGCAGTGGTTATCAGCAGACATAGGCCACAATACAATGTAGAAGAGTCTGCTGATGGAGCTGATAGAGGAATGGATGGTGGGGTACCATCAAATGTCATGGAAGAGTTCAGGACAGTTAGAAATGATATTGCAAACTTAAGAACTCAACTTGACAGGCAAGAGCAGAGATTTGAAGACTTAATGAATTTGGTGGAGAATAGAGGGAGGACCACTGAAACTGTTGCCTCCAATATTACTTCCACACAATATGCTCTAGCTGATCTTGCTATGGATGTTAAGGGGATTAAGCAAGGAAATACACTGAAGGACAAGTTTCTGAAAGACCAATTTGAATCCATTCATAAGAAACTTGACAAACTTGCTGAATCACCTAAGCCTGCTGAGGCTGCTGTTACATCTCACCTTGCTGTACCAGATCCTAAAATCACTGAAAGGATAACCCTGCTGGATTAAACAATGCAAGAAAGGATCACAGCTATTGATACTAAGACTGAAATTATTGAAGGTCAAATGAACAACCTAGTGATCACACATGAGAGTGTGCATGGCCTGCTGTCCTGGTTTGTTGATGATGTCAATAAGGGGGAAGAGGGTCAAACAGCAGTAGCGAAAGAGGCTGCAAGAATTTTTGCCATGAAAAGATGGGAAGCTGATACAAATGCATATAGAGAACCTGCACCTGCCAGACTTCCACTTACTGATGATCTTCTCCAACAATACAAGAAGGTCTACTACGACAAAAGGAGACCTTGTCATGACAAGGGATTTCATGAAGGTCTTAACTCCTTTTTGGGCTTAAAATTTTGGGAGGCCAGAGTTAAATCAATGAGAGCCACAAGAAAAGGTGGAAGAGGTGGTAGAGGTTAAAGAAGTTTACCTACCACAAATGCAAAGGAATCATTGAATGAATTCAAGGAGGTTTACTTGATGTTAGGCTTCAGGGTACATCAGATAAATCTAACTCTACCTGAAGCATGGCATTGGTGGAAACAAGTGAATCCTCATATTGATTTCACTCTGATTGAAAATGACTGGATGAGAGAGATGATCAGAGAAATCAGAACTTATCAAGAACAAGCTGAGAAAGCAAGAGGGGAAAGGGAAAGAAGACAGTAGATCAGCATACTTATCTATTTTATCTTTGCTGATGCTAGACTGAAATAATTTTTGAACAAATGATTATAATGAAAGATGACTATATTTGTTCAGTTTTTGTTTTAAATCTTTTTGCTTTACTGTTAGGAGAGGGTATTGGCATCATCACCAAAAAGGGGGAAATTGTTGGACTTATTTCTGAGTTTTAGTGATGAGTGCCAAACTAACTGTTATAGTGCAAAGGCAAAAAGATGTCTGGATCAAATGTATAGGTTTATTAGAGTTTGATCAATGAATAGGTTTGATCAAACAAGCACTGTAATGGCCAGCTGATTTACATCAGCAGACTGGTCTATATCAGTAGGGTAGATAGGTCAGTAGACTACTCTGGAACCTGCTGAGGACTGAAGGCTGAGGGCTCAAACTCAGTTAATGAAGGTTAAGGGATCAAACTTAGTAATTAAAGTCAAGGATATGGAATCAGAATTTAGGCAAGTCTGTGATGACCTAAACTGATTACATATACCTTATGTACAAGGTCTAAGTTCTTTAAGTTGGACGGTGATTGGAACTTAGTTATTTGCAAAAAGGTGTAATCTAACTTCACAAGTAAAAGTTAGATAAAAAAAAGTCTCGTTTGCACAAAGAAATTATAGTTCGATGAGATCGATAGGTATTTCGACGGATGATGAACCTGCTGATATATATATACCTCGATTAATTCAAGATTACATTGGAAGATTAAATGGATAAGGACAACCAACTACCTCTGATTTATCAAACAAATCAATGGCTGAGATTAAAGAACGTTGGGATGATTCAGGATTTTATCCAATGGTTACAAGTCAAAGGATGGACAGACTGTAAACGGCCAAAAAGGATTCCGACACTGTCAGTCCTATGAATAGTGATAGAAAGCAAGTCAAATGGGACAAAACATGGAACGGCTATATTTGAATTTCAAATACAAGTCACAAGGACTCATACCTATAAATAGAGGACTTCTAACTCAGAAAAAGATGATGATTTTACAAGAGAAAATACAGATAATCCTGAGCTGCATTTTATTCAGAAAAGCACCCTGCTGAACTTACTGAGCTTAAGGCTACTGATCCAGAGAAAATCTTCAAGTGTATCCTGTATTCAAGCTACATCAAGTTTACACACTTGAAGACCGCAAACTAGCCGATTATTTCATCCTAATCAAGGCTGCTTGCAACCGAATCATTTACTTGATTCATTCTTTATTTTACAAAGAACCTACGAAGACAAGGTGAAGCACTTTTGTGTGAAAGATCGTTGTTTGTGGTGGAGCCGGTGAAGAGGAAATCCTACCCTTCAAGGACCGGTGGAAGACTTTGGAGCGAAAGAATCCTACTGTTTCTAGTTTTCGGTTGTGAAGCCATAGTTATTGGTGAAGGACAAGCAACCTTAGGAATCTTTGTAACGTATACATCAAAGATCTCTAGTGAATTACCTCCAACATCACATGAGAAGAGTGGACCGACGGGATTACACCACCGGAACCACTATAAAATCGCCTACTTACTTACTTACTTACATTCGCATTTAGTTTATCATACACATCAACCTACTGAATCTAGCAACTGACATCACACACATACACTGCTGAGTATCTAATACTTAGTATCATATTTTACAACAAGTATTTAGGCTTAATTTTTGATATAATTCCGCTGCACAAACTCAGGAAACTTAACTGTCAGTAGACTACTGTATATCAGCAACCTACTGAGGTGTCAGCAGACTACTAAGATATCGACTCTTGAAGTTGCTGAGTTTGTTAACTCCAAAAGTTTTAAGTGTTAAGTTTAGTCACCCCCCCTCTAAACTTAACCAAAGCATTTTCAAGGCACCAACAATATATGCGTGACATCAACAATTTATGCAGTGACATCGACAATCAGATATGCAGTGACATCAGCAATCATATATGAATGACATCATCAATTTATGTAGTGACGTCGGTAATCAAATATACAGTGACATCAACATTTTTGTTGAACTTTTTGTCCCGAAAGTAGGAAGATTTTTTAGGGGAAATCGAGCTTATGAGCCGCGTTGAGCTATATCGAGTACTTAGCCAGTCGAGTTCGATGTTGCCTTTTTATGGCTCAAGCGAGCCCGAACTTTTTTAGTCGATTCGAGCTCGAGCCTAGGGAGTATCGAATTAATAAAACTCCGAGCAACATAATTATTTCACCCTAATTCATATTTTTTCGTCCACTATATTTTGATATCTCATTTGATATTTTTCCGAATTAATTTCAGAAAATGAATTCTTTTTCTTTATAAATTTGACTTCAAACGGCTATATCTTTTGATATAAAACTCCGTTCAACATAGTTCTTTCACTATAATTCATATTTTTTCGTCCTCTTTATTTTGATATCTCATTTTATGAAATAACATCTTATGCAGTGACACACAATAACACCAACATTTTATGAAGTGACATCAACACACAAATACAAAAACTTTGTAAATTGTATATGCAATGACATATGCAGTGACATCAATGTCATTGCATCAATTCTCTAACTATAAATGCAGTGACATCAATATCACCGCTTCAATTTTATTCCAAATCATACACAAACCTACCATCAACGTATTGCTTTTCTTTCTTTGTTTCAAGATGATGAATGTTAAACTAATTGATCATTATTACATCATGATCAACGGTGTCGATACACGATATGACACTCGTTGTGTCACATCGGCAATCAAATATGCAGTGACATCAACATTTTATTTGCACGAAATATAGAACACCTGAACACCATGGCAAGATTAGGTACACTCAAAAGTGGCTTAACTTTATTGCTCTGTTAATGCCCAATGAAATGCCACTGTATATCATCCGGAAGCTGCGGAGCTTTTTTGAGGATTTGTTGGTAGTTAGGTGGTGCATACCCGTAACTCTGTGAAACTAAATGGTAACTTATAATGGGCAAATGAAGCCCGTGCTGCGAATACAGGTGTGCTGTGTTAGTAATATCATCCGCAACGGAAGCGATTTAAGGATCTAGATCTATAAATTACACGTAATAAAATAACTAGATCTATATCTACAAGGGGGTTGTAGAACATACCTCTTGGATCTCAAAATCCAATTAGAAGAACCGCAATAGGAAGAACGAAAGAAAGTATGAAGAGCACCACGATCTTCCGCACGTGTGATCCGAGCAACTCCCGGTGGAAGGAAATCCTTGTCTCGAATCCTCCCGATATGCTACCCGGAAAAACATCCAAGATTTTTCCCTCTCTTATTCCCCTTGGCCGAAAATTTTCTTCTCCTCTCTAAGAGGTAGAAGTCGAAATTTTTGTTGTGTGTAAGGCTTGGGAGAACTCTCTTTATATAGGAGAGCAATGCTTGACATCCAAGGATTTAATAATTAATACAAAATCAATAATAATAATCCTATTAAATAAAAGATAATCCTATAATAATCTAGAACAAATCTAGAATAATATTTATCTTTATTTCTTTCCATAAATATTTATCCAATAAATATTTTGTGCACATGTCTTAAAACAATTTCTTGTTTCCTAAAAACATGTTTGGGGCGAAAATTATTGCTTGTGACCTAGTCACAATAATTTCAACTAACACACTAAATTGGGCCAAGATTATGAAAAATGTCTTTTTCACATATTTAATTATTTAGCCCAACTAATTTTATAGTCCACTAAACAATTAATTCACATATCGTTTTAATAAAGTTCAACATGAACTAAATTAATATTATTAGGATTCGACGTCCGAGAATAGCTATGCTATATTGGAGGCACGTCGGGGACCATGGACTAATAATCAGCGGCTCCGATAAATCAAATAAATAATTATCTTACGAACAGAATAATTATATTCGATAAATCAATCACAGGAATATGCCACCATAATCCCGCGACTGCACTCCTCCGATTATGAGATTATATTTATCTCCTCACGAGAATGATAATAAGCGTCCATTGATATAATCATTACATATGGATTAATCCTACATAGACTGTTCATTCTAAATCGGGAAGTTACCGTTAACCCTCTTTAGAACCTCTTATCCTTATTTACCATTAACCCGCTAGTGATCAATTAATTCATACAACTCACTGGTAGCTAATCAATGTAATATGAACTCCATGGATCGATCAGTTTCTAGGATTAACAAATAAGGGAACTGACTATCTACTTCCATAAATGGAAGGAATGGATTCCGTATCTGTGATAACACAGACCACTCACTCAATCCAGTACAATACCAAGATGGGGTAATTCAGATCACAGACTCAGTGTAATCCTTAACCGTCAAGTCAAACCTCATACTGATTCAAGCAGTTGACTGTGATTACCTCAGGATTAAGATATATCCATAAATATGATCATCGATTGATTCGATAAGACTTCTCGATTACAGAATTATATCGTGAACTCTAATCAAATCGGTCCAGCCCTATATGATATATCTATCATATATAAATACCCTACTAGGTTCTCTTAACCGATAGTCCGGATAAGACAATCTCACCTATTGTGTTCTGGGCGCATTAATAGCACGTTAAAGGAGAGACCCGATACTCTCAATTAACTTCACTACGGGCTAATTGTATTTTAAGTACCGCTTCACTAACTCAATCCTCCAATGTATATCCCATACACTGAGTTAAGTGATTACATAAACGATATACTTTTGGGTTTTCTGTAGTGTAAATACTATTGTCACATCGGTGAATATGAGAATAATAAATATGAATAATAATATCATTTCATTTATTAAATAAAACAATTACAAAATTGTCTTTCGGGCATCACACCTAACAATCTCCCACTTGCACGAAAGCATGTGATTAATTGTTTTAGAGCACACCCTATTATTTAAAATACAACAAACTACATCTCCCACTTGCTCTAAAGCAATGGAGACCTATCCCGTATTCTAGTACCCATTAAGCATATCATAACCATTGTAGATGACAAAGTACACTCCAAGTGTGCCGTCGTAGGATAGGTCAGTGACTCAGGGAGTACCTACATCTCAATATCATGGGTCTTAATGATTAGTCAGGTTGTCGGCTCGAGACGATCTGTAGAATCGAAATGTTACCGGTCCATCTAATCATGTGGTACTTTCCTAATATGCTGTTGACGTTTAGTGATTTCGGAAATCCTTATAAGCTACCCCTTCATCGTTTGCACAATGATGTGGTATCGGCTTCCAAATCTAGAATCATTCCCAGATGTGAAAAGGAAATCCTTAAGCTATATCGCCTCTCTAGCTACTACAAAAGCCGCTAATCACCCAACTAGTTAAAGTCGAGTTTGGCATTGCTGGATTCCTCCAGGCAATAGCTTCAACACAAGAGTAAACACTGAGCCCAAGATCGACTTAACGATCATCCTCAATCTAACTTAAAGTCAAAATCAGTGTATCACACATATCCAAGTTCACACATGAATATGTCCGCATATTATTCCTCGTACTCTTCAAGATACTAAAGGACATACTAAACTTGCTTTGTTAACCGCCGAATCTAAGATTCGATCATAGTTGACATTCAATAACCTGACCATCTCTTACTTGAAAGAGAATCTATCCCATTTCTCTTGATCCGAAGATTTAGAGAGTCATTCCTGAGGCATAGGGTAGAACTTCCTCGTTGAATGTTGCATACATAGATGCATCATTTTAACCAATAAGATGGATGGGAAACCAGTGACTGATTCTAATGAATTCGACCGAGTCGAACTCTTTAGGATGTTATCCAAATCTCTGTTGCAGTGAATTGTGGTATTGTCAGATTCTGACTTCAGATAACACACCCATGTTGTTTCCAACTGGTGCAGTGTTATCCTTCACAAACACTAATGTATATGTTCACTATTGTACTAAAATTGATATCCAGTCTACGAAAGACTTATCAATATTCTGGTCAAATCCACATATTGTAGAAATATATGACTTCCAATGACCGAGAGGTTTGCTTTTTATCCACAAAGGACATAAGCCTTGACAGTCATCCTGTCATAAGTTCATAAGCCAATACCCTTTTGTTCCGAATGAATCCAGACTCCGTTTGTTCGGCAAGAAAGTCTCAGGGAATCACCCCTATTTTCTAATTTTGAACGAAATCATGCAATACTAAGTGGTAAGAGAGTCCAAGGTCTGATTAACTCTCTACTTCTTAGGGAATTACACTTAGACCACTCAATCATTGCTATGAAAGATAAACTTTCCTATTCATTCTACTCTTTTCCGTGTAGATCCAATTACTCCCACTGGGCCTGAGACGCTCAGGTGGTTCTACAAGAGCATGAACAAAATTGGAGTACCGAACTCCATTCACAGGGTTATGGCTATTAAACCAAACTCTATTATCAGAATCCTATACTGCTCACAAAAGAGCCATAGGTCATCAATCGATCCACAGACTACAAAGTCCACAGAACCCGTAATGGGTAATGGGTAAACCATACTCCCAATAC
Source organism: Gentiana straminea (assembly GCA_036785695.1). Classification (NCBI taxonomy): domain Eukaryota; kingdom Viridiplantae; phylum Streptophyta; class Magnoliopsida; order Gentianales; family Gentianaceae; genus Gentiana; species Gentiana straminea. Next base: position 3,271,594 of record JAVUPR010000311.1, on the reverse strand, counting down.
TTACTGGGTGGATCGAAATTCGGATCTAGTTTAGTAGTGTTTAGTGTTATCACCAACAACCGATGTTGGATGTGGTCTGATTTTAATTGGTTAGTAACTACCTTGAGTAAACGTACTTCAAGGTTCAAGGTTTTGCTATTCATGGACTCTATTAGAAAGGATGCAACAGTATAACTGTCCCTTCCTGATTTCAAGAATCCTATATCTAACCTTTATACACAATTGGTGAAAAAAGATATATCACGAATGGTCATTGACCGAACGTATGCACCAAATTCCCAGTCTTACCTTCAAACACCGTGTGCTAAATGCTTATATTTACGGAAGTGGGGTGAACCGAATCCACACCTTATCCATAAATTCCAAGGCATATTCTAGGTAGACTTCTCGGTCTTATATTTCAATGTAAACCGTTATTTCGCTTCCAATATCTTTATTGAGTTAAGCCGTGTATTGTAGCACATCTAAAAACTATATAAGGCAATTTAACGGTTTCTCACTTAGTGAGAACATGTCACAATGAGGCAGGCTGAGCATCAGCCTCGAGGACTATGAATGGCCTATTCTGAGTATAGAATACTCTATCTCTGTTGAAAACAGAGAAACCTCAAAATATTTTGGATAAACTTCTAGAGTGTTTGAATAGTTATCAGACAAGAAGTCACTACTTGGAAGCTCCTACTAGCTTGTATCTTTTATCAGACCCCGAAGGTCGTCATGAACAAGCTATGTTACTTCTTTATAACCATTATCCTTTCCTGATTGAAAGGAAACTTGGTCATTGAACCTTTGAGACAATATAACCAGACTGTGAGAAAGGAATCACCCTGAGCCGGTCTTCAGGTCTTGTCTTTTAGGGACTATGCACTAACTATGGAATATGAAGAAGCGTTTATCTAAATATAGAAACCAATTGCATTTAATAGTTCTTAAGATGTGTTTTATAAACATATTTCAGCAGTTCTAAGTGGTTTTGACTTTATCAAACAAAAGTCAGAGTCTTGGATTCGTACTACAAATGGTATATTCACTTTCTATACGACAAACAAATTATCGAATATAAGGTAAATCCATTCGTTCCAATGAATCTTAAACATAAAATAATTTTTCCACGATATCCATGGATTGAATCCGAGATTCATTTCCTTATATCACTCCCACTATTCTAGCTAAAATTAACTGCCCGTTGTTTACTCATTTAATCGTTAAATCCACCGCTATCTTGTTCTTCCAAAGAACTTAGCTCGAGAAAATCACCAAGGATTCATAGGTTGGTGATCCAAAATCACTGTCCTTATCCTATGATTTTCAGTTAATTAATTTTCGGTTCAGCCTTAATGTTTTCTCAGTTTAGATGACTAACACTTTTAGACATATTCTCCCATTCTTGACATTTCGTGAATGGAAACAGTCTTGAACCAGCGGTTCGTTTGAGTAGACACTACTCTTGAACCGTGGGATGTCTAATTTCGAGTGTTACTCATCGGGACTTCTCGGTTTTTCTAATATACCAGAAAAAACAACAAATCATAACATTTAAAGCTCCCACTAGTTTATCGGTTCCAAATACCGTCTAACGAGCAGTGCTTTATTATTATTATTATTTTTTTATTTATGATTTTCCGATTTTTTCGATTAGAAAATCTTTCGTACATAGTTCCAATGTTTCCAGAAAAACAACAAATCATAGAACTCCCACTAGTTCATCGATTCCAAATATCGTCCTACTAGCAACATTTCATGACTTTCCGTTTTTTCACTTAGAACGGTTATGTGTGTAGTCAGTTACACTTTTCTAATGTTCTAGAAAAACAACAAATCATAAAGCTCCCACTAGTTCATCGATTCCAAATATCGTCCAACTAGTAACACTTCATGATTTTCCGATTTTTCAATTAGAATATTACTCGTGTAATTACTACACACTCAAAATTCACTAGAAGAATTTCAAAGTCCGAGATCACCTTTGATCAAACTAAGTTTGTCTCCCGTTTGACACGAATGACACTAGTGACATACCTATATGTCACTCTGGTTTTAAAAAGGCTTAAGAGAAAATAACTCTTGCATTATCGATTAACTAGTTCAACGTCCTAGTTACTTTCCACTTTTTAACGAAGTCAATACTAGTCAATTATTAATTTTTAAGCAATTTAGTAAGGGATATAATGTTGTAAATAAAATGACATATATTAAATCTAGTTTAACCCTACTATATAAGTTTATTTTAGGAATTGTAAACTAAAATTAAGTCTACTCTACCATTCCAAGGTTTTAACCTCGCATCTCAGTGCCGCCGTAGGGTAGGTCAAAGAGATGACGGTTAAATCGAGACAATCTCATCAATGAATAACTTGTGAGAATCGAACATCCCACGAGAATCGAACATCCCTTTATTCATTGACTACCTTCCTTTTTTAGCCTAGATATTATCAAGAATACCCATGATGAGTGTGACCTACTATATCGGATCTCTTAGGTACTCCCCGAGTGTGCCGTCGTAGGATAGGTCAGTGACCCGACGAGTACCCGGAAATCCTATGCTTTCGGAGACCAAGCCATGAATGTTGATAGGGGTGAACACCATCCGTAGGGGAACGAAATCAAAGCGCCGCGAGGTGTCACCCTTCTCTCACTTACTTGTATCTATAGTAGAGGCCGTGGGGTTGGCTGTCGCCTCCCCCGCTGCCACTCAATATTTTGGAAGTGGTGGTGGGTTAACCAACCACGTCTTTTTGATGTTAACATAAAAGCACATCAAATCAAGGATTCCGAATGGTGTCGGTAACTTAGGGAAGCCTACCCGTCCTATTCGTTGGAACATATATGACAGTCGGACGAAGTCGGGTCAAGAGAGCCCCATTGAGATAAGAAGGAATCACCCCTCCGCTCGCCGGTGTAGCTTAGTCTTGCCGGACCCCCGTGCATACATCACACTAGGAGGGTTAAGTCGGTCGATCGAAGCTCCGTTGACCACCCAACCTATAGGCGAACCGTTTTTATCCAGGATTTATAGTTCTTTTACCATCATTCAATCTCGTAGACACTACGAATCGAAAACGTGATCTCGTTTGGGCTTTTAAGGCGGTTCACCGAGAACACACACCGAAAAAGCTTAACGATTTAATAACCCGTCCTCGGATCTTTAATTAGTTACTAAATTAATTAATTACCACGTATTAATTAAATTTCAACTAATTACGCGAGTTTGTATACATGCCTATTTTAATTACCAAAATTAAAATTCTACATGTATGCATGAAGTGGATTTATGATATGATGCATGTCATGGCAATTCCAATTTTATATCTATTTTATGATCAAACACATAAAAAATAAATTGCGGAAAATTTAAACACCGAGATGGATCGTTGGTACCCCCGACTAACCTATTTTCTAATGAAAAGTAAAACTAGTTCCAAGTCTTCAAATCTCGATCTTCGATCTTGAAATTTCCGGATCTCAAACCTTCGATCTTGACACGAACCACGAACGACGAGGAGATGAGGCCTTAATATACCAATATATTATAAAATTGTTTTGCTTATAATTTATTTTTTTTAATCAAACAGGCCTTTCGGCCAAGAGTTGGAAAGAAAAAATAAATAAATAAAAAAAACAAAACAATCAATTAGGGCTGCCGCATTTAATACAATCAATTTTGACAATATTGCCGCATGCAAATTGTCGATTTGCTGTGACCAAAAAAAATAAAAATTAACAAAACAGCACCTCTCCTTTTACCTTATGTTCTACCATATTGATGATCTTGAACACCATGATCTTCGTCGTCTTGAACTCGGATCAAAATTAAAATTACAAAGGAGCCATCTTTACAATTTTTGAGTTGTATAAAATTAAATTATAAGTCATATGCTCAAGTGATACTAATCAAAAGAGCTACAAAATAGATCTACGGGTAAACAATACCAACCCCAATCCATCTCTTCAAACCACAACAATCGCAACATAAAAAATAAACAATGCATCGGCCCCTATATAAAAAAAATTGGGACAAAAAATCTACATGTTTTCCACTCCTAGATTTAATATTTTATACGTATAAATATATATCACCAGGCGACTGATACCACTGTTAGTAATATCATCCGCAACGGAAGCGATTTAAGGATCTAGATTTATAAATTACACGTAATAAAATAACTAGATCTATATCTACAAGGGGGTTGTAGAACATACCTCTTGGATCTCAAAATCCAAGTAGAAGAACCGCAATAGGAAGAACGAAAGAAAGTATGAAGAGCACCACGATCTTCCGCACGTGTGATCCGAGCAATTCCCGGTGGAAGGAAATCCTTGTCTCGAATCCTCTCGATATGCTACCCGGAAAAACCTCCAAGATTTTTCCCTCTCTTATTCCCCTTGGCCGAAAATTTTCTTCTCCTCTCTAAGAGGTAGAAGTCGAAATTTATGTTGTGTGTAAGGCTTGGGAGAACTCTCTTTATATAGGATGGCAATCATTGACCTCCAATGATTTAATAATTAATACAAAATCAATAATAATAATCCTATTAAATAAAAGATAATCCTATAATATTCTAGAACAAATCTAGAATAATATTTATCTTTATTTCTTACCATAAATATTTATCCAATAAATATTTTGTGCACATGTCTTAAAACAATTTCTTGTTTCATAAAAACATGCTTGGGGCGAACATTATTGCTTGTGACCTAGTCACAATAATTTCGACTAACACACTAAATTGGGCCAAGATTATGAAAAATGTCTTTTTCACATATTTAATTATTTAACCCAACTAATTTTATAGTCCACTAAACAATTAATTCACATATCGTTTTAATAAAGTCCAACAAGAACTAAATTAATATTATTAAGATTCGACGTCCGAGAATAGCTATGCTATATTGTAGGCACGTCGGGGACCATGGACTAATAATCAGCAGCTCCGATAAATCAAATAAATAATTATCTTACGATTATAATAATTATATTCGATAAATCAATCACAGGAATATGCCACCATAATCCCGTGACTGCACTCCTCCGATTATGAGAATATATTTATCTCCTCACGAGAATGATAATAAGCGTCCATTGATATAATCATTACATATGGATTAATCCTTCATAGACTGTTCATTCTAAATTGGGAAGTTACCGTTAATCCTTTTTAGAACCTCTTATCCTTATTTACCATTAACCCGCTAGTGATCAATTAATTCATACAACTCACTGGTAGCTAATCAGTGTAATATAAACTCCATGGATCGATCAGTTTCTAGGATTAACAAATAAAGGAACTGTCTATCTACTTCCATAAATGGAAGGAATGGATTCTGAATCTGTGATAACACAGACCACTCACTCAATCCAGTACAATGCCAAGATGGGGTAATTCAGATCACAGACTCAGTGTAATCCTTAACCATCAAGTCAAACCTCATACTGATTCAAGCAGTTGACTATGATCACCTCAGGATTAAGATATATCCATAAATATGATCATCGATTGATTTGATAAGACTTCTCGATTACGGAATTATGTCTTAAACTCTAATCAAATCGGTCCAGCCCTATATGATATATCTATCATATATAAATGCCCCACTAGGTTCTCTTAACCGAAAGTCCGGATAAGACAATCACACCTATTGTGTTCGGGCACATTAATAGCACGTTAAAGGAGAGACCCGATACTCTCGATTAACTTCACTACGGGCTAATTGTATTTTAAGTACATCTTCACTAACTCAATCCTCCTGTGTATATCCCATACACTGAGTTAAGTGATTACATAAACGATATACTTTTGGGTTTTCTGCAGTGTAAATACTATTTTCACGTCGGTGATATGAGAATAATAAATATGAATAATAATATCATTTCATTTATTAAATAAAACAATAACAAAATTGTCTTTTGGGCATCACACCTAACATACTGCTGTTGCTGGCCGGTGTTGAGGGAGAGCAGGTCCGGTAGCAACATTGGTTTGTGAATTCGGTTGTTGGGTAGAAGAAAAGCTTGCTGTTTTAAGTACCTGCAAAAACACAAGAAAAATACTATATGAATTCGAGTGCAAATGAGCCAAACTCGAGCTTCTTCAAGACCAGCTCGGTTAACACATCTTGTAACATAATCACCAGGTATATAGCGGTTAATTTCATTGCCAAGACAAGGAAGCTATATTTTGGATAACCATTATGCTCAACCCTAGTTAGAATGACGATGTTCTAGCAGATCTTAGTGCATATAATTACCTCTTCCATTGAAATTGTTGGGCCACTAATTGATGAAGCATTGCTTCCATATTTTGCAGCTATTGATTTTTGCACAGAAAATGGTGAGTACGGCAAATCAGACTCTCTAACGGGAGGCATGTTTCTTGAGAGTAGAGTGCTTGACAATGAATCAGGGTACGACAGATCCTGTTTGCCCGGCGCCCACACCGCTCCGGAATCAAAGTACCGTGTCGTATCTGATTTTAAAACATAAAATTCCGACCTATACATCTATCAATAATATTGAACAAACAAACAATTAAAACAAACAGTAAAGAAGAGTTACTTAGCAGAGAACTCTAAGGAGAAGGTCGGTTTTCAGCTTGATGTCATGAGTGACATAGCTATGGTTAGAAAGTTAGTTGGTTTTAGAGGGGAACACTTCCAAAGCAATGAAGTACTTTCCCAGGCCACTGAATCAATACCACAGAACCAGAAGCAAGTTTTATTTTTCTTTTCTTTCATGACAACAATACAAATCAAAATAAATAAATAAATTGAGTTTAATTGATTTTTAGCTCAAATTGACATAGCAAACAGATTTAAGTGTCTAAACATGCTGCTATTGCTTCCATCGGTTAGGTTTTTTCAATCGGAAAAGTGATTCTTTTGTAGAGTGTTTGCCGCAAGCAGCAGATCAGATAAAAATGGTAATAAAAAAATCAAATAAAAGAAATCGTATGCTATTAACAGAAAAAGATAACCCAGAAGAATCTTCAAATCGATATAGAATCATATGCTTTGACACAAATAAGTACTACGTAACACATACGACACCGGCGCCCACATTTTAAGAACAGACCTCCACGCCGTCCATGACAGATGCAGCTATATCTAGATGAGCAATGTCCGATACGGTTTCGGTGGTAGAAACATTGATTTCACTATCACTAACTAGGTAGCAGCTGCTGACTCCTCTGCCATTTAATTTATTCAGCATTGAACGATTGAGCCCTAACCTTATCTTGTGAAGATGAAGAAGACGACATCTGAAGAAAGGGGTAATTTAGTAAAGTTAAACATGATTTGTCTTTATAAACAAATAAGATTTAAGTGTGTCCTAAATGCCTATTAATTGTTCAAAATTGTCCTTATAAACAAATATCCATTTTTTTATTTGCTGTATTCACCCATGCTGGGAAATATTTTGCTTTCTGTTAGTAGTTTGTTAGGGGGAGCTGGTCCATTTGCTGAGTAGTGCGTGCTTGTGGTTGTTAGATGGGCCAGCAAGAAGTATATATGGAGGATTATGGTGTAATGACTAATTATCAGAAAATTAATGAAATTATCTCCCTCCCAACTTCTTCTTCTTCCCTAATCTTCTGCAATTTCTTCTTATCTTGCTTCTTCCTTCCTCCAATTCTTCTAATTTCCCGAAATTGGTTTGCTGCTTTGTTACACCTCCCTACAACTCAGCACGACGCCTGGACGGCAATTCAATGGATTGGTTCAAAAGAAGACAATTGGATAAAAAAAATTACGGTAATTTTGATCGATTTTTTTTTCGGTGGTGACAATTCAGGTGCTAATTTAACTCATAATATAACAATGAGAGCATGTTTATTAGGTTGAATCAAAATATTTCCACTGCTTTCCGTTAGGTATCATCTTCGATGAGTGGGTTCGGTAATTGATTTCTTTTATATTTGTCTTTCGCTGCTCTCTTCATCTTCCTCCTTCTAGGGTTAGAGATTTCACTTTGTGTAGTTTAGATTGAAATTTTTCCGTGGGTAAGGGGGATTTCATCTGGGAAGTTATAATTCTGGAGCAATGTAGTCTTCATATGGATGATATGCTATTTTTCCTATTTTTCTTTTGCAGATGGGTGAGAAATTTTATTTCCTTTTGCAGATTTTCCTGTTTTGATTTGTAGGACAGTGAGAATTGGCTATTCTCTTTCGATTTTTACTGTATTTGAGTATCCACCTGGTAATTTTTAGCTTCTCACACATCTTGTTTCTGTTTTCGGGTTTGTTTGTTTGTTTTTTTAACATTGTTTGGAAACTTGTTTCAATTCTATTAAGTTGATTACCATTGGTTTACTTCATCTTGATTTTCATGTGACTAGTTGACAAATACTGTTGTCTTCTATTTGTAAAGTGTAATTTTTTTATTGATCGGGATTTTGTTGATTCTTTGCTTCCTCTTCTGCTCGAGTGGGAAAAGACCTTTAATGGCAGGCACTCAATAATTTTTTCTTTATGTTGGTGAATGCATCAAAACATGGGAGACATCAAAAGGTATAATATTCTGAAAAGATATGATGGGAATTATATATATGTTTGCTTAAAAACTCAAAAATGGTTTAATGACCATACTTCTTTTGCAACTTTATTTTGATCCAATTTTACATTCTTAATCACAGGTTCAAGGACATTTTTCAAGAGGTATATGAAGCCAACTGGAAATCAAAGTTTGAGGCAGCTGGTATATGGTTAGTGACTTATAATCAAAGTTTTCGCATTCACTCTGTTTATACTTTTATCTTGTAAATTCAAGAACCCTGCTTTTAAATTACAGGTACGAGCACCGTTTGATCGATGACATGGATGCGTATTCTTTGAAAAACTAAGGAAGTTACGTATGGGGCTACAACTTGTCGGTACAAGACCACGTGATTAATGGCCAATAGTTAAATTTTGGGCTGTGTATTTAGAAAAAAATGGATTAGGGACCGTTTCTTATTAAAAAAAGATAAATGGCTAAAAGTTTACTCTCCGGTAAAGGGTCTTCAAAGTCATTTCTGTGATGTGGATGGATATGATACGGTAAATACTCTCTAGATAGTTTCTTTAAACACATTGAAGTGCGATTCCTCTGTTTTCCTGGTTATAATAATAAGGTTACCTATTGTTCAAGTACAGTAAGACACTTTCGGTTTCCTTTAACTTTTAATTTTTGTGCATACAGATAAATGAAGGTTGATCATAGTTTGTCCGTGGACCCGGATTATCTTATTCTTTAGCTTGAAAAGCTTGATGATTAACACATTACACTTTAATATGTTTGTTTCAATTCCATATTGTTGGTTTCTTGAAAAGGCTTTGGTTAAGTTTAGAGGGGAGGGGGGGGGGGGGTTTAATAAATTTAACACTTAAAACTTTTGGAGTTAACAAACTTAGCAACTTCAGCAGCCTGCTGATAGCTCAGTAGTCTGCAGACTATTGACATTACTAAATTTGTTGCAGCGGAATATATTTAAATTAAGCCTTATTACTTATTGTTAAAATATGATACCAAGTATTAGATACTCAGTAGTGTATGTGTGTGATTCAGTTGCTAGTTCAGTAAGTTGATGTGCTAAATGTACTAGATGCAGAAAGTAAGTAGGCAATTTTTATAGTGGTTCCAGGTGGTGTAATCATGTCAGTCAACTTTTCTCCTGTGATGTTGGAGGTAATTCACTAGAGATTCTTGAGGTAGCAGTTACAAAAATCCCTAAGTTGTTTTTCCTTCACCAATAACTATGGTTTCACAAACTGAACACTTGGAATAGGTAGGATTGCTGCTCCAAAGTCTTTCACTGGTACTTGAAGGGTAGGATTGCCTCTTCACCAGCTCCACCACAAACAACAGTTCTTGACACCCAAAGAAGCTTCACTGTCTTCAGTAGATTTCTTATAAAAGAAAGTTTGAATCAAGTAAGTGATTCAGCCTTCAGCAGCTTGATCAGGATGATATGATCAGCAGCTTGGATTCTTCAAGTGTGTAAACTTGATGTAGCATGATAACAGATTACACTTGAAGAAGTTTTCTGGATCAGTAGGTTTAATTTCAGTAGGGTCAGCAGGGTGATTTCTTGATAAGAATCTGAAGCTCAAGATTATCTGTTGTTTTTCTCTCAAAAATCATCTGTTTATGTAACAGGGGTCTTCTATTTATAGGTGAGAATCCTTGTGACTTATGTTTGAAATTCAAACATAGCCGTTTTAGATTTGTCCCATCTTGACTTGCTTTCTGTCCTTGTACGACACTGTCAGTTTACTTTTTGTCAGATTTCAGACTGTCCACCCTTTGACTTGTATCCATTGGATAAACCTCTGTTTCTTTCCAACATCCCTTTAATCTTAGCCATTGATTTGTTGATAAAATCAAGAGTTGTTATCTATCCTTTTCTTTGTAATCTTCCAATGTTTCCTTTGATTAAATTGAAATATGTGTTCAGCAGGTTCCTGTGATTGTAAGTCTGCTAAAATACATTTCAGTTTGCTGATCCAAAGTTGCTGTGTTTATAAAAACACTGCCGCTGACTTCTCTTATATCTAACTTTTTATTATGAAGTTAGATTACACCATTTTGATCATAACCAAGTTCCAATCACCATTTAACTTATGGAACTTAGACCTTGTACACGAGGTATATGCAATCAGTTTAGGTCACCACAGACTTCCTTAAATTCGGATTCCATATCCTTGACTTTAAATACTATGTTTGATCCCTTAGCCTTTAATAACTGAGTTTGAGCCCTCAGCCTTCAGTCTTCAGCAGGGTCCTAAATTAGTCTACAGACTCAGGAACCCTACTGATCTAGACAGGTCTGCTGATGAAAGTCACTTGACCTTTTACAGTGCTTGTTTGATCAAATCTATACAAGATCAAACTCTAATAAGCATATACATTTGATCTAGACATCTTTTTGCCTTCGCTCTATAACAGATAGTCTAGCACTCATCACTAAAACTCAAAATAAGTCCAACAATTTCCCTCTTTTTGGTGATGATGCCAATACCCTCCTTACAGCAAAGCAAAAAGAGTAAAAACAAAAACAGAACAAATTCAGTCATTTCTCATTATAATCAGTTGTTCAAGAGATATTACAAACTAGAGTCAGCAAAAATAAAATGCAAGTGTAAGTATGCTGATCTAGTTCTTTCTTTCTCTTTCCTGCCTTTCCTTCTCTTGCTGCTCATGATATTCCCTTATATCTCTTACCATTTCACTAATCCACTTATTTTCAATAAGGGAAAATTCAATATGGGGATTCACTTCCTTCCACCATTTCCATGCCTTAGGTAGAGTAAGGTTGATCTGATGTACTCTGAAGCCTAAACGCATGTATAACTCTTTGAATTCATTCAGTGAATCTTTAGTTGATGTAGTGGGTAGACTCCTTCCACCTCTTCCACCTCTGTGTGAAGATCTCAAGGCTTTAACTCTTTCTTCCCAAAACATAAGCCCCAAAAAGGAATTTAGTCCCCCATGGAAGCCCTTGTCATGGTAAGGTCTTCTCTTGTTGTAGTAAAGATTCTTGTATTCCTTAAAAAGATCATCAGTCAGTGGAAGTCTGCCAGGTGCAGGTTCTCTGTATGCATTGGTGTCAGCCTCCCATCTCTTCTGTGCAAAAATCCTAGCAGCCTCTTTGCTACTGCTGTTTGGCTCTCTTCCCCTGACGATGGTGAAAATAGACCTGGCCACGTGTCACTCTTATAACATCCCAAGAATGAGAGAGAAAGATAAGAGGGAAGCATTTAGGGCCAGGAGCCCCACACCAGTAAGACCCTATCCCATGAGGGAGGTCTGTACATGACCCTCCCGACTACCGCACTGCAGTGCAGCTCGGTCTAGTCTGGAGGCAGGATATTCAGATCAGGTCGAGCTGGCCTGAGGAGCCCATCGAAGGCCGACTGGCTCTTTCTTTAAGTGATAAATAACACATGTGTTATTTATTATAGGAGAATCCCTGGATTACCGGAAGAAAATCCCGTAATTGGAATATAACCATAATTATCTTTCGCTAGGGATAAACACGTGATGATCCTTAGGGTTTAAGGATATACGACTTGTTTGACAAGAAAAGAGGTAAGACGCCTCCCTATATAAACAACCCTAATGAACTACGAATGACTTGATTCCAATTCAACTATTGGATACGTAGGCAACTTGAGAGAAACTAACTCTCAGGCTCAGTCTTAATCATACCAAATCACAATCCCCATTGTTTCTGTTCTTGTTTGAATCGTCCTAGAGGTTGTTTGGACCCGTAGGTGATATTCGACTTCATCAATTGGCGCTAGAAGGAGGGCCTTTTTGTTACGATTTGATCAAGAAACAGCGATGATACCACAAAAAAATACTGGAAAAAGGACCCAAACGGCGGCAGCTAGAGACGCCGGGGAAGTAGACCCCACGGCAACTACTAGCCAACATCAAATCAACCCAGAGGAGACGCTGGCGGATCCAGCACAGCAGGCTTTGCTGGATGCATTGCGTAATTTAGATGTTCCCGCTTTCAAAAGTGTTCTAGGTTTGGCCCTAAAAGGGCGAGAAGAGGAAGCTCCACAAAACGTGGATCCGAAGGGTAACCTGGCAAATAAGGAGGATAGAGGAGAAACTCTCTCCTCCACCTCCCACACGCAGCATAAACAGATTAAGGCTCAGGCCCAGGAGGCTGCCCGGGCGGAATTAGACGGGATCCTGGGAAAGAAAACGGACGATCTCTCCATCGAATCACCATTCTCAGAGCATATTTTGAACTATCCACGTCCTGAAAGATTTAAGATCCCAAAACTGGAAGCATATGACGGAACGAAAGATCCCCAGGATCATCTCTTTCAGTATCTAACACACATGAATTTAGACTGTGCGCCCGAGGAGATGAAGTGCAAAGCCTTCCCGGCCTTACTCACGGGCAGGGCTCGTGAGTGGTTCCGGAAATTACCACCTCGATCTATTGAGAATTTTGAAACCCGGCAAGAAAATTTTTGCAAGCTTTTGTCACCGCTAAACCCTTCCGGAGGAATGTCACGTACCTCCTCACAATTCGTCGAAAAAAAGAAGAAACGATCTTTGCGGTACACGAAAAGATTCAATGAGGAATCTAGGTAGGTCGGGAATGCTGATGAACACCTCCTGATCACCTCTTTCGTAGCAGGTCTGCGAGAAGGTAGATTGTATGCAAAACTCAATGGTCGACTTCCGAAATCTATGGATGAGTGTATGGATCTGGCATATAAACACTGTCAAGGTGAAGAGGCCAACCGTTTAAAGAGGGAGTCGGAAGCTCCTAAAAAAGAGAGGTCGGATGACGGATCCGATAGAAAGCGTAAACCGGTATGGGACCGAGTGGTGCGCCCATAACCGACCGACTCGGGAAGAAAGGAGCCCTTCAAGAGAGGGACTTTATCCCTTTGAACAGATCACGCGAGCAGGTCCTCGCCATAATGCAGAGAAAAGGTATTGCCCGTGCTCCACCTCCTATGAAGGGTCCCCGGGAAAAAAGGGATAAGACAAAATACTGTAAGTTTCATGAAGACATTGGTCACGACTCAGAGCAGTGCAGGGATTTACAGAGAGAGATCGACGCTGCTGTTATGGAAGGGAAACTCGATGAGGTCATAGATAGGTCCCGTCACCCCGAACCTAGGGGAAGACGGGAATATAAGAGGAGAGATTTCGGTCATGACCGAAAGGATGAGTACAGACGAAGGAGGGATCCGTCCCCAGGACCGGAGGGCCAGCCAGATAATCGCCCCATTAATACCATTAATACCATCTCAGGCGGTCCGAGTACACCGTCCCGACCAGAGGAGCAGAGTGGTAACCGGGCACCGGCCAGCACCGACTCAGGAAAGAGACAAAGGTTGTCCGGGGAGGTCGTTTATGGCCCTCGCGATCCTCTCCCCCTCATAAGCAATAATGAAGGCTTGGTTATCGAGGCGGTAATCAATAAACATACGGTGAAGCGTATTTGTGTAGACACCGGAAGTGCAGTCAATGTGCTGTACTACAATGTGTTTCAAACCATGAAGTTAAAAGATGCAGAGCTAGCCCCTGTATCATCCCCGCTGTTCGGGTTTGCAGGGCCACCAGTCCACCCCATGGGTATGATCACTTTACCAACCACTTTTGGGAAAGCACCTCGGGACAGGATCCTTATGGTGAGCTATGTGGTAGTCAGGGCCCCATCAGCCTATAATGTTATCATGGGGCGACCTGCCCTAATAGATCTGCGAGCGGTGATCTCTCCGGCTCACATTAGTTTGAAGTTCCCGACCTGGGAGGGGACAACAGAGGTCAAAGGTGACGTCGAAACAGCCAGGAGCTGTTACACGGCCACTGTAAACGGAAGAATGATGGTACAACAGGTATCTGTGGAAGAGTTGCTCCCAGAGGAAGAGGAAAGTTGGTCATCAGATGATAAAATCGAGGTAGTGAATTTGGGAAAGGAACAAGAAAGCTTGTCAGTCAACATAGGGTCATGGATCCCAGATCGGTTTAAAACAGAGCTTGTTGAGATCTTAAAGGAGTTTAAAGACGTGTTTGCGTGGAAGACGGATGACATGCCAGGCTTGTCCCCCGAGCTGGCTCTGCACAGGTTGCACGTGGACCCGGCCCGGAAACCGATTAGGCAAAAGAAAAGACAGTTTGCAAAAGACCGAATGGAGGCCATTCAAAGGGAAGTTGAGAAGTTATTACAGGCCGGGATCATACGTGAAGTATTTTACCCGACCTGGCTCGCCAACCCAGTCCTAGTAAAAAAGCCAGACGGAAGCTGGCGAATGTGCGTAGATTTTACCGACCTGAACAAAGCATGTCCCAAAGATTGTTACCCACTGCCTAAGATCGACAGGTTAGTTGACTCAACAGTTGGGTTTGAAATCTTCGCATTTCTAGATGCATACAAAGGCTACCACCAGATTGCCATGGACCCGGACGATGCAGAGAAGACGGCATTCATCACAGAAGAAGGAACTTTCTGTTACGTCACTATGCCGTTTGGATTAAAAAACGCGGGCGCCACTTATCAAAGAGCAGTGAATAAAATCTTCGAGAAACAAATTGGGAAGTGCATGGAAGTCTATGTGGATGATCTCTTGATCAAGAGCAGGTCTCTCGATCAGTACATGACCGACGTCCGAGAAGTGTTTGAGGTACTCAGGCAGACCCAAATGAAACTTAACCCAAAAAAGTGTACATTTGGGGTCAGGTCAGGTAAATTCCTGGGTTACATGATTTCAAAAGAAGGAATTAAGGCTAACCCGGACAAGGTTGAAGCCTTAAGAACAATGCCACCACCCAGAAGCATCAAGGAGGTGCAAAGGTTAACCGGCCGCATGGCCGCCCTGAGTAGGTTCCTATCCAAGTCGGCGCAACGTGCTTTACCATTCTTTAAAATCCTGAGGAAAGCAAGTCCCTTCCAGTGGAATGAGGACAGTCAGAAGGCATTTGACGATTTGAAGGAGTACTTGGCCGAGCTACCAACTCTGACATCTCCCCAGGAGGGAGAAACTCTGCTTTTATACTTGGCAGTAGTTGATGAGGCAATCAGTGCGGTCCTAATCAGAGAAGAAGGACACATACAAACACCCGTGTTTTATGTAAGCGGGGCTTTACATGGACCAGAACTCAGGTACACGAACGCGGAAAAACTAGCTTTGGCTCTGGTACACGCCTCAAGAAAGTTACGACCATACTTCCAAGCACATTCCATCACTGTGGTCACAGACCAACCTATGCGTCAGATCTTGGCGCGACCTGATACCTCGGGCAGACTAGCCAGATGGGTGATCGAGCGGCGAATATGATCCGGACTACCAACCCCGAACGCCGTCAAAGCCCGGGCTTTAGCCGACTTCTTGGGCGAAGGAATTCGGGTCGAGACGGATAAAGAACAGTGATAGGACGGTCGATACACGGACCCTTTTTGTAGATGGAGCATCGGGAAAAGAAGGAGCGGGGAGCGAGGCCTCTTGCTCCTCCGTCCGAAGGGAGAAGAATTCCCGTATGCACTGCGTTTCAACTTTGCGGCTACAAACAACGAGGCGGAATATGAGGCTTTAATTACTGGGCTCCGATTAGCCAACAAGCTAGGGGCAGATAACCTGCACGTATTCAGTGACTCCCAGTTGGTGGTTAACCACATCAAGGGTGAATATGAGGCGAAGGAGGAATCAATGAAGAAATACTTGGCAGCAGCACAGGCTTTGCTAAAAAACTTCAAGTCAGTCCATATAGAGCAGGACTCTCGATCCAAGAACAAAAAAGCTGATGCCCTCTCCAAGTAGGCATCTAATTTTTCTCAGATAAAAAAGTTCTGGTGGAACAGCTGACCGAACGAAGTTATGTTTTGAACGAAGTACAACCGATTAGCTAACAGGCCACCTGGATGGACCCCATAACCTCTTATCTAAAACACGGTATTCTGCCAACTGACAAGGTTCAGTCCAGGAAGATCAAGCTATAGGCAAGCAGGTATGCTCTCTTTGATGATATCCTATACAGACGGTCGTTTATATCACCATGGCTCAGGTGCGCTACCCAGGGAGAAAGAAATTATCTACTCAGGGAAATCCCCCTCGGCATTTGCGGAAACCACGCAGGAGCCCAGACACTAGCTCGTAAATGCCGCTTGTTCGGGTATTATTGGCCAACTATGCAAAACGACGCAAACGACTTGGTACTGAGGTGCAAGTCATGCCAGGTGCAAGATAACTTGTCACACCGGCCAGCGCAGAATATGATTCCTTTGGTCTCTCCTTGGCCCTTTTATCAGTGGGGGGTAGACCTGGTTGGGCCTCTTCCCCGAGCTCCAGGTAACTTACAGTTTCTTGTCGTGGCTGTCGATTACTTTACTAAGTGGGTGGAGGCCGAGGCCTTGACCACCATCACCGCAAAGTCCATACAGAAATTTTTGTGGAAAAACATCGTCTGTCGCTTTGGGATACCCAAGATCCTCGTGTCGGACAATGGAACATAGTTTGAAGACAGGACAGTCAGGTCATGGTGTGCCGAGTTGGGTATAGTCCAACATTTCACCTCTGTCGGCTATCCTCAGGCCAATGGCCAGGTAGAGATGACCAACAGGCAGCTCAAGTTTGGGTTGAAGAAGAGACTGGAAGAAGAGGGACAAGCATGGGTCGAGCATTTGCCTAACATCCTTTGGGCGTACAGAACGACTCCAAACTCAGCTACCGGAGAAACTCCTTTTGCTTTAGCTTATGGATGTGAAGCAGTCATTCCGGCCGAAATAGGGCTCCCCTCCCCGAGGACCGAGCTCCACACAGTCACAGACCAGGACACCGAGCTCAGGCATGCCAAGGACAACTTGGAAGAAGCCAGGGAAGTGGCCTATATCCGGATGGCAAGATACAAACAGAAAATATCCCAATACTACAATTCTAAGGTTAAGCATTCCTACTTCAAGGAAGGAGACTTGGTACTAAGGAAGAACGAGGTCAGCAAGCAGGGTCCCCAGGGAAAGCTTGACCCGAACTGGGAAGGCCCGTACAGAGTGGTTAAAGTTCATGGAAAAGGTGCTTACCAGTTAGCTAACGCGAATGGCCAGACCGTACCAAGAAGCTGGAATGCCAGCAACCTTAGAAAGTTTTATGCCTAAAACGAATCCAGGCTCGATTCTATCTTTCCATTTTATGTTGTCTTTTTCAATAAAAGTGTTATCAAACACCTTTGAGTTCTAATAAATATATGATTCTTTCATGTTATATATTGTTATATTATGTACTGTGATTGAATTTTTGTTAACTGAGTCAGGTCATACTCAGAAGGTTTGCAAAAGTCAAACCTCCTAAGTCCGCGAGTCGGGCCGAATTTAACGAGTCTGCAAGTCAGACTCAGAAAGCTTGAATACCACAAGCTTCCCGAGTCCTCAAGTCAGGACAGGGTTTTAACTGAGTCAGGTTATACTCAGAAGGTTTGCAAAAGTCAAACCTCCTAAGTCTGCAGTCAGGCCAGAATTTAACTGAGTCCTGCAAGTCAGACTCAGAAAGCTTGAATACCACAAGCTTCCCGAGTCCTCAAGTCAGGACAGGGTTTTAACTGAGTCAGGTTATACTCAGAAGGTTTGCAAAAGTCAAACCTCCTAAGTCCGCAGTCGGGCCGGAATTTAACGAGTCTGCGCAAGTCGGACTCGAAAGCTTGAATACCACAAGCTTCCCGAGTCCTCAAGTCGGGACGGGGTTTTAACGAGTCGGGTTATACTCGAAGGTTTGCAAAAGTCAAACCTCCTCGGTCTGCGAGTCGGACCGAGAATTTAACGAGTCCCGCAAGTCGGACTCGAAAGCTTGAATACCACAAGCTTCCCGAGTCCTCAAGCCAGGACAGAGTTTTAACCGAGCCAGGTTATACTCAGAAGGTTAAAGACTTAGTCAAACCTCCTGAGTCTGCAGGTCAGGACAAAGTTTTATCAAGACTTAGTATGTCATCCAAACCGTCAGTAATGCAAGCCATACTGGGGGGGAAGGGGGCATCCATAAGACAGAAGTCAAACCCAAAATAAACAAAGTATAAAGTAAAGCCAAAGTACAAAACGTAGTGGGCGGGGCACCACAAAGTATAAATAAAGTACATAAACTTGGACAACAAAAAAGTTTCAAAGTTTTCGGGAAAACAATAACAAGGATGAACGATCGGTCGGGTTCTCGGATTACGCTCTGTCGAAGATGGAGTGGGCACGGTACACGAGGAGTGGGACGACGTCGGGCGTATTTGGCACCAATGTCTTCGCTGCTTTAAACTCGCTCGGCCGGGCATCATAGATCGACTGCTCCTTCCTTGTACATGGAACGATAATGCACAAGGTCGAGAGAGAATCAACTCGGGACGTTGTTCCTTTGCCTCGTCCACACCCGTTGTATACCCGTGTTGCATGACGGGGTTCGACAAGAAGACCTTCGAGCTCCGGCTAGATGATCGGAGGACTTATACTCAAGCACAACTCGGGCATCCCGAGCAGGAAGAGAAGCTTCCAGAGTAGTGAGTTCAGCCCGGACCTTGGCCAGCGCCTGCCCGAGTTCAGAGTTCTCCGCTACATACTCATCATGCTTGGCTTGGAGTTCAGCAGTGCACTTGGTCTTAGTCTCGACCTGTTCCTTCTTCAGAGCTGCAATCTCCTGGTCCTTAGTCTTGGAGGCTTCTCTGTGCCTTTCACGACTCGCTCGGAGCTCCTCAATTGTTCCCTGCAGAGCCTCCTTGCTCGGCGCAGACTCAGCAAGGCGATCCAGGAACTCCTGACCGACCTGAGCTCCCTGCAAAGGACAAAGAAAAAGTCAAGAGGAAGAAAGACAAACAAGAAAGACAGGCATATTTATTCAAGAGCTTACCACTTTGCGGCCGGGTCTTGGTCGACGGCTCGTACAACCGATTATGTCCCGGGGAAGGTTGCTCCTCGGGAGAACTCTCAACGTTCTCTATGGTCTCGCCGAGCCGCTTTCTTTTCTTGGATCGACTTTTCCGGGTTGAGGGGGAGACTACCTTCTTCTTCCGACTAGGCTCGATCGCATCCTCCCTTGTCTCCCCGATCTTCATCCACATTTATCCTCTCCACTTCCCCAGATGAGTCATCTGGTTGTCGGGATAGGAGTTGGGCTGAGGTAGGGGTCGGGACAGTCCCAGCAGCTCGAAGATGCCCCGGCTCTATACTTTCCTGCTGCTCAGACTCCTGGTTAGGCTCTTCAGGGTTAACAGGAGGAACCACTTCGTCATTCACATCCTCCAATAGATCGGCAAAAGAAGACACGCGCGAAATAAGTAATAAGAAATGTTAGAAGATATTTTACAAATAGTAAAGTACGAAAGAACGGACATTAAAGCCCTACATATCTTGTACTCTTCCTTATCTAACTCCTTGTACGGGTCAGGGCCCGCAGTAGACAACTGGGCGGCCAAGATCATCTCAGAAGAGTACTTTTTCTCTCTGATATAAACCCCACTTCTGCGAATATCGTCCAACAGTTTCCGATCCACGTCAGTTGGTCGTGGATCGCTGTCCAGATCCGAAGAGTTCCACCTGCCCAGGTTCCGAGTCACCTCTGGACATATGAAGAAGAATCTGGTCTTCCAACCTTTATATGAAGTATCTCCCGGCTCTATAAATTGAACATCGGGCATGAAATCCCCCCGACAAGGGAAGCAGTAATACCCAGCCTGCCCAGGCACTTGTTTGCGCTGAAAGAACAATCGAAATGTTTGGACTTTGAAGGGGATGCAGGCACATCTACACCAAATGGCAAAACCCACTATTGCCCTTATTCCGTTGGGCACGATCTGGGCCAACCCTAGGTCGTAATGCTCCAGGACAGACAAAATGGCCGGGTAGATAGGGAACCGCAAACCGCATAAAAGCTGCTCCCTATACACAGCGCAGTACCCTGCCGGAGCTTGATAAGCGTAAACACCGGGAGCCGGGATAATGGGTTTGAAAAGTGGATTCGTTAGGTTGTATTGTTTACAGATGCGGGTCAAATCTGTGGGAGTTATTTTGGTATCGATGCCATGGCAGGCCGCCTGTGATTTCAGAGCCATAAAGGCTTTAAGGGAAAGGACGAATCTAGAAGATGAGGAAGAAGGGGGAGGATTGAAAAAAGAAAGGACAGGAGGTCTCTCGATATTGACCCCGGTAGTGGTGATTTCTTCCTCCAATTCCGGCTCCGACTCAAATAACGCCTCAATGGAACTATCAGTAAGAATTATAGGCTCGCTCATTAACAACGAAAAAGACTTAGAAGAATAAGAAAAGAAAGAAAGCTTACTTGAGAAATCGGAGAAATGGAAGAATGGAATGGCAACCGTCCCGACTTCACACTTTATTTAAAGAGTAACGTCTGAAAGGATTGATGAGACTAGGAGTTATAAAACCCCAAAAAGAAGCCTTGGAATAACCGCCCCATTATTGTGTCACGACGCTTCGTTTCTCGCACTCAATGCGGCAGTCTAAACGGTAGCAAGGACACGTGTCACGATAAGCATGTTATTTTGGAACGGCCGAACTGATCTCAGGTCTCCCCAGCTCCTAGGTAGTCTGGCCAGACCTGGGGGGCTTATGACGATGGTGAAAATAGACCTGGCCACGTGTCACTCTTATAACATCCCAAGAATGAGAGAGAAAGATAAGAGGGAAGCATTTAGGGCCAGGAGCCCCACACCAGTAAGACCCTACCCCATGAGGGAGGTCTGTACATGACCCTCCCGACTACCGCCGCAAAGCGGTGCGGCTCGGTCTAGTCTCGGAGCGGGATATTCGGATCGGGTCGAGCGGCACGAGGAGCCCATCGAAGGCCGGCCGGCTCTTTCTTTAAGTGATAAATAACACATGTGTTATTTATTATAGGAGAATCCCTGGATTACCGGAAGAAAATCCCGTAATTGGAATATAACCATAATTATCTTTCGCTAGGGATAAACACGTGATGATCCTTAGGGTTTAAGGATATACGACTTGTTTGACAAGAAAAGAGGTAAGACGCCTCCCTATATAAACAACCCTAAGGAACTACGAATGACTTGATTCCAATTCAACTATTGGATACGTAGGCAACTTGAGAGAAACTAACTCTCAGGCTCAGTCTTAATCATACCAAATCACAATCCCCATTGTTTCTGTTCTTGTTTGAATCGTCCTAGAGGTTGTTTGGACCCGTAGGTGATATTCGACTTCATCATCCCCCTAATTGACATCATCAACAAAACGGGACAATAGGCCATGAACACTCTCTTGTGTGATCACCAAGTTGTTCAGCTGACCCTCCATTATTTCTGTTCTAGTGTCAACTGTAGTGATCCTCCCTTGCATTGTCTACTCCAGTAGATTGATCCTCTCCGTAAGCTTAGGATCCAATCCAGCAAGGTGAAGTGTTCTAGCAGGTTCAGCCACAGCAGGCTTGGGTGCCTCAGCAAGTTTATCAAGTTTCTGGTGAATGGATGCAAACTGATCTTTTAGGAACTTATCCTTCAGTGTATTGCCCTATTTTATTCCCTTTACATCTTGGGCATGATCAGCAAGATCATACTGAGTGGAAGTAATATTGGAAGCAACATTTTCAGTGGTTCTTCCTCCATTTTCCACCAAGTTCACTAAGTCTTCAAACTTTTGCTCTTGTCTGTAAAGTTGAGTTCTTAATCTTTTAATGTCATTTCTGACTGTCCTCAACTCATCCAACACCTGTGCTGGTACCCCACCAGCCATTCCTCCAGTCACATGTCCAGCAGCTTCATCAGCAGGCTCTGCAACATTGTATTGTGCTCTCTGTCTGCTGACAACCATGGCTGTACTCTTGTCCCTTCCAGCAGGGGCAGGACCTTCTTCAACCATAGCACCAAGAATATTCTCCATAATTGGATCTTGTGCAGGTTCTTCCAAAATTGGTACAAATGCCTGCTATGGTTCATCATCAATAGGCTCTTCCTCAGGCATTTGAAATTCCTCATCACTGAAGTCATAGTCCAGCAACTACTCATCCTCATCAATAACAGCAGTCTGCTGACCATCCTTCCCTTCAGTGACCTTTACTCCAGTAGGCTCTACTACATCAGCCTGTTCTTCAATAATTGCAGTGGTTTCCTCCAAACCCATTGGGAGTTCCAACCTTTGTCCAGGTGTTGTTTGGTCCTTAGCAACCTGTACCACCAGTTCTGACCTTTGTTCAGGTGATGTTTGAACCTTAGCAGCCTGAACCTCCTCAAACTGTAATGGTGATTCTTCTACACCCATCACCATGTCCAACCTTTGTCCAATCACTGTATGTTCCTCAGTGAGTAGGACTATCTCTTCTTCACAAATAAAAGGAAAAGTTGCCATGTTTTCCTTCAGAATTCCTCCAGACTCAGCAATCTTCTATAGATCCTCAACAGATTTAGAGATAGTGCCCTGAGTATCAATCCAATCTTGATAATGAACTGAATCTTCAGAACTGACATCAGGCTCACTATATTCAATAACATTCTCTTCATCCAAATCTTTAGTCTGCTGATCCTCAGGATTCATATCAGCCTCCACAACCTTGAATGCATCAGATGTGCCAACCATCCTGTGACCTCTAAGGTTTATCCCATCGTTGATTAAGGCCTCGAAATCATCTATGGTGAGATCTTCCAGATCCTCATCCATTTGGCCAGTCTACTAGCCCTCAGCAGACTTGATAGCATCAGTGGACTGTTCTACACTTGGCTCATTTATCATAGCAGTTCCACTGGCTTCTCCTTGATGTGGGGGATGACCATCATCAGAATCAAATGATGATGAATCATCACTATCTGGTCCGTCCCTAGGAGTCTTGAACATAATACCTTCTTCTCCCTTCTCTTTTTTCAATAATTGCCATTAATCTCATTTCCAACAGGGAGGTATCAACCAAGTCAAGCAAATTTTCCACTCCTAACTTTTCAAAAGCCCACTCCTCAAAGTCTGTCATAGGTTCAGCAGCTGATTTTTGTCTCTTGTAAAATCCAAACTTCCATTAGAAATAATCAGCGACCACCAGGAGAGTAGGATCAACATACCCTTCCTTATTTTTCTTTTCTCTTCCTTAAAAGGGCATAGTTGGCTTTCTCGGAGCTGTCTGTCCACTTTGCTGACCTTCAAAGGTCTCAAAAAGCAGATTCAGAGTTTCCTCAACAGATGCTTCCAGGTTAGTAGGTTCTTCTGGTTGTACATTTGTACCTACCACCTCCATCTGCTCCACACTTGGTTCCCCCTGACTTACATGCTCATCAGCAGGGTTAGCAGCAGACTGCTCTTCCCCCTGAACTATTGCAGAATTTGCAGGGTCTAGTACAGTTATATCAATATCCACAGCAGGTGCAGACTCAGTAGTCTGCCGTGGTTCTTCAGTATGCTCAGCAAGTTGCAGACTCAGTAGTCTGCTGTGGTTCTTCAGTATGCTCAGCAAGTTGCTCAACAACAACCTCTCCAGTTTCAGTAGGCATAAAAAATTTAGAGGTTCAGCTTCAATAGCCTCTTGCTCTTCCTCTTCCCTTTGTTCTTCAAGGACCCTCAGTTCCTTGCCTTTTCCATGCTTCTTTTTCTTAGCAATTTCCTTCATTCTCTTGGAAAGTTGCTCTGATTCAACTTCAGCAGCTTTCCTCTTCCTTGTAATTTCAGCAGGGTTAGTATCTTCAGCTTCAACTGGACCCTCAGTAGACTCAACAGTCACTACTGTCTGCTTCCTTGTTTCCTAGGCTGTAACATCTCTGTGATTTTTCTGGTGTCAGAGCCTTCCTCTTCTCACCAACTTTCTTGGGTGCAGTAGGTTTAACAACTTGCTTGACTTGCTCACCACCAGCACCATCATCTCCATCATTATCACTTTCTGTTGCTGCAGCATCCACATCCTCATCATCATCCAAACCAGGGATGAGATAGCCAATCTCTTTCTTATATCTGGATTTGTTTAACTTCTCAGGTGCAACATCAGCAATCCCCAAATGATTCAGCAGGGTGTTCTCGGTGAATTCTATGATTTATATCGCAATATTTCATAACAATAGTTCCCGTGTTTTAGTGTTTTTATAGGAAATCACATTGCTAAAAGGATAAATTTAGAGAATGGGTTGATAATTCAGTTAATTGCAAAATCGACCGTATTACGTGTTTTTATCGACGATTATCTATCTATATATAGGTTTCTACATTTGGCATGATTTTGATCTTCTTGTAGGCATGATTGCATGGCATGAAGGAGGATTAGATGATGTTACATTGATGATTTGCATGGAAGAGAAGGATAAAGCTGAAACTTGGAAGGAAAGCAATGCGAATTTAGGTTGAATGAAGACATGCATTGCTGAATTGCTGCATCTGTCCATTAAACGTGAGTCTGAAGCAAGCAGACTGGCGTCCAATGCTCAGTCCAAAGCGGACGGACGTCCATGGAGGAAGACGAGCGTCCCATGCAAGTTTCGAATACAGAGTCTTCAGAATTTCACTTGAACGGGCGTCCAGGTGTTTTGGACGGGAGTCCACCACCGATTTTAACCCTAGCCGCCTCTCAACTCTATAAATACATAGCAGCAGGAAACCCTAAGGGGGACATCAACTATTCCCTTTTAATACAACGAGCAGCAGCCGCACATCAAAAAGCCCTAGCAGCCGCATCATTCAAAGATGAATCTCTCCATCCCAATGATCATGTTCATCAACATGATTGTTGGCTAAGCACATCACGGTGGGACAACGGATGAAACCGATCAACATCAACACCAACTAGACGTTTTTTTAGCTACATGTTTAGTGAGTAAAAGTTACAGTTTTTCATCAATTGGATATTGTTCTTTATTGTTTATGTTTTATTTGAATCGAAAGATCGATGAAACTACTTTTATGCTTTGAATTTGTATGGGAATATTGTTCAAGCCTTAGTCTTTCAATTGATGCAATTAGTTGTAATTCGAGAGATCGTTTATAATTAATTGAGTCGAGTTTTGGAGACGATCTCATGATCTTGTTTTGCATGCCGTTTAGTTTTGCTTGAGAAAGAAAACGAAACCCTAGAATTTGTTTAAAGGAATTTAATCGAATTCGCGATAGATCATTACTAAAAATCGTATCTTAAACTTGCCATCTAGTTGGGGTTGGGTTGGTTGATTGGTGGATTCCCGTTGCCTTGCCGTTTCCTTTTAATTACTTAATAAATCGAATAGTTCGTATCAATTTGATTGCTACGCGTAGTTGTTTTAGGAACCCTAGATGTTAATTGTTATTTTTCCGCAAATTTTCTGTTCCAAGTTACTGTTCATCGTACTGTTCATCATCTTAATTACTGTTCATTGTTTTTTTTGTATTTTAATTAGTTTAAACCCTAGTTGTAGTTAATAGTCGTGACATAATCGATAGAATAATTGTTCCTTGATCCGATAAACATTCCACTCCCTTAGGACGACCCGTTAACATCCTATACTACGAACCTTATACTTGGGGTGTTTCGGTTTATAAATTGTAAAACTAGTTTTTACCGAACAAGTTTTTGGCGCCGTTGCCGGGGAGTCGGTAACGGTTGTCGGATTCTACTTAGGACAGTTTTCTGTGTCAAAAGGGATCGCTATAGCACGCGGTAGTATTTTGACCATAACTTTCGGCTCGAGTGTCCGTTTGGCGCGCAGGACCCCAATTCGGAAAGCTCGTTCCGACGCCACCGTTTTCGAGGTCAAAATCTGCTGTTTTCCCCTCCATTTTGGCCCTAAAAGATTCAACACGTTATTTTTTACCGTCTTAATGCCTTTTCTGTTTTAAATTTTTCGTAGGTAGGTTTCTTTTCTTGTTTCTGTTTCTAGATCTTTTTCTAAATTCGAAAATAAAAAAAATAATAATATAAAAAAAATAAAATAAAAAAGAGCCTTTCTGAACGGGCGTCCAGACCCTGAATGCCCGTCTGCCCTAAATTGTCTTCTGAACGCTAGTTCAATAACCTGAACGAGACATTGTCAAGAGAAGACTTTTCCCAAATCCTGACAACATGAGCGAACACGGTTCTAGCGATGACGAACCGGAGAACCAAGGGAATAATGACCAAAATCCTCCTGGCATGGATCCCGCTCAGTTAAACCAAATTCTGATGCAAATGTTGCAGAACCAACAACAGCAGCAAGCCTGGATAAACCAGCAGATGCAACAACAACCTCAGAATGTTCAACGACAACGGCCCCAGCGGCTACGGTGTTGTTGTGCGAAGACCCTTATGCTCCATATCTTGATCAAGACTTCTTGGAAGGGCATAGACCAATTCTGCCTCCAGAGATGGGAGGACTGCATTTTGATTTAAAGAATGGAGTTGTGGGGATGGTCCAAAATAGTTCTTTCCATGGCACTACTGCAGAAGACCCACATGACTTCTTGTCGCCTATTGTGCAAATATGTGAAGCAGGGCACTACCCTGGCGTTCCTACAGAAGTCGTTAAATTGAAACTATTCCCGTTTGCCTTGAAGGGTGAAGCAAATCGATGGCTTAAGTCCTTACCCCATCACTCTCTTCATAACTGGGCTGATGTTAAAAGAGCCTTTGCTCTGAAATTCGTTTCACCTGGAATGATAATGGACCGTAAACGAGATATAGCTACTTTCGAGCAATTAGAAGGAGAAAGTGTGGGAAAGGCCTGGGAGCGGTTGAACCTGTTAATGAGGAAATGCCGTAACCATGGATACACTCGACATGAACTTCTAGAATTATTCTATCAGGGTGTTACTCAACCCAATAGAGATTACTTAGATTCCACAGCTCATGGATCGTTTTTAGGAGGAGGAGATGATGCTGCCTACAGGGTAGCAGAAACAATAGCTAAGAATAACATGTGGGCTACTCAAAAGAAGACCCATGTTAGTGGAAGCAATAACATGTCAAAGTAACTCGGAGACAAAGCCAAATGGAAATAATGAACAAACAACTAGCCAACATGCAAATGAAGCGAAGCTGTGAATTACTCGGGCATGCAAATATGATGAATGAGGAAGTGCTTGTCAACCTTTACGAGTCAAAATTCTTGTCAATCGAGTCAAACTCAAAACCGTAACTATTCGGGAAACCCGCGAAATAGTTATTATACACCACCTGGTGCATGCAATAACCAAAGACCACAAGGTAACTGGGCTCAAACGCAAAATCAACAGCCCACCTATGTCTCTCAGAAGAAATTTGATGAGCTAGTAGACATGGTGAAAACACTAGCCACCGGTCAAAAAACGATGGAGAGACAGATAGGTCGGATGGCTGATCAACAATAGGCGAGCAGACCTCCAGGAAGACTGCCTAGTTATACAGATAAAAACCCTAAGGCAGATGTCAGTGCTTGTAATGCCATCACACCGCAATTGAATTATGGACAAGAGGAGGAGTTGAATGCAGTCACCCTCAGAATCGGTAAGACAGCTGCACCCGAAAAGTTATCGGGAAACGAGTAGCCCCTCCTGACGCCATGAGTTCAGGAGGGGGCAATCAGAAATTAAATTCCAAAGAAAGCAACAGTGAGGAAGAGCTGAATGATGATGATTCTTCGGGGGATAGTGATGAGGAGGCTAAGAAGAGAAGCCAGGTAGCTGAACACTTGACTAAAAAGAAAACTGAGAAGTTTGTCAGGTGGAAGGACAAGGAGGTCGAAGCCATTAAAAGTCAAACTATAATCAATCATTCGAAAACCCTTCCTTATCCGGCAAAGAAAAGAGAGAATATCTTGAACTCTGACAAACAGTATGACGGGGTGAGAAAGATGCTTAGAGATACTATGGTGACTATGCCACTTGCTGAGGTATTAACTGAGATGCCTAAATGCTCTAAGTATCTTAAGGATGCCTGTGGAAGTAAGAAGAAGCTAAAGGGAATGGCAGAAGAGGTGCTAAGAGAAGAATGTTCAACGGTTTCACAGAGCGTTGCGATCAAGCGAGGTGACCCCGGACGACCTTCAATCTCTTGCATGATTGAAGGCCACACTTTCCACAATGTTTTATGCGATTTAGGGGCCTCTGTCAATGTGATGCCATTGAACGTCTGCAAGAGTCTCGGGTTGGACAAAAGGCTAAGGGCGCGTCCCGTCTCTCTTCAGTTGGTGGACCGATCTAGCCGTTTAGCAGCTGGTTGTGTTAACAACGTCCTTATCCATGTTAAACATTTAGTTTTTCCAATCGGCGGGTCATCTTTGGATTACCGATCGACAAGGAGATGCCCCTGATTCTGGGACGGCCTTTCTTAAATACTTCTGCCTCCACCATTGACTTCCAAACTGGCCAAATCACTCTGAGAGTAGAGGACACTTCCGTTACCCTAGAGCAAGGAAAACGTTCTGCGGAAGCTCCAACCCAGGAGGTCTCATTCATTGAAGCAATCTATGGAGATGAATCCAACCCTGAGGAAGAGCTCACGGAGATAGGAGCCCTGGGTGTTATAACTCAACAACTTGCGCACACTGAGCCTAAGAGTGAACGGAAAATGCGGGACATTCCGGGGATGAGCGACAATGATTTGAAGGAGCTCAACCGGGCGGACTTTAACCTACGAGAGGAGGAAGTTTTAATGGGTAGTTGGGACGAAATAGATTTACGGAGAGAAACTACCAATTGGGAGTTGGATGATTGGGAGCAGCTTGCAGAAGAGCTTGAAGAAGAAGAACTTAAGAAGATGGTTAAGCATAAGAAAGAAAAAACGGAAGTTGACAGGAAGATTCCTCTAGATGATGTCATTCAATACCTTTCTGGGGTTACGCCTCGGGAAGATGAGGTATTCTTCAGTCAACCACTTCAAGCCCACAAGGAAAAAGGTGGCCCCTTAAAATCCAGTATTGAGCAACCCCCTACTGACTTGGAGCTTAAACCGCTTCCGCAGCACCTTAAATACATCTTCCTTAAAGACGGTGATAAGTTGCCCTTGATCATCTCGTCTAAACTCGAGCCGGAGCAAGAAGCAGAATTAATCAAAGTGCTTGAGAAACACATCCTCGCGTTCGGATGGCAGGTGGGCGATATCAGAGGAATCAGCCCAGACGTGTGCATGCATAAGATCCGAACGGAGGAAGGAGCGAAAAAGGTCAGACAACCTCAAAGGAGGCTGAATCCGCACATGCAGGAGGTTGTCAAAAAGGAGATTATCAAATGGCTTGACATGGGAATTATTTATGTCATAGCTGATAGTGAGTGGGTCAGCCCCACTCAAGTTGTGCCAAAGAAGGGGGGAATTACAGTGGAAAAGAACGAAAAAGGGGAAGAAGTTGCCTTACGCCTTGTGACTGGCTATAGAGTTTGCATTGATTATCGCGGGTTAAATGAAGTCACCGCTAAGGATCATTTCCCCCCCTTCATTGACCAACTTCTAGAAAGGCGAGTGGTCATAAGTATTATTGTTTCCTCGATGGATATTCTGGTTATTTCCGGATAGCCATCGACCCTAATGACCAGGGGAAAAGACTACGTTTACGTGTCCATCAGGCACTTTTGCCTTTCGCAGAATGCCATTCGGCTTATGCAATGCACCCGCGACTTTTCAACGGTGCATGTTGGCCATTTTTGATGGACTAGTGGAGAAATGTATGGAAGTCTTCATGGATGACTTCTCAGTCTATGGAGATAGCTTTGATGAAATCTTAAAGAACCTAGATATGGTGCTCCAACGTTGTGTTGAGAAAAATCTGGTGCTTAACTGGGAAAAGTGCAATTTTCTAGTCGAAGAAGGGATTGTTTTGGGACACAAGGTGTCCAGTGATGGTATTCAGGTGGATAAGGCTAAAGTAGAAGCCATTGAGAGAATGTCGTACCCGAAGACAGTGAAGGAGGTACGAGGATTTCTGGGACATGTGGGTTTCTATCGGCGTTTCATTAAAGACTTTTCGATGATAGCAAAGCCGTTATCCAACCTGCTGAAAGAGGAAGTGGAGTTTTTGTTTGATGATGGGTGTAAGAAAGCTTTTAATAGCTTAAAGGATAAGCTAACCAGTGCCCCCATTTTAATCGCACCCGACTGGACTCAACCTTTTGAATTAATGTGCGATGCCTCTAACTACGCAGTGGGCGCAGTTCTAGGGCAGAGAATTGATAAAAAGTTCAGGCCGATTTACTATGCTAGCCGCACTTTGAACCCAGCTCAATGCAATTACGCCACTACCGAGAAGGAATTCTTGGCAGTCGTTTTTGCTATTGACAAATTCAGAAGTCACCTTTTAGGTTCCAAAGTGGTGGTGTGGACAGATCACGCAGCACTACGCTACCTTATGGGCAAAGCAGACGCTAAACCAAGGTTACTCAGATGGATTCTGATACTACAGGAATTTGACCTCGAAATTAAGGACAAGAAGGGTAGTGATAATGTTGTAGCTGACCACTTATCTCGCCTAGTAAACGAGGGTGGCGAAGCCCCTAAGGAGATAGGCGTTGACTTTCCTACAGAGCAATTGATGAAGCTTGATACAGTTAGGCCGTGGTACGCTGATTACGTTAACTACTTAGCAAGTGGGCATTTAGAAGAGATGACGTATCAGGAAAAAAAGAAATTTTTCAGCGACTTAAAGTATCTCGTATGGGAGGATCCATATCTGTTTAAAGTCTGCAAGGACGGGTTGCTTAGAAGGTGCGTTCCGGAGCATGAACAATTGGATATCTTGGAGCAATGTCATAGTGGTCCCGCTGGTGGACACTACGGAGCACCTAAGACAGTCACAAAAATCCTTCAAGCTGGTTTTTGCTGGCCTACCTTGTTTAAAGATGCTGAAGCCTTTTGCAAGGGCTGTGATAGATGCCAAAGGGTAGGGAGGCCTATCTTGGAATGTGAAGTTTTCGACGTCTGGGGCATTGATTTTATGGGACCGTTCCCATCATCATGCTCTAACAAATATATTCTGGTCTGTGTAGACTACGTTTCCAAGTGGGTAGAGGACATTGCCACCCAAACCAATGATCACAAACTTGTAAAGAAATTCTTGCAAAAGAATATCTTTACTAGATTTGGCTGTCCTAGAGCCCTTATCAGTGATGAAGGTTCGCATATCTGTAATGCACCACTGGATAAAATTATTGAGAAATATGGTGTCAAGCATAGAATTGGTACGCCATACCACCCCCAAACCAGTGGCCAAGTCGAGGTAAGTAACAGAAGTCTGAAACGGATTTTGGAGAAAACGGTAAATTCAAATAGATCCAACTGGAGTCTGAAGTTGGACGACGCACTTTGGGCTTATCGCACCGCGTTCAAGACCCCTATGGGTACGTCACCATTCCAAATGGTCTATGGCAAGGCATGCCATCTACCAGTCGAGCTGGAGCACAGAGCTTACTGGGCTATTAAATTCTTAAACTTTGATAGCCAACTCTGTGGGGAGAAAAGATTATTGCAACTACATGACCTCGATGAATTCAGACTCGGGGCCTACGAGAACGCCAAGCTGAGCAAGGAAAGAATGAAGGCGCTCCACGATGCTAAGATTAAAGATCGGGAATTGAAAGTGGGAGACATGGCTTTGCTGTATAACACCAGGCTCCATCTTTTTGCTGGTAAGCTTAAATCTTGATGGTCTGGACCCTTTGAGATTCTTGATGTTCATCCTGGTGGAGCCATTACGTTGAAAGGGTACGGCGCTCAACCGTTCAAAGTCAATGGTCACAGGATTAAGAAGTACTTTGGGCAACCCAAGGAAAAGCCTGAAGGACTATACTTTCAAAAGAGAAATGAAACGGTTGAGTCGTTTATTTGTGAAGAGATTCCATCCTACTTCTTTGGGGTGGATGATGACATTATTACCCCTATCCTTGCAGATCCTTCTGTCGATGCTCCTGAGCCGGTTAGCATACCTCAGCCGAATCTGAGAAACAAGAACAAGAAGAAAAGAGTCAGTGTTGTCTAGAGAGAAAAATTTCATGATTTACTCGTGCACTTGACTTGTTGTTGTGGCGAAAACCATTTCCGTCCTAGTCATTCTGATTCTGCCAGAGAAGTGGTTAGCCTCATACCCAAGTGGCCCGATCCGGGTTGACTTTGAAATCTCTGTCAAGCTAATGACATAAAAGAAGCGCTCCTAGGAGGCAGCCTAGTTTTTTAAGTTACTTTTTAGTTAAGTCTTAGGGCATTAGGAATAAAACCGTGGTGATTGGTGTGTTGGTTGTCCTTGTCCTATTTGTGAATGCTTTATTTGCCCATTTCTGTGTGCATTCATGTTTACTCATATACCCATTGTACCCCGAGATTATATGCTATGTCGAGTGTTGCAGATACTGTTGAGCGGTTTTTGCCAGTTATCACTTTTAGTGTTGTCTGTTCATGCTACAAGTTGCAGCGGTACGTTCATGTTATGGCCTGACCACTGTCAACCTATAGCCCGACAACCACTTTGAAACCAGCTAAGTATTCTTTTCTTTTATTTGCACATTCTGAGGACATAATGTGATATAAGTGTGGGGGGTGTTTAAATTGGGTATGTTATCATGCTATATCTTCTGTAAATGAGTAAATGTGATTTTCTCGACAATTTTAAAATTATTCAAAGTAAACTTGGATAATTGTAAATCTTGAGCATGTAATTGAAACAAATGGCATGCTAGTTGTAGTTTCCTGACAATGATTTTATGTGACTTTGAGAGATAATTATAGCATGCTTTTACCGATTTGAGATAGTATTCATTTCACACTCACGAAAGCCTTTGATATTGAAGCAAAAAGTTTTGAACTGTATCCTTTCACTATTTTAGTGATTTATCTTAGAGAGATTTGGTCTTAATAGTAACAGTGAAGTAACACCTAAGTTCAGAACGTGCACTGTGAATATCTGAAGGTTTGAATGTGATAAGTGAAACGTAACTAATGTTTTTGAAAAAAGTTGAGTTAATAATAAATAAATGGGTGTGTCGAAAGCTGGTCGATGATTGGAGTGCGGTAAGGCATTATCTCGAAATGTCCTATTCCACTATGATGACCAAAAGCTCACGACAGTCAGGAAAAGCTACCCTATGATTTGAGTAAGGTAGGGTGTTATCCCGAAACATCCTATTCTACTATGACGGGTAAGAGCTCATTCTGATGTGCGTCAAAGAAGAAAGTGAAAAAAAAGTTAAAGACTTTGTTATCATTGAATTTATACCCAGTATAAACCGAATGACATGCTGTAGGGATTATCCTACTAAGTGCGCGGGAAGACTTTGTGTGGAACGACTGCTGCCTATACCTAGGATAGTCATTATACTTATTTGAGAGGATATTTGTTTGAGAGGATTGTGAAGATTGAAAAGGGCTTGTCACACACACACAGAATCTATCTCTATGTTGGTATCACTTGCTATAGTTGTTGTATCTTTTGTTACGTGAGTTAGGAATCTATTTGGATTGCGTATAAAGTGAGCTAGTTTTGATTGTTTTGTTCGGGACGAACAAAAAACTAAGTGTGGGGGAGTTGTTCTCGGTGAATTCTATGATTTATATCGCAATATTTCATAACAATAGTTCCCGTGTTTTAGTGTTTTTATAGGAAATCACATTGCTAAAAGGATAAATTTAGAGAATGAGTTGATAATTCAGTTAATTGCAAAATCGACCGTATTACGTGTTTTTATCGACGATTATCTATCTATATATAGGTTTCTACATTTTTCATGCTTTTGATCGTCTTGTAGGCATGATTGTATGGCATGAAGGAGGATTAGATGATGTTACATTGATGATTTGCATGGAAGAGAAGGATAAAGCTGAAACTTGGAAGGAAAGCAATGCGAATTTAGGTTGAATAAAGACATGCATTGCTGAATTGCTGCATCTGTCCATTAAACGTGAGTCTGAAGCAAGCAGACTGGCGTCCAATGCTCAGTCCAAAGCGGACGGACGTCCATGGAGGAAGACGAGCGTCCCATGCAAGTTTCGAATACAGAGTCTTCAGAATTTCACTTGAACGGGCGTCCAGGTGTTTTGGACGGGAGTCCACCACCGATTTTAACCCTAGCCGCCTCTCAACTCTATAAATACATAGCAGCAGGAAACCCTCAGGGGGACATCAACTATTCACTTTTTATACAAAGAGCGGCCCTAAGGGGACCGCATTCACTTTTTATACAAAAAGCCCTAGCGACCGCATCATTCAAAGATGAATCTCTCCATCCCAATGATCATGTTCATCAACATGATTGTTGGCTAAGCACATCGCGGTGGGACAACGGATGAAACCGATCAACATCAACACCAACTAGACGTTTTTTTAGCTACATGTTTAGTGAGTAAAAGTTACAGTTTTTCATCAATTGGATATTGTTCTTTATTGTTTATGTTTTATTTGAATCGAAAGATCGATGAAACTACGTTTATGCTTTGAATTTGTATGGGAATATTGTTCAAGCCTTAGTCTTTCAATTGATGCAATTAGTTGTAATTCGAGAGATCGTTTATAATTAATTGAGTCGAGTTTTGGAGACGATCTCATGATCTTGTTTTGCATGCCGTTTAGTTTTGCTTGAGAAAGAAAACGAAACCCTAGAATTTGTTTAAAGGAATTTAATCGAATTCGCGATAGATCATTACTAAAAATCGTATCTTTAACTTGCCATCTAGTTGGGGTTGGGTTGGTTGATTGGTGGATTCCCGTTGCCTTGCCGTTTCCTTTTAATTACTTAATAAATCGAATAGTTCGTATCAATTTGATTGCTACGCGTAGTTGTTTTAGGAACCCTAGATGTTAATTGTTATTTTTCCGCAAATTTTCTGTTCCAAGTTACTGTTCTTCGTCCTGTTCATCATCTTAATTACTGTTCATTGTTTTTTTTTTGTAGTTTAATTAGTTTAAACCTAGTTGTAGTTAATAGTCGTGACATAATCGATAGAATAATTGTTCCTTGATCCGATAAACATTCCACTCCCTTAGGTTTACCCGTTAACATCCTATACTACGAACCTTATACTTGGGGTGTTTCGGTTTATAAATTGTAAAACTAGTTTTTACCGAACACAGGGCCTGAATCATCAAACCCAAAGGTAAGGCCTTGGATTTCCTTGTCCCTTCTCTTTTATCAGTTATCACTTTCTTCATGTATTGGACAACGAACCTAGCCCAATCAAACTTCAAGCTTTTACATATGATGATCAGTAGATCAATCTTGGGTCTAGACAATGTGTCAAGGCTTCCATTCAATCCCAAGATATTCTTTGTTATAATTTTGCTCAGCAGATTGTATTCCATCCCAATGTGTTTCACATTGATTCCCAGAGATGATTTGATAGCATCATTTGTCTTGATTCTGTCAACAAAATCCAATCTTGACAGCCCCATTTCCTCAGGAGTTGGAGCATTGTTTCCAGGTCCAAAACCAAAAGCTTCCCTCAGCAAGTTTGAGGAAACTTCAATCTCCTGGCCATTCAATGTTGTAGTAAATGCCTCTCTATTATCTCTTATCACAATGTTTCTCCAGAATCTAACAACATTTGTGTAAGATATTCTTTCTAGTCTTATATTGAGAACATCTTCCAATCCTTCAAATCTTATGATTCTACGACCAATATTGATAGCTAATTCAGTTTTGTTAGCATCAACAACAAAGCCTCTGACACTTTGGCTTGTTCCGATATGAACATCATCCTTATCTGCCATTATGAAGAATAAGATGAAGAAGATTGTTGGAAATAAAATTTATGTTTTGATGATAATTCATCTTATTTATTATAATGTTATCTTAACCCCATTGATGAAGTGCTGAAGCCAGCTGTTATAGTGGAAAGCTAAAAGATGTCTAGAACTGAATGTATAAGTTTTATTAGAGTCTGATTTTTGTATAAGTTACATCAGACAAGCACTGTAATTGATAGTGTGTCGTAAAACTGAAAACTGGAAATCAATTAGAAAACTGGAAATCATCAAGACAAACAAACCGACTCAGAATACATCTACTGAAGAAGGTAAGTTCGTTGAGAGTTACCGACTCGGTTGGCTTATCTTGAAGAATGAAGAACTGAGGGACACAGACTCAGTTATTGAAGAATGAAGAACTGAGGTCACAACTCAGTTATGAAGATTAAAGTCGAGACTGTAAAGTTGGACTTCAGGCAAGATTGTGGTGACCTGAACTGACTTTATGGATTTTGTATGAGGACCTAAGAATCATAAGGACAATGAATTCTTAGATGAAAAATGTATCATGGTGTACTTTGATTAAGTCAACTGTAATCAGATAAAAACTGGAGTACTGATTTTTGAAGAAGAATAAAATCTCAGTTAATGCTCCAAGTCGGTTAGGAAGCGACGGATGAAAAACGACAAGGAAACTCGGTTTATAAGTCGGCCATCCAACAAGCGAAAGTACAATCAAACGTTGTAAAGAAAGAAATTTCATTGGATGAATCACTGACACAGCAGGAACGGTCAGAAAATATAACCGTTGCAAGATATACGTTGATACAATTCAAATCAAAGTCAGATGAACGTTGGACTTCACACTATAAATAGAAGACTTTGCACAAACAAAAAAAAAAGAGAAGATATACAAGAATCAACAAGCAATTCGTGCACACTATTTGAATTGTCATCATCACTGAACTATAACAAGATTATATCTAGTATTTCTTCAAGTGTTCAAAGCTACAAAGAATTTATCAAGAATTCAACACTGCGAAGAACCACAAACAAGAATCAATTTATTGATTCTCGGCCCAACTTTGATTCTATTTCAAAGGTTTAGACTGTGAAGCAAACCGGGAAGGTTTTGTCAAGGACAGTTGTGACAAGCAGTCGGGTAGACTGTGTTTGTGGTGGTAGCTGGTGAAGAGGCAATCCTACCCTCTAAGGACCAGTGGTTCAAGCATTTGGAGAGCAGCAATTCTACATGTTCTACATTTGTTTAGATAGTGAAGCTAGGGATTAGTCAAGGACTATTGTTTAGGACTTTTTTAACCAGATCACCTCAAGAAGTTCTAGTGGAATTTATACGATTTATATTGATATATTTTATGATATTTTCCCCCGTATTTGTATAATTTGCATAAGAAACGAATGTTTAATGGATGTATTGAGTAAATGAGGTTTTTAACGAGTTAATCGCAATATTGGTTGATTTTGGTGTTTTAATTGTTATTTTATGTTTAATTGGACATTATTACATTTTGCGATGTTTTTATGTGTTATAGATACATGTTTGAGGCTCAAAAGATGATCAAAGGTTGATTAAGTTCGAGCTAATTGATGATAAAAGAGATAATGAAGGAATGAGATAGAGAAAAAAGAGATAAAGATCAAGAAATCAGAATTCGATCATATTGAACTGGCGTCCAGGTCCCGTCCAGAGTGGACGGGCGTTTGATTGAGTGGACGGGCGTCCGGAGGTGCGATTTTGATACAGAGAGTTTGGACGCTGAAGTGGACGGGCGTCTGAGAGATTCCAGGGCAAACCGAACGAGCGTCCAGTAAGAGTGGACGGGCGTCCTTCGACCGACTTTGGCGAACTGACTCAAGACTCTATAAATAGCAGTTGTTTTCTCCACATATGAGAGACCAATTCCACAGTACCCGAAACCCTAAACCTAGGGGCGGCTTTAGGCTGCGTTTTTACTTCTTTTATTCCAGTTTTTATGCTCCAAACTCTAGATTAAAAGTAGGTAGTTTTATGTTATCTTTTCCTGCAATTCCAAGTTTCAAGAGGATGCTTAGAGGCTAAAAGCCTTGAACGAGCATTGTCAAGCCGTCCAACTCAACAATTCAGTTCCGTTCTTGATTATTTTGTGAGTATTTAATTCAAGTTGTTTCTTTTATCGTGTTTATGATGTTTATTGCAATTCATATCGAAAGATCGTTGCTTGTTGATTGTTTATTAAATCTAATTAACGAGAGTTATTAGGTTAGATTTCTAGGTTAGAAATTGAGAGATTTCACACCTTGGTTTGGAAGCATTAATCTTTAGATCGAAAGATAAAAGATTGATAGGAGAACTTGTCTAAGAAATTAGGAGTTCATACCTTGGTTAGGTGAATCACAACTTGGTTAGAAATCACGAAATAATCTGAATTGGAACTGAATGTTGATAGGATAGGTGGATCAATTGTTCGTTTACTCGTTATAATTTGATTAAATCCCTTAGAACGTGAATTGTTTAGTTAATCAATTTCCTTTATTGCATACTAGGTTTAGTTTTAGTTTAATAGTTCGCAACCCGTATCTTTCCTGGCTTTAGATCATATCTTCTGTCCAGTTTTACGTTTTAGTTAAGTTTATTTTCAGTTTTGTTTAGTTTTATCCGCTGTTTAGATTAGTTTTTTTTCGTGACATAATTTAGTTAGACGAAAACTAGGGTTAGCAATCGCCAGTTCCCCGTAAGATCGACCCGGTATCAACCTCTATATTACGATCCTTATACATGAGGAAAACCGGATTTATAAATATTATTACTTGTTTGTGCTTGCTAATAAAATCCGTGACAAGTTTTTGGCGCCGTTGCCGGGGAACCGGAAGGTTGTCTAGTTTTTGTTTTTCGTTATTCTTGTTTATATTTCGTTTTGATTCCTGTTTTTAGTTGATAATCGTTTAGGTTATTAGGATATTAGGGTTTTAAGTTTAGGGTTTAAGGTTTTTTTTTTCCCTTGTGATTAGTTTTTTCTTTTCTATCTTTCTGCCTCTTTTCTTCTTTTCTGCAAATTTTCTGCTTATGTTCTAGTTTTCCCGCTACCAAACGGGCGTCTGGGATCTTGGACGCCCGTCCGCTGGAAAATTTTCAATCTTGTATCGTTTTCACCCACTTAGACGAGCGTCCATAAAATTTGGACGCCCGTTCAAGTTTTCTGAAGACCGGACGAGCGGTTGGGCAACCGAACGCCCGTCCAGTCCAAAAGTTGGGCAGACGCTCGTCCAAACCTTTGGACGCCCGTCTGTTTCATCATTTCCCTTAATATTCCTATTTCCTTTTCTTCCTTTCCTTTCTTTTCTTTTCTTAGGCTTTAATTTTTAGTTTAGGTTTTTAATTTCTTAGTCTTTAGGTTGCTTTCACTTGTTTTTGGTCCGGTTTATGCAAACTCGGAGTCAAAAGGGACCGTTACTATACACCCCTGACCCCGAGCGAACCGTAGTCCGGCCAAACAGGCGGATCTTCCGTTCTGCAGTTCTGGCAGGCAGAGCCGAGCAAGATCTTGAGGATCAGTTAGCCAAGGAGATAACTGATTTTGTAATAATGGCTGCTAATGATAGACGTACGTTGGCAGACTAAGCTATGCCTGGCGCAGTCACAGTCAACCCGGCTATTGTCATTCCAGCCATCACTGCACAGACCTTTGAGCTAAGGCCGGGACTTATTCAGATGATGCAGCATGCATCTATTTTCCACGGTTACCAGTCAGAGAATCCACACACTCACTTGCATACATTCTTGGAGATATGCGGCACCACACGCATCCAAGGAGTAAGTGAGGATGCCATCAAACTGAAACTTTTTCCATTTTCTCTAAAGGGAGAAGCGAAGGAGTGGTATACTTCTCTCCCCTCTGAATCAATTACCACCTGGGCTGAACTCGAAAAGGAGTTCTTGAGTCAATACTTCCCACCTTCAAAAACAGCCCAGTGTTTGAACGAGATTTTCACTTTCTACCAGAAAGAGAATGAATCCTTCTTCGATTGTTGGAAAAGATTCAAATCTCTGCTTAGAAAGTGTCCCCACCACGGCTTGCCACTGCAGAGGCAAGTCAACACATTCTTTAGTGGATTGACCGAGCTTACTAAAGGCATGGTCAATAGTTCATCTGGTGGGGCGTTTCTGAAGAAAACGCCTGATGAGGGATGGGCACTGTTTGAGGACATTGCAAAATACAACTACGCCCCCTCTTATCAAGCCATTCAAGCACCTCCTCCTCCTCCTAAGGTAGAGGAGGTAAACATGCAAAGTTTGATAGCCATGCTGCAGAAGCAGATGGCAGCATCTCAAGTTTCAAATCCGATAAATCAAACTTCTTCTTTTCCACAGAACCCTCATGTTTTGTATTGCGAAAATCTATTTTGTCGGATGGCCATATAAATGGCCAGTGTCGATTTAATCCCCTGCACCTTATCAAGTGAATGCTGTTCATGATTATGGACAGTGTAATCAAGTCACATGTCAGAATTGTGACGAGGTGGGGCACACATCTAAATTCTGTCCTATGAACGGACAGAATGCTGAAGTGAATGCATTCTACGGCCAGAACAACCAAAGGTCTAATCACGTTTCTGGCCTGAATAATTTCCAAAGCCAC
The DNA here is from genome assembly GCA_036785695.1 of Gentiana straminea. NCBI lineage: Eukaryota > Viridiplantae > Streptophyta > Magnoliopsida > Gentianales > Gentianaceae > Gentiana > Gentiana straminea. Next base: position 3,230,957 of record JAVUPR010000311.1, on the reverse strand, counting down.
GGGTTTAATCAATCTTCTAGTTTCAATCCTAATTCGAATTTTAATCAAAATTTCAATAGAGACCCTGGTTTTAATCAGAACCAAAACTCAAAATTTTCCAATCCTACTCAAAGATTCAATCAGAATTGGCCCGCCAATTCTAATCCTGCTGTTCAAAGTCGGCCCAGCCAGCCCTATTCGCAGAATCTCCAAAACTCTCAAGGCCCCTCGTACTCAAGTGATATCAAAGCTCAATGGGACTCATTTAGGGAGGAGAAAAATAGATCAATGAAAAATCTTGAGAGGCAAATCGGGAAACTGGCTGAACAGTTAGCTTATAGACCGCCAGGGCAGCTGCCCAGTTTCACCGAGAAGAATCCAAAGGGTGGTCAAGTTGCTCAAACCGACTTGAAGAATGGCCAATGTCCTGACCTCGTGCCTTCAATTCCTTACGTTAGAGAGGAGGCCAGTGCAATGAACCTCAGAAGTGGTACTCAAGTTAGTGGTCCTTCCCACCAGGGAAACCACTAGCCCCTCCTGCCATTGATAAGGCATGAGGGGAAGCTGAGCACCTACACTCCCCTTTGCCGAAAGAGAATACTCAGGTGGCTGATCCCCTGAGAGGTGAAAAAGCTGGAAGTCCTTAGGTGGCTGATCCCCTGAGGAGTGAAGAATCAAGCGGAAGTCAGGAGGCTGATCCCCTGACTAATAAAAAGATTGAAAAAGCTGTTCGGTGGAAGGATCTGGAAGACAAAGCTGTCAGTGCGACTTCAAAGAAAATCTTTTCTGAGAACGATCTGAAAAGGCTTCCATTTCCACCAAGGAAGAGCAGCATCCCTTTGAGTGAAGATAAGAAGTATGAAAAGGTGCTAAACCTTTTGAAAAATACTCAGGTAAATCTTCCATTATCAGATGTCTTGGTTGAAATGCCTAAGTATACAAAATTTATCAAGGATGTTGTTTCTTCGAAAAGGAAGTTGTCAGACATGGAGAGGCTGATTGGTGAGGATTGTTCAATGATCAATTACGAAAACTTACCAACCAAGAGAGGTGACCCTGGAAAGTTCGTGCTTAACGTGTTAATGGGAGGCCTGGTCTTCCCTAACTCTTTGTGCGACCTGGGTGCATCTATAAGCCTAATGCCATTGTCTGTGTGCAAACATCTAGGTTTAATTGATCTTCTAGAACCCACTACCATGAATTTGCAATTCGCTAATAGTTCTTCTAAGAGAGCAGCGGGAATCTTAAAGGACATCCTAGTTCAAATCGATAGGTTTACCTTTCCCGTCGACTGGTACGTCCTGGACATTGAAAAAGATGAAAATGTCCTCCTGATTCTTGGAAGACCTTTTCTGTCTACAGCTCGAGCCCTCATTGACTGCGATAGTGGGCGAGTGACAATCCGTGTTGGTGATCAAGAGGTAAGCTATAATGTCTCCAAATCCATTCAAATACCCTCTGGCCCTCCAACCGGTTTTTCCATTGAGGAGACGTCTGATGACTTCGATGATTTGATGGAGAAGCAAGTCATGGCTGTGGCAACGGAGTATGAGCGGCTGGTTGATAATTTGAACAATCATGGTGTGGTGAGTCTAGAGCAGTTAGAAGCTGAGTTCAAGGATGAGTTGTTCAGAGGAGAAGCTCTGGCAGTGGGACCGCTCAGTAAACTCAGCGATGTTGAGTTGAAAAGTGGAGAGCTCAAATCTAGTTTAGAAGACCCCCCTTCAGATTTGGTGTTGAAGCCGTTGCCTAAACATCTTAAGTATGTGTTTCTAAGAGAAGGTGACAAGCTTCCATTAATTATATACGCAAGCTTTGTCTAGTTTAGAGGAAATGAAATTAATCAACGTCTTGAAGAAAAATGAAAAGGCCTTTGGATGGCAGGTAGGAGATATCAGAGGGATATCTCCTGACATCTGTATGCACAAGATCAAGACAAATGAGGTTGCGAAATTTGTTAGACGACCCAGAGAGGAGGCTCAACCCTCGTATGCAAGAGGTGGTTAAGAAAGAAATCATCAAACTTCTGGACATGGGAATTATTTATGCTATCGCTGATAGTGAATGGGTTTCCCCAACTCAAGTAGTTCCCAAGAAAGGTGGAATTACGATTGAGAAGAATGAGAAGGGAGAGGAATAGCATTGAGACTTGTCACTGGTTACAGAGTCTGCATCGACTATCGGAAGCTAAATGAGGTAACCATGAAGGATCACTTTCCCCTTCCATTCATTGACCAGATGCTTGAGCGTCTGGCGGGGCACGCATTCTATTGCTTTCTGGATGGATATTCAGGATATTTTCAAATACCCATTGATCCAGCTGACCAAGAAAAGACCACTTTCACCTGCCCTTATGGTACATTCGCTTACAGGCGAATGCCATTTGGTCTCTGCAATGCCCCAGCTACATTTCAACGATGTATGCTGGCTATTTTTGACGGGCTAGTAGAAAAGTGTATGGAAATCTTTATGGACGATTTTTCGGTCTTTGGTCAGTCCTTTGATGATTGTCTTGACAACCTTGACCAAGTGTTATCCAGATGCGTGGAAAAGAACTTAGTGCTCAATTGGGAAAAATGCCATTTCATGGTTGATGAGGGAATAGTTCTTGGCCACAAGATCTCCGCCAAAGGTATAGAAGTTGACAGGGAAAAAGTAGAAGCTATCGAGAAGATGAGTTATCCCAAGAATGTGCGTTAAGTGAGAGGCTTTCTTGGGCATGTCGGTTTCTACAGAAGATTCATTCAGGACTTCTCCAAGATAGCCAAGCCCCTGTCGACTTTACTTAAAGAAGACGTTGAGTTTAATTTTGATGAGAGCTGCAAGAAAGCGTTTGAGGAGCTTAAGGACCGTTTAATCTCTGCTCCCATTCTTATATCGCCTGACTGGAACCTACCTTTTGAGCTTATGTGCGACGCATCAAACTATGCAGTTGGTGCCGTTTTAGGACAAAAAATCAAAGGGAAATTCCAGCCAATCTATTACGCCAGTCACACATTGAATCCCTCTCAAGTTAACTATACTACTACTGAAAAGGAATTATTGGCCGTAGTCTTTGCTATGGACAAGTTTCGTAGTTACTTGTTGGGAGCTCAAGTGATTGTGTGGACGATCATCTTTGCTTTGCGATATTTGATGACTAAGAAAGAGGCCAAACCGCGCCTACTGCGTTGGATACTGACCCTACAAGAGTTTGACGTTCAAATTAAAGACAAAAAGGGTAGTGAAAACGTAGTGGCTCATCACGTTTCGAGAATTCTAAGTGAGGAAAAGGATGATCCAGATGATATAGATCTTTACTTTCCTCTAGAAAACATTATGCTTATTGACGGTTGTCCTCCTAATGTTCCATGGTATTCTTCCATTGTAAATTACCTTCATGCCCGATATCTCGATCCAGAATTGTCTTATCAGGAGAAGAAAAAGTTCTTCTCTGATTTGAAATCTTTCGTTTGGGATGAACCTTATCTTTTTAAAGATCTGTAAAGATGGTTTGCTTAGAAGATGTGTTCCGGAGATACGAGCGGCGCGATATCATTGAGCAGTGCCACAGTGGACCCACTGGAGGTCACTTTGGTCCTTGGAAAACCGTTGCTAAGATTTTCCAATCCGGTTTCTATTGGCCCACGATCTTTAAGGACACAGAAGCTTTCTGTAAAGCTTGTGATAGGTGCCAGAGAACCGGTACTCTGACAAGGCGTTTTGACATGCCTTTGAAACCTATACTAGAATGCGAAGTCTTTGATGTATGGGGTATCGATTTTATGGGACCATTCCCATCATCTTGTGGTAACAAATACATCTTAGTCTGCGTAGATTACGTGTCTAAATGGGTGGAGGCTCAAGCCACTCCTCACAATGATCATAAGACGGTCATGAAATTTCTAAAGAAAAACATCTTCGTGAGGTTTGGATGTCCACATGCCTTGATCAGTGATGAAGGGTCGCATTTCTGCAACCGACCCTTAGAAAAAGTGCTCAAAAAGTATGGTGTTCGTCACAAAACTGGCACACCATATCATCCGATGACTAGTGGTCAGGTTGAAAGGAGCAACCAAAGTATTAAGAAAATCCTGGAAAAAACGGTCAATAGTCATAGAAAAGACTGGAGTTTGAAGTTGGATGATGTACTATGGGCATACAGAACCGCCTATAAGACTCCTATGGGTACATCTCCATATCAAATGGTTTATGGTAAGCCATGTCATCTGCCGGTCGAGTTAGAGCATAGAGCTTATTGGGCTACAAAGTTTCTGAACTTTGATTCCCAATCTTGCGGTAAGCACCGACTGCAACAGTTGCATGAGTTAGACGAATTCAGACTCCAGGCCTACGAAAGCGCCAGGATTAGTAAAGATAAGATAAAACTCCTCCATGACGCCAAAATTAAGAAAAGAGAATTCCATGTAGGGGAACGAGTTTTATTATACAATTCCAGGTTACATCTGTTCCCTGGTAAGCTGAGGACACGATGGTCCGGTCCCTTTGAAATTCTCCAAATTTTTCCTGGAGGCGTCTTAGAACTACGCGGTTATGGTGACCAACCGTTTCGAGTGAATGGTCAAAGGTGCAAGCACTATATTGGTGAACCTAAAAAGAAACCTTTGATTGTCCGTTTCCTCGATATCCTCGGGTGTGGTGCTACAAAAGTCGAAGAATTTGACGAGTTTTAACCCGACCTGTTTTCAGAGGATGGCGGTAGTGGTCGATCTAAAGAAGTTCTAGCAGGTAGTTGGGATATGGAAGAGTTTGAGAGGGAGCGTCAGCTGAAACGTCATCAGAAGACTCAAAAGATGAAGAAGTCAACCATAGGGAAGTTCAAACGTGTTTGGAAAGCTATCAAAGATTTTACCCCATGTGTTAAGTGCTGTTTCTGCAGCCAAACTACTAATCAAAGTCTAGACGAGGTAGTGGCTGGCAGAAAAGTCAAATGGCCTGATCCAGGCTGAGCTTTGAACGGTGTCGAGCTAACGACATTAACCAAAAGCGCCACTAGGGGGCAACCTAGATATCGTTATATTAGTTGTTCTTGGTTTATGCTTTTGTAGTTTTAGCATTTAAGTTTGGTTTCCTAAGTTTTTAGCCTTATTAAGTTTTGCTTTTGTTTATATCTGTCAGTTAGTTGTGCTTTCTAGATATGGATTTCGGAGTTCTACCAGAGGAGTTACCTTTCCTTAGGAGGATCCCACTTATCACTGTAGATGACGGACCGGGAGGGACTATAGTGTTGCACGTAGACTTTGGTATTAGTACCCGCATCAGGACTGTCACCTATGTTCTTATTGTTCCCCGCTGTTCGGGAGCTGGAGACTTCACTGCGAGGAGTTGCGGGCGGCTCTAGGACGTCCATACACGATCTGAATGATCCGATGCTTTGACGATTTAGCGCTAGTGCGCAAGTTGAGCATTTTCGAGGTGTTGATGTAGCTGGTGAGGACTGGGGTTTGCAAGATGAATACGACTTCCTCCGGCGATTGACATGCTCCGCCGTCTTATCCGGGTGATAGATTGGTCAGAAATTTACGATGACTAGCGGTGTTAGGTTGTTTCGTCGAGCGAACGACGTAAAACAAAAGCGCTTGGTGAAGGCAACCCACTGTTTTCAATTTTGTTTCTACTTATTTTCTAGTAATTTTATGTACTTCGTTTATTTCCATTTGTAATTTTGAAATTTTATTTAAGTTTAATGAGAAACGGCTTATTTGAATTTAATTTGCATGAGAATTTGATAATTTTGTTGAGAATTGCATTGGACGCCCGTCTAGAAACTGGACGTCCGTCTGCCTTGTGTATTTAATGGACGCCCGTCCAACATTTTGGACGCCCGTCCGATTATTTCCCTCCAATCCTGTTCAGTTTTTAAATGTATGGACGAGCGTCTAAAAATCAGGACGCCCGTCCAGTTCATATAATTTCCCAGTGGACGCCCGTCCACTGAGCTGGACGAGCGTCCAACATCTGTCTATATATACCCCCTCCGTCATTGAACCCTCACTTTTCTGAGTTTTCAAACGCGAAAACCGTTTCTCCTTCCTCCTTTTGGCCTAAAATCTTCAATTCTAAACCATTTCGAGCGATTCAAAGTGCTATAGACCGCTCTTGACCCCCTCTCTTTGATTTTCATAGTCAAATTCCCCAACACACCATCTTTTTGGAGAATCAGGACCCTTTGCAGTCCGACTTTTTGGAGAAAAAAATCCGATTTTGGGAGCCACATTGGTGTTGTTTGGACTAATTTTCATCTCGATCAGCATCTACTCACCTTACTTGGTAAGTTAGTAACAACTTTTCTAGATTTTATTCATGTTTTTGTGAGTTCGATCTTTGGGTCGGCTCGTTCACTTGAATATCACCTTAATTCGTTTTTTTTTTCTGGTTTTGTGGTTTCTTTCTGCTCTGTTATGGTGATATGGTGTTGTGATGGGTGATGATTGGGTTGTTTGGTGATGATTATGGTTGTGGTTGTGGTTTGGTTGTTTTGAAATCCCTCTTTGGATGTTAAACGGGTACCTTGTTGTGGATTGGGATTGTGTTCGTGTAGTCTAGGCTTGAATTATGGTTCATAAGAAGGCGGTAGTGAAGCGGCATGGTAAGGAAGTGGCTAGGGAAGCTGGAAAAAAACGCAAAGAGTTTGATCCCACCTTAGTTGATCCGAACCGGGGTGTTAGTATTCGAGAGCAACCCCATAGAGCCACCCAAACTAGGGCTACTTTGAGGGATGAACCAACCTCGGAGTCTGAGACGGATGACGATATTCCCTTGGTGAGGATGCCTAGAGCTCAGAGGGTGGAGCATCGTCTAGGGTTGAGGATGCTATGGATGCACCTCGGGAAGAGGAACCGGTGGAAACTAGGGCTGCACAACCTAGGAAGAGAGCCAAAACCGTTGCCCCGATGCCTATGCCTCGTAGATTCGTGAACCCTAAGGCCCACAACGCTTATACTAAACACTACTTCTCGAGGACTATGTTGATTGAGTGGGCTACATTGGAGACGAAGGTAGATCCGAGTTTCGTCAAGTTGCTAAGAGACCGGAAATGGGATGCCTTGATGACGATCCCGACTACCCCGGTCAATGGTTCCTTGGTTCGGGAATTTTATGCTAATTGTTCGGAAACCGACTTGGAGACGGGGGTAGTTGTAGTTCGAGGGGTGGAAGTTCCGTTTACGCCGGAGGTGATTAATCAGAAATATAACTTGGCGGCTTTTGAGGGACGGGATTATAAGGAGGAGATTGTTCATAGACAGAGTACGGGGCAGGATCCTTTGGAGGAGTTACGGTTGAGAGTTTGCCCGGAGGTGGCTTGGACATTGCGGCCGGGTGGAGACCGGAAAGAGTTAGTCACCACTACCTGGACGGAGGATTGGAAAGTCCAGTGTAGGTTTATTCAGAGTCGGTTGTTGCCCAAGAACAACTTGACACATTTCCATATTGGTGACTTAGGCATGCTATATGCGTTGACTTTTGGCCTAAATGTGAACGTGGGACAGGCACTATACGATGAGGTGGCTATCAATCAGAAGATTTATACTCGTTGCCTGATTATCCCTCACTTGATTCAAGGTTTATGTCTTGATGCCGGTGTGCCTGGGTATGGAGCGGATCATAAACCGAAGAACCCTAGGCCTATACAGCGAGAGAAGGGTAAGTCTTCGGGAGAGTCTGAGTCGGGGGCACCACAGGAGCCTGGTTCGTCATCAGCACCGCCTCGAGTATCCTCGCTTCCTACTCTATCTCCCTCAGTCCGGATGAGGTTGAGTATGGGCGACGTGTCAGGAACTGGTTGGAGGATATTCGGACTACACAAAACAACATTTTGACGATTCTGCAGTGTATCAGTGAGGGCCGGCAGCCGAGGGACGACAGAATCTTCGAACCGAGCACCATGGACTATATCTATTCTGATGCGGTTGAGCGGCCATTGCGGATGTTTTGGAGGAATCTGAGCCTTCTTCGGATGAGGAGCAGCCTGATGCCCCTGCGGGTGATGTACCTCCGGCTGATGATTCTACGGCTCCGGGACAGTCATGATTTTATTTGTCTATTTTTTGATTTTGATTTGTCCTAGATACTGTGATTGTATATTTTTGCTACTTTTGATTTCGTGATTCGTTGTCTTTTTCATTTAGCTACTATTTATTCTTTCCGATGGATCATGTAAGCCATAAGGCATCAGTATGTTCATTTCTACTTTGTTTCACTTGTGGATGTTTTAAATGTTTCATATTTTGATACTACGCGGTTTTTCTATCTCTTTTCATTTTAGTATAATTCCCCGTTTTCCCCGAGATGTTTCCGTGTTTGTCAAGTAGTGCAGGTATATTTTTAGCGGTTTTGTCGAGCTACATTGTCTGATTGCGAGTTCTAAGTGTCAGTACGTAGGCTTCGGCCTGACCGACGATTCAAGTATCTGTTAAAATCAGCTAAGTTCTTTCACTATTTACTTTCCGCACAACATGAGGACATGTTGATCTTTAAGTGTGGGGGGGGGGGAATGATTTGATCTGTATCTATACATTTGCTTAATTCGTTATGTTTCTATGCACAATGAGCTAAAAATGAGCTAAAATTTTTGAACTTTTTCGACATTTTTGTTTTTGTTCTGTCCCGAGTAAGCAATGCATAATCTATGTTCGTTATTTTTATAGTCATCCATGCTATATATCATATGTTTGATAAGTTAGTTGTTTCACCTGAGATCTATTTTTCACAAGCCATAGTGAACGATGAGCTAATTTATAAAGTTATATCCCTTTTGGACGAGTGATTCTTGATTTTCTTCTAAGTCATGTGCTTAGTGCTACGTATATATCTTGAGATTTATGATAGTTTGTATTTAGATCCGGAGTATGATATACTGTGAATATCTGAAGGTTTGAATGTGATAAGTAACACGTAACTTATTGTCAAATGAAAAAGTTGAAAAATATAAAGTTATTGGGTGTGTCGGAAGCTAGTCAATGATTTGAGTGTGATAGGGTATACCACGTATGTCCTATACCACTATGATGACTAAAAGCTCACGAAAGTCAGAAGAAGCTGCCTTATGATTGGAGTAAGGTAGGGTATATCTCGAATATCCTATTCTGCTATGACAGGGCAACAGCCCACTCTGATGTGTGTTTAAGTGAAATAGTTAAATCAACATGCAATAAGAAGTAATATGAAATGAATGAAAGACTAAGTTATCGTCTATCTTATCCCCAGTAGAAACTAATAGATATGCTGTAGGGACTATCCTCTGAGTATTTCAGAAAGGCCCTAGATATACTCGATCATCCTTTTCGGGATATGTCACGTTTGTAGGGTACATCTTATGAGTGTCATTTATTAGTAGTCTATGAGGGGGTATTAGCTAGTTTTGCTTCGAGTTTCTCAAGTTTGGATTTAGTGGAAGTTTTCTATGGCTTTGCACACACACAATGGTGAACCTCTGATTTATTGGATCTATGCTATATTGTCTTAGATGATGTACGTTTTTTGTCTCGAGCCTTAACTTTCGTTTTGTTTTGCTCGGGACGAGCAAAAGCTTAAGCGTGGGGGAGTTGTTAAGGGTGAATTTATACGATTTATATTGATATATTTTATGATATTTTCCCCCGTATTTGTATAATTTGCATAAGAAACGAGTGTTTAATGGAAGTATTGAGTAAATGAGGTTTTTAACGAGTTAATCGCAATATTGGTTGATTTTGGTGTTTAAATTGTGATTTTATGTTTAATTGGACATTATTACATTTTGCGATGTTTTTCTGTGTTATAGATACATGTTTGAGGCTCAAAAGATGATCAAAGGTTGATTAAGTTCGAGCTAATTGATGATAAAAGAGATAATGAAGGAATGAGATTGAGAAAAAAGAGATAAAGATCAAGAAATCAGAATTCGATCATATTGAACAGGCGTCCAGGTCCCGTCCAGAGTGGACGGGCGTTTGATTGAGTGGACGGGCGTACGGAGGTGCGATTTTGATACAGAGAGTTTGGACGCTGAAGTGGACGGGCGTCTGAGAGATTCCAGGGCAAACCGAACGAGCGTCCAGCAAGAGTGGACGGGCGTCCTTCGACCGACTTTGGCGAACCGACTCAAGACTCTATAAATAGCAGCTATTTTCTCTACATATGAGAGACCAATTCCACAGTACTCGAAACCCTAAACCTAGGGGCGGCTTTAGGCTGCGTTTTTACTTCTTTTATTCCAGTTTTTATGCTCCAAACTCTAGATTAAAAGTAGGTAGTTTTATGTTAGCTTTTCGTGCAATTCCAAGTTTCAAGAGGATGCTTAGAGGCTAAAAGCCTTGAACGAGCGTTGTGAAGCCGTCCAACTCAACAATTCAGTTCCGTTCTTGATTATTTTGTGAGTATTTAATTCAAGTTGTTGCTTTTATCGTGTTTATGATGTTTATTGCAATTCACATCGAAAGATCGTTGCTTGTTGATTGTTTATTTTCATGAAAATCATATTAAACTTTAGATCACCATGATAAAGAATAGATCTTAAATCTAATTAACGAGAGTTATTAGGTTAGATTTCTAGGTTAGAAATTGAGAGTTTTCACAACTTGATTTGGAAGCATTAATCTTTAGATCGAAAGATAAAAGATTGATAGGAGAACTTGTCTAAGAAATTAGGAGTTCATACCTTGGATAGGTGAATCACAACTTGGTTAGAAATCACGAAATAATCTGAATTGGAACTGAATGTTGATAGGATAGGTGGATCAATTGCTCGTTTACTCGTTATAATTTGATTAAATCCCTTAGAACGTGAATTGTTTAGTTAATGAATTTCCTTTATTGCATACTAGGTTTAGTTTTAGTTTAATAGTTCGCAACCCGTATCTTTCCTGGCTTTAGATCATATCTTCTGTCCAGTTTTACGTTTTAGTTAAGTTTATTTTCAGTTTTGTTTAGTTTTATCCGCTGTTTAGATTAGTTTTTTTTCGTGACATAATTTAGTTAGACGAAAACTAGGGTTAGCAATCGCCAGTTCCCCGTAAGATCGACCCGGTATCAACCTCTATATTACGATCCTTATACTTGAGGAAAACCGGATTTATAAATATTATTACTTGTTTGTGTTTGCTAATAAAATCCGTGACATCAGTTCACAACACTCAGTTTTCATAACAAAACAACAAGATCAATATAAAGGCTAAAATTATATCCGCTGCCGGTTGACTCAGATTCAGCTTAAATCAGTTTAAAATTCAGTTTTTGGTGACAAGTTTATTCACCCCCCCCCCCCCTCTAAAATTGTGTTAGCCTTTCCAAGGGACCAACAAAGATAGCCATCAAATCTGTGTTCACACGGTATATTTGCAGAGAAAATCAATCTGAGTTATGTAAGGATCCTCTATGTATATGTCTGTATATATATCAGAGAGTGGTGGGTAGAAACTGTCAGAACACGTACTGTAGCATTAACCATGATTAAATTTGAGTTAATGAGATCTTGACACGTGGTCCATAACTTATCCATAAAGATTTGTAACCGTCAGATCATGTAACTGCGGTTATAAAGATAGAATAAATATCCCGGTCTTTTGCTTTTTGACCTTCGTTAAAGTTTGACTGTAACATATGCCTCATTAGACTTTGCCATCAGTAGACTTGGCTCAGCAGCCTGCTGACAATGTTACTCTGCTGATCTTCAATTCTTCTTGTTTTGTCCAACTGATAATACAGGATGAAGTTTAATACAATGACTGATCTGTCAAGTGAGCTCACCCAACATGACAAAGACCAATCCCCTTGGCAACTTCATTTGCTCAATTGTTCAAACATAAATAAGTACATTGAATTGTTGATACCAATGACTAATCTACTAAGTGAGCACACCCAACATAGCAAAGACTAATCCCCTTGGTGAATTCCAGTACATTGCTGATCATAGGTGTATCAGTCAACTTTTATAATTCCAAGTTCAGTCCTTAATTTAGCAAATCTTTCACTATCCAATGGTTTTGTGAAGATATCAACAAGTTGATCTTCAGTAGGGATGTAAAGAACCACCACATCTTTCTTTTCAACTTGATCTCTTCTTAAATGATGTCTCACATCAATATGCTTGGTTCTTGAGTGCAAAACAGGATTTTTTGTGATTGTAATTGCACTTGTGTTGTCACACATTATAGGAATTTCCCTTTCTTCAATTCCATAATCCCTTAACTGTTGTCTTAACCAAAGTATTTGTGCACAGCAACTTCCAGCAGCAATATATTCAGCTTCAGCAGTGGAAGTTGATATTGAATTCTGTTTCTTGCTAAACCAGGAAACCAGTCTATTTCCCATCAACTGACAGGTTCCTGTGGTGCTTTTTCTATCAATCTTGCATCCAGCATAATCAGAATCTGAGTAGGATATAACCTTGAAGCTTCCATCTTTTGAATACCAAATTCCTACATCCAAAGTCTCTTTTAGATACTTGAGAACTCTTTTGAATGCAGCTAAATGACTTTCTTTTGGTTTAGATTGAAATCTTGCACAAACACCTACAGCAAATGATATATCAGGTCTGCTGGCAGTAAGGTATAGCAGACTGCCTATCATCCTTCTGTATAAAGTCTGATCAACATCTTTGCCTTCCTTGTCTTCATCCAATCTTATGTTTGTACTCATAGGAGATGATACTTTGGTGTTATTTTCCATGCCAAATTTCTTCAGTAGCTCCTTGGTATACTTGGTTTGATGAATGAAGATTCCATCTTTCATTTGTTTGACTTGCAATCCCAAAAAGTAATTCATTTCTCCAATCATACTCATTTGGAATTTAATTTTCATCAGATTAGCAAATTTCTCACATAGCAATTCATTTTCAGAACCAAAAATTATATCATCAACATAAATTTGTACCAGCTGGGTGTTGTCTCCTTCTTTGATTCTAAAAAGAGTCTTGTCAATGGTACCTTTGGTAAAACCATTGTCCACCAAGAATTGAGATAGGGTCTCATACCATGCTCTTGGTGTTTGTTTCAAACCATAAAGTGCTTTGTTGATTCTGTACACTTTATCTTCTTGATCTTTAACTTCAAAACCCGGAGGTTGCTGAACATAGACCTCCTCTTCCAGAATGCCATTCAAAAATGCACTCTTGACATCCATCTGATATACTTTGAAGTTTTTGTAAGCAGCATATGCCAAGAATAATCTTATAGCTTCCAATCTTGCAACATGGGCATATGTTTCATCAAAATCTATTCCTTCTACTTGAGAATAGCCTTTTGCAACTAGTCTGGCCTTATTCCTTACAATGGTACCAGATTCATCCAATTTGTTTCTGTATAACAATTTGGTTCCAATTATATTTACAGGATTAGGCCTTTCCACTAGTGTACAAACTTGATTTCTTTCAAATTCATTCAATTCTTCTTGCATAGCAATTATCCAATCTGGATCTGATATTGCTTCTTCAACAAATTTAGGTTCCATTTGAGATAGGAAACAAGTGAACATTGCTTCTAATTGTCTTCTAGTCCTTACACCTTGCTGTATGTTGCCAATAACTTGCTCAGCAGGGTGGTCTCTTAACCATTATGGATTTTGGTTAGGTTGATTCTCAGGAACATCATCATCAGTAGGGTCTGCTGTTGCTTCAGCAAGGGGTTTAGCAGATCCTTGAACTGCCTCAGTTGTTGCGTCAGTAGTGTTACCAGTAGGGGGTTCAGCAGGGGCAGAGTCAGAAATCTTTAAGTCATTTATCCTTTCCAAAACATCAACACATTCTGGATTAGTTACTTGTTGATTCTCAGCAGGTTCTGAATCTTCATCTTCCATTCCAGTGAACTTAGGTTCATCAAATACAACATATATTGTTTCTTCATGTTTCAGTGTCCTTTTATTCAGTACCCTGAATGCCTTGCTGACAGAAAAATATCCTAAGAAGATTCCTTCATCTGATTTTGGTTGGAATGTCTTCAATTGCTCCTTATGATTTAAAATAAAACATTTGCTTCCAAATGGATGAAAATAGGATATATTAGGTTTCCTTCATTCCAAATCTCATAAGGTGTCTTCAGCAGCTTTTTGTTTACTAAGGTCCTATTTTGTGTATAGCATGATGTATTAACTGCTTCAGCCCAATATCTTTCTAGTAATAATGCTTCACAAATCATAGTTCTTCCAGCTTCTTTTAAAGTTTTGTTTCTTCTCTCAGCAACCCCATTTTGCTGAGGTGTACCAGCAGCAGCTAGTTGATGTAGTACACCATTCTGCTCACAATATTCTCTTATAACTTTATTGAGAAATTCAGTACCCTTGTATGATCTGATCTTCACTACAGTCAAACTGTTCTCATTTTGTAATCTCTTCAAAAGTTCAGGCATCTTTTGAAGTGTTTCACTTTTCTTGTTCATGAAACTACCCAAGTGTATCTTGAATAATCATCCACAACTACTAGAGTGTACTTCTTTCCTGTTAGACTTGTTGGAGTTACTGGTCCAAATAGATCCATGTGCATCCGCTCCAAAACTCTTTTTCTTGATTGCTTAGTCTTTGACTTGATGCTTGATTTGGTTTGTTTACCTTGCTGACAGGCATCACATATAGCATTCTTCTTGAATGTGATCTCAGGTAAACCAATCACCAGTTTCTTCTTCACCAACTGATTAATATCATCAAATTTTAGATGATTTAACTTCTTATGCCATAACCAATTAAGTTCTGACTTGGTATGCACAATCAGGCAAGTTTCTGGAACAGCAGTAGACCAATCCACAACATACATGTTTTGTTGTCTTCTTCCAGGCAACACAACTTGATCACCTCTTTCACTATTGACAATACAGGTGCCCTTGTCAAAAGTAACCTTGTAACCCATGTCACAAAACTGTCCAGTGCTTTGTAGGTTGTAGTCCAGTCCTTCCACAAATGCCACATTCCTGATTGTTAATCCATTTCTCACAAGTGTACCATATCCTCTTGTATATCCTTGTGTATTCTTGTTGCCAAAATTCACTCTTGGACCATCCTTTGCCACATAGTTTGTCAGATAGTGCTTATTCTTTGTTATATGTCTGGAACATCCACTGCCAAAGTACCAGACACCCTACAAAACAAAGTAAATGTATTTTAGGTACCCAAAACTATTTGGGTCCATGATGGTCAGTGGTGAGCATGACCCTTGGCAAGTTTCCATAAGGTCTTCTTTGAAAGGTATCATACTTTTGTTCATACATGTATTCTACACATCCATAAGGTCTAACAATTGGTTGTGTATGTAATGCTGCTTGGAGTGATTTCTTTTGTTAGAAGCACCAGCATAACCATAAGTTTGTTGTCTGTTAGGAATAGACCTATAATGTGGAGTCTGCTGAGGTCCTGTTGAGGTCTTATATAAGTCCTCTGCTGATTCCATTGCTGAGGTTTTACTCTAGCAATATGGTTATATCTGTTGTTTCTAGCAGTAGAAACAGGAATATTTTAATCATCATCAGTAGGGAACAGTCTACCTTTCCCTCTGAGATAAGTATCCCTTGAATGATTGACATTTTTAGGTTTAGGATTCTTATCCTTGGAATATTTCTGATTTTTACCTTTTTGTGGTCCAGCAGACTCGGTAGCAGGTCTGCTATCAGCATGTCTAGAGGGTACATAAGTCTTACTTTTAGATTTATTCCTTTTGTTAGGTGCTGTTGACTTTTTTGACTTCTGATTTTGCTTTCTTGAAGTTTTCTCAGTAGGCTTCATGGCCTCAGCAACCTTTTTGAGAGTTGGATCTTGTGCAGGCACAAACTTAGGACCAATTCTGGTACTAGGTCCAGTAACCTTACTGGATCCACTCTTATTAGATAGTTGAGTTCCAAATCCAAGCCTATTCTATCACCATAAGGCTTTCCAGATTTGAATGCAGTGGAGGAACAAGATTGTTCAGCAGATTCAACAGCTACTGAATGTACAACAGACTTGTGTTAATTCTGTCCAACCTCCTTTTCCTTACCCTTGAGAATTCTTAATTCATCTTTTAATCTTTCAAAGTCTGATTGGAGAGCTTCTTTTTAAGCCTTCACAATCTCATAACCAGATTGTATTATCCTCAGTTGATTAAGGATGGCATCCAAAGTTTCTTCATTGATAGAATTTTTAGGATTTGAACCATAAGTTGATTCACAATCACTTTCAGCAGAAGTGTTTATAGATATAGAATTGCATACCTCCTCTGTTTCATCCATATTTGCCATTAAAGCATAATCAACCATATCCGCAACAAGTGTAGTATCATCAGATTCATTTCCTTTTTCTGATTCTACTTCATATCCTGATTCATCTTCAGCAACCATAGCTTTCTTGCTAGATCTTCTTTGTTGACTTTTGCTCTTCAGTAGGTCTGGACAATCAGGTCTGAAATGTCCAGGCTTCTTGTAATTGAAGCAAAGATAATCGGGTTCTTTCTTCTGTTTTAGCTCAGGACAGTCAGGTTTGAAGTTTCCTTGTTTCTTGCATTGATAGCACAAGTAATCATTGTCTTTCTTGGATTCTTCCTTCTTCTTTTCACTAAACTTCTTTGTGAAATTCCTTGGAGAACCCCTTCCAGTTTTCATCATTCTGATTTTCTTGCTCAGTAGGGCAATTTGCTCTTGCATCTTATCCAGTAGATCATCTTGAGCTCCTGATGTTTTTTCTTGATGTGTAGCAGCCAATGCAGTGGTCTTTTGTTCTTCTTTTTGAGTCTCAGGTACAAGTTTCTTACTGAATTAATAGGCCTTAAGATCTGAAAATAGTTTGAAGGTGTCCTCTTCATGTAGACTTCTCATTTCTTCTATTGCAGTCACCTTCATTTCCCAAACTTATTTTGCAGGTAATGCTTCCATGATTTTTGAATTGATTTCTTCTTTTGAGTACTTTACACTCAGTAGGGTGAGTTCATCCATGATTGCATTGAATCTTGACTCCATTTGTTCAATAGTTTCATTAGGTTTCATTTTGAACTCCCGGAACTTCTTCTTTGCCACACTGATCTTATTCTTCTTGATAGCATCAGTGCCTTCACAGATTAATTGCAACTTGTCTCAAAGTTCTTTTGCAGTCTTGCAATCTTTCACCTTCATGTACATATTGCTATCCAAGGTTTTGTATATGATATCAATAGCAATATTGTTGAGGTTTGCTCTTTTTCTATCTTTAGCATTCCATTCTCTTTTTGGCTTTAGAATGTATTGAGTTTGATTATCCATAATTATAGCCTTTGTAATTTCCAGTTGTCCATCAGTCGGCACATCCATCATCTCATCATGTGTTGCAGCTAGAAAAGCTTGCATACGACGTTTATACTCATCAAAACAATCTAAACAACACATCAACATTGTTCTAGCATACTGGTTGTTATCCATGATGCAAATCTTTGAAAATCAGAAACTTGAAAAAGTTTTCAAAGTATTTTCTCAAGCACAACAAGTAGGATTACTTCAGAACAGAAGCACTGCTCCGATACCAATTGTTGGTCCCTTGAAAGGCTTTGGTTAATTTTAGAGAGAGGGGGTGAATAAACTTAACACTTAAAACTTTTGGTGTTAACAAACTCAGCAACTTCAGCAGCCTACTGATAGCTCAGTAGTCTGCTGACACTCAGTAGTCTGCTGACTATTTACTTTACTGAATTTGTTGCAGCGGAATATATTTAAATTAAGCCTTATTACTTGTTGTTAAAATATGATACCAAGTATTAGATACTCAGTAGTGTATGTGTGTGATTCAGTTGCTAGTTCAGTAAGTTGATGTGCTAAATGTACTAGATGCAGAAAGTAAGTAGGCAATTTTTATAGTGGTTCCAGGTGGTGTAATCCTGTCAGTCCACTCTTCTCCTGTGATGTTGGAGGTAATTCACTAGAGATTTTTGAGGTAGCAGTTACAAAAATCCCTAAGTTGTTTGTCCTTCACCAATAACTATGGTTTCACAAACTGAACACTTGGAGCAGGTAGGATTGCTGCTCCGAAGTCTTCCACTGGTCCTTGAAGGGTAGGATTGCCTCATCACCAGCTCCATCACAAACAACAGTCCTTGACTCCTAAAGATGCATCACTGTCTTCAGTAGATTTCTTATAAAAGAAAGTTTGAATCAAGTAAGTGATTCAGCCTTCAGCAGCTTGATCAGGATGATATGATCAGCAGCTTGGATTCTTCAAGTGTGTAAACTTGATGTAGCTTGATAACAGATTACACTTGAAGAAGTTTTCTGGATCAGTAGGTTTAAGTTCAGTAGGGTCAGCAGGGTGATTTCTTGATAAGAATCTGAAGCTCAAGATTATCTGTTGTTTTTCTCTCAAAAATCATCTGTTTATGTAACCGGGGTCTTCTATTTATAGGTGAGAATCCTTGTGACTTGTGTTTGAAATTTAAACATAGCCGTTTCAGATTTGTCCCATCTTGACTTGCTTTCTGTCCCTGTACATAGTACTGACACTGTCAGTTTACTTTTTGTCAGATTTCAGACTGTCCACCCTTTGACTTGTATCCATTGGATAAACCTCTATTTCTTTCCAACGTCCCTTTAATCTTAGCCATTGATTTGTTGATAAAATCAAGAGTTGTTATCTATCCTTTTCTTTGTAATCTTCCAATGTAAACTTTGATTAAATCGAAATATGTGTTCCGCAGGTTCCTGTGATTGTAAGTCTGCTAAAATACATTTCAGTCACCTGATCCAAAGTTGCTGTGTTTATAAAAACACTGCAGCTGACTTCTCTTATATCTAACTTTTTATTATGAAGTTAGATTACACCATTTTGATCATAACCAAGTTCCATTCACCATAATATGAATAAATGGCCTTCACCAAAGTTGAACCCGGAATGATCATATCTCTAGATCAATTTGTGGCCAAATACACAGATCAAACTTTAGCCAATGAAATCGCAGACAGAATCAGGAAAATCAAATATTTGGAGCAAGTATTCAACATAAACCTAAAGAATGTGTGCCTGGATAGCATCGGTGATTTTTATGAATTTGGAAGAAAGAGCATTGAAGATGAAGATTTACTCACTTACACCACACATGTCAATGGAAAACAGATCAAGGTTACAGAGAACCTTATTGCAGACATTTTCGGTTTTGAGAAATCTTGATTCACTTCAGTTCTCAAAATATCTAAAAAACAACGAGAGAAACTATGGAAATACATTGCTATCTTAGGAGATTCAAATGTATCACTGTCTGGATCAACGGGGCTGCTCAAGCCTGAATTCGGTTTCCAGACAAAGATGCTAGAAAATTGCATAATTGTAAACGCAGGCAATTTCAGTAATCTATCCGGCACAAAGATAGATCTACTTTACATGATTTGGTTTGAAGAGGATTTCAACTGGCAAATATATATTTTTGATCAACTGGTCGCTCAATCTTCTAATGTACCCAAAAAGAAGAATGCTGAGAAGAAAGTGAGGTTTTATCTCAAGAAGACTCTTGCTCTCCTAGCCCCAAGGATTATTGACCATTTTAGGATTGCAAGAAGAAAGGAAATTGCAGTTGTTGATGGAAAAATTGCAGCCATGGAAGAAAAATCAAAGAAAAGGAAAGTAGGAGGTTCTGAAACTGAACCCAAGAAGAAAAGGAAGAAGTCTTCCAAGAAAATCGAAACCACAACTGAAGCACTGGAACATCTTGAAAGACTAAGATAAAGGAAAAGAAAACTGGAAGAAGACACAACCAAACAAGTTACTAAGAAACCAGTAGTGGCTTCACCAACAAAATCAGTTAGCTCAGTTGCTGAAAGCCATGGAAAGAAAGTCAGAACTGAGGAAACCCCCAACAAATAGATCGTTGTTGAAGTAGAACATGTTGCTTATGAAATACCTATTAAAGAGTTAGCAAAGGTCTTTCAAGAAGCTGTTCCATCACTACCAGAAACTGAAACTCAAGAGGAACAAACCCTGAGAGCTGATGTTGATAACGAGGAGACGGATAGTGATGAGGAACTGATTGGACCTGTTGTGATCAAAATGCTTAACCGTGTTCCAAAGAATAAAGGTTGGATAAATTCCATATCAGATATGGAAGACGATAAAATCAAATCAATCTTATCTGATGATTTAAGGTTGCCGTGCTTCTTGCAAGCCGACAGTGTCAATAAGTGTTGGAAATAAAATTTATGTTTTGATGATGATCATCACTTAATCAGTTATTGTTCTTGAACCCCATTGATGAAGTGTCATAACTAGCTATTATAGTGCAAAGTAAAAAGATGTCTAAAAAATATTGTATAGGATTTAATAGAGTCTGATAGTTGTATAAGTTAATCAGACAAGCGTTGTAATAGTTCTAGGTTCAGAACTGAGAAAATGAGAAGCTGACTTATTGAACTGAGTTCCCAACGGAAATTGGCCAATAGTACTTCAACTGTAACTGAGGGATCAAACTCAGTTATGAAAGAACTGAATGAGGTAAGTTCGCTGAGGGACACAGACTCAGTTGTCTTATGTAAAAAATAGAAGAAATGAGGGTTCAAACTCAGTTATTGAAGACTGAAGAACTGAGGGTTCAAACTTAGTTTATGAAGACTAAGTCGAGACTATAAAGTTAGACTTCAGACAAGTCTGTGATGACCTGAACTGACTTTATGGATCTTGTATGAAGGACTAAGAATCATAAGGACAATGATATCTTAGATGATCAATTGAAATAGGTGTACTCTGATTAAGTCAATAATAATCAAATGAAGGATAGAGTACTGAGAGTTTGAAGAGGAGTAAAAACTCATTTAATGCTCTTAAATTGACCAAGTCTTATTGAATCAGTTTTAGAACTGGATATAAGAAAAACTGATGAAGAATCAGACCATTATAAGTCAAGTAATTTTATTGGTCTATAAAAGTGTCCTTTTTGACACTGACATACAAAAGAAAGGCAGGACCACTAACGGCTAAAAGGATTCAAATTCAAATGAACTAACCGTTAGAGAAACCCCTATAAATAGATCTCTTCTACAACAGGAACAGTGCGGAATTCTAAGAATCAATCTATTCAAGAAAGATCAAATTAAGGGGGAAAGTAATCAAAAAGAATTCTTGCTACATACCCATTTGCAAGATCAATATACTTCTTCAAGTGTTCATAAGCTTTCAAAGAAGAATCAAGATCAATCATTTGAAGAAAAACAGAGCCGTGCATAACTTTTACATCTAGAAAAAGAAGCTCAAATCACAATTGAATCATAGTTATTGATTCAAGTCTCAACTTTGATTTAATCAAAGGTTTAGACTGTGAAACGCCAAGAAGGTGTGAAGGACAGTTGAGGTGCAGTCAGGAAAACTGTGTTTGTGAGGGGCTGGTGAAGAGGCTATTCAACCCTCTAAGGACCAGTGTAGCAATCTTAGTTCAAACAGAATTCCTACCTGTTGAAGACTGAAGCTGGAAGATTGTGAAACTAGGGATGAGTGAAGGACAGTCAAGTGTTTAGAATTTACTTTGTGTCTTGTAACTGTAAACCTCAAAAACATAGTGAATTTGGCCTCCTACATCATAGGGGAAGAGAGGACTGACAGGATTACACCACCTGGAACCTCTATAATTCTTGTTTATTTACTTTACGCATTTACTTACTGCTTTGTAGTTATATTCACATAGTTTACATACTCAGCAAACATCATAAACTAAGTTAACATATTAACTGATAACTCATATTTTATAAAGGCTCAATTTAATCCGCTGCCGATTAACTCAGTTAAGAATAAGTCAGTTTTGACTTATACTCAGCTAGGTTAGCTTAACTCCACACAAGTTTGAGTAGAACTAAGTCTGGTCTAAGATTCAGTCGTAGGGCTTAGGTTTTTGGTGACACGTTTATTCACCCCCCTCTAAACTTGTGTCAGCCTTTCCAAGGGACCAACAGTAAGGCTTTGGGCTAGTATGACATATGCAACTTTGTGGAATGACTTAGCAAATATGCTAGATATCATTTACTTATCAATTGAGCAAAAGTGTTTGTCTCCAAACGTGCTGTCTTTTAGAGGAAGTGTTTCTTCCAAAGGAATAGTGGGAGTAAATTGAGATCTCAAAAGTAGTTTGAGAACCACAAGGAGATATTAAACCATTTGAACATGAGTATGTACCACATGGTGATGTGGTGTAGAGTACCGCTCAGTGTACACAGGTATTATATGAGTCTGCAGATAACCATGCCGGAAATGGTTACTTGTTAAGAAAATTTTATTTTTTATGATGATGGCCATAGTAGCTCTTATAGAAAGTCTGAAATAAGTTGGTATTATCTGTATAAGACTTTACTTAGAGTTTGACATGTTGTATAAGTTCAGTTAGACAAGCATTGTACAAGACTGGTAGGGCGACTCAGTGAATTGAAGAACATAAGAGCAGCTGAGTGAAGACAGCCAAGTACCATCACATTAAAGTGAAGATTTATGGACAGACTTATGACTAGGGAAGTCTGTGATGACCTTGAATAAGTCTAAGATACATTCTTGGAGTGATGAAATCTATTTTAAATATGGTGTACACTGATCTCACGTTAAATAAGGATCAGTGAAGTGGAGCTCTATCAGTTGTACAAAAATCAGTTAAGAAATGCAAGCAGAAAGGATGCAGCAAACGGATAGCAGCCTATAGCAGCCTAGTGACCAGCAGATAAGCAAAGTAGTCACTAGACTGGCAAAGCAACAACCGAGTAAAGCAACAACAAAGTCAAGTCTACTGTCTATACTTGAATGAAAACATGGACGGATTTTATGAAGAATGTTTGAAGAAAATCCGGATCATTGAAATCAACGAGAATGAAATCAAGGAAAAATCAAGGATTATTCTCTGCATTTAATAGCCAACAGACCGAATTTCAAACTAATTATAATGCTCCAAGAACACTATCTACATCAACAAATCATTGCTATAAATAGAAGACATTGACACAAGAAGAACAAGAACAAGAAATATACACACACGAACGATTAATCAAGAACTCTAAGTGCTGAAACTCTATCAATTTCACAAGCCTTCTTTCTGAACTTAACAGACATATCCAGAAGATCAAACTCAAAAATTAGAGCACCAAATCTATATCAAGTACCGAGTCTAATCAAGCCATTGTGAATTTAATTCTCAACTATTTTGGAACAAATGAATCGGATCGTCTGAGAAGGAATTGCAACCTTGTGTGATAGCTGCTGAAGGATTTGTTCTCAAGGAGCAGTGTGTGGATGACTGAGTCTCTGATGCTTTTGTAGCCAAGGAGTGATAGTCTTGAGATTTTGAAGATTGTGTAGCTATGGACAATATTACTATTGTATTGGTGAAAAACAATAGTGAATTCCTCCATTCATCACAAGAGAAGAGTGGATTAAGGGATTACACCACCCTGAACCACTATAAGTTTTTTTGTTCATTTACTTACATCACCTTATTTTACAACATTTACTTTCATCAATTTATTTACTTGTGTGTGCTTGGCTAACCACTTTAATATTAATGTTTGGAAGGGTTTTATCCGCTACCCAAAAGCTTTTGTTTTAGAAAAGTTTTTGAAACTCCAATATAGCCATTCACCCCCATTTTTACTATATTTTCACCCTTCTCTGGGACCAACAATTGGTATCGGAGTAGTGTTCCTAGTGTCAGAACCTGTTCAGATCTGTTTTCTGGTAACAAGGAGATCACATATTTTCAAATTAGTTTTTCAAGCCTATATATGTATATACTCTATCTGTGACAATGGGCTCCTCAAATTTTATGTCTAAAATTCCTATATTCAATGTTAATAATTTTGAAGAATGCAAAATAAGAATGTTGTCTCATCTTGTAGCTACACTTGAGGAAATGCTTGATGTAATAAATGATGGACCAATAATGATAATGACAAGGGCAACAGCTGGCCCAGATCAAGGAAATGAGATATAAAAGCCAAAGAAGGATTGGACCAAAGATGACATGAGAAGAGCGGATTTAGACTTCATTGCAGAAGACATGATCATGAAGACTCGAAACAACAACTTGTTCATGAGGATCAAGGACTCCAAAACAACAAAAGCGATGTGGAAGAAACTGGCACATGTCAATGAGGGATCTGAGGCAATCAAGGAAAAAAATTATCTGTTGCAAAACAGAAATTTGAAAATTTCAAGATGAATATTGGTGAATCTGTTGATCAAATGGACATCAGATTCTTAAGTATCATCTATGAACTACAACAATTGGGGCATACATATCCTCAAAATGAAGTTTGCTTGAAAATCTTGAGAAGCCTACCTGAAAGATTGAAGATCATAACATCAGTCCTGAAAGGCACATTGGATCTTGCAAACACTGACACTTTAACCTTAATGTCACAAATGAAGGCTCATGAATTTGAATTAAATAGTGAAGGTGGTGCACCAGTAGAGACACACTTGGCCAGCGCACTGGTAGCACCCTAGGAAAGTAAAGCAGCTGACTCAACCAGCAAAGAGACTCAAGAGCTGAAAGAACAAGTTGCTTTGCTGATCAGAAAATTTGACAGATTTAAGAACAAACAATCAAAAGGGAATTCTTCATCAAATCACAAGTCAAGCAAAGACATAAAGAAAAAGGATGAAGAATACAGATGCTTTATCTACAAGAAGAAAGAACATTTCAAATCTGACTGTCCTACAGAACAAAAGAAAAGGATGAGGTGAAAAAGAGATACAAATCTTCTTACAAAAAGAAGTACACATCAGACAAGTAGAACTAAAAGGCTCTAAAGGCTTAAACTAGTAGTGAAGATAGTGATGCAACAGAGTCATCTGACAATGACTCAGATGCCTGTGAAGGCACCAGCTCAGACAATTACAAAGCAATCCTATGTCTGATGGAAGAAGAAATTGAAGAAACATAAGTACTATCTAGGTGCATCTAATTCTGACACTGCACAATCTTCCATATTACCATTAGATTCTGCAAGCCTAATACAAAATCTCATGAGTACATTTGAAGAAATTCAATCAAATCATGAGATTCTGGAACAAGAATGTAAGAATCTGAGAAGGGAAATTGAAAGATTAAAAAGATGGATGTGCAAAAATCTCAATGGACTAGTAATAAAGTTCACTTAGGTGCTCAACAAACAACAGATGGTCAAACATCTAATGATGATAGACCAGCTAAGAAAACACCCTCACCGGCAGAAAAGATTTCTGTACCAGCTTACAAACCCCCAAAAAGGCATGGATCCATATCAGGTCTTGGTTATAATAGTCAAGATGAAGGTAGACACCTTGGGCAACTCAAGAATGAATCAAAGGCCAAAACCGGTCCTAAATTCAGAAAAGGACAGACCAATGTGTCAGCTGCTCATCATGTACCAGTAAAACCACTGCAGTGAAACAACAAAATAAATCATCTTATCCCCAGTCTACTTAAGGGAAAGGTTTACTCAAAGGTAAGGGCAGACTTCAGAAGATGATTGGAATGTGGCACATACAAGAGAAGACAGATGACGGTTAAAATAGTCTCTCCTACGGCATCAACATTCTATCCATTATGAGCTAAAAATGGTTGTTTCGACCTATAAATATGAACCATTTAAGTTGAAAATCATATGTCGGGTTCGTGAGTGGAGTAATTTACACTTGGCGTTTATTTTCCCTATTTTGATATTATTTTGTGTGTTATTTGATTATTTGTAGAATACGAATATTGGGCTGAGCATTATGGATGAATCTGGAGTGGATTGAATGAAATTATTGGGCCCAGGGTATTCATGAACATCCCAAGCTAAGTGCGCAAAGGAAAAAAGACAAAAATACCACCAGTTTACCGAGGTCTACCGCCGACTTACCGAGGGTCTAGAATCTTCTAAAAGCACGTTTTCTTGGACGAGAGGTAGATCTAGGTGTTTCTAAGTCAGTTTATGTAACTATAAATAAGAGGCTGCACCTCAGAATTCAATGTACATAAATTTCAAGGCAAAATTATGCAATAAAAGTTCTTTGTTCTTTCATTTTATTTATTTTATGTGTTCTGGTCGGAGAGACGACGGAGTCACCGCATAGGGAGAGATCCAAGGGAGATCTACACACGTCTTCGAGGGTATGATTTTCTATCTTTTCGAAGATGTAGATCTGCCGTTATTCTATTCGACTAGTATGTTTTAATTGCTTATTTAGTTAAATTATGTAGTAATAGTTTATTTTTACCTTATGTGTTATAGATCTAATTCGTTGGTGAAGAAATAATGAAGTAGTGATTGCGTTTTTTCAGATCTGTGATGGTCTATATCGTTAGATATGAATACCTAGTAAATTACTAGTTCATGATAATCGGTGCTAGCTACGTTGATCGACATATTTAATTTACATGCTAGTAGCATGATCAACTTTTTGCATGTCTTCGTAAATTAGCATGAAGTAATGATAGTGAAGTGTTAGTTTGGACATCGTTTTGATGGACCCTAGGAATGTGCTAATCAGTGTCGATAGTTGTATAGGTGGGTTAACAGTATGGGTTAACGTTCAATACCGACAGCTCTAGTTCTTTATGCGTATGGGATATTACGACCAATTAAGGAGGGTAGCTTGCGTATAGATTGTCTACTACCATGGTCGGAGTAGAACGGGTTAGGAGTTGTACCCGTAGCTGAACAATGAATTAAAATTCACTGACTAATTACTCATAATTGAACTAATACATTAGAAACGCTTGTTTAATCCGTGTGAACTAGCGTAACCTTGTTAGTTTGTGGCACCAATTCTACTATTGTCTATATTCTAGTTGTTCTTAGACCGTTAGTTGTGACAAGCTCAATCATGATAATTTGACATTCTTATGAGTCTCTATGAGAACGACCTTGACTTGCCAGTACTCTTCTATGATAGACCTTGTCCTATTGCTAATAAGTGCTTCGCACGTGATCAAGATTTTCTGGCGCTGTTGCCTAGGACTCGTGTCAAGAATACTTTTTTTTGAGATTGAGTGTCTGTATAAATTTGAGTCTATTTTACTGAGTCTATTTTATATTGAAGTCGTATAGAGTCAGTTCTGTTAAAATCTGGAAAAAAATTTATCCGGTTTACCGAAGGTATACTGTGGTAAACCGAGGGTCCCAGATTCGGCAGGATTGTTTTTGTAAGTTCAGTGTCGAGTCAAGAGTTAGAGTCTGTATTTTTTTGAGTCTTCCAGGCATGTGCAACAGCCGGCGAGGCAAGTCACCAACTTTTTATTTTCTTTTTGTGTCTTGTAGTAAACTACATGAAGTTCAGCAGCCAAACTCGAGAGATTCATAGCTGAGATCGAAATTTTTTCTAGACAAGAGAGAAAGGAAGCTTGAGAGAATACTATTAGGCTGGCGGACGACTTGAGTGCGCACGAAGTAGATCATGGCGAAAGGAAAGAGTAAATTCCACCTTTAGAGGATACAAAACTCAACATGGTAGAAAATGGACAGAACGGAAGAGTCAATGGAGCAGGAGTTGTGGTACAATAAAATAGGAGAACTCTACAGAGTTATGCAATGCCAACGATTGAGCAGTTTGTGCCAGCAATTGTTCAGCCAATGCGGATGAAATCTTCCATCCGAAGCCAAACGTGATACAAATGGTGACCAACTACACTACCTTTCATGAAGTACCGAATGAAGATCCTAGTGTACACGTCACTAACTTCTTGGAGATAGTCAGTACCGTCAAACCAGCAGGTGTGCCTGAAGATAACATTAAGATGAAGTTGTTTCAATTCACTCTGTAAGACAAAGCAAAGATAATGTTATTGTCTCTATCACCAGGATCGATCCAAACTTGGACCGTTCTGCTGCAGAAGTTTATGAACAAGTATTGCCCGCCTATGAAGTCACTATAGATGAGACAATACATTATTAATTTCAAGTATAAACCCACTGAAACTTTCGAAGAAGCTTGGGAAATATTTAAGGAAGCACAAAGGAGATGCCCTCACCATGATATCACTTTACCTGTACGAATGCATAGTTTCTATCATGGATTACAGCCAAGTGAAAAAATGAGAGTTGATGCATCGAGCAATGTATGTTTTACATTATTATCACCTGAAGAAGCCGAAGAAAAATTGGAGCAAATCGCACTTACAAGTCAATGGGGAACGCGTCAAATTGAGACAACCAAAGTAGATGAAGGCGTATTTGGAGAAGATACTTCTCAAAAGATCCTATACCAGCTAATGGCTATGAATGAGAAGGTAGATGGCATGCAAGATCGCAACACCAAGGTTGAGAAATTTCAAGAGATAGAAGCAACCAACACCGAAGATGAGGACTATATAGGAAGGAAAGGAAATCCTTATAGGGTCGGATATCGCCCAGGCACTCATGACCACCCTGGTTTTCAACGGAGTGATCCTAAAGGTGGAGAGAGACCAAGACAAACTTGGGGATTCATACTGCAATTCAACAAGTCAGGCGGTTGGGAAGCATCCATGGATAAGATGAGCTCAACCGTGACCGATACCGTTAATCAACTTACCAAATGCATGACTGAACTGAATACAAGCTTCACAACATATTTTCAGAAGAATGATACAAGAATGACCAATCAGGAACCTTAATGCAGCACCAAGTGGGGCAGATCGCAAAACAAGTGTCAGCCCATCCTCCGGGAGGATTGCCAAGTAATACTGAGAAAAACCTGAAGGACGTTAATGCAATCATGACTAGGAGTGGAAAGGAACTGCCTAGACAAGTTATAACGACTATCCGGGAAGGATCAGAAAGCAGTCAGTAGTAGAACGTAGTAGAATCAGGAGAAAAAAGGGGCCGGTAAACCAGGACATCACTCCGGTAATCCGGGCGTCTGTAATCGGCAGACGAGCAGCAACATGCAACAAGTATGTCTTCACGAACTGTAACTATTAGTCCTGCTACTTTACCCCATCCCCCTAGGAAATATAAACAGAATAATGATGATGCTCTTTATTAAAAGTTCATATAGATGTTTAAGAAGTTGCAAGTAAATATACTTTTGGTAGAAGCTCTGGCCGGAATGCCAGAGTACGCAAAATGCTTGAAAGAAGCAATCTCTACCAAAAGGAAATTGTTAGACCTTGAGACAATTTACCTTAACGAGGAATGCTCAGCAGTTTTGCAACACAAACTGCCTCCTAAGTGTAAAGATCCTGGGAGCTTCCTCATACCTTGCACAATTGGGGGAGTATGTCTAAACAAAGCATTGTGTGATCATGGAGCAAGTGTCAATCTAATGCCACTCTCCATCTTTCACATGTTAGGCATGAAAGAGTTGAACGAAACATCTATAACCCTTCAGTTAGCTGATAGGTCTATGAAGCAACCTTGTGGAGTGGTGGAGGATGTTCTGGTGAAAGTTGATAAGTTTGTATTCCCGTAGACTTTGTGGTGCTAGAAATGGAGGCTAACCACGATTTTCCGCTAATCTTAGGATGACCTTTCCTAGAGACAAGTAAGACAATGATAGATGTTTATAAGGGTGAGCAGATTTTGAGAGTGAATAAGGACAAAGTACTGTTCAATGTGATGAATTCAATGAGATATGCTCAAGATAAAGTAGAAGCATGCTACATGCTAGATGCCATAGACGAGCTCGTTTTGGAATCATATTAGCAAGTGGCACTAGATCTTGAAGTAGCAGAGACTTTGCTCCTAAAAGAGGATGGAGAAAGTAATGAGGAAACCTGGCCTGGGTGTAGCGAAGGTCAAGTACAAGAAGTAGAGCCTATATCTTCTATGGATTTAGGAGGAACAATTCATAGACCTTCGTGGCACAAGTTCTTTGACTTAGAATTGACTGGTAAGCTGTTAATGTCATCACTCAAAGAGCCACCAAGGAACATAACATTGAAACTTTTTCCATCTCACCTGAAGTATGTATACTTACAAGATGATGCTCTTCCTCTCATAATTTCATCGTTACTATCACACCCAGAGGAGGATAAACTTTTAAGAGTGCTGAGAGAGCATAAGGGAGCATTTGGGTGGACGATTGCGGATATTAGAGGAATAAGCCCGTCAGTGTGCATGAATAAAATCTCTGTAGACCCCGAAAAGAAAGAGGTAGCACAACCTCAAAGGAGGCTGACGCCACAATTGAAGGATGCTGTTAAAGAAGAAATTACAAAGATATTGGAGATAGGACTCATTTTCTCAATTGCAGACAGTGAATGGGTAAGCCCGATTCATGTGGTGCCCAAGAAGGGAGCATACACTTTCCAACCTAATGAGTTTGATGAGTTAATCCCTGTGAGGCTGATTACGAGACATCAAGTTTGCATTGATTTCATGAAACTGAATTATGCAACTAGTAAAGATCATTTTCCCCTACCATTCATTGACCAGATGTTGGAAAGATTAAGCGGTCATGCTTTTTATTGTTTCTTAGATGGATATTCTGGTTACTATCAGATCCATATTGCCCATTAGGACCGAGAGAAAATAACTTTCATATGTACCTATGGAACTTTTGCGTACAATTGCAAGGCTTTTGGACTTTGTAATGCACCAGTAACATTCCAAAGGTGCATGATGTCTTTATTTGCGGACTTGGTGGAGGATTTTCTGAAGATATTCATGGATGATTTTTCTGTATTTGGAGATAGCTTTGATAAGTGCTTGGACAACTTGAGTAGAATTCTGAAAAGATATGAAGAGACCAACCTTGTACTTAACTGGGAGAAATGCCATTTTATGGTTACATAAGGAATAGTGTTAGGTCATATATTTCAAGGAAAGGAATGGAGGTTGATAAAGCAAATATAGAGGTAATAGAGAAGTTACCCCCTCCAACAAGCATAAAGACGTTGCGAGCCTTCCATGGCCATGCAGGATTTTATAGGAGGTTTACTATGGATTTCTCTAAAGTTTCTAGGCCTTTAATGAAATTACTTGCAAAGGATGTGCCTTTTGTGTTTGGAGAAGAGTGTAAGCAAGCATTTAACACAATGAAGTAAATGCTTATAACCACCCCGATTCTGGTAGCACCAGATTGGAACAAACCTTTTGAGCTTATGTGTGATGTAAGCGACACAACAGTTGGAGCAGCCCTGGGACAGAGGTAGGATAAAATCTTTAAGCCTATCTATTACACTAGTCGTACCCTTAATAGTGCCCAGAGGAATTATGCGACTACAGAAAGGAACTCTTAGTTGTTATCTTTGCATTTGACAAGTTTCGACCTTATCTGATAGGATCGAAAGTCACTGTATTCACTGACAATGCAGCTCTGAAATACCTTCTAACCAAGCAAGACTCCAAGCTGAGATTGTTGAGATGGATTCTACTCTTACAAGAGTTTGATGTGGAAATCAAAGATAAAAAGGGATCTGAGAACCCGGTGGCTGATCACCTATCGAGATTAACATTGCTGGAAGAAGAGCAACCAACTTTGATCAGGGAGAGCTTTCTTGATGATCAAATTTTTGCCATTTCAGTAGTAGCTCCAATTGAATCTCAGCCCCGAAAAAATACATCAAGAGTGGGCAAGGTATACCCTTGGTTTGCCAAAAAAGTTAATTATCTAGCTGGAAGGTACCTACCACCGGAATTCACAAATGTGGATAAGAAGAAGTTCTTCACGGATCTAGTGCATTATCATTGGGATGATCCATACCTATACAAGCTTTTCCTTGATGCAATTCTTAGGAGATGCGTCCATGTTGATGAGATTCCAAGCATTCTAAGCCAATTCTATTCTAGGGAAAATGAAGGTCACTATGGGAAAGACAAGACAACAGCAAAGATACAGTAGTGTTGATTCTATTGGCCGGCAATTCATAAATCTGCTTACGAGTTTACACGAGCCTATCATTCTTGTCAAATGACTGGTATTATTTCGAAGCGGAATGAGATGCCACTGCAGAGTATCTTAGATGTATAGTTATTCGATGTTTAGGGAATTGATTTTGTTGGGCCTTTCACATCATCAGGGTCGAATCGTTACATCCTAGTAGCATTTGATTATGTTTCCCAAATGGGTGGAGGCAGTGGCCTCACCTACTAATGATGCCAGGGTTGTCCTGAGGTTTCTTAAGAAAAACATTTTGATGAGGTTTGAAGTGCCCTGGGCCATAATTAGTGACGGAGGGAGTCATTTCTGTAATAGGTTATTTGAGAAATTGATGATGAGATATGGGATTAGACATAAGATTGCAGTAGCACTTCACCCTTAGACAAGTGGACAAGTGGACAAGTGGAGGTCACGAACAGAGAGATTAAGAGGATTTTAGAGAAGACTATGAATCCCATGAGGAAAGATTGGTCTTTGAAATTAGATGACGCTCTTTGGGCGTACAGAACCACTTGTAGGACCATGATTGGTATGTCACCATGCATGATAGTGTTTGGAAAAGCATGTCATTTACCGGTAGAACACAACACCGAGCGCTGTGGGCTACGAGATTTCTAAACATGGATGAGAACTTAGCGGGTGAGAAAGGAATGCTAGAGTTGAATAGATTGGAGGAGTTTAGACTTCAAGCAAATAAGAATGCTAAGATTTACAACGAAAGAATGAAGCGTCTCCATGATAAAAGGATTATGAACCGCATATTTCAAGTTGGAGATAAGGTGCTGGTATATAATTCACGTCTTCGTCTTTTTCCTGGGAAGTTGAGTCTAGATGGTATCGACCACATGTAGTCACCAAAGTTTTCAATTCAGGTGCGTGTGAAGTTAGAAATGAATACTCTGGAAGACTTTTATAGTAAAAGGCCACAGGCTGAAGCATTATATAGAGCACAGGTATAACCCTGAGTTGCAAGTCTTTACGCTGATGGATCCAAAGTACGAATAAAGGAGCCCCTTTAGAACAGTCGAGCTGGTGTCTATAAACTCAGAACTATTCTAAACCCTTATTTATTGCTTTTGTTTATTTTATGTTATTTTGAGTCAATAAAGTAGCATGACAATGGCAAGGTTTTTTTCATCACGTATATCTTCGGTCGTATGGCTAGAGATATATGTTTTTTTTCCTTCATGATTCTCATATGATACCCTCGTAAAAGTTTTCGCGTCTTGCCGAGGCCAATAAAAGAATAAAGTGGCTCCGGTATGCACAATTACCGCCACCTTACATTCTTATTGCCTTTCGCATGTTACTCTTAGTTTTCGGAAGTATTTTGGAAAGCAGGTAACAACTTGGACGATGGATGACCTAGGAGCCAGTGATTCAGCTCCGGGATTCACATTGACTCAGCCGAACAATTCCAGAGCTAAGTACCATTTGTTTTCTTTATTATTAGTCATTGGGGACAATGTCTATGATAAGTGGGGGGTAGGTGTCTTAGTTGGTTAATCAATAAAGGGAATTATTTTTTGACAAATTAACACTATTTTCAGCTTTCCTATTGCATGTTTCTGAGTAAGGAATCGGTAGAACAGGAGCCCAAGTTCAATTTGAAGTGAGCTATAGCATATTCAGTTTAGTATGGAAGAATGAGCATATAATATGTTGCATGAAGTAGTGACTTATTAATTGTTATTCTATCATTGCACTCAATATTTGAGCACGTAATCTGAGTGAGAAATGTTTAAGATCAGATGATAAATTGTTTTAACTAGGAATCATTATTTGTATGTCTATAAACTTTAACAAATTGTTGTAGGACAAGGCAAGCAACTTGAATGCCAAAAAGGTAACCGGGACAAAACGGGCTTGTGAGAGAAAGAGAAAAATGGTGAGAAAACTTGGCAAATTTTTTTTTTGACAAATGAAAAAATATATGCAATAAAGGCAGCGAGGGAAGTGAACTCGTGTAAAAAGTTTATGACCCTCGCATAAAAAGAAACAAACGAGGACTTAAGAGCAAGACTCAGCCCCCGAGTCCGCCCGACCCAATTAAGGTACCATGTTGTGTGACCAAGTCTAAAGGCATGATAAGCGAGTGTATGCACATGTAAGTTAAGATTATGGGGTTAATACAACTTGATTCTCCTCACGAATGCACTATCACGACTGATTCATCACACGACACATTGATGCATGATAAGTAGTGATTAATGGGGAGCTTGTGGATTGTGGCTTGATCTATGTTCTGCCAGAAATCTTTATTGAATATGTGGTAGTTGATGGGGATTTCTCTTGGAGGTACATTCCACCTTGATACTCTGCTCGAGGACGAGCAAAGGGCTAGTTGGGGGTAGTTGATGACGGTTAAAATAGTCTATCCTATGACATCAACATCTATCCATTATGAGCTAAAAATGGTTGTTTCAACCTAAAAATATGAACCATTTGAGTTGAATATTATATGTCGGGTTCGTGAGTCGAGTAATTTGCACTTAGCGTTTATTTTCCTTATTTCGATATTATTTCGTGTGATATTAGATTATTTTCATAATACAAAATATTGGGCCGAGCATTATGGACTAATCTGGAGTGGAATGAATGAAAGGATTGGGCCTAGGGTATTCCAGAACATTCCAAGATAAGTCGGCAGGGGAAAAAAGACAAAACTACCCCCGGTATACCGAGGCCTGCTGCCGACTTACCGAAGGTGCAAAATCTTCTAAAAGTGTGTTTTCTTGGACGAGGGGTAGATCTAGGTGTTTCTAAGTTGGTTTATGTAACTACAAATAAGAGGCTTCGCCTCATAATTCAATATACACAAATTTCAAGGCAAAATTATGCAATAAAAGTTCTTTGTTCTTTATTTTGTTTATTTTATGAGTTCTAGTCGGAGAGACGACGGAGTTGCTGCCTATGGGGAGATCCGATGGAGTTCTACACTCGTCTTTGAGGGTATGATTTTTTAGCTTTTCTAAGATATAGATCTGTCGTTGTTCTATTCGACTAGTATGTTTTAATTGCTTATTTAGTTTAATTATGTAGTAGTAGTTTATTTTTACCCTATGTGTTATAGATCAAATTCATTGGTGAAGAAATCATGAAGTAGTGATCACGTTCTTCAGATCTGGGACGGTCTATATCGTTAGATCTGAATGCCTAGTAAATTACTAGTTCTTGATAATAGGTGCCAGCTACGTTGATCGACATATTTAATTTACATGTTAATAGCCTGATCAACTATTTGCATGTCTTCGTAAATTAGCATGAAGTACTGATAGTGAAGTGTTAGTTTGGACATTGTTTTGATGGACCTTTGGAACGTGCTAATTGAAGGATGCAGGTTCTTAGATCTAAACGAGTTAGATCTACGCGCAGCGGATGGATCACGATTCATACATCACAATACATAATTAAAGGACTTAAACTACTACAAGGGGGTTAAGATCATGTTACCAATAGTAGGAAGAGAAGCCAAGATCTTAGGATGAGAAGCCTTGATCTTCCAATGTGTTCTCCAAACGGTGGTTGGTGGACACCCTTCTTGATATAAGAACCTCCTTGATATGCTTCCAAGAAAAACTCCAAGTTTTTCTCCAACCGGGTGGAGCTAAGGATCGAACTCCTTAGCCTTTTTTCTCTATAAATTTTGTGGCCCTCTCATCACCTAGGGCTCGGGGAGAACTCTCTTTTTATAGGCAAAATCCAAGAGAGAAAACCTATACCCAATCGGTTTAACAAAATAAAAGAGATAATTCTAATTATTATTATCCAATAAAAATAAGAGATAATTACAATCTTATAATAAGAAAATATAATTATCCTTATAGTTAAAAGATAAATAATAAATAAATTATTTTCTTTTATTTATCCAATTAATTATTTAACAAATAAATAACTAATTACACAATATGTCATTATCCAAGAAAACTAATTTCTTGGAAAATCCAAGACATATTGGCGCCACACTAAGCCCACCAGGCCCACAGAAAATGTCTTTTCTGTGTATTATATTATTTAGTCCAACTAAATAATATTCATGCATATCAATTAATTCACCCAACCAATTAATTATTTCTGAGGCCCAAATAAACAAGAATATTAGCCCGAATTATAGAAGCCACATTGGGGACCATGGACCTATAACCAGTAGCTCCAATAATTAAATATATTATTCATCGAACAGAATATATATATATTAAATTATTAATTCCGGGATTACGCCACCATAAACCCGAAACTGAACTCTACCGATTATAGATGTATACTTATACTCAACCCATAGAGTGAATAAGCGTCCATTGATATAATCAATACATACGGATAACCCTCCATAGACTGTCCATTCTGAGTGGGAAGTCACCGTGAACTATACCAATTATCACACATATCTGACTAGTAGCTAATTAGTCAAATGTGAACTCCCGGGATCGATCACTTTCTTAGGGATAACAAACAAGGGGATCTGTCTCTCTACTTCCCGCGGAAGGAATGGATTCCATGTCCGTGAAAATCGAAATACTCACTCATCCGGAGATAGTGCCAATGAGAAGTGGCTTGGAACACATATTAAAGTGAACCGTAACTAACACATCAAACACTACCCCGGGACAAGCAGCATCCCGTGATCACCTCAGTATTAAGGTTGATCCATATATGATCATCTAATGATTTAATAAGATTCCTCGATTACGGAATTATATCAAGAAATTCGATTAAATCGGTCCAAATCCTATATGAATGCCATCATATATAAATGCCCCACGTAGGTACCCTCTACCGACAGTCCGGATAAGACTATCACACCCTAAGGTGTTCTGGGCGCATTATTGGTGTTTTAATCAAGAGACCCTAAACTCTGATTAAGTTCACCACGGACTAACAATTTAAGTATATCACCGCTAACTCAATCCTCACGTGGATGCCATACACTGAGTTAAGCGGTTACATACTGATATACTTAGGGTTTGCAGCAGTGTATTACTTACAAGCACAAAGCAAGTAATAAGGTGAGATAAATTCTATCACCAAAAACAATTACACAAATTGTCTTTCGGGCACTACACCTAACAATCTCCCACTTGCACGAAATGACAAGTAATGATTGTTTTTAGAGCACACCCTTTCTCATCTTATTCACAACACTCTCCCACTTGCTCTAAAAGCAGATGAGATATATTCCTCAATGCCGTACCCTCCAAGCACTAGACTTGGTACACTAATCAGTTTGGTTGTCGGCCCGAGATGATCTTTAGGATCGAAACGTTGCCGGTCAATCTAATCAGGCGGTACTCTCTCTCAATATGATTTTGACCTCTAGTGACTGAGAAGATCCTTCTAAGCTATCACTTCACTGTTTTCACAATGAAGTGATATCGGCTCACTAGACCTGGAATTGCTCCCAGATCAGAAAGGAAATTCCTAAGCCATATCACCATTCTAGCTGCTCCGAAAGCTGCTACGTATCCGATTAACTAAAATCGAATTGGCGATTCTGGATTTCTCCAGACTATAGCTCCATCACAATGATTAAACACTGAGTCCGAGATCGTCCCAACGATCATCCTTAATCTGACTATAAGTCAGAATCAGTGTAGTCAACCATATTCAAGTTTGCACCCGAATATACAAGCACATTATTCCTCGTTCTTCAAAAATACTTGAGGATGTACTAAAACCGCTATTCAATGCTCGAATCCGAGATTTGACTATTATTGACTTGTGACAACCTGACTTGCCGTCATCCAAGAGAGACTCTATCCTATTTTCTCTTTATCCAAAGATTTAGAGAATCATTCCTGAGAGGTAGGGTAAGACTACTCTCGATGAATGTTGCATACGTATATGCATGATCATCTTATCCAATAAGATAGGTGGGATAGCCAATGACTCATTCTCGTGAATTTGACCGAATCAAATTCTTAGAATATAGTCCAATTCTCTCATCCAGAGAATCTTGGCGTGTCAGTTTCCGACTTCAGATAGCACACACATATTGTTTCCAACCGTTTCAGTGTTATCATTCATGAACACCAATACTACTACTTTGTCAATATTGATATCCAGTCTACGAAAGACTTATCAATATTCTGGTCAAGTCCACATATTTTAAAACATGCGACTTTTAATGACCGAGAGGTTCTCTTACATCCACAAAGGACATAAGTCCCGGCAGTCAACCTGCCATTTGTTCTAACCAAGACCCTTCTGTTCCGAATGAATCCAGACTCCATTTTATGGCAAGAAAGTCTCAGGGAATCACCCCTATTTTCCGCTTTCTAACGAAATCTAGCAAGACTGAGTGGTGAGAGAGTTCAAGGTCTGGTTAACTCTCTACTTTTTAGGGAATCACCCCTATACCACTCAGCTTTGCACTGAAAGTTTAAACTTTCCTATTCATTCGACTCTTTTTCCGTGTAGATCCAATTTCTCCCACTGGGCCTGAGACACTCAGGTTGTTCTACAATAGACTGAACAAAAATGGAGTACAAAAACTCCATTTACAGGGTTAAGGCTGTCAAACCAACCTCTATGATCAGAATCCTATACAGCCCACTAAGAGCCATAGGTTATCAATCACCCCAGCAGATTATAAAGTCCACAAAATCACAATGGGTCAACGGTTAAACCATACTCCCACTGTGTCTTGGGTGGATTGACATTTTGAACTAGTAGTATTTATCAGTGTAATCACCAACAACTAATGTTGGACGTGGTCTGATCAAATCAGATAGTAATTACCTTTGGGTAACCGTACTCCAAGGTTTAAGGCTGTTTCTTATAGATTCTATCAGAAGGATTGTGACAGTTCAACCATCACTTTCTGAGCTCAAGAATCTTATAATCAACCTTCACTCGTCTCATTAAGATATTTCACGAACAGTCACAATCTGAACGTATGCGCAAAATCCCCAGTCCTACCTTCAAGCATTAAATGCTAAATGCCTACATTTACGGATGTGGTGTGAACCGAATTCACTCCTTATCCATAAACTCACTAGCATCTTCTAGGTAGACTTCTCGGTTTACATAATAATGTTAACCGTTATTTTGCAACAAATTATCTTAATCGAGTTTAGCAGTGTATTGTAGCATATCAATAACTATATAGGGGCAAGTCTATGGTTTCTTCCTCAGTGAGAAACATTCCACTAGGAGGCAGGCCGAGCATCAGTCCCAAGACTATGCGATAGCCTATTTCTGAGCATGGAATACTCTATTCTCTGCTAAAATCAGAGACACCTCCTCGTATTCTTTCGATAAACCAACCAGTGTTTTGAGTAGTTATCAAACAGAATGTCACCACTCAAAATCTCCAACTAGCTTGTATCTCTCACTAGACCCCGAAGGTCATGGTGAAAAAGCTATGTTACCCCTTCAAAACTATTACCATTTCCCGATTGAAAGGTTGCTTAGTCATTGTTCCTTTGAGACAGTGTTCCTAGACTGGGAGATAGGAATCACCCTTAGCCAGTCGTCAGGTCTTATCTTTAGGATATATGCACTAATTAATATATATTGAAAGGTCGCTTATCTTAATACGGAAACCTTTTACCTTTAATAGTTTTAGATGTGTTATACTTATTCAGCTTTTCTTAGTGGTTCTGACTTTATCAAACAAAAGTCCGAGTCTTGGATTCGTACTACAAATGTCATATTCACTTTCTATGAGGCAACAATATATCGAGTTGAAAGTGAATCCATTTGTTTCAATGAATCTGTAAACAGAAAAATAAATTTTTCTGTGATATTCAAGGATAGAATCCGAAATTCATTTCCTTATATCACTCCCACTATTCTAGCGGAAATTACGCCCATTGTTACTCTATTAATCGTTAATGCAAAGCTCTCTTGTTCTTCCAAAGAACTTAGCGCCCGAGTCGAGTTACTCAGTTAAGAAAGTTGCTAAGGATTCATTGGTTAGTGATCCGAAATCACTTTCCTTATCCTATTCTTTCTTTACTTAATGTTTCGGTTTAGCCTCAAAACTTTAGTTAAGATGATTAATACTTATAGACATTCTTTCCCATTCTTAACTTTCCTTAAAAAGAAATAGTCTTGAACTAGCAGTTCGTTTGAGTAGACACTACTCGTGAACTGTGGGATGTCTAATGAAAGCGCTACCCAGTGGGACTAATTTTCTAATAAATTAGAAAAACATAAGATAAAAGCTCCCACTAGTTTATCGGTTCCAAATACCGTCTAACTAGCGATACTTTAATTGATGATTCTCCAATTTTTCTATTAGAAAATTTCTCGTGTAGACACTACACAATTAAAATTCACTAGAAGAATTTTATCGTCCCAATCATCTTTCAAACTAACTACGGTTGTCTCTCGTTCTGCACGAGTGACAGCAGTGACATGTCTATTTACGTCACTTAAGTTTTGAAGGCTTCAAGAGAAATATCTCTTCCGAAAAATTAATCGCATGTGAGATTAATAAATACAACGTTCTAGTTACTTACCACTTTTTAACGAAGTCATTACTAGTCAATTTTACACTAGCAGTCTAGCACCTTAGAGAGATATATATAACAGTTGCAAATAAAATTGACAGAAAATAAATCCAAATCATACACTACTAAAATTTTAGGAACATAAACTAAGTACTTATAGTCTATCCTACTGTTCCAAGGATTTAATCTAATGCCTCAGTGCCGCCTTAGGGTAGGTCAAAGAGGTTTCGATTAATATTGAAGATCAGATTGAAAATCGAACATCTCATTTGTGATCGTCAATCACCTCACCTTTTTCAGCCAAGGTACTACCAAAAATACCCTTTATGAGTGTGACCTACTGTCTTAGATTTTTAGGTAGACCCCGAGTGTGCCGCCTTAGGGTCGGTCAGTGACCCGACGAGTACCCAAAATCCTATCCTTTCGGAGACCAATCCTTGAATTTTGATAGCGGTGAAGGCCTTCCTTAGGGAGGCCGGTCCCGAGCCGGCACGAGGCGTCACCATTCTCTCACGTTGCTTGTGTCAACGGTAGAGGCCGTGGGGTCGGTGTCGCCTCTCCCGCTCCCACTCAATATTTTGAAAAAGTGGTGGGTTTACTGATCACGTTTTTGGACTTGATGTTACATTAAGAAACAATAAATCATAGGCCCGAATGTTGTCGGTTATGTGGGCTAGCCCACCCGACCTATTCGTTAGAACATATGTGGCCGTCGGACGGGTCAAGGCAAGGAGAGGTCCGTTTAGCCGTAGTGGCTCTTCGGATGGCTCAGTATTGCCAGACCCCTGTGCAAACGCCACACGTGGAGGGTGAAGTCGATTGAGCCGTAGCTACTGTTGACCACCCAACCGTGGTTAAACCACTTTCGAACCTGTTTGCCCGTGATTATCCAATCCTTAAACATCAAACTTTCACGTAGACACTACGGAACAAAAACGTAATCTCGTCTTAGGTAAGGTGGAATTCACCGAGAATCCAACACCTTAACCACGAGGTTTCGGGATTTTACTCCTTATGCTTTCGCAGTGGGATTCACCGAGAATCCATCACCCAACCTCGACGATTGAAAAAACCCGTGTTCCTCGGTTTTTACCCTAATTAGTTTCTAATTAATATCAAACAATTAATTAAAACTAATCGTGTGTTTTATACATGCCTAACTAATTTCTCGAATTAATTTCTACATGTATGCATATGGAGTGGAATTCATGATATGATGCATGTCATGGCAATTTTCCGGTTCTACTCATACAATCTACACATGTATACTAGTGCGGAAAATAAACACCGAGATGGACCGTTGGCACCCCCGTAACTAATCCATTTGAAAATAAATTAAAACCCTAATCTGCAGCTGTTGAGAATCTTCGACGATCGGCATATCAAACGAACTCGGATCGGGACGAAACTTTCCAGATCTTTTCCTCACTCCTTGGGATTCATTATGGACGGTTGGATCGGAGCTTTGACTTGTCAATCTTCTCCAGTGAGCCGCCCAACTTGTTGCTGAATCTGACTTTTTCAACAGC
Organism: Gentiana straminea; assembly: GCA_036785695.1. Classification (NCBI taxonomy): domain Eukaryota; kingdom Viridiplantae; phylum Streptophyta; class Magnoliopsida; order Gentianales; family Gentianaceae; genus Gentiana; species Gentiana straminea. Next base: position 3,189,316 of record JAVUPR010000311.1, on the reverse strand, counting down.
GCATCAGAGACTTCCCGAGGCCGTTCGGGGATCGAGATGAATCCCGATCGATCTGAAATTTTTATGCTACGTCAAAAACTCCATGATATGCGATCTGACCGGTCGGATTTTAATTTGAACGGTCTAATTGTTCCCAGAAAATCGAAGAAGTCACAGTTAGGGTTTCTGTGAATCCTGCGTTTTTCTGTTATAGCAGCCAGTTTGCAGCAACGAACGAAACCCAAACGGACTCTGATCGACACCAAAATTTGTGGGATTGTTCATCAACTTCTAATCTTAATTCTGACCGGAGGGATCTTCGTTTTAACGGCTCAAACAACAGAAAAAACGAAAACACTATACAGCTACTAAACAGATCTATTTACAGGAAATTAAACTTGCAATAATAAATAAATTACATAATTTCCTATACTCATATGAACGAATTTTCATCGTTTATATGAGTTTACAATAGATCTAACGGGAAAACGGTGCCAACCCCAATCCATCTCTTCAACCATAGCAATTTTAAAATTATTAATGCATAATAGTAAGTAAAATATCACCTACATGCAATTCCACTCCTTTAAATCGTTTAACTATGACTATGACTATATAAATCGTGGAACCTGGCTCTGATACCACATGAAGGATGCAGGTTCTTAGATCTAAACGAGTTAGATCTACGCGCAGCGGATGGATCACGATTCATACATCACAATACATAATTAAAGGACTTAAACTACTATAAGGGGGTTAAGATCATGTTACCAATAGTAGGAAGAGAAGCCAAGATCTTAGGATGAGAAGCCTTGATCTTCCAATGTGTTCTCCAAACGGTGGTTGGTGGACACCCTTCTTGATATGAGAACCTCCTTGATATGCTTCCAAGAAAAACTCCAAGTTTTTCTCCAACCGGTGGAGCTAAGGATCGAACTCCTTAGCCTTTTTTCTCTATAAATTTCGTGGCCCTCTCATCACCTAGGGCTCGGGGAGAACTCTCTTTTTATAGGCAAAATCCAAGAGAGAAAACCTATACCCAATCGGTTTAACAAAATAAAAGAGATAATTCTAATTATTATTATCCAATAAAAATAAGAGATAATTACAATCTTATAATAAGAAAATATAATTATCCTTATAGTTAAGAGATAAATAATAAATAAATTATTTTCTTTTATTTATCCAATTAATTATTTAACAAATAAATAACTAATTACACAATATGTCATTATCCAAGAAAACTAATTTCTTGGAAAATCCAAGACATATTGGCGCCACACTAAGCCCACTAGACCCACAAAAAATGTCTTTTCTGTGTATTATATTATTTAGTCCAACTAAATAATATTCATGCATATCAATTAATTGACCCAACCAATTAATTATTTCTGAGGCCCAAATAAACAAGAATATTAGCCCGAATTATAGAAGCCACATTGGGGACCATGGACCTATAACCGCAGCTCCAATAATTAAATATATTATTCATCGAACAGAATATATATATATATATTAAATTATTAATTCCGGGATTACGCCACCATAAACCCGAAACTGAACTCTACCGATTATAGATGTATACTTATACTCAACCCATAGAGTGAATAAGCGTCCATTGATATAATCAATACATACGGATTAACCCTCCATAGACTGTCCATTCTGAGTGGGAAGTCTCCGTGAACCCGACTCAGAATATCTTATCCTTATTTACCATTAACCCCCTGATGATCAATTAGCACACATATCGACTAGTAGCTAATTAGTCAAATGTGAACTCCCGGGATCGATCACTTTCTTAGGGCTAACAAACAAGGGGATCGTCTCTCTACTTCCCGCGGGAAGGAATGGATTCCATGTCTGTGAAAATCAGAACTACTCACTCATCTGGAGATAGTGCCAATGAGAAGTGGCTTGGAACACATATTAAAGTGAACCGTAACTAACACATCAAACACTACCCCGGGACAAGCAGCATCCTGTGATCACCTCAGTATTAAGGTTGATCCATATATGATCATCTAATGATTTAATAAGATTCCTCGATTACGGAATTATATCAAGAAATTCAGATTAAATCGGTCCAGTCCTATATGAATGCCATCATATATAAATGCCCCAGGTAGGTACCCTCTACCGACAGTCCGGATAAGACTATCACACCCTAAGGTGTTTTGGGCGCATTATTGGTGTTTTAATCAAGAGACCCTAAACTCTGATTAAGTTCACCACGGACTAACAGTTTAAGTATATCACCACTAACTCAATCCTCACGTGGATGCCATACACTGAGTTAAGCGGTTACATACTGATATACTTAGGGTTTGCAGCAGTGTATTACTTACAAGCACAAAGCAAGTAATAAGGTGAGATAAATTCTGTCACCAAAAACAATTACACAAATTGTCTTTCGGGCACTACACCTAACACTAATTAGTGTCCATAGCTATCTAGGCGGGTTAGCAGTATGCGTTAACGCTCAATGCCGACAACTTTAGTTCTTTATGCGTATGGGCAGTTACGGACAAATTAAGAAGGGTATCTTATGTATAGATTGTCTACTACCACGGTCGGAGTAGATAGGGTTAGGTGTTCTACCCGTAGCTGAACAATGAATTAAAATTCACCAATGTGGAGGACTATTGCATGTGTGGGTGAATGACTAATTACTCATAATTGAACTGATACATTAGAAACTCTTGTTTAGTCTGTGTGAACTAGTATAACCATGTTAGTTTGTGGGACCAGTTTTGCTACTGTCTATATTCTAGTTGGTCGAAGACCATTAGTTGTGACAAGCTCAATCTTGATAATTTGACGTTCTTACGAGTCTCTGTGGGATCGACCTTGACTCACCAGTACTCTACTACGAACGACCTAGTCCTATTGGTAGTAAGTGCTTTGCACACGATCAAAGACCTTTTCATAAAAAGTGAAATGTATTTGGGAAAAGCCAGAAAAGGCATGGTCCTAGATACAAAAGGAAATATGAAAAAAGCCACGCCCTGTATATTGGTGAGTAAAACAGAATACAAATGCACCAAAAAGTAGAGATATGTATCAGAACACTTTTAGTAATCCTATTAGAATCTATTTTGCCATTCCATATACGTATGAAGTTGATGATTTCAACCCCCCATGAAGAAGACCCTTTGGATATACACTTGGAGTAGGAGGCATGACGGCAAACAAGTATGGACCCAAAGAGTGTTGGGTACCTAAAAATATCTAATTTGTTTTGTAGGATGTCTGGTACATAGACAATGGATGTTCCAGACACATGACTGGCAATAAAGGTGGTTGACTGAATTCAATGTTCTTGATGGACCAAAAGTCACATTTTGAGGCAAAGAAAAACATGGCCAGATTAAGAGGGGAGGCACCATGTCAACTTGAAGATTCAGAATGTGACATATGTCAAAGGATTGAAGTTCACTCTCTTACGCATTACTCAATTCTGTGACAAAGGTTACAATGTGCACTTCATCAAAGAAGGTTGCAAACTGATCCACAAACACACCAACACAGTTGTACTTGCAAGAAAAAGAGAATACAACATGTATGTGGTGGATTGAAAGACAGCAAAAGTAGAGACATGTCTACTAGTCAAACAGAAGCAATCACCAAGCTGGATTTGGCACAGAAGACTCAACCATCTGAATTTCAAGACAATAAACAAGCTAACAAAAACCGAACTTGTGGAAGGTCTACCAGCAATCACTTTCAAGGATGAAAAGTCTATATGATGCTTGCCAGAAGGGAAAACAAATCAAGAGTTCCTTCAAGTCAAAGCCACACCAATCAACCATAAGAATTCTACAACTATTCAATATAGATCATTTTAGACCAGTTACACCAGTAAGTGTGAGTGACAAGAAGAATACTCTAGTGGTGGTTGATGTTTATGCAAAATATACATGGACTATATACGTGAACAAAATGAGGGAAACTCTCAAGAAACTATCTGACTTACTCAGAAGACTGCAGAATGAGAAAGAGTTGAAGATTATGAAGATCAGGTCAAATAGGGGAACTGAATTTCTAAATGAAGCAATCAAAACTTACTGTTAAGAAAATGGGGTTCTACATCAACTCATTGCATCAGGAACCCCACAACAAAATGGTGTAGCAGAAAGCAGAAACAGAACTCTCAAAAAAGCTGTCAAAACAATTATAGCTGAAACAGGATTGCAAAAGAGATTTTTGGCAAATGCTGCAAACACAAAATGCTACACACAAAACAAATCTATCATCAATAAACATCATGGAAAACACCCTATCACACATGGAATGGAAGAAAACCTAACATATCTCGCTTCATATGTTTGGATCTAAAAGTTTTGTCTTAAACAAGAATCAACTACACACATTGATGGAAAAGTTGGTAAGGCAATTTTCATGGGATACTCTGCCACCAACAAAGATTTCAGGGTACTAAATAAAAGAACTCTGGTGATTGAAGAATCAATTCATATGGTGCTTGATGAACCTGACACCAACTGTGAAGATCTACACACTCAGGAAGATGAAAAGACAAGAAAACAAGTATCTAGACCAGCTTACATAGCAGCAGAGACACCAATTACATTGTTGGAAGAAGCAACTGATGAACAATAATAAGTACTAGCTGACACACTAGCAGAAGTAGCAACACAAACACTACTCCAACCTGATATGAACTGGCTCAAAGATCATCCAGCCGAGCAAGTCATTGGAGATGTAAATGCTGGTGTCAGAACCAGAAGACAACTAGAAACAATGTTAACCTATTTTCTATCCCATGTTGAGACCAAAAGAATAGCTGATGCAATTCAAGATGTTAATTGGATTACTGCTATGCAAGAAAAGCTAAATGAATTTGAGAAAAATGAAGTCTAGGAGCTTGTTGTCTGACCATATATGGCAAATATCATTGGAACAAAATGGGTATTCAGAAATAAGATGAATGATCAAAGAGCAATTGTCAGAAACAAGGCAAGACTGGTAGCAGATGGATATTCATAAGCAGAAGGCATATATTATGATGAAACATTTTCACTCGTGGCAAGATTGGAAGCAATTAGACTGTTCCTAGCCTTTGCAGCCACAAAGATTTCAAAGTCTGTCAAATGGATGTAAAGAGTGCATTTATGAATGAACTCTTGGAAGAAGAAGTTTATGTTGAGCAACCTCATGGTTTTCAAGTTAGAGGGAAGGAAGATAAAGTGTACAAGCTCAAGAAGGCATTGTATAGACTCAAATAGGCACCCTGAGTCTGGTATTAGACACTCTCACAGTTCTTGATAAACAATGAATTTAGCAAATGAACCATTTACAAGACACTTTTCAATCTACAAGATGGATCAAGTACCTTAGTTGTCCAAATATATATGGATGATATCACATATGGATCAGAAGAAGAAAAATTATGTGAAAAGTTTGCAAATCTGATGAAAAGGAAATTTCAAATGAGCATGATAGAATACCTCAATTATTTTCTTGGTTTACAAGTGAAACAGATGAAAGATGGCATTTTCATAAATCAAGCAAAGTATACAAGGACTTGATTAACATGTATGGAATGGATACAAGTGGAAAATCAGAAACACGCACGTATGCAAAAACTATACTTGGGAAAGATGAAACTAGGAAGGATGTTGACCAAAAGCTCTACAGATAGATCATTGGATCTCTACTCTACCTGACTGCAAGTAGACTTGATGTAGCATTTGTAGTAGGGTTATATGCAAGATTTCAATCACAACCTAAGGAATCACACTTATTAGCAGCCAAAAGGATAATCAAATATCTGAAACACACAATCAATGTTGGAATTCGGTATCCAAAAGATGGTGGATTGAAGTTGATATCTTATTTAGATTCGGACTATGCTGGATTTAAAGTGGATAGAAAAAGCACTTCAGGAACTTGTCAGATGCTAGGCAACAGACTAGTATCATGGTTCAGTAAAAAGTAGAATTCCATATCAACTTCAACACCTGAAGAAAAATATATAGCAACTGGCAACTATTGTGCACAAGTCCTATTGATTAGACAGCAACTAAGAGAATATGGAATTGAAGAAAAGACAAATCCTATCATGTGTGACAACAAAAGTGCAATCTCAATTATAAAGAATCTAGTACTTCACTCAAGAACAAAGCATATTGATGTGAGACATCATTTCATCAGAGTTCATGTTGTAAAAGAAAATGCAACTCTGAAGTACATATCTACTGAAGATCAACTAGCTGATATATTCACTAAACCACTCAGTCTTTAAAGATTCTCTAAATTAATGAATGAATTGGGCATGATTGAAATGGACTAAGTACAAGAGCATGTAACTGGAGTAATCAGATTAATGACTTCACCAGCTGACTGAACCTTTGCCATTTTGGGTGAGCTCACTTGGCAGGTAAAGCACTAGTACCAGCGAAGTCCACTTACCTGATTGTGAGGAACAATTGTTTTGATGAAGCAGCTCAATAATTGTACCAACTGGGGAACCAGCAAACTCACTCTACCATCCAATTGATCAGTAAAAAGGATAAGTGTGAAATGAATCAATTATTTTCACACATGGAAAATCAGAGGATTCTATTTATTAATTGTGGAGGATTACACAAGTGGATTTTCTTTGGAGGTTATTTTTTTAATTTGATGGAATGATGGAAACTCCTCGATTCTAGGGATTCATCATTATTTGCCTCAATCCACTCTCCCGCTACACTCAATAACCGTGATTTCTTATACACAAAATCACGCCATTACTCCACTAAATCCTTCCATATTCAAATCCCTTTCACATTGTGAATTTTTTGGCAATATAAACCACACTTATACTTTTCCACGAATTCCTTATGCTTTCTTTGCATCTCAAACAACTTTTCCAGAAACTAAAAGCTTTTTATTCTCAAAATCTTAAGAAATGGCTTCATCTTCGTCCAACAAGAAGTCCGGAAAGAAATATGAAAGATCAATTGTCACCGGATCATTCTTCATACCTGAACCTATCTCACTCTGTGTGAAAATGATGTTAAGGCACAATGTTAAGGCACCGGATCAATTGGGGTTTATGACCTTCTTAAATTCCTCAATCATAAGGATTGTTTTTATGAAAATCTAATTTCTTTCTACCAAAATGCCAAATTTGTTTCAGGAAAGAAGAAGGGATCATTAGATAGCATCACAAGCACTGTGAATGGACAGGAACTGGTAATCACACCAAGTCTACTCAATATGTATCTTAAACTCTCCAACATCGGACCCGCAGAGACAAAGAATGTGGAAATCAAATGACACATTTTGAATAGAGACAACCAAGAATCCCACTCTTACAAACAATAAATTTAACTGTCCAAGATCGGCAATCAAGATTTCGTTTGAAGAATTCGCTCAATTGATCATCAAGAGTATAGAAGGAAAGAAATGATCCATGCATGGCATGACGAAAGTAAGAACCAGACTAATGGCCATTATCTATCAAGGCCATGAGTTCAACAGGTCAATCTTCTTTTTTAATAAGTTGAAGGAGCAAATACAATGAGAAATTGATACCTGCAAGTTAGCAGTTAAGAAAGGACAACATAAGAAAGGCATATTCTGGGAAAAGAAATCCGATTGAATTCCTCTTCAATATCTGTTTGATCAAATGAAGGTGAAACCCATCCATCTGCACAAATTACATGAGGCAAAAGTAATGTTCACCTACTTGAAGGAAGACAAGAAAAGGAAACAGGATGAGGCAAGCACTTCTGGATCTAGGAGAAGGACAAGATCCAGTACATGAAATAATATTAGGGGACCGAGAATTGATGAAGGTCCAATAAGAATTTTTGATGAAGCAGAAGAGGAAGAGGATGAGGAAGATTATCATCTGACGGATGATGAGGATGATGAAGAAGAGGCAAGAGTAGATGAAGAAGAGGAAGGGAGAGAAGAAGAAGAAAAGTATCATCGTCACTCTGATGATCATGGCGAAAGTCTTGATTCAGATGACAATTTGAAACCCCTTGATGTTATTCAAAGGAGTGAAGCAGCAAAAGAACAACAGCTGAGTGGATCATCAAAGAAAATACTCACGTGAGAAAACTCCACCAGCACTGACCATCCCCAGCACTGATCAAGGGGGAATGTCAGCAAAACAACCCTCTCCCGGCGATGAAGAATCTAAAGAAAAAGAAAAAGAAGATGATGAAGAGTCCTATAAAGGACTTGAAGCAGCAGACAACCTTATTCAAGCTATCTTCACCACACAAGTGCTTGAAGAAGTGATAGGTTAAGATGTCACTCAACCAGGTCAAACAACTGAGGGACAAGCACAGAGAGAACCTGCACCGGCATCCACTCAACTTCCACAACAAAATTCAGAACATAAACCTGAACCTGAGCCAATCCAGACACAACCAGTAAACATAAGGCAAGCCATGTCTCAAATTCCAATTGGAGTGTCTGATGAATCCTTTCAATTAGCTGTTGATGCCATGGTTGATGAATTGGAGAAACAAGACCTATGATTAATGAATCGCCAATCTTCCTTAAATAATGAGAGCATAATCTTGCAAAATAGATTTAAAGTAGTGTCAGAGTACATTGACATGCAAAATAAAGTCATCAAACAGCAAACTGCTCTCATTGCTCAAATGAAGACAAATCACACCAACAGGGGCATGAGGCTCAAGAAAGACGTGTCTTTGAAAAAGCAAGCCTTGGAACCTATTAGGAATAGGCTTCACCCTATCTGTGAAACCCTAAGACAAAATGATAGCCAATTCACTACATTAGACACAAAACTTGATAGTCTAGTCTAATTGGCAAAAACAACAAATCATATATTGTTACAATTCCCTACTGATGCTGACAAAAAAGGGAAAGTGATAAGCCTGAAGGATTTAATTTAAGACCATCTCACTTCACCACAGATCAAAGTAGGGCAGAAGATAGAGAATTAAAGAGAAGAGCTAAGGTTGAGGAACAACAAAGGAAAAGTAAAGAAGAAAGAGAAAGAAGGAAAATTGAACCCTGCATTGGCTTACCCTTCTTAATTCAAAGAAGAGATGATGACAGGGACAAATGAGGAAGTCAGATGAGAGGTTTTGACATTAAACATCGATCAAGTACCAGTAGAGGAAGTGGAACTGGACAAAAAGACACACTACTGGAAGACACTCAGGTCAGCAACGACACTTCACATCATTCAGAAATAGGGAAGAAAAAGTAGCAGAAGTACTCAGTAATGTGAAGGAATTTTTCAGAGTCCAAGATGAGCTATATCCAAATAGGTGACAAGATGAAGCATGGGCAGACTGGCTCGGTAGACATTCACAACGCTGAATTGGTGGCGACTATAACCCCTAGCCTTCCAATCTAACGATGCATGGATTGATTGATTCAGGCCCTTTCTCATGAATTGAGAGTTGATATGGCAAGAATGTATAATGAACTCAAAAGACAGTTATGCATCCTTGAAGCAAGGATCAAGAGAAGGAGCATCTGGCTCAAGCTGCGATCAAATCAATTAGTGCCTCTCTCTACAAAGGGGCCTGAGAAATTATCTAGTGAAAGACAAGAGGAGTTTAACAACATGACAAAGTTTTTCAAACCCATGGCTAGGCTAACTACTCAATAACAATTGGTATTGTACAAGGATCTGAAGTAATCAGATTCATATATTGCTGAAGCATTGTCCATATTGATAGAACACTTTGGAGAACTATAGCCACATGAAACTATGCCTGACTTCAACATGCCATTTGACAGAAGGTTATTTGCAGGACTCACTCCCCACACTACATTGGAGTACGAGAAATGGAAGTTTCCAAAAATTGTCTGGACAGATGCAGAAGGGATTCAGACTACAAAGTTCAAGAGGTACAAGGAAAATCTGAGAAATTTGTAGTTGTAATAATGCTATTTTGTTTGAATCTCTTTACCCTTTATGGATGAATAAAATTTATGCATTTATTTGCATTCTTTTTCAGTCTCCAATATGCAGGAGGAAACTTGTTTTCATGTTTCTTCTTGTGTCAAGGAATATGCCTTGGTTGGTTTTTCTTAAGCACAAGATGCATAGCATGAAATGGTTTCTTCTTGTATTTTGGGGGTGCAACATTCCCATCATCCTCAGAGGGGTAAAGTCTTCCCTTACCTTTATGAAATCCATTGCCTTTCCTTGGCTGGATTGATGATTTGTTCTGCTGTTTCACAACACTAGGTTTTGACTTCATTAGTATAGGATGAGTGGTTGAAACTATGGTCTGTTCTTTTCTAAATTCTGGTCCAGTCTTGGTCCTGGATTCAGTATTGTGTTGTCCATTGTTTCTATTTTCATCCCAACTGTTGTATCCAAGACCGGATCTGGATCCAAACCTTTTTGGGGGTTTGTGAGCTGGTACAGTGGTGATCTTAACTGGGAAGAGGTTTTCTCAACTGGTCTTTCAATACCAGATGTATGTACATCTACTGTTTGTAGATCAGGTGAGTTTACTTCCTTACTTGTTTGTTCAGCTTTTAGTTCATCCAGTTCTTTCTTTAGCCTTTTATTTTCCTCTTTTAGATTCTCACACTCATGTTCCAGAATTTCATGAGTCATCTCAATATTTTCAAATTTACTCATGAGATTTTGGATTAAGTTTGCAGAATCTAGTGGGAGAATAGAAGATCGTGCAGTGTCTGATTTGGATGCTCTTGATGATGAATATGAACTAGAAGTTACCTCTGTTTCATTTGATTCTCTAGCCATAAGGCATAAGTAAGCCCTTTCATTGTCTCAGCTGTCAGCTTCATCATCACCAGATTCAATTTTAGATGATTCTTCATTCCTTTCCCTGCTAGTTTCATCTTTGAGTGTCTTCTTACTCTTTCTCTTTTCAGTTGTCTTGCACCTCTTCTTATCCTCATCTTTGTCTTTTTGTTCAGGGCAATCAGCCTTGAAATGACCTTTCTTCTTACAGTTGAAGCATACGTATTCATCATCCTTTTTCTTTATGTCTTTGCTTGAGCTTGACTTCTTGTTTGATGATGAACCTCCTTTGAATTGCTTCTTCTTCCTAAACCTGTCAAAACGTTTAACCAGTAAAGCTACCTATTCCTTCAGCTCTTGTGTCTCTTTGCCGTTTCCAACAGCTGTTTTGCTTTGCTGTGGTGCTATCAGTGCACTGGCCATGTGTGTATCTGTTTTTGTACTGTCTGCACCGCTCTACTCAAATTCATGAGCCTTTAATTAAGACATCAGAGTCAAGGTTTCAGTGTTTGCAAGATTTGTTGTCCCTCTGATTCCTGATGTGATGATCTTCCATCTCTCAGGTAAGCCTCTCAAGATTTTTAGGCAGACTTCCTTCTGTGGATATGTATGTCCAAGCTGCTGCAATTCACTAATGATGCTTGAAAATCTATTGTCCATTTGATAAATGGATTTAACAGTCTTCATTTTGAAGTTCTCAAATTTCTGTTTTACAATAGATAATTTGTTTTCTTTATCTGCTTCTGATCCTTCATTATTCAATGCTAATTTGTCCCACATCTCCTTTGCTGTTTTGCAATCTTTCATCCTCATGAACATGTTACTGTCCAGTATTCAACATCATGTTTTTTGCAATAAAGTCTAGATGTGCTCTTCTCCTGTCATCCTTGTTCCAATATTTCTTGAGTTTACCTATTTCTTTTCCTTGATCTGCTTCTGTGGTCAGTTGTGATCTTGATTGGGCCATCATTGATTACATCCAGCATCTCCTCATGAGTTGCTGCAAGATGAGACAACATCCTTATTTTATATTCATCAAAATTATTTACATTAATACATGTACCTTTGACATGAAATTTGAGGAATCCATAAATACAAATAAGAGATATGTATAGAAAGCACAAATTTGAAAACTACTTTGAAAATATGTGATCTCCTTGTTACCAGAAATTAGATCCGAATAGGTTCTGATACTAGGAACACTGCTCTAATACCAATTGTTGGTCCCAGAGAAGGGTAAAACTATAGTCGTGGGGGGGGGGGGGTGAATGACTATAGTGGAGTTTCAAAAACATTTCTTATATTTAAAAGCTTTTGGGCAGCGGATAAGTCCCTTCTTTAAATGTTGTTTCAAAGTATATTATTCAATCACAGATATAGAGTATGCAATGAAACAAAGTATTGTAAGGTAAATTGCTGAAAGTAAATAGACACAAAGGTTTATAGTGGTATAGGGTGGTGTAATCGCTTAATCCACTCTTCTCCTATGATGATTGGAGGAATTCATTATTGTTTTCATAGATACAATAGCACGATTGTCCTTGACTACACAAGCTTCACAATCTGCAAGACTATCACTCCCTGGCTTCAAAAGCTTCAGTGACTCAGTCTCTATCACTGCTCCTTGAGAACAAATCTTTCAGCAGCTATCACAAAGGTTGCTACTCCTTCTCAGATTCCTCTGATTCAATTGCCTAAGTTGATGTGAATTGAATTCCCAAATTTGTTGATCAATCTCAGATCTTGATATGGAATTGAAAGTTCTGATTTCTGTGTTGATCTCTAGATGTTTTCCTTTAAGTACAGATAGAAAACTTTTCAAATTGACAGACTGCTTGTTTCTTTCAGTTCAATGTTGTTCTTCTTGTCTGTCAATGCCTTCTATTTATAGCCTTGATAATCCTTAAATTGAATTTCCATCCATTGGCTATTTAATGTCGAGAATAATCCTTGATTTAAATCTTGATTCCCCCTTAATTATATTCTCCTTGATTTCAGTGATCCGATTTTTCTTCAAACGTTTATCAGAAAATCCGTCCATGATTGACCTCAATTGGTTGTGCATTCAATGCTTGATCTTCATCTTTTGATCTGAATGAGTAAAGTTTACTAGGCCATTCCCTGAGCGGTTAAGTAATCCTTCTTACTTTGCTGTTTAGATCTTCCTTCACTGCTTCGTCTTTACTAAGCCGATAGTCAGTTTACTCTGCCGGTTTATTGCTTTGTTATTTTCTTTGATCCTTCAGGTACTTCTTGTACTTCACTGATCCTTGATTTGGGTGAGATCAGTGTACACCATATTTGAAAATGTACTTTATTATTTGAATTATAACTTAGACTTATCCAAGGTCATCACAAACTTCCTTGGTTATAAGTCAGACCATAATGTCTTCATGCTTCTATGCTGTTACTTGGTTGGTTTCACTCTGCCGGATACCTATTTTACTTTGCCATCCTACCAACTAGTGCGATACTTGTCTGACTCAACTTATACAACATGTAAGACTCTAAGTAAAGACTTATACAGAGAAATCTAACTTATTTCAGGCTTGCTATAACAGGTAGTATGGCCATCATCAAAACATAATAAAATGTTGCTAACAAAAGGATGGCTTTCAGAGCAGCGGGAGGGCTATATTACTAAGAAATGATGCCCTTTGGTTGAAAAACAGCTCAATTTACCAAATAATGGTGAATATGGTGTTTAGCTCACAGATCGGTCGAAATATGGAACCTTACATAGACGACATGGTCGTGAAGTCAGCACTCACCGGTCATGCCGCCGATCTAGCCGAAACATTCAAGAACGTACGCCGGCACTCAACGAAGCTCAACCCAGCCAAATGCATGGTTGGCGTCGGGCGGGCAAGTTTCTGGGATTTATGGTCTGTCACAGGGGCATCGAGGCTAATCCTAAAAAAATTCAAGCACTGCTTAACATGCAAGAGCCAACTACGATCAAAGAGGTACAAAGGATTAATGGACGGATAATAGCATTAGGTCGATTCATCTTCAAATCGGCTGAGAAGTGCTTTCCCTTCTTCAAAGTCCTCAAAGGTAGCAAGTCATTTTCATGGAATGAGGAATGTTCCAATGCCTTTCACGGCCTCAAGGAGTATCTCGAAAAACCACCCCTCCTGGTAAGTGCCATCCCGGGGGATGTTCTAGTTTTATATTTGATGGCTTTAGCTTGGGCTGTGGCAGCTGTTCTGATAAAGGAAACCGGAGCCCTCCAACCACCCGTCTTCTATGTCAGCAAAGAGCTAAGCCCGGTGGAAAGTCGATACTTTAACGTGGAAATGCTGGCATATGATAACACTTTAAATAGTACCATTAATTATACCTTTATTCTTCCCGAATTCTGCTCATGAGTGGATAGATAGGCTCGTTATTATATGGAATATATGTTAAATGCTATGTGTATGTTTCTAGGTTCGTAATTCTGCATTTGTGTTATTATCCCAACTGTTTGTTACTGTTTTGCCTTGTTTATGTGTTTTACAGAATATACCGAATCTGGAGCAGTGGAGAATGGATATGGATCAAAGAAAGCTTGTTGGGCCAAGTAAAAGAAGTCCAAGAAGAGATTTTCTGAAGAAAAAGAAGAAAATTGAGCCTCGGTTACCATGGGCTTGGTCCGGTAAACCGAGAGTCTTGTGGGACATGAAATTGAATCTGCCGCACTGACTAGGTCGGTTAGGGTTTTCTATGAGTCATAAGTCGGCTATTATATCTATATAAAGCCGCATCAACTGATTATTACATATGTTTTTCATATTCTATTATATACATTATACAATTTGATGAAATAAAGTTTTCCTAAGCTTTTGAGGAGTTATTTCTGGTTTTCTTCCCTTATCTACCATCTCTGGCTTGAGTGGATCTAGCTAGATCTCCATTGTTGAATGTATGAAGTTTCGAACGTTCCTTTTTGTCTTCAAGTGGTAGATATGTTCGTATTTATGTGTTCTAGTTAATCTGCATGTTTAACGGCCTCATGATTTACTTAGATTAATTGTAATTGAGCAATGTAGATTGAGAATTAAGAAAAGCCACCCCCGGTAAATCGCCGGTCTATACTGGTTTACCAAGGAAAATTTTAAGAAACTTAATCTGGAGGATTCGCGTCAGCTACGTTTTTCGACAAGATTAATTAAAACGAGTAATATGTCTGGCCAATCTAGTATTTGTAATTGGTAAATGAACCTGAAGTACTGATAGTGAAGTTTTAGTTAGGACATAGTCTTGATGGACCCTAGGAACGTGTTGATCATTATCGACAGCTATCTAGGCGGGTTAGCGGTATGAGTTAAGGCTCGATATCGGCAATTCAAGTTCTTTATGCATATGCTATTACAGACCAATTAAGGATGGTAGCTGGCGTATAGATTATCTACTACCATTGTCGGAGTAGATAGGGTTAGGAGTTGCACCCATAGCTTAAAACTAAATTAAAAGCTCGCTCGATTGATTTAAAGAAATTATGTGGGGAAGTAAATATAAAGGTTAACTAATCCAAGTTACTAGACTGGTTGGAAGAGAGGGAGGAATACCACGTTTATTTCATGTCAATTGTTGGTCCGTGAATACTTATATGTGTCTTCTTAGTTAGGTTAGAATCGTTTATACTTAAGTTGCATTGTCTCTATGGGATCGACTTTGAATCACCCTTACTATACTACGATGTACCTAGTATTCTTGCTAGTAATATCGACGTTAGTAACTTACACACGATCAGCATACCACTGGTAATAGCATCTCGCAAGCTCTGAGGCTATTTCACTTTGCATACAATAGTCGTCATGACGGATAGCCCTCTCTGCCAGATACTTCACAGACCAGACTTTCAGGTCGCTTACTCCAATAGGCTATACAGATTACAGAGTTTGATATCTAGTACCAATCCATAAGGGCAATCAAGGCTCAAGCTTTGGCTGATTTCATAGCGGAGACAAGCTTCACCTCACAGTGCTCGGATGCGTCGCCCATGCCGGAGACTGCGAATGAAGCTTTAAAGCCTGACAACTATTGGCGGTTGTAAGTAGATGGTGCTTCCAACCAAAATGGGAGCGGAGTGGGGATTATCCAGTCAGAGCCGGGCACAACGGAGGAGATTGAAAAAGCGTTGAGATGTAATATTCCGATTTTCAGGAAAGGGCAGACGTGTCATTTTGTGAAAATGAAATATTGGGTTCGGTTCCTTTTATTCGGAGTTTAATAATTTGGGTATTTATGTATATATATTTTCGATATATATATATAAATATTTAAGGAAGAAAATCTGGATTAATAAGGGTGATTAAGGAAAATCAGAGCAATTAGGAAATTTTGGAATTTTTCCTATTTAAGGAGAAATTACCTAATCAGTCCCTTAAACTTTTAATCATATTTTCCACCTCCAAAACTCATCTCCTGCGTGTGTGTGCAAGAATTAGGGCTGAGGGATTGTTGTCATCAGTTCTAAGTCAATTCTTGACGGTTTTCAGATCAGAGTCAAGCACCAGAATCGTTGTGAGGAGAGCGACGTTGTGACATCAAAAAGTTGAAGATTTGATAAGGTATGATTAAGCCCTAATTTCAGTTCATGTTCTAGTTTGATGGATTCAAACTCATCAATTCATAGTTTTTTCGTTTAGAAACGTGTGATCGAATCTAATCTGAGTTTGGATTTATCACATGTTTTCCTGCAGAAAAGGATAAGTTTTGCTACTGTTTTTCTGTGGTTTGAAGTTAGAATTAGCTGCTTAAAAGGTAAGAAGCTCTTCCTACAATTTCAATTATCATTATTGAAGTTTAGATCGTGTTTTATGATGCGTAGATGCAAGAAACTTGTGCTTTTTCGTTGATCAAAGGATCATAGACGTTTAGATATGTTTTCTACGTTTTTCTGAGTTGAAATCGATGTCAATTAGGTTAGAAACAGATTTGAAATTGCGTTTTTAAGATTTAGCGTTTTGGGGAAAACCCAGGAGGACGGGCGTTTGCATTAGGCAAACGGGCGTTCGCGACCTTAGAAGCTCAGACGGGCGTCTGCACAAGGCAGACGGGCGTTTGAGGTCAGAATTTTGATTCAGGATGTAGCTGTTTTTGACGGACGGGCGTATGGGGTTTAGTGGACGGGCGTCCAATGCCAAACGGGCGTCCATAGAATGTCTAACGGGCGTTTGACTTGTTTTACCTTGTTTTTACCATTTTAGCATTTTAGTTTTGTTTTTGGCTTCATAATCGTGTTTTCACTGTTTTAAACCCTTAATCCTCATATGTTAAAATTAATTAAACTTGAACAAGCTTCGATTGAACTTTTGATTCGTTCTGTTAAAACACCGAATGTACTCTTGAGGAGAGTTGAAGTTCGGATCCGTCGGAATGTCATGAAAGGGCTTGTACTTTGATGAACTAGGGTTCATCAATGTCGGTGTAATTGATTGGATGCGATGTCTAGTAGTCTAAGTGAGGGAGTAGAGTTGATAAGGTGAGTTTTATTCTGAAAACACCTAAGTGGCTAGATAATTCACATCAATATTTACATATGTGTTAGATAAAAGCTAAAACGTCATTATTCTCGGTTAGACACTATTTCATATCGGCGATGTGATACGTTCATAAAAGGTGAACAACGCTACTGGCCTTAAATGGCTGAAGGGTAGTGGAGGAAATTCATCGGACGTATAAGCATACCGGGGAGACCCCGAAGCTAATCGGTGCTAATCACCGTTAGTTAGCAAGTATATATTCAGGCTGATGAACGCCATGCACAGTGTCCTTGAGTAATGATGTAACCAAGATAAGATAAGCTAGAAACGTTTAGTCATGACGTGTCGATGGGCATGAAGTGAACCCTAGATTGAGTCGGTCTCACCGAGATAATCTTTTAATAATAACCTTAATTAAATTGTAGCTTCTACTTCTTACTTTGTACAAATGTACTTACCTCAAATGCATGTTTATTTATATGTTTGGGGGAGAGAAGACGAACAGGTAAACTCGGAGTATGAGGAGGACTTTGATGACGACGTTTGAGGACGCCGGACTTGAAGACCTTGATTATTTATTTACATTTATTTCCTAGACTTGATTTATCATTGGAACCTTGTAGTTTACTTTTAGTTTTTTGAGATTCGTACTTTTGGATTCATTTGGTTTTCCGATGTAATAAGTATTACATTTTATTCTATCTTTAGTATTTCTATTCTTGGTTGCTTGAAAAAAATTACCGAGTCTTTTAGCTTCTGTTTGCGTTTATTTGATACGACATAGTAGAGGCTTATGTGTAATATTATTTATTTAATATTATGCGTGCCGAACGTTTCGATTTCCGGATAAGGACTCTGATGTAAACCGAAACTCGTAGGATCGTTGATTAAAGCACAGCAAACGATTCAGCAATGAAAAGTATATTTTTATGGCTTTTTGAATATATATAACGAAAATAACAAAAGGATATGTAAATACTCCATCTCGAATATTTACTACGGTGATCCCATCTCGGGAACACCAACCAATTATCCCGTCTCGGGATAATCGCAAGAAGTCCAATCTCTCGAAAACTTCTTGAAAGAAACCCAATCTCTCGAAAGTTTCTTATGATGAAAATTCAATCTTTGAATTTCAACCAAAATAGTTTTTTTTGATTCAATCATAAGCTACCTATTCAAATACAAGGAAATGCCTTATATAGGCTACGGACTCCAAGTCCAATTGCAATTTTAGCAATGTGGGACAATATAACAATAATTAAAAATGATAATAAATATAAAAGACAATTAACCAATGTGGGATAATAAAAGACTAATTAAAAGACTAAATAAAAGACTCAATCTTCCTCTTGAATTGGGCTACATCATTCCCTCCCGCTTCAAAAGGATTCGTCCTCGAATCAACCCGGATCGAACACGAATATCGTGCTTCCATACGTCCACTCAACCACGGAGAAACTCAGAATCACAACATCGCAAAAACATGGAATGGCGCGAGGGGAGAAATCAGCAACAACAAAATCCAAAGGGCGGCAATGCTGTAAATATGGATCCACATATACATATGGCGCGTTTAACGCCTTCAAATCGGCAACTAAAATTGCCGAGTGCACCTTTGAACCATCGGATTGGACCGGTTCGGTCCCCGGTTGGACCACAATCGATTCGAGCAAGCAAGCCCACGGGCATAGTGATTGGGTCAACACCAACATCCACCTTGACGTCGGCAATCTCGTCGAATGGTCGGGTACCGGGAAAGGAGAATCAATAGGAGCAAGCGGAGAAACATCATTAGTAAGGGCATGAGGAACCTCAATGAACTCTTCCGTGGCTGAATCAATAATAAGAACGTCTTCCTCCTCGTGTACCACAGCCGTAGGGGGGTTGGGAATAACCTGTGTATTCGATTGAACACGTGAAGGAGAGAATTTGGGCGGTTTTCCAGCCACAGCTTCTTCACGTGTTACAAAATCCGTGATAAAGAAAAGGTCATCGTCCTCCTTCCACTGTGCGTCTAATTTCCTCCAACGTTCTGCACGTTTTAATTTCCGTTGTTCTGCCTCTAATTTCCGTTGTTCTGCCTCTCGTGCAGACTGAGCAATATATCCCTTCAAGAGTTGTTCAATACGTGACAATCCTGTTGCAAAATTATCATGCCAATGTTGTTGTTCCTGTATGCGTCTTTGCTCTGCGAAGTAGTCATTTTGTTCCTTGACAAATTCGGCGTCGGCCTTCTTGATAGCGACCGGATAATCCGGTTCGGGATCATATTCCATATAGCACTCATAACCATTGTAACGTAACATACCACCTCGACCCAACTTCATCTCGATAATTAGGGTTCCCGAAATTATTCGGCAAAAATCTCTCTTGGCCGCCTCCTAGGGTTACTTGGATTTCAAGAACGCGACGGATGATTCCTCGCAAGAACGAAATTTCGGGACTAAAAACGCAGCTGTTTATGAACGGCTAGGGTTGCGAAAATAGCAGCAAAATTCAAAGATGTAAGGAGCTTTTGAGTGCGGCTGCAATTAGGTTCTTGGTGCTCAAGAACGCAGCGAGATTTCTTCCAATAAACGCAGCAACTTTAATCGCCAAACGGCGGCTTTAAACGCAGCAGGCTTTACGAACGGCACTTATCACGACCAAACGGTATGGAATTCGGAAAAACACAAAGAACAAAACTTGTAGAGAACGAAATTTTGGTTCAGAATGTTAAGTTTCAGAATTTTTGGACAGGTATAACCCACTCAAATTGAATTCGTAAATAGATCACTCTCGGGTTACGGGTTTTGACAGAAACGATCAACTAGGTGACGGCGACTATTGTGAAAAATCGGTCGGGACTCTGAAAAAACTCAAAGAATCAAATTTGTAGAACAATGAATTTCCTATGTGCTCACAAAATTTCATTCAATTCCGACCACCACAACCCCTTAAAAACAAAGTCGACTACAAGCTGTTCCAGAAAATCGAGCAGAATATTCCGATCCGAATTTGATCAAGATAAAATCCGAATTTACGAAAATTAGGGTTTCGACCAAGAATAATATGTCACGCCTGATTTACCTCAATACGTAGGGTTCCTTGATGGACGAAGAAACGCAGCGGTTGTATCGTAATATGTAGCGGCAATTAGGGTTCAAACAAATACTGCAGCTTAGGGTTCAAGAACGCCGGGAACTTTAAGAATACGCTTGCGATTTACGTCAAGAACGCAAACAATTTGTTGTTGCTTTAATCGCCGATCTACGATACCACTTGATGTAAACCGAAACTCGTAGGATCGTTGATTAAAGCACAGCAAACGATTCAGCAATGAAAAGTATATTTTTATGGCTTTTTGAATATATATAACGAAAATAACAAAAGGATATGTAAATACTCCATCTCAGAATATTTACTACGGTGATCCCATCTCAGGAACACCAACCAATTATCCCGTCTCAGGATAATCGCAAGAAGTCCAATCTCTGAAAACTTCTTGAAAGAAACCCAATCTCTGAAAGTTTCTTATGATGAAAATTCAATCTTTGAATTTCAACCAAAATAGTTTTTTTTGATTCAATCATAAGCTACCTATTCAAATACAAGGAAATGCCTTATATAGGCTACAGACTCCAAGTCCAATTGCAATTTTAGCAATGTGGGACAATATAACAATAATTAAAAATAATAATAAATATAAAAGACAATTAACCAATGTGGGATAATAAAAGACTAATTAAAAGACTAAATAAAAGACTCAATCTTCCTCTTGAATTGGGCTACATCAGACTCGGTGTCCGGGAACGGGACGTTACAGTTGGTATCAGAGAAAAAGCGTCTTTTAGGCTTCCCTTCTTCTAAGATAAGTTTTTTTTAGATCTGTTAGTAACATTCTAGTTTTCTTTGAACATCAGGATGGTGTTCACGAGAACTGGAGTAGGTGCTGAAGCATCAGGAGTTCGATGAGGTAGTCCTACACCAGTTGTTAGAGGCGGTTTTGTGAGGAAGAATCATTCACCACATCCGAGACCCACCCTACCCCCTCATATTGCAACCCCTACACCACGATCTCAGCAGAGTTTGTCGCCACGACCTCATCAGGAGCAACGCCCACAATGGCATGTGGGAAGTTTGGTTCAGTTTTCAATGATAAGTGATGTTCCAGCGGGTTTAGTACCGCCACCAGTGAGCAACCCCCCACCGAGGTATAACTACATCTATGGAGAACCAGGAGAAGCACCTATATGAGTCACTATAGTGGGAGACATTCCACCAGTCTACGTACCCCCAGTAACTAGTATTTATCCACCTCCAGTGAGTGTTTACCCTCCACTGGTGAGCCACCCTTCACCACCAGTTTTCCATCATCAGCAACATTAGACCTTTTACCCTCCTCCAGTGGGTCATACTCCTCGACCTACTGTACCACCTTCACCCCGTTTTGACCATCAACAAGGCTTTCGTTACCCACCCTACGGTTTCCACCAACACCAATACCAACAGCAAGAGATACCCTATGGATACCCTCCAGTTTATCTGCCAGCCCCACCAGTTAAGCCGGTTTTCGAGCAAGCACCACCAATTGACTGGTATATGAGGTTGAGAAGAAACAGAGTTCCAGAGTTCTTTGGGAATGTCGAGCATTCAAAGTCTGAAGAATGGTTAAGAGGCTTCAAAAAAGCTTACAGGAATATACAGGTTCCTGAATCTGAGATGGCCCAGTTGGCGGTTAGTTTCCTTTGAGGTGTAGCTGAAGCTTGGATT
Organism: Gentiana straminea; assembly: GCA_036785695.1. NCBI lineage: Eukaryota > Viridiplantae > Streptophyta > Magnoliopsida > Gentianales > Gentianaceae > Gentiana > Gentiana straminea. Next base: position 3,167,383 of record JAVUPR010000311.1, on the reverse strand, counting down.
GACGCTATACAGAGTAGAAATGGGAAAGTGACAGATTGGGAGAGCTTTAAGGCCAAGTTTTATAATGAGTATTTCCCAGAGAAAGTGCAGACAGACATGGCAAGTCAGTTTCTAAAGCTTAAGCAAGGTAATTACATGACAGTATCACAGTACACCAACAAGTTTAACGAGTTGGGAAGATTCTACCCTAAGTTAATGAAGGTAGAATAGAGGAAGATGGCCCTATACAAGGAAGGGTTATCGTATCAGATACAGTCTGGCATGTTAGGTTTCACAGCCAAGAATATGGCTGAATTGTTGAATAAGGCCTTAGAGGTTGATACATTCAGGAAGAAGGCCACAGTTGTTATTGGGAATAAGAGAAATTTTGGAACAAGCCAAGGTAATAACCGTGGAGCGCCGCAACAGAATTTCAAGAAGACAATGGCCCCGGCAGTGAGTAAACCTCCAACCGGAGCACCACTTTGCCCTAAGTGCAATAGGAATCACTCGGGTGAGTGCCGAGTTCATACAAACGGATGTTATCTTTGTGGAAAAACGGGACATTTTGCTAAGAACTGTCCAACAAAGGGTCCTATGAGTAATTAGAGGCAAGGTAATGGGAAAGGAGGCCCAAGTCGCCCAGTTCGAGTGTTTGCAGTGCATGTTGAGATGAACGAACCAGACGATAACGTTATATCAGGTACCTTTATTGTTTATTGTAATTTATTTGAGTACTTTTATAGCATGATTTAAATCATGTTGTATTTGTGTTTAAATAAATGAGTTCACATCATAGGTACAATAATATTAGACAACTTAGCAGTTACGACATTGTTTGATACTGGAGCGTCTAACACTTTTGTGTCAACTAAGGTAGCTAAGAAGCTTAACTTACCAATGGAACCTTTAAGAAACACTTTGGAGATAACAACACCATTAGGGAAAGTGACTAAGGTAACTAAGTTGATGCCGCAAGTAGATGTTCGAGTTAGAACGTATCGTTGCAAGAGTGACTTTACGGTTTTGGACTTTTCAGATTTTGATGTGATTCTTGGAATAGATTGGCTATCCGAGAATTTTGTCCACTTGGATTGTAGAGAAAAGAGAGTGACCTTTAAGATACCGGGAAAATCAGATAAGACTTATCAAGGAAATGTTTATAAGCCCAGTAAGAAGAGTCACCCTATAATTTCAGCGGTTAAGGCTATAAGAGCTTGTCGGAAAGGTTGTGAAGGCTACTTGTTGTACGCAATGGATGTGGAACAAGTGAAGCCTAAGTTAGAGGAAACCTCTGTAGTAAAGGAATACCTTGAAGTGTTTCGAGAAGAGTTACCGGGAAACATGCCTGACAGAGAGATTGAATTTGAGATTAAGTTGGTACCCGGAGCGGCACCAGTTGCTAAGGCACCTTATAGAATGGCACCGGCTGAATTGAAGGAGTTGAAAGCTCAGCTTAAGGATATGCTTGAGAGGAACATAATTTAGCCTAGTACTTCGCCTTGGGGAGCCCCAGTGTTGTTTGTTTAGAAGAAATATGGTAGCATGACGATGTGTATAGACTACAGAGCGCTGAACAATCTTACCATCAAGAATAAGTACCCTTTGCCAAGGATTGATGATTTTTTTAACCAGTTCAAGGCAAGAGAGTATTTTCTAAGATTGATCTTAGGTCAGGGTATCACCAGTTGAAGATCAAGGTAGCGGATATACTGAAGATGGCTTTCAGTACGAGGTATGGACATTATGAGTTCTTAGTCATGCCTTTTGGACTCACTAATGCTCCATCTGCATTTATGGACTTAATGCAGCGTGTTTTCATGCCATACTTGGATAAGTTTGTGATAGTGTTCATAGATGACATTCTAGTGTACTCTAAGGATGAGAAAGAACATGAAGGACACTTAATGATAGTGTTGGAGACTTTGAAGAGGAACCAGTTGTATGCTAAGTTCTCCAAGTGCGACTTTTGGTTGGATCAAGTTAGTTTCTTGGGTCATGTCATTTCTAGGAGATGGAATTAAAGTTGATCCCGTGAAGATTGAAGCAGTTGAGAAGTGGTCCAGACCGACTACCGTTTCAGAGGTAAGAAGTTTTCTCGGTTTGGCTGGCTATTATAGGAAATTTGTACAAGATTTCTCAAAAATAGCTACACCACTTACCCGGTTCACTCAAAAGAATGTAAAGTTCGAGTGGACCAGTGAGTGCGAAGAGGCTTTTGAAACGCTGAAGAAGAAGTTGACTACAGCCCCAATTTTGGCATTCCGGAGATCTTTGATAATTATGACGTTTAAACGGATGCTTCGGGACAGGGTTTAGGTTGTGTGTTGATGCAAGGAGGAAAGGTAATTGCTTATGCATCTAGACAATTGAAGGTGCATGAGAAGAATACCCAACACATGACTTTGAGTTGGCAGTAGTAGTGTTTGCGCTAAAGACTTGGAGGCACTACTTGTATGGGGTTTAAGACAGGATCTTCACCAATCACAAGAGTTTGAAGTATTTCTTTACTCAAGAGAATCTGAATATGAGACAAAGGAGATGGTTAGTGTTTGTTAAGGATTATGACTTGGATATTCAGTACCATCCGGGTAAAGCAAATGTAGTAGCCGATGCTTTGAGTAGGAAACCAGTGTTTGCGGTTTCAAGTATTGAAGTTGTTGCAGAGAGGCTAGATAGGTTGAGGATCCGAAGCTTTGATCAGATTGAAGACCGACAGTGTGTGGCACCATTGTTAGCAAGGTCTAAGTTGATGGATGATATTCAGGAAAAGCAAGACGAAGACCCAGTTTTGGTTGACTTGAAGCGAGTTGCAAGGGAAAAGCCCACAGTGGGTTATGTGTTAGACAAGAATGGAAATCTTTGGTACTAGGATCGTTTGGGTGTTCCTAATGTTGGTGATTTAAAATAGAGAGTCATGGAAGGGGCACATAGGATTGCTTTTGCGTTTCATCCGGGAGCCACTAAAATGCATAGAGACTTGAAGGAAAGGTTTTGGTGGACCTCGATGAAACTGGAGATAGCCAAGTTTGTTGCAGAGTGTGATACTTGCCAGAAGGTTAAAGCAGAACAAAGAAGACCAGGAGGAATGATTAAGCCTTTGGATATTCCGGAATGGAAGTGGGATAAGATCACTATGGATTTTATCACCGGTTTACCTAAGACGAGAGGCGGTAGTGATGCGATTTGGGTGATCGTGGACCGATTGACCAAGTCCGCTCATTTCTTACCGTATAAGGTTGATATGCCTTTGAAGAAGATGACAACACTATACTTGGATAATATAGTGAAGTTACACGGAGTACCTATCTCGATAGTTTCGGATCGTGATTCGAGGTTAGTAAGTCGGTTTTGGAAAAGTTTACAAGCAGCTTTCGGAACCAATTTGGATTTGAGTACGGCCTTTCATCCTCAGACAGATGGACAATCTGAGAGAACAATCCAAACACTTGAAGATATGTTGAGAGCTTGTGTTTTGGAAGTAGGCGGATCATGGGATGATTACCTACCGGTAGCAGAGTTTGCCTATAACAACAGTTATCATGCAAGTATAGGCATGCCACCGTTTGAAGCGTTGTATGGAAGAAGATGTAGAACGCCGCTGTTTTGGGATGAAGTTGGGGAAAGACAAATCACCGGGCCGGAAATGGTTGAGCAAGCTAAAGAAAGAGTTCAGTTGGTTAAGAAGAACTTGAAGGCGGCTCAAGATAGACAGAAAAGCTGGGCAAATGTTAGAAGGAGACCTCTTGAGTTTGATGTTGGTGAAAGAGTTTACCTACGAGCTTCACAAATGAAGGGAGTGAAACGTTTTGGACAAAAGGGAAAGCTAAGCCCAAGGTATTTTGGACCTTTTGAGATTCTAGAAAGAATTGGACCTTTGGCTTACAAGCTTAAGTTACCGTAATCCATGTCAAGAGTCCACAACGTGTTTCACGTCTCGATGTTGAAGAAATGTTTGACCAAGACGGATGTTGAGACTACTGTTGATCTGGAGATTCTTTAAGACAATCTTTCGTATGATGAGACGCCGATCAGAATTTTGGACCGGAAAGAAAAGATGATTAAGAGACGGTTGATTCCATTGGTTCTGGTGCAATGGAGCAATCATTCACCGGATGAAGCTACATGGGAAGTTGAGGACGATATGATCAGCGAGTTCCCAGATTTTATGGACTTACCAGGTATGTTCTAAGTTTTGAGGACGAAACTCCTTTAAGGGGGGAAGAATGTAGTATTCCGATTTTCGGGAAAGGGCAGACGTGTCATTTTGCGAAAATGAAATATTGGGTTCGGTTCCTTTTATTCAGAGTTTAATAATTTGGATATTTATGTATATATATTTTCAAGATATATATATAAATATTTAAGGAAGAAAATCGGGTTTAATAAGGGTGATTAAGGAAAATCAGAGCAATTAGGTAATTTTGGAATTTTTCCTATTTAAGGAGAAATTAGCCTAATCAGTCCCTTAAACTTTTAATCAGATTTTCCACCTCAAAAAATCATCTCATGCGTGTGTGTTTGCAAGAATTAGGGCTGAGGGATTGTTGTCATAGGTTCTAAGTCAATCCTTGACGGTTTTCAGATCAGTGTTGAGCACCAGAATCGTTGTGAGGAGAGCAACGTTGTGACATCAAAAAGTTGAAGCTTTGATAAGGTATGATTAAGCCCTAATTCAGTTCATCTTCGAGTTTGATGGATTCAAACTCATCAATTCGTAGTTTTTTTCGTTTAGAAGCGTGTGAGCGAATCTAATCTGAGTTTGGATTTATCACATGTTTGTCTGCAGAAAATGATCAGTTTGGCTGCTGTTTTTCTGTGGTTTGAAGTCAGAATTAGCTGCTTAAAAGGAAAGAAGCTCTTCCTACGATTTCAATTATCATTATTGAATTTTAGATCGTGTTTTATGATGTGTAGATGCAAGAAAATTGTGCTTTTTCGTTGATCAAAGGATCATAGACGTTTAGATATGTTTTCTACGTTTTTCTGAGTTGAAATCGATGTCAATTAGGTTAGAAACAGATTCAAAATCGCGTTTTTAAGATTTAGCGTTTTGGGGAAAACCCAGGCAGACGGGCGTTTGCATTAGGCGGACGGGCGTTTGCATTAGGCGGACGGGCGTTTGCATTAGGCAAACGGGCGTTCGCGACCTTAGTAGCTCAGACGGGCGTCTGGACAAGGCAGACGGGTGTTTGAGGTCAGAATTTTGATTCAGGATGTAGCTGTTTTTTACGGACGGGCGTCTGGGGTTTAGTGGACGGGTGTCCAATGCCAAACGGATGTCCATAGGATGTCAAACGGGCGTTTGACCTGTTTTACCTTATTTTTACCATTTTAGCTTTTTAGTTTGGTTTTTGGCTTCATAATCGTGTTTTCACTGTTTTAAACCCTTAATCCTCATATGTTAACATTAATTAAACATGAACAAGCTTCGATTGTACTTCTGATTCATTCAGTTAAATCACCGAATGTACTCTTAAAGGGAGTTGAAGTTCGGATCCGTCGGAAGGTCATGAAAGGGCTTGTGCTTTGATGAACTAGGGTTCATCAATGTCTGTGTAATTGATAGGATGCGATGTCAAGTAGTCTAAGTGGGAGTAGAGTTGATAAGGTGAGTTTTATTCTGAAAACACCTAAGTGGCTAGATAATTCACATCAATAATTACATATGTGTTACATAAAAGCTACAACGTCATTTATTCTCGGTTAGACACTATTTCATATCGGTGATGTGATACGTTCATAAAAGGTGAACAACGCTACTGGCCTTAAACGGCTGAAGGGTAGTGGAGGAAATTCATCGGACGTATACGCATACCGGGCAGACCCCGGGGCTAATCGGTGCTAATCACCGTTAGTTATCAAGTATATCTTCACGCTGATGAACGCCATGCACAGTGTCCTTGAGTAATGATGTAACCAAGACAAGCTAAGCTAGAAACGTTTAGTCATGACGTGTCGATGGGCATGAAGTGAACCATAGATTGAGTCGGTCTCACCAAGATAATCTTTTACTAATAACCTTAATTAAATTGTAGCTTATACTTCTTACTTTGTACAAATGTACTTACCTCAAATGCATGTTTATTTATGTGTTTGGGGGAGAGAAGACGAACAGGTAAACTCGGAGTACGAGGAGGACTTTGATGACGACGTTTGAGGACGCCGGACTTGAAGACCTTGATTATTTATTTACATTTATTTCCCAGACTTGATTTGTCATTGGAACCTTGTAGTTTACTTTTAGTATTTTGTGATTCGTACTTTTGGATTCGTTTGGTTTTCCGATGTAATAAGTATTACATTTTATTTTATCTTTAGTATTTATATTCTTGGATGCTTGAAAAAAATTACCCGAGTCTTTTAACTTCCGTTTGCTTTTATTTGATACGACGTAGTAGAGGCTTACATGTAATATTATTTATTTAATATTATGTGTGCCGAATGTTTCGATTTCCGGAGGTTTGAGTTTAAAGCAATAAATAATCAGGTAGAATACGAGTCCGTAATAGCTGGACTTGACTTGGCAAGAGAAATCAAGGTACGCAACGTGCCGGTTTACTATGATTCTCAGCTTATTGTCGAACAAATCTCAGTGGGATATGAGACACGATGCGGTATCTTGGAGAAATATCTTGACATTGTCCGAAAAATTAAGCAAAATTTCGACTATTGTGAGTTCACCAGAATTAGCAGAGAGGATAACGAACGGGATGACTACCTGTCCTGGCTATCTTTAGAGGAGGAAATCACCGATCCCTCTATCATGGTGAAGTATTTATCGGCCCCAACAATTGATAAATCAGAGGAGATGGATATTGATGTGCCTGTACTGGTCTCATGCTGGATAGACGATATACAAGCATATATCAAGACGGGTGCTCTGCCCTTGAGTCCAGACAGGGCTCGTGCTCTTAAGAGACAAGCGGCTAGATATATTCTGAATGATGGGATACTCTAGAAGGTCTTTCACTAGGCCACTTCTCAGATGTGTCCGTAAGGAGGAAAGGTAAAACATTCTTGTATAATAGCATCACGGAGTATAGGGAGGCCATCCTGTGAGTCGGTCCCTAGCCTAAAAAGTTATAGCCGCAGGATACTATTGGCCGTCGATCACACAAGATTCTGAAATGCTCGTCAGGGAGTACCCCGAATGTTAGATGCATACGGACATACCGAGGCTACCATCTGTTGAACAAAGTATTGTCATCTCAGCTTAGCCATTCGACATATTGGCCCATGACTTGATCGGACCATTCCCACCGAGAAGAGTAAATTGCATGCTTGTCATTATAACAGTGGATTATTTTACTAAATGGATAGAGGATAAGCCGATGGTAAGTATTGGAACAAAAAATGCAACATACTTCTTACACGATCAGATGTGGTCAAGGTTTGGAGTTCCAAGGGTAGTGGGGTCGGACCATGGGCCTCAGTTCAGAGATGAGTTTTCAGCATTTTGCAAGGACCAGAACGTTAAACACTGGCAGTCGTCAATAGTGTTTCCATAGGGAAATGGTCAAGCCGAGACTGGTAATAAACAAATCACTAAAATGTTGAAGAAGAGTTTAAGTGGGAGTGTAAGAAAGAAGGATGGAGGATGGGTAGACGAACAGCCCACCATTTTATGGACCCTACGGACAACGGTCAAGTCACCCACCGGAGAAACTCCGTTCGCCTTGACGTATGGGTCAGAGGTGATGACACCAATCAAAATGGTTCACCCAAGCATCAGATTTCCTAAATACGACTTAGGAAATCATTTAGCCAACATGAAGCTCGAACTGGATTTGGCCGAAAGGAAAAGAATGGCGACTTACCTTAGAATGGTCAACTATAAATAGATTGAGAAGCGACACCATGAACAGTGAATTCAGGGTCATTTTTCAGAGTCGGGGATTTCATTTTATGAAACAGAAAGGCAGTGGGGCTACAGGCCGATAAGGGAAAATGAACAGCAAATTGGGAAGGTCCCTACCAGATTGCAAGTGAGATCAAGAATGGGAATTATATTCTTAAAGAAAAAGACAGATTCGAGCTCAATCGTACTTGGCACAGGGATAATCTAAAGAGATATTATGTGTAACAATCTGTGGAGTTTTGTTTCTCTTTCTTGGGTTATGGCCATAATCTTGTTTGGAACTCGAGCGTTTAGGCTTTCTTTTATTATCTTGTAAAACACGACATTATGTCTCTTTTATGAAGGGTTTTTTTTAATATTATTACGGCTTGATCAAAACGGTTTCACACCTTTACAAAATTACAAATGAGCGAATTCAAGACAAGAGATGTTTTCGACAAGATCATGCAACCGATAAAGGTAGAATCTTTTCGAAAACAATGGGGCCCATGCCTATATATAAATATAAAAAACAACACTAGCAGTTAAAATGTATACGGAGGTATTGATCGCGTGTAAGTCACTAATGTCGATATTACTAGCAAGAATTCTAGGTACATCGTAGTATAGTAAATATGAGTCAAGGTAGATCTCACAGAGACAATGAAACTATAAGTATAAACGATTCCAACCTAATTAAGAAGCAACATAGAGGCAGTCATTGACCAACAATAACATAAAAGAAAACAAACATGGTATTCCTCTCCTTCTCCTCACCGATCTACTAACTTAGATTAGTTAATCGTTTTGTTTACTTCCCCACCTAATTTCCTAAGATGAATGGCGAGCTTTCGTTTTAATTATCATTATCAGCTATGGGTGTAATTCCTACTCTTATCTACTCCGACAATGACATCAGACAATGTATATGCAAGCTACGCTTCTTAATTGGTCCGTAATAACCCATACGCATAAAGAACTAGAACTGCCGATATTGAGCGCTAACTCATACCGCTAACCCGCCTATACAGCTGTCGACATTGACCAGCACATTCCTAGGGTCTATTCTAGACTATGTCCTAATTAACAGTTCACTATCAGTCCTTCATGTTAATTTACGATTACAATAAGCAGATTGCCCAGATCTAACCTACTGTTAATTAAACATGTCGATTAACGTAGCTGTAGTGAATCCCAGTTTAGGTTTTCTAAATATTGCCTCGGTAAACCGGTATAGACTGCCGGGTTACCGGGGTCAGCTTTCCTAATTTTTGGATCTACATTGCTCAATACGATTAAAATAAGTAAATTATCGAGTCTTTAAACATGCAGATTAACTAAAACACATAAATACGAACAGACCTACCATATTGAAGACAATAAAGGAATGTTCAAAGCTTCATACCTTCAACAATGGAGATCTAGCTCGATCTACTCAAGCTAAAGTCGATGGAAGAAGGGGGGAAACCGAAAACAACACTCCAAAGCTCAAGAAAACTTTATTTCATTAAATTTGTATAATAAAATTGAATATATTTGAGTGCTTACACAATAATCAGCTAATGCGGCCTTATATAGATACAATGACCAACTTAAGACTCTCTAAAACCCTAACCGACCTAGATAATGCGGCAGAATTAGTTTCGTGTCGAACAAGTCGCCGGTTTACCGGGCCTAGCCTTCAGGTTACCGGGCCTACTTTTCTCTTTTTTCTTCAGCAGGCTTCTTCTTGGACTTCAATTACACATCCCAATGCACTTCTTTTGGTCCAGATCCATTCTCCAATGCTCCGGATTTGGTACATCCTATAAAACAAGCAAAACGGGATAAAACAGGACCAAGTCTTTGGGAAAATAGCATAGATGCAGAATTACGGTCCTGGAAACACTCACATAGTATTCAACATATATTCCATATAATAACTAGCCTATTTATCCTCTCTTGAGAAGAATTTGGGGTGAATAATGGTATAATTATTGGTACCATCTAGAGCATTATCAACTACCCCCCACTTAGCTTTTGATCGTCCCAAGCAAAAAGGTGAAAAGAAAACAACATCCCTGATCAGTATATAAGTCAATTATTCCTCACAAAGTCAAGATCAAGATCATGCCACTCATATCCATCAGTAAATCATTAAACACTATTCATGTACTGAGCCAATATGTGTGTGCAATAACTTTCACAACCGCATAGTAATGCAGACACTCTCACATTACGTCAACCCATAGTCAAACTAACTAGTCTCGAACATGTTATTTATTAATTAATTGAGCTGGCAAGGCGGATTGAGAACCGAGCATATATTACTCTTAGGCTCACGTTTATTAGTCTATGCAAAAGTCGTGCGTCTTACGCTCCATCGACTAAGATATTGCCAAAGATATCATAAATGTATATATTTCAATGCACTTCTCTTTCTTGGCGGGTAAAATCTAATTGATTTATTTATCTTCACAGCCCCACTTATGATAAACTACCGAATCCGAAATTCCTTTGCCTTTTTAAGCGTTGGGGGAACATGATTCGTGATGAAGCCAGGGTCTACTCTAGTCAAAGAAATATGTTATCGACTACACACCAAGTGAAGTGAGTTATACATGCTTAAAATGGTGGCTCATAATAGAATATGCGCTTAATACGCCACTACTTCAGAAGTGGGAATTTACTCTCACTCGTACAAAGTAAAACAAAGATGAAGTCAATTAACTCGAAAAGATCAAAGATATCCTAATTTTTTCGAAATTCTGTTCAAACGAATCAAACTCTAAGTGGTGAATCGTGAGTCAAAGAGAATCAAGATAATCACGCAATTCATGGAATATATGGATAAGAAGCTACGTGACGTTCCTTACCCCCCACTTAATCGAAACATTGTCCCTAATGTGTATGATGGAAAATAAAAAATGAAAAGGAACTCAGCTTCGGTTATGCGTGGAACCATGGAACAATCGGATCGTCGTAAAAATCATCGGGCTCATGTAAGTAATCCATGAAGAATCTGCACTAAATAACTCAAGCAAACCAAGAAGAATAGTGGTGACAAGAAACTGTATAATCAAAGAGCGGCAGTAAAAGGGAAAATAAATAACTACAAAACAATTTAGGCCGACAAAATCATTATATTAAAAAATTCTGCTACATCAACTAGATAGGAATGAAAAATAAAAAATAAAAACAAGAAAACGGAAAACAACAATAAAAAAGAGATAAAAACTAGTCCTCATCATAATATTCCTCCAGTCGTCTCTATGCTCAAAACCGGGAGGTGGACCAGAACTGGAGGCAGCAGCGGCTGAAGAGGATACTCTATGATGAGGGGTAGTCCTAGGTGGTAGGGTCAAGTAAGGTATGCCAAAGTAATCGATAATCTTATCCATCTTGTGGTGCAGACTCGCAATCTCTCGCGAGTGCTCCTCAAGCAAGGCTCTCTAAGTCATTGATGCTCCGTGCACCGGAGTACACTCCCTTTCAGCTCGTCCAACCCGTCTTTGTACTCTTGAAACTGACTGCGAACTGAGCTTCGGCTTAGGGTCTTCCCAATCATCACTGACGAGCATCTTTACCTCATCCTCCAAAGCAAACATAGCAATCATCGTCATGTATGGTAATAGCTCACGCTCAGAAGCGGCAGCAAGCTCATGGATACGGCTATGCGTCAGTAGACTGATGTTGATTGGAGATCCCTGCTCCAAATAAAACATTAATTCCACTCTCTTGGTGGTGACAGAGACTGTGTGCTTAGTCGGTAGCAGGCGGGCACAAACAAATCTATTAACCATCTTCCGGTCCCAAGATAACTCATTTTCTAGGAAGATGGTGGGGTCTCCAATAGGATCGCACTTCCATTGCACCCCAAAGAACTCAGCTATCATCTCCATCCTCTCAAGATCTTTAGTATTGCTCGAGGATGTGTACTCATCTGGTCCCACCGGTGGATGTCTAACCCTAAAATGAGCGTTGATCCGCTCGATAGAAAAAATCAACTTTAATACCGTGAACCATAGCATATGTGGCACCAGGGTTATGCGAAACTTTAAGCATAAAATTATCTTACCACCGTGGCGGTTAACCGGGACGGTGCCTCAGCCATGTCCAGTATATCTTGTGTTTGTAGGGAACCCGGCAATATCGAGCCGCAATCGTCAAATTGACCCCTCATTCTCGAGCCACTGGTCTTGCGTTCGAATGGCCTCAGAACGACTCGTAGATAGATAAATAATGGAACTGCTCAACCCCATCTATCAAAGGGTTGGCATCTCTATAGATTGTATGATAACCACTGGGACGAACAGCTAAACGGCTATGCTTAGAACCCATCCTGGATGATAATACTACCTGATACTGAAGCTGATTCGAAAATTACCCTCGGTAACACGGGAGGTAGGTCCAGTTTACTGGCCTGAAATTTTCTGATTTTCTTTCTGGGACTGTGGTCTGATGATAAAATGGGTGTTCAGGGTTTTGAAAAATAGAGAAAATGTTTGATTTTGTTGGAGGTTTGATGATGATAGTGGTGATGGTGGCGGTCGAATTTTATGAAGGCAAGAAGAAAACGGAAGAATTAGATGAATTGAGGGGACGATAGTAGATGGAATGATAAGAATGGAGGTGAATGGGTGGTTTAAATAGGACGAAGGGAGTGAATGTGGATGGTTTTAGTGGGATAGTGGGTAGAGAATTTATTAGGGTGAGGGATTTGAGGAGGTGATTGATGGGATTGAGGTGGAGTTATGGTGGAGTGTGGGAAAGGATGAAAAATTTGAAAAGAGGGAAAAAGGGTGACGTTTCTGCTGACTGACCGTATCTGGTGCAACGTGTGTCCTCCACAGGTCTTTAAAAATTCAGCTTTATAACCTGACGTTCAGAAATCTGAAAAACCAACCTCTGTAACCTGGAGGTTACCATCGAGATTCCTGGGGTTCTTTTTCCTCATATTCTTTGTCTTCCTTCACAGCACACTTTGATCAAGCTCTCTGCTCAATTCTGATCTCAAATTGACTAGACCTTCACTCTTCAATCATTATTTCCGACTCAAAACCTAACCTACTTCTCTAGAATCCACAACGAGTGAAAAAAAACCTTTCCACAACCATTCGGTTTCAAACCTAAGAGTGCGGTAGGATGAAAAAAAGCTCGTCCCTTCATCTGGCTAATTTTATTCATTCCTAATCTACCTAAGGGTTTAAAGAAAATAGTTCTGAGTTTATAGTCGCCAGCTCGACTTTCTTCAGATCTTCGATCATTTAAGGGTTGGAGCTCTAACTCGCCAAACATTCGTTCCAGAGGCTTGTACCCTTATAGAACCATTTTGACCTCTCTTCCTAGCATGCCTCTCTCTTTTAACTTGTGTGCTAGGTCTGCCTCTGCGTCGAGATTTAGGCTTTAGACCCAAGGAATCCACATTTTCCACATTTAGCTCAACTCGTTCACTACGCAACACGGAAGGACTAGCTTCCGTGAGCATCTTGTCGTGGTCCTTTTCTTTTCTTTCTCTCAGCATTAGTCTCATAAATTCTTGTTCAATGGTTTCTACTACAACCTCTCTATTCTTATGCCCCTCGATCTCTATAACTTCCACCTTTCCAGAAGCATATGTCATCTTGCAACTTTCTGATCGGTTTTCTAGGGGTTCTATGATTTTAAAAGATACAACGTCATTATTCAACCATAGAGTAATCTCCCCAAGATCAAAATCCATAACCGCCCTACTTGTCGCAAAGAAAGGTCTCCCTAACAAAAGGGGCACTTGGGTCCTCAGGTACATCTATGACCGTGAAGTCAATAGGATATGTGAACCCTCCTGCCTTAATTGTACACTTTCTAAACAGACCAGCAGGCATGTCTCTAGTTCTATCAACGAAAGTCATGGTCCTGGTTTGATTCATTACGGCCGGAAATGTTGGACTTATTTTTAAGTTTTAGTGATGAGTGCCAGACTAACTGTTATAGAGCAAAGGGAAAAAGATGTCTAGATCAAATGTATAGGTTTATTAGAGTTTGATCTTTGTATAGGTTTGATCAAACAAGCACTGTAAAGGTCAGGTGACTTATATCTGCAGACTAGTCTAGGTCGGTAGGGTTGTTATGTCAGTAGACTTATCAGGAACCTGCTGAAGACTGAAGGCTGAGGGGTCAAACTCAGTTAATGAAGGCTAAGGGATCAAACTTTGTAATTAAAAGTCAAGGATATGGAATCAGAATTTAGGGATGTCTGTGATGACCTAAACTGATTGCATATACCTTGTGTACAAGGTCTAAGTTCCTTAAGTTGGATGATGATTGGAACTTAGTTATTTGCAAAAAGGTGTAATCTAACTTCATAAATAAAAGTTAGATAAAAGACAGTTAGCAAAATATGGTTCAGCTGACTTATATGTATCTCAGCAGACTCAAAAACCTGCTGATACATATACCTCGATTTATTCAAGATTACATTGGAAGAAAACATGGATAAGGACAGCTAACAACCTATGATTTTATCAAACAAATCAATGGTTGAGATTAAAAGGACGTTGGGATGATTCAGGACTTTATCCAATGGTTACAAGTCAAAGGGTGGACAGACTGTACACTGTCAAAAAGCATTATGACTGTGTCTGTACTATGAACAGTGACAAAAATCAAGTCAAATGGGACAAAATCTAAAACGGCCATATTTGAATTTCAAATACAAGTCACAAGGACTTCTACCTATAAATAGAGGACTCCTAATACAGATACAAGTGATAAAAAATAAGGACATACAAGAGATAATTATGAGCTGCATTTTCTAATCAAGAAAACACCCTGCTGAACTTACTGAGCTTAAGGCTATTGATCCAGAGAAAATCTTCAAGTGCAATCTGCATTCAAGCTACATCAAGTTTACACACTTGAAGACTGCAAGCTGCTGATCATATTCATCCTGATCAAACTGATGTAACTGAATCATTTATTTGATTCAATCTTTCTTTTACAAGAATCTACTGAAGACAGTAAAGCATCTGTTGGGTGTGAAAGACTGTTGTTTGTGAAGAGGCAATCCTACCCTTCAAGGACCAGTGGAAGACTTTGGAGCAGCAATCCTACATGTTCCAAGTGTTCAGTTTGTGAAGCCATAGTTATTGGTGAAGGACAAGCAACTTAGGAATCTTTGTAATAGCTACATCAAAGATCTCTAGTGAATTACCTCCAACATCACAGGAGAAGAGTGGACTGACAGGATTACACCACCTGGAACCACTATAAAATCTGCCTACTTACTTTCTGCACTTATTTTATGCATTTAGTTCATCAAGCACCTCGCCTTACTGAATCTAGCAAACTGAAATCACACACATACACTACTGAGTATCTAATACTTAGTATCATACTTAACAACAAGTAATAAGGCTTAATTTTGATATAATTCCACTGCACAAATTAAGTAGACTCAACGATCGACGGACTGCGAGGGTCGACGGACTCGAAGTATCGACGGTTGCTTGAAGTTGCTGAGTTTGTTAACTCCAAAAGTTTTAAGTGTTAAGTTTATTCTCCCCCCCCCCTCTAAACTTAACCAAAGCCTTTTCAAGGGACCAACAATTGGTATCGGAGCAGTGCTTCTGTTCTGAAGAAATCCCACTTGTTGTACTTGTGAAAATACTTTGAAACTTTTTCAAGTTACTGATTTTCAAAGCTTTGCATCATGGACAACAACCAGTATGCTAGAACTATGCTGATGTGTTCATTAGATAGATTTGATGAGTATAAACGTCGAATGCAGGCCTATCTAGTTGCAACACGTGATGAAATGATGGATGTACTCAAAGATGGACCACTGGAGATTACAAAAGCTGTAACTGTGGACAATGAGACACAGTACATTCCAAAGCCAAAAAGGGAATGGAATGCTGAAGATAGAAAGAGAGCAAATCTTAACAATAGTGCTATTGATATCATTTACAGAACTCTGGATAGCAATATGTATATGAAGGTGAAAGATTGCAAAACTGCAAAGGAACTTTAGGACAAGATTCAGTTAATCTTTGAAGGCACTGATGCTATCAAGAAGAACAAAATCAGTGTGGCCAAAAAGAGGTTTCAAAAGTTCAAAATGCTACCAAATAAAACCATTGAGCAAATGGAATCAAGATTCAATGCAATCCTGGATGAACTTACCCTACTGAGTGTAAGTTATTCAAAATAAGAAATCAACTCAAAAATCTTGAAAGAATTACCTGACAAAGAAGTTTGGGAGATGAAAGTCACTGCCATAGAAGAAATGAGGAAGTTACATGAAGAGGATACCTTCAAATTATTCTCAGATCTTAAAGCTTATGAATTCAGCAAGAGATTGGTTCCTACCACTGAAAAGGAAGAACAAAAAACAACTGCATTGGCTGCCAAACATCAAGAAGAAACTTCAGGAGCTCAAGATGATCTGATGGATGAGATGCTAGAGCAGATTGCCCTACTGAGCAAGAAAATCAGGATGATGAAATCTGGGAAGGGTTCTCCAAGGAATTTCACTAAGAAATTCAGTGAAAAGAAGAAGGATGATTCCCGAAAAGACACTGATTACTTGTGCTTTCAATGCGATAAACCAGGACACTTCAAACCTGACTGTCCTGAGTTAAAACAAAGTAAGGAACATGATTATCTTTGCTTCAACTGTAAAAAGACTGGACATTTCAGACCTGATTGTCCAGACCTACTGAAGACCAAGAGTCAACAAAGAAGACATGGCAAGAAGGCTATGGTTGCTGAAGATGAATCAGGTTATGAAGTGGAATCAGAAAAAGGAAATGAATCTGATGACACAACTCTTGTTGCTAATATGGATGATTATGCCTTGATGGCAAATATGGAAGAGACAGAAGAGGTATACAATTCTGTATCTATCAATACTCCTGCTGGAAGTGATTGTGAATCTACTTGTGGTTCAAATCAAAAAAATTCTGACAATGAAGAAACTTTGGATGCCATCCTTAATCAACTGAGGATAATACAATCTGGTTATGAGATTGTGAAGGCTGAAAAAGAAGCTCTATAATTAGAAGTTGAAAGATTAAATGCTGAATTAAGAATTCTCAAAGGTAAAGAAAAAGAGGTTAGACAGAATCAGCATAAGCCTGTTGTACATTCAGTAGCCACTGAGTCTGCTGAACCATCTTGTTCATTCACTGCATTCAAATCTGGAAAGCCTTATGGTGATAGAACAGGGCTAGGATTTGGAACTCAACAATCCAATAAGAGTGGATCCAGTAAGGTCACTGAACCTAGTACCAGGATTGGTCCTAAGTTTGTGCATGCACATGATCCCACTCCCAAAAAGGTTGCTGAGGCAGTGAAACCTACTGAGAATGTTTCAAAGAAGCAAAATCAGAAGTCTAAAAAGACATCAGTACTTAACAAAAAAGGTAAATCCAAAGGCATGACTGCTGGACCTTCTAGACCTACTGCTTGCAGACCTACTACCAAGTCTGCTGGACCACAGAAAGGGAAAAACCAGAAATATTCCAAGGATAAGAATCCTAAACCCAAAAATGTTAATCAATCTAGGGATACTTATCTCAGAGGGAAAGGTAGATTGTTCCCTACTGAAGATGATTGGAATATTCCTGCCCCTGCTGCTAGAAACATCAAGTATAACCAGGCTGTTGGGGTAAAACCTATGCAGAGGACTCAGTAGAGGACTTATACAAGGCCTCAGCAGGGACCTCAACAGACTCCATATTACAGGGATGTTCCTGACGACAGCAATCCAATGGTTATACTAATGCTTCTAACAACCAGAAATCACTTCAAACAGCATCACATACCAAAAGGCCAGAAAACATATGTGAATCCTACACAACCAATTGTTAAACCTTATGGATGTGTAGAATACATGTATGAACCAAAGTATGACACTTTTAGAAGAAGACCTTATGGAAACATGCCAGGGGTCATGCTTACCACTGACCAATATGGACCCAAACAGGTTTGGGTACCTAAAATGTATTGACTTTGTTTTGTATGGTGTCTGGTACTTTGACAGTGGATGTTCCAGACATATGACAAAGAATAAGCACTGTCTGAAAAGCTATGTAGCAAAGGATGGTCCAAGAGTGAACTTTGGAAACAAAAACACACCTGGTTACACAAGAGGCTATGGCACACTTGTGAGGAATGGACTAACAATTAGGAATGTTGCATATGTTGAAGGATTGGACTACAACTTGCTAAGCACTGGACAATTCTGTGACATGGGATACAAGGTCACTTTTGACAAAGGTACATGTACTGTCATTAGTGAAAGAGGTGATCAAGTTGTGTTGGCTGGAAGAAGACAACAGAATATGTATGTTGTGGATTGGTCAACTGCAGTTCCAGAAACCTGCCTGATAGTGCATACCAAGTCTGAACTCAATTGGTTATGGCATAAGAAGCTGAATCATCTGAATTTTGATGATATCAATCAGTTGGTAAAGAAGAAATTGGTGACTGGTTTACCTGAGATCACATTCAAGAAGGATACTATTTGTGATGCTTGTCAGCAAGGTAAACAAACCAAATCAAGCTTCAAGTCAAAAACAAAGCAATCAACTAAGAGAGTGTTAGAGCTAATGCACATGGATTTATTTGAACCAGTGACTCCAACAAGTGTTACAGGAAAGAAGTACACTTTAGTTGTTGTGGATGATTATTCAAGATACACCTGGGTGGTATTCATGAATAAGAAAGTGAAACACTTCAAAAGATGCCAGAGCTTTTGAAGAGATTACAAAATGAGAAAAGTGTCACAGTAGTGAAGATCATATCAGATAAGGGTACTGAGTTTCTCAACAAAGTGATAAGAGAATACTATGAACAAAATGGTGTACTACAAAATGGGGTTGCTGAGATAAGAAACAGGACTCTTAAGGAAGCAGGAAGGACTGTGATTTGTGAAGCATTGCTACCTAAAAGATATTGGGCGGAAGCAGTTAATACAACATGCTACACACAAAATAGAACATCAGTGAACAAGAAGCTGTTGAAGACACCTTATGAGATTTGGAATGGAAGGATACATAATATATCCTTATTTCCATCCATTTGAAAGCAAGTGTTTTATCTTAAATCATAAGGAGCAATTGAAGACCTTTCAACCCAAGTCAGATGAAGGAATTTTCTTGGGATATTCTTCTGTCAGCAAGGCATTCAGGGTACTGAATAAAAGGACACTAAAACATGAAGAAACTATACATGTTGTGTTTGATGAGCCCAAGTTCACTGGAATGGAAGAAGAAGTTTCAGAACCTGCTGAGAATCAACCAGTCACTGATCAAGAATGTGTTAATGTTTTGGAAAGATTCAATGACTTAAAAGTTTCTGACTCTCCCCTGCTGAACACCCTGTTGGTGATACTACTGATGCAACAACTGAAGCAGTTCAAGGATCTGCTGAACCCCTTGATGCTACAGCAGACCGTAATGAAGATGAGGTTCCTGAAAATCAAACTAACCAGAATCCACAATGGTTAAGGGATCACCCTGCTGAACAAGTCATTGGCAACATACAGCAAGGTGTAAGGACTAGAAGACAACTAGAAGCAATGTTTACTTGTTTTCTATCTCAAGTTGAACCTAAAGTTGTTGAAGAAGCAATTTCAGATCCATATTGGATAATTGCTATGCAAGAAGAGTTGAATGAATTTGAAAGGAATCAAGTTTGGACACTAGTGCAAAGGCCTAATCATGCAAATATAATTGGCACAAAATGGGTATACAGAAACAAACTGGATGAATCTGGTACCATTGTGAGGAATAAGGCGAAACTAGTAGCAAAAGGCTATTCTCAGCAGAATGAATAGATTTTGATGAGACATATGCCCCTGTTGCAAGATTGGAAGCAATTAGATTATTCTCGGCATATGCTGCTTATAAAAACTTCAAAGTTTATCACATGGATGTCAAAAGTGCATTTTTGAATGGAATTATGGAAGAGGAGGTCTATGTTCAGCAACCTCCTGGAATTTAAGTTAAAGATCAAGAAGATAAAGTGTATAGACTCAACAAAGCACTTTATGGTTTGAAACAAGCACCAAGAGCATGGTATGAGACTCTATCTCAATTCTTGGTGGACAATGATTTTACAAAAGGTACCATTCATAAGACTCTTTTCAAAATCAGTGAAGGAGACAGCACCCTGCTGGTCCAGATTTATGTTGATGACATAATCTTTGGTTCTGAAAATGAATTACTTTGTGAAAAGTTTGCAAATCTAATGAAGAGTAAGTTCCAAATGAGTATGATGGGAGAATTGAACTATTTTTTGGGCTTACAAGTCAAACGGTTGAAAGATGGAATCTTCATTCATCAAACCAAGTATACCAAAGAGTTGCTGAAGAAGTTTGGTATGGAAAACAGCACCAAGATATCAACTCCAATGAGTACAAGCATAAGGTTGGATGAAGATAAAGAAGGAAAAGATGTTGATCAAACCTTATATAGAATGATGATAGGCAGTCAACTGTACCTTACTGCCAGCAGACCTGATATATCCTTTGTTGTAGGTGTTTGTGCAAGATTTCAATCAAAACCTAAAGAAAGTCATTTAGGTGCAGTCAAAAGAGTTATCAAGTATCTTAAAGAGACTTTGAGGTTAGGGATATGGTATTCTAAAGATGGAAGTTTCAAAGTTATATCCTACTCAGATTCAGATTGTGCTGGATGCAAGATTGATAGAAAAAGCACCACAGGAACCTGTCAGTTAATGGGAAATAGATTGGTTTCCTGGTTTAGCAAGAAACAGAACTCTATATCAACTTCCACTACTGAAGCAGAATACATTGCTGCTGGAAGCTGTTGTGCACAAATACTGTGGTTAAGACAACCGTTAAGGGATTATGGAATTGAAGAAAGAGAAATTCCAATTATGTGTGACAACACAAGTGCAATTGCAATTACTGAGAATCCTGTTTTGCACTCAAGAACCAAGCATATTGATGTGAGATATCATTTTATAAGAGATCATGTTGAGAAGAAGGATGTGGTGCTTCTTTATATCCCTACTGAAGATCAACTTGCTGATATTTTCACTAAACCATTGGATAGTGAAAGATTTGCTAAACTAAGGACAGAACGTGGAATTATAAAAGTTGGCTGATCAGCAGTGTAATGGAATTCACCAAGGGGATTAATCTTTGCTATGTTGGGTGAGCTGACATAGTAGATTAGTAATTGGTATCAACAATTCCATGTACTTATGTTTGGACAATTGAGCAAATGAGATTTCCAAGGGGATTGGTCTTTGTCATGTTGGGTGAGCTTCTTGACAGATCAGTCATTGGTATTAAACTTCGTATTGTATTATCAATTGAACAAAACAAGAAGGAATTTAAGCATCAGCAGAGTGACTCTATCAGCAGGCTGCTGAGACATATTGTCAGCAGGCGGCTGAAGATTACTTTACTCAGTCAAACTTAGTAAAGTCAACAGCAAATGGCGGGATATTTATTTTCTATTTATAACCGCAGTTAACACGATCTAACGGTTACAAAACATTATGAGGAGTAATGGGCCACGTGTCAAGATAGCATTCACTCATATTTAATCGTGGTTAATGCACAGTACACGATCTGACAGTTCCCAACCATATATGTCTATATATATGCAGACCTACACAGAGCCTACTTACAAAATCTCAATCTGCTATCTCTTGCATTTACACAGTGTAAACGCAGATCTAAAAACTTTCTTCTTCATCTTTTCTTATTACAATGGCACCAAAGGATGAAGTTCATATTGGAACCAGTCAAAGTGTCAGAGGATACGTTTATGACTGTAACTCTACTGAGCTAGCCATCAATATTGGAAGAAGAATCAGACGATTTGCTAGGCTAGAAAATCTTATAAACAAAAGATTGGAAAGAATCTCATATATCAATGTACTGGAATTCTGGAGAAACATTGTTATACATGAAGGAAGAGAGGCTTTCACTACCACTGTGAATGGAAGAGAAATAGAAATTTCCTAAGACCTGCTAAGAAATTTATTTCATTTTGCACCTGGAAATAATGCTCCAACTAATCCAGAGGCAATGAATCTACCAAGATTGAAGTTTGTGGATCAAATAAAGACAAATGAATGCTATACCTTCCAGTCTAGGCATCAATGTAAGGCATATTGGTCATGAGTACAATCTGCTGAGCAAATTGGTTGCCAAAACCATTTTGGGATTTGTTGGAAGCCTGGATACTCTGTCTGGACCAAATATATACCTACTGATCATCATCTACAGAAGCTTGAGGTCTGATTAGGCTAGATTCTTTATACGTTATATGAAGAAGGTGTTCACTGAAGATAGAGATGGTATAAGAAATTCCAAGGTCAAGCCACTGGGTCTACTGATTCAGACCATGTTGACTCATTTACAGATACCTGATGTTTCATCTGAAAAGATCAACCAATCAAGATACAAGCCAGTAGTTGCTACTCCTATTCCTGGATTGGATGATGAAGATGAGGATGAAGAGGCTGCTGATGATGATGGAGATGATGGTGATGCTTGTGGTGAGCAGGTTGAGACAGTTGTCAAGTCTGCTACACCAAAGAAGGATACTGAGAAAAGAAAGGCTGTTGACACAAGAAAAATAACGGAGATGTTAAAGCCTAAGAAGACAAAGAAGTAAACAGCATAGACGGCTGAGTCTGCTGTGGGTCCAGCTGAAGTTGAGGTAACTGACCCTGCTGTTGTTTCAAAGAAGAAAACGGTCGCTGAAATTTTGAAGGAGCAACAAAAGGAATTCAGTAGAAAGAGGAAGTTTACTGAAGTTGAAGATGAACCACTTTCCAAAAGACTGAAGGAGATTGCCAAGAAGAAGAACTATGGCAAGGGTAAACAATTGAAAATTTGGAAAGTCAGAGAGAACAACAACAACAAGAAGAAGCAGAAGAAGAAGAAGGAGAGGCTATTAAGGCTGAGCCATTAACTATTATCAAGCCTACTGAGGATGTAGAGGTTGTTGATAAGCGGATTTTCAAGGTCCGGTCGATCAAGTAAAAACTCGAAACCTTAGCAAAATCTACTTTCTAACCGGCAGTGGACCGGGTCGATTGTAGGATAGTGCTTGAGGAGTCCGAGGTCGAACCCACAGAGATTGGTTTTTGAGTACCACAGTTGACTTAGCACTCAGTTCAGGTCAAACAGATAGGTGTGAAGTTATACTATTGCGTAAAAGAAAGATTACACTACTCGGAATTCTAAACAGTTAAAAGAAGTATGGCCGAACTACGATCCAACGGATTACTTTACCCTTAAACAGATTACCCCGGGAGTGTGCCTTACTCGACCTTGCCGTCTAACGATAACTCATGGGACAAACCCCGTATTGGAACAGGACTTGATGACTAGGGCGTCAATCTAGTACACGGGTAGGTGTCAGACTACCTTTCAAGCCCAAAACTTCTACAGTCCCGAAACCCCGTTCCCACACGTCGCCGCAACATACATTTATAAGCTACGTGTGTGCAACAATGAACAAGGTTGTCAATCTCAATCAAAGCTATTAAAAAAATCAAAACAAGTTTCGTGATGTGGATTATCGATTTGAACGTTTATTTACGCACTACACTACCTCCCGGTTCATCAATCTAACGGCGTTTCACCCGCCTTCACATAGTTCAACCATACGAAGAATCTAGCTACTCATAATCGAATCTAAACAATAAAAATGGAAGAAAAACATCACAACAACAATAAAATAACAAAAGAACATACTTACTTTACTCAACTTGAAGGAGTTGCCAAATGTGCTTACAAAAGATCGAATTTTGACAATCGAAATATAACAAATCGAAGTTCTAAGTTAGATAAACAAAGAGAGGATCAAAAGACGATTCTAATGATATATAGCACTAATGCTAACTTCTAAGAAACGAAGAAAATCGCCCAAAAGAGGCCCAAAGTCGCCTAAAACCCGCTCTCCCCTGCTTCTGCGATGTTTGAGGTGTTTATATAGTCCAGGGTACTTATCCGTACGGATAAAAGGCAATCCGTACGGATAAAAGGCAATGCGTACGGATAGTTCATCATTTTCCAGTCGTCCGTACGGACAAAATGTGTCATCCGTACGGACAACTCTCTGGTTTTGCCTCCAGATTGCTCCATTTCTGATAGCTCTGCAGTAAACACTTCATAAATTCTTCATCCAACCTCTGATTGAGGTGATTTAAAAACCATTAGAAAGATATTTAAATTATCTACAACTTTCATGAAGACACCATGACCATAAAATGCCTCCATAATCGGTCAAAATGCTGATGAAGTGAACATATGGTGAGAGCAACAACTATTTCTCTTCCTTTTCTTATTCTTTCTTCTTCCTTGGCTCATTCTTGCACCTTGATCACACTTATCATCATTAATATTCGCTTCCGGGTTCTCGAGACACCCTAGTCCTGCATCCATATGAAAACAACAAGCAAACGCATAACCCCGCATACTACGGGTGCTCGGGAAAAACGAGTATAAAATGCTAAAATAAGGTCGAGTTTACGGAAAACCGACAGTCACTCGCCGTACAATAAAACCTCATTTAATACTCAAAATAGGCTCTAAACTCACCCGAAACATGCCAGAAATGTGATAATCGTGGGCTGAACTGTACAGAAATGTACTGTAAAGTTGGTTCCTATCATCACCCCACACTTAGCCTTTACTCGTCCTCGAGTAAATTAGGCGTTCAAACAATACCAAGGAATCAACTTTGCGGTACATGCATGCATTTCAAAATATCAAGGTGAAAAGAACTTAGTTAAGTGAATGCATTACTTTGACTCTACTGGATCATGACACGGAGTGAGTGTGTGTTGAATGACGACGACTTTTGCTTAATACGATTTCGGGCATGGAATACCGGACAAATGACTTTACACAATCCTGCCCTTCCTAGAATCTCCACTAATCGGGACTAACCAAGGTTAAACACGGTCCAGCAGGACTTGAATGGTTATAACGTCAGGCTAGGGTAAATTCGGTTAATCGAAAAGGAATTTGGGAAACTGGAGAAAAGAAGTACGAGTGAACATAATCCAAACACGTACCACGTCTTCTTTAATATACAAACAATCCAAACTCCTTTTTGATCATTTTCAACACTTTGGGAACTATAGGACACTAAAATACCCGAACTCATTGCCAAACTCGACTATGTTTCAAGTGTCGTGAGGTGAGCTCGAATACTTAGTACCTATCTGACTATCCCAACCCTAACATCATCATTGCTTTAAGCTCATTTCCTTTTTCAACCCTTTATTTCTATATACAACACAATTATTTGATTTGAAAATATATTTTTTTTTAAATGAAACCCGAGCATCCAGCCCCACTGAGCTCCTCCTCTCCTTATAGCTCTAAAACCGAGGAAACAACAACCCGACTCAAAAACAACATCTCCCCCCACCCCACACTTGCCTTGGCAAGTGTGGATTAACATGAGACTAAGTCCACTCGTAGGGTCAAATGAAGGGAATGTGACCAAAATAAGACTCAAGGGAAGGTTTCTGACTAAGTAACGAAACGGCTATAAAGTGAATGGTGGTCAGACCATTCTATCAAGGTTGAGAGGGGCTACGAAGGTCAAAAGTTTGGCTCAGGCTTATTTGGCTAAAGTAGGGTCAAAAAGAACGCCAAAACTGTCATCCCGTGTTCCTACCAAGGCTAATCCTTCTATTTCGCCTCGAAACTAGGGGTACAAGTGTGTAAAGTAATCGTGATAAGCAAAAACGTCGTCAAACATGTACTAAAAAGTGTTCCGTATCATGACAATATAGACTCACTGTGAGACATTCACAAAACTAAAGACCTTTCACCACTCAATTGTGAACAGCATGCATATAACGTGGTGTTAAAATCTTGGAAAATTTTGAAAAACGGCCTAAAAATCGACTCGGAAACGAGTAAAAACCAAGTTTATCACTTCACGGCATAATACTTTTAAGAACAAGCGAATAAGCTAAGTCGTCGCCCCCCCCCCCCCCCCCCCCCCCCCCACTTAAGTGAAGCACCGTCCTCGGTGTGTGAACGAGAAGGAAAAAGAAAGACTTAGCTTATGAGCCCGGCAAAACGGCGCGATCAAGTCCCGTAACGGTCGTGAAAGTAGTCCATCCCGAATCCCTAGTCATTGAAAAACATCCAAAAAAATACATGCACGGGACATGGTCCGCGTGCCAAAGCATATAATATGGGGAATTCCGGGGATAATAAAAAGAACAACCTCGTCACGTCAGAAAACTTGAACAAGTATGTCACAAAGATAGTCAAATATGATTCAAACATACAATAACAACCAATCATGTCCAAACGTGCCCAACACAAAATCCACAAATCCAAGACAAGTCACATGAGGCATGAAAAGATGAAAAGTGGGTGCCTTTTGGCTTAAAATCGGTAGATCGAGAAAAAAGCAGCAACAAAGTCATCTCAAAACAAACCAGAAAGATAAGGGACATGTAAAAACCAGTGATATATCCGGACGGATGGGTGTGTGTGTCCGTCCGGACAAGTGAATGCCAAGATCATTGTAAAAACCAGAGATCCATCCGGACGGATGGGTGTGTGTGTCCGTCCGGACAAGGATAAAAACAGAGGAAAAGTGAATTTTAAGCATGAAGGCCCCTCGGGATCATCCGGATTCAATCCTCAACACCAAAACACGAAAAATGAATTCAAAACCAAAAAAACACAGGAAATTATGGGTTGCCTCCCACCGAGCGCCTTTGTTTTACGTCGTTGGCTCGACCAAGTGACACCAAAACGGACTCAAACCATAAAAGACTCAAAACAACAATTCAAATATTTCATTTCAAACAAGTATCATCAAAACCATCAACCAAAATCCGAACTCAAAAAGATCAACAACTCAAGAAGAATACAAATAGCAAGCATCATGAAAACCGAGTTCGTTAGAAACTTACCTCTCATAGCCCTCGATGCAACCTCCTCCCAACTCGGGAATCCTCTTCTCAAAACCTCTCATCATCTTCTTCTTGGAATCACCCCACCAACGTGGTCTTTCCTCTCTATCACCTCTGCGTGTGTCTTCCACCCGGGACCCTTCGAACTTAACCTCGTAGAACTCATCCGCACAGAATGGAAGGGAGTAATAATCCGGGACCGGTATATCAAAGATGACCAATCTATCCAGGGGTGTCAACATAATGGGCTCATCCACATAACCTCGAACCACTAGCGAGCTAGGCGGCAGAATGAGCTGTCCCATCTTCTTCTCCGTTTCTAATCCCACCGGATCGACAACCTCAAATAAATCTATCGCACCTCTCGTCAAGGTGTCATGATGGTCATCGTCGGGATGTGGTATGATAGACAACAGTTCCACCTCCCTTACTTTACAATCATGGGTATCCTCCATGTCCCAGAGCATGGTAATATCAAAAGCTTCCGGCTCACCCAAAACTGAGGTAGAGACACTACAAGTGGCTTGGCATGCTCATAGAAATTCTCCACTGACTCGAATGGTACATCATCAACTAATGGAGTGATGGGCGATCCCATATCAATCTCTTGCATCTCAATCTCTGGCTCTGAAATCTCCTCATAGAAAGCCGATTCATCAACCTCACTCTCCACCTGAACCTCTTCACTGACGACTTTCGTGGCCCTATTTCCATCGCGAGTTCTCTCTTAACGACGCTAACTCCCTTTTCCTAGCTTCCAACTCGGTTGCATCACGGACTCTACCAAAACATCATCATTTTTCAGCTCACTATTCGGGAATTCACTCGGGAGGACTTGGAAACTCATATAATCAAATACTACAATGGGGGGTGGCGATGATAAATCCAACTCAATCACTGAATCCTCCGGGACGAGCACCTCATTATAGCAACTTGACTCGTCAATATCACTGTCTACCCGAACCGTTTGTGTGCAAGACTTTTCATTTTGATCCGGCATCCGGGCCGTCATGAGAGACACGATATCCTGAGACATCCAACATAGCCTGTATCTCATATGGGGCCAATCTTCATTGGCTAGGCAGGTCCTATACTCCCCGCTGGAAAACTTGTCTTGCATCTCCCCAGCCCGTTTCAAAGCATCCTCGGCCTCTTTATATAACACGAGCATCCGGTTCAACCAATCGATCAATTGATGTTCCGACACTTCCTCATCCATAGCCATAGAAACCCTTTCCATCAGCTCCTGAATAATACCTACTTCTCGTTCCTCTTCGGCATAGGCAAGGTCAATCTGCTGTAAGTGCTGATTTTGAGAGCTCCAATTCCAAGGGTTGTTCGAGTCATAATTCTGATTATTCCCTTGTCCTTGATTTGGGCTCCAATTGTAGTCATGCTTGGCTTTGATTGCCTCCCCGCTTCCCGGTCGATTCTCGGTTCCAATTTCCCCCAAAATTCTTTCTATTATAGTTCCCCTCATCATATCGATAATCGTCGTCCATTCCACATCCCATGGACGCACCCCTCGCTCTTGGTCATAAGGTTGATAATACTGATTTTGACCAAGCTCATGTGCCCAAGGTTGGTAGGTGGATTTTTCTTCATAAAAGTTGTATTGTTGAGAGTATCCACCCATTTATGCTCAATCTGCAAAATCACAGAAAACAACATGAAAACAATCACAGTGCCTCGTCACCACCACCTCATCAATAGGTGCTGTGGCACTTCAGCTGCAAGTCAAAACAAAGCAACAAGAAAACAATAAAAACGACCTAAGCCCAAGCTTTTGGTCAACTTTTGTGAATTCAAAGCATTGCCAATCCCCGGCAACGGCGCCAACTTGATAAGCGGATTTTCTAGGTCCGGTCGATCAAGTAAAAACTCGAAACCTTTGCAAAATCTACTTTCCAACCGGCAGTGGACCGGGTCGATTGTAGGATAGTGCTTGAGGAGTCCGAGGTCGAACCCACAGAGATTGGTTTTTGAGTACCACAGTTGACTTAGCACTCGCCTCGGGTCAAACAGATAGGTGTGAAGTTATACTATTGCGTTAAATAAAGATTACACTACTCGGAATTCTAAACAGTTAAAAGAAGTATGGCCGAACTACGATCCAACGGATTACTTTACCCTTAAACAGATTACCCCGGGAGTGTGCCTTACTCTACCTTGCCGTCTAACGATAACTCATAGGACAAACCCCGTATTGGAACTGTACTTGATGACTAGGGCGTCAATCTAGTACACGGGTAGGTGTCAGACTACCTTTCAAGCCCAAAACTTCTACGGTCCCGAAACCCCGTTCCCACACGTCGCCACAACACACATTTATAAGCTACGTGTGTGCAACAATGAACAAGGTTGTCAATCTCATTCAAATCTATTAAAACAATCAAAACAAGTTTCGTGATGTGGATTATCGATTAGAACGTTTATTTACGCACTACACTACCTCCCGGTTCATCAATCTAACGGCGTTTCACCCGCCTTCACATAGTTCAACCATACGAAGAATATAGCTACTCATAATCGAATCTAAACAATAAAAACGGAAGAAAAACATCACAACAACAATAAAATAACAAAAGAACATACTTACTTTACTCAACTTGAAGGAGGTGCCAAATGTGCTTACAAAAGATCGAATTTTGACAATCGAAATGTAGCAAATCGAAGTTCTAAGTTAGATAATCAAAGAGAGGATCGAAAGACGATTCTAATGATATATAGCACTAATTCTAACTTCTAAGAAACGAAGAAAATCGCCCAAAAGAGGCCCAAAGTCGTCTAAAACCCGCTCTCCCCTGCTGCTGCGATGTTTGAGGTGTTTATATAGTCCAGGGTACTTGTCCGTACGGATAAAAGGCTATCCGTACGGATAGTTCATCATCATCCGTACGGACAACTCTCTGGTTTTGCCTCCAGATTGCTCCATTTCTGACAGCTCTGCAGTAAACACTTCATAACTTCTTCATCCGACCTCTGATTGGGGTGATTCAAAAACCATTAGAAATATCTTTGAATTATCTACAATTTTCATGAAGACACCATGACCATAAAATGCCTCCATAATCGGTCAAAATGCTGATTAAGTGAACATATGGTGAGAGCAACAACTATTTCTCTTCCTTTTCTTATTCTTTCTTCTTCCTTGGCTCATCTTGCACCTTGATCACACTTATCATCATAAATATTCGCCGTCCGGGTTCTCGAGACACCCTAGTCCTGCATCCATATGAAAACAACAAGCAAACGCATAACCCCGCAAACTACGGGTGCTCGGGAAAAACGAGTATAAAATGCTAAATAAGGTCGAGTTAACGGAAAACTGACAGTCACTCGCCGTACAATAAAACCTCATTTAATAATCAAAATAGGGTCTAAACTCACCCGAAACATGCCAGAAATGTGATAATCGTGGGCTGAACTGTACAGAAATGTACTGTAAAGTTGTTTCCTATCAGTTGTTATTGAGCAACCTGCTGGAGAATCAAAGCAGACTATTGACCATGTGCCTGCTGTAGAAACTGTTGAATCCTCACCTGCAAAGGTTCCTGATCCTACTAAAACTGCACAAGTTGTTGTTGAGCAACTTGTAGAAGAGCCACAACAACCTACTGGTCAACACCTGCTGTGGTAGCTGAAAGTTTGGTACAAGACCCTGAAAATCCTGTAATAGTTCAGGGGGAAGAGCAGTCTACTGCTAACCCCGCTAATGAGCATATAAGTCAGAGGGAACCAAGTGTGGTACAGATGGAGGCAGTAGGAACTAATATACAATCTAAGCAACCTACTGACCTAGAAACATCTGTTGAGGAAACTCTCAAGTTGCTGATTGGGACCTTTGGAGGTCATAAAGGTCTTGAATTTGTCCCCAGAAAGCCAACTATTTCATATGAGAACGCATCTAAGAAGGGCAAAGTAGATCCCAACTTCAGAAAAGTGCAAAAATATTTCCAATGGAAGTTTGGATTCTACAAGAGACAGAAACCAGCTGCTGATCCAATGAGTGGATTTGAAGAATGGGCATTTGATCAGCTGGGTGTGGACAACCTATTGGATTTAATAGATACGACCATGCTGCAATCCAGGCTGATGGATATGTTTGATGAAGGAAAGAAAAGTGGAGCAATTATGTTCAGAGATCCAAAGTACACACCTGACAGTGATTCATTTGATTCTGATGATGATCCCCCCATGTTCCCTGGGGACACCAGTGAAGTGGCTAGAGGAACAACTGATGAAGCCACTGTTCAAGGATCTACTGATGGTGCAGAAGAGGAACCTACTGATACTGGTAAGTCTGCTGAAGATCAGCAGAATGAAGTTTTGGATGATGAAAGGGTTACTGATCATATTGAGCCAAGTGTCATTACTGAGAATTCAATTCAATATCAAGACATGGTTGACACTGAGGACACCTTCACCAAAACTGCACATTTTCTGGAAAGGATTGGTGATATTGGGGAATTTCAACAAGAAAATATGGATATATTCTCCGATCAGTTTGTTGTTGCACAAATTGCAACAGAACCAAGACAAGAAGTGGAGGTACAGGTTGCTGAGGCACAAACAGCACCTGGACAAAGGTTGGAACAGGCTTCTGAGGCACAAACAACACCTGGACAAAGGTTGGAACAAACTTTGGGTTTGGAGAAAACCCCTGCTGTTGATGAAGAGGCTGCTATAGTAGAGCCTACTGGAGTCAAGACCACTGTAGGGAAAGATGGTCAGTAGACTGCTGTTATTGATGAGAATGAGCAGCTGCTTGGACTATGACTATAGTGATGATGAGTAATGCCTGAAGAAGAACATATTTGTACCTATTCTTGAAGAACCAGCTCTTGATCCTATTCTGGAGGAATATCAAGGACCTAACCCTGCTGGACTTGATATGAGTTTTGCAATGGTTATCAGCAGACATAGGCCACAATACAATGTAGAAGAGCCTGCTGACGGAGCTGAAGGAGGAATGGCTGGTGGGGTACCAGCACATGTCATGGAAGAGTTGAGGACAGTTAGAAATGACATTGCAAATCTAAGAACACAACTTGACAGACAAGAGCAGAGATTTGAAGATCTGATCAATTTGGTGGAAAACAGAGGGAGGACTACCGAAACAGTTGCCTCCAATATTACCTCAAATCAGTATGCTCTTGCAGACCTTACCCTAGAAGTTAGAGGAATTAAGCAAGGAAATACAATGATGGAGAAGTTTCTGAAAGATTAATTTGAAGCCATCCACATGAAACTTGACAAACTTGCTGAAGCACCTAAGCCTGCTGAGGCTGCTTGAACATCTCAACCTGCTGGATTGGATCCTAAGCTTACTGAGAGGATCAATCTGCTGGAGCAAACATTGCAATCAAGGATTACTGCAGTTGATACAAGAACTGAAATTATGGAGGGACAACTGAGTAATCTGGTTATTACACAGGAGAGTGTTCATAGTCTACTATCCCGTTTTGTTGATGATGTCACTAAGGGGGAAGAGTGCCAAACATCAGTAGCAAAAGAGGCTGCCAGAATTTTTCACAAGAAAATATGGGAGGTTGATACTAATGCATTCAGGGAACCTGCACCTGGCAGACTTCCACTTACTGATTATCTTCTCAAACAATACAAGAATGAGTACTACAACAAAAGGAAACCTTATCATGACTTGGGATTTCATGAAGGTTTAAACTCATTTCTGAGCTTAAAGTTTTGGGAAACAAGGGTTAAAGCCTTGAGGGTAAATTATAGAGGTGGAAGAGGTGGAAGAAGTGGTAGAGGTGAAAGGATTTTGCCTATCACAAAAGCAAAGGACTCACATGAAATTAGGATTCTGAGTAAATCAAATTAATCTCATTCTACCTGAAGTATGGAAGTGGTGGAAAGAAGTGAATTCCTACATTGATTTCACTCTGATTGAAAATGAATGGATGAGAGAAATGATTGAAGAGATAAGAGCCTTCCAAGAGCAAGTGGAGAAGGCAAGGGAAGAAAGAGAAAGAAGACAGTAGATCAGCAGACTTTATATGTTTTATCTTTGCTGTATCTAGACTGTAATACTTTGAACAAATGATTATAATGAGATATGACTGGAATTTGTTCTATTTTTGTTTTTAATCTTTTTGCTTCGCTGTTAGGTGAGGGTAGTGGCATCATCACCAAAAGGGGGAAATTGTTGGACTTATTTTTAAGTTTTAGTGATGAGTGCCAGAATAACTGTTATAGAGCAAAGGCAAAAATATGTCTAGATCAAATGCATAGGTTTATTAGAGTTTGATCTTTGTATAGGTTTGATCAAACAAGCACTGTAAAGGTCGGCTGACTTATATCAGCAGACTAGTCTAGGTCAGTAGGGTAGTTTGGTCAGTAGACTTATCAGGAACCTGCTGAAGACTGAAGGCTTGAAGGGTCAAACTCAGTTAATGAAGGCTAAGGGATCAAACTTAGTAATTAAAAGTCAAGGATATGGAATCAGAATTTAGGGAAGTCTGTGATGACCTAAACTGATTACATATACCTTGTGTACAAGGTCTAAGTTCCTTAAGTTGGATGATGATTGGAACTTAGTTAATTGCAAAAAGGTGTAATCTAACTTCATAAATAAAAGTTAGATAAAAGACAGTTAGCAAAATATGGTTCAACTGACTGATATGTATCTCAGCAGACTCATAAACCTGCTGATACATATACTTCGATTTATTCAAGATTACATTGGAAGAAAACATGGATAAGGACAGCTAATAACCTCTGATTTTATCAAACAAATCAATAGTTGAGATTAAAAGGACGTTGGGAAGATTCAGGACTTTATCCAATGTTACAAGTCAAAGGGTGTACAGACTGTACACTGTCAAAAAGCATTATGACTGTGTCAGTACTATGAACAGTGACAAAAAGCAAGTCAAATGGGACAAAATCTGAAAAGGCTATATTTGAATTTCAAATACAAGTCACAAGGACTTCTACCTATAAATAGAGGACTCCTAATTCAGATACAAGTGATAAAAAATAAGGACATACAAGAGATAATTCTGAGCTGCAATTTCTAATCAAGAAAACACCCTGCTGAACTTACTGAGCTTAAGGCTACTGATCCAGAGAAAATCTTCAAGTGCAATCTGCATTCAAGCTACATCAAGTTTACACACATGAAGAGTGCAAGCTGCTGATCATATTCATCCTGATCAAGCTGCTGCAACTTAATAATTTATTTGATTCAATCTTTCTTTTACAAAAATCTACTGAAGACAGTGAAGCATCTGTTGGGTGTGAAAGACTGCTGTTTGTGGTGGAGCTGGTGAAGAGGAAATCCTACCCTTCAAGGACCAGTGGAAGACTTTGGAGCAGCAATCATACCTGTTGCAAGTGTTCAGTTTATGAAGCCATAGTTATTGGTGAAGGACAAGCAACTTAGGAATCTTCGTAACAGCTACATCAAAGATCTCTAGTGAATTACCTCTAACATCACAGGAGAAGAGTCGACTGACAGGATTACACCACCTGAAACTACTATAAAATCTGCCTACTTACTTTCTGCACTTATTTTCTGCATTTACTTCATCAAGCACATCACCTTACTGAATCTAGCAAACTGAAATCACACACACACACTACTGAGTATCTAATACTTAGTATCATACTTAACAAGTAATAATTTGATATAATTCCGCTGCACAAATTTAGTAGACTCAACAGTCAGCAGACTACTGAGGGTCAGCAGACTCCTGAAGTATCAGCAGGCTGCTGAAGTTGTTGAGTTTGTTAACTCCAAAAGTTTTAAGTGTTAAGTTTATTCAACCCCCCTCTAAACTTAACCAAAGCATTTTCAAGGGACCAACAGGAAGCTTGATCTTTTGACAGAGGGAAAAGGTTGAATGTTGCAACTCAAGCCAGAGTCAAAGAGACCTAATCCTACGGATATACCATTAACAGAAATCGGGAGTCTGACTTGCCAGGGTCGCCTAAATTTACCATGGTGTCTGAGTGTGGGTAATCATCAGGCTCGGAAAACGTCGTGTCGGATCCTCTTCAGGATCATTAGAATCATAATCCGAAGACGATATATCAATTAACTTACAAGGGAACTCACCTGGCGATATGTACTATACTCCTTTAAGTTCTTTTCAGGATCTTGCTTGATTGCTTCTTTCTCCTTTTCCAACTATTTTTTATAGCTTCATAATCCTCTCTTGCTTCAGATCCAGGTTACATGGAAATCGGTGTGATGTTCAATATTGTTCTAGGCATATTGTTTGACTTGTTTGCTCTTTTTCAACTCTGATTTGATCGAATTTCTGAGGTGTTCTGATCTTCCTGTGAAAAGGCAAAATAAAACAAGGAAAAGGTCAGCAACTTCCGCTTCAGTTGGGTGTGATCCCAACTGCTACAGACCTACTAACTAAAATCAACAGGGAATAACACAGAATAACATGAACTGTTCAGAAATCGATTTTTCAAGCCTCGGTATCCCGGGGGTTAGCGACGGTAAACCGGCCCTGAAATTTCTTTTTCTGTCAGCTTAACAAGTGTAGGGTTGATACAGAATGACTCAAGACTCAAAATAAAATAAAATAAAATAAAAACGACTTCTAAATTAGAATTAAAACGTTTATATTTACAAGTGGCCATTGTCCCCGGCAACTGCGCCAAAAATCTTGATCACGTGTAAGTCACTAACGTCGATATTACAACAAGAATACTAGGTACATCACAGTATAGTAAATGCGAGTCAAGGTCGATCCCACAGAGACAATGCAACTGATGCGGATACGATCCCAGGAGATCGACGAAAGGATCAATACGAGCGGGAAACCCTAACCTAACTGGGCAGCAGTCTAGGAAGAGGGCCAAGAACAACTCAACCCTTTGCTCAAGAACGCTGATAAGCTCTTGAAAGGGGGTGCAATCTCTACGACAAAGAGATCACTCGCTCGCAAGCGATGTTCTTGATCAATCACAGACCAAGGGAGAAGAGAAAACTCTCAATTTCATTATAAAGACTTCATCATTCATTATTCATATAAGATTACAAGGAATGCCTTTATATAGGCTACAAAATAAATGACTAAACAACTCCTAAGCAATGTGGGATAAATTACATAGTAATTTTCGCCACTTTATTTTGTAACAATCCTAACTCAACCCTAATAAGCCCAAACGGCTATTATTTGCTAAAAATAAACACCTGGCCCAATATACTAACATATGGGCAACTTTTGACACGGGCCTAAGGCCGTTTTATTCATTAAAACACTGAAAACTAAAATAAACAAAACAAATAAAATGTCTCGGGAAGGATCACATCATTCCCTCCCGGTTGGAAAGGATTCGTCCTCTAATCAATAGGACGTCATAGAACTGAGCAGCATCACAAATCAAACTCGAACAACCCGCAAGCAGAAGCAAAGATATACCGGGATCAAATATGAAGTGGACAGATGACATCACAACAATGGTGCGTGGAACGAACGAGTCATTCTTCATCAGTGCAACAAAAGAAAAGTCCAACGGCTTGAGATTGATGTCAAGAACACTCGGCGTAGAAGCAATGTAATTAGAACAATATGGTGTAGGGGCGTCATCAACACGCACATCAAAAGGATCCATAAAACAATGCACCGGTTTCTCACCACAAACTACCTTCAAAGATAAACCGGGAACCTCGGATGGTGTATCAAGAACCTCAGTATGCTCATCACTACACTCAACAGGTTCTTCAACAACTGTCTCATCGATGCGCACTATCTTGTCCACAACAATTTCCGCCTCATCATTAACTACTTTGGGCACACTCTCTAATTTCTCATCCACAAATTCAGGCGCATTCACAAATTCAGGTTCCGCATGGTCAACATGACTCTCCACTACTTCTTCCACAATCTCATTCTCCTCGGTGATTGCATCTGCCACCATAGACTCTTGGACTACCTCCTCTTGAATGTTAACACTCTCTTCGTTGTTTGCTTCAACCAAGGCTTTTTCCCTTTCGGATTCACGTTTCAAACGAGCTTCCTCATGTGCGGCTGCTAGTTTGAGTTGATCTTTGTGGGCATCCTCTCGGGGATAAGGAACGGAGTGTAAGTCTCATCCTCTTATGGCGCAAGGTGTAGCTATTCAAATACCCATCATACGTAACCCTCCTATCATATTGCCATGGCCTCCCAAGTATGATATGACAAGCAGGCATAGGGGCTACATCATATAAAACTTCATCATCGAGCCTACCAAGATTAAAAGATATTAAGGCCTGTTTGGTAACTCGCACTTGACCAACATCACTGAGTCCTTGCAACATATATGGTTGAGGATGAGGTGTCATAGGAATAGCTAAATCGGAGACAAAACCAGCACTTATGACATTGGCACAGCTTCCCGCATCAATTTTCATTAAGCAAATCTTCCCACTAACCAAAACCCTCGTATGAAAACTATTTTCTCGGTGCAAATCATTCTCCACGTTCACCACACTACTCAAGGCTTTCTTTATCACAAACATCTCTCCTTTCAATGATTCATACCCTTCAGATGCCTTAGTTTCACAATTGTTTTGACAACAGAATTTCACAGGTGTGAAAATGTTTACACCCTGGGTGTGAAACCCACGTATTTAAGCACCAAACGACTTCGAATTTGGGAAAACTAAAAACACAAAAGTTGTAGAACTGAGAGTTTTCTAAAGTATGTCAAATTTTCAGATTTTTTGGAGATACGGAATTCGCTCAAACAATCGTTTTTCGGAAACTGGTGCAATCTGTCAATGATTTTCAGATTGGTAGCAGTGTCTTACGGTGCCAATTACGACAAAACTCTAGAGAATTTGGAAAAACTCAAAAGATAAAAGTTGTATATCAGAGTATTTCCTATACGATTACCAATTTTCAGGTAATTTGGGGTCGTCTAAAGTACAAAAACCTAAAACGATCGACGCTTGACGGGTGTAGTTTTTCTGGACAGATTGTTCGGAGTAATCGGCGGTTTTAGGCAAGATTTATGTTGAATCTGGATTGGGTGTAAAGAGATAAATTGTAGAACGAGATGTGTTGTATATGTGGTAAAAATTGCAGAATTTTTTGAGTTGTTTTGGTTAGGGAACGAACTGATACAAAAAACGGGATCTGGAAAATAATTAGGGTTCTTGGGATGAAGGTTTGAAGAATCTTCAAGTTTTCCGGGTAGGATGGATGAAGATTTGAAGATTTTGGATGTTCTTGGGAGAGGGTGGATGAAATTAATGAACAAAAAACAAGGAACTAATTTTATTTTTACTTTTTTTTTGAATAAGAAAATTAAAGAAGGAAAATAAACGAGGATATTTGATACCTTCGTCGCTGAGCTCTGCTACCAACTGATGCGATACGATCCCAGGAGATCGACGAAAGGATCAATACGAGCGGGAAACCCTAACCTAACTGGGCAGCAGTCTAGGAAGAGGGCCAAGAACAACTCAACGCTTTGCTCAAGAACGCTGATAAGCTCTTGAAAGGGGGTGCAATCTCTACGACAAAGAGATCACTCGCTCGCAAGCGATGTTCTTGATCAATCACAGACCAAGGGAGAAGAGAAAACTCTCAGTTTCATTATAAAGACTTCATCATTCATTATTCATATAAGATTACAAGGAATGCCTTTATATAGGCTACAAAATAAATGACTAAACAACTCCTAAGCAATGTGGGATAAATTACATAGTAATTTTCGCCACTTTATTTTGTAACAATCCTAACTCAACCCTAATAAGCCCAAACGGCTATTATTTGCTAAAAATAAACACCTGGCCCAATATACTAACATATGGGCAACTTTTGACACGGGCCTAAGGCCGTTTTATTCATTAAAACACTGAAAACTAAAATAAACAAAACAAATAAAATGTCTCGGGACGGATCACATCAGCAACTATAAGTATAAATGAATCTAACCTAATTAAGAAGCAACATAGAGGCGGTCATTGACCAACAATAACATAAAAGAAAACAAACATGGTATTCCCCTCCCTCTACTCACCGATCTACTAACTTGGATTAGTTAATCATTATGTTTACTTCCCAACATAATCTCTTTAGATTAATCGCGAGCTTTCATTTTAATTATCATTATCAGCTACGGGTGCTATTCCTACACCTATCTACTCCGAAAATAGCAGTAGACAATCTATACGCAAGCTACCCTCCTTAATTGGTCCGTAATAGCCCATACGCAAAAAGAACTAGAACTGCTGATATTGAGCGCTAACTCATACCGCTAACCCACCTAGACAGCTGTTGACATTGACCAACACGTTCCTAGGGTCCATTATAGACTATGTCCTAATTAACACTTCGCTAACAGTCCTTCAAGTTAATTTACGATTACAATAAGCAGATTTGCCAGATTTAACCTTCTGTTAATTAAACATGTCGATCAACGTAGCTGTAGTGAATCCCAGTTTAGGTTTTCTAAATATTGCCTCGGTAAAACGGTATAGACCGCCGGGTTACCGGGGTCAACTTTTCCTAATTTCTGGATCTACATTGCTCAATACGATTAAAATATGTAAAATATGGGGTCTTTAAACATGCAGATTAACTAAAACACATAAATACAAACAGATCTACCATATTGAATACAATAAAGGAATGTTCAAAGCTTCATACCTTCAACAATGGAGATCTAGCTCGAGCTACTCAAGCTAGAGATAATGAAAGATGGGGGGAAACCGAAAACAACACTCCAAAGCTCAAGAAAACTTTATTTCATTAAATTTGTATAATAAAATTGGATATAATTGAGTGCTTATACAATAATCAGCTAATGCGGCCTTATATAGATACAATGACCGACTTAAGACTCTTTGAAACCCTAACCAACCTAGATAATGCATCAGAATCAATTTCGTGTCGAACAAGTCGCCGGTTTACCGGGCCTACTTTTCTCTTTTTTCTTCAGTAGGCTTCTTCTTGGACTTCAATTACTGATCCAATGCACTTCTTTCGGTCCAGATCCATTCTTCAATGCTCCTGATTTGGTACATCCTATAAAACATGTAAAACGAGACAAAACAGTACCAAATCTTCAGGAAAATAGCATAAATGCAGAATTCCGATCCTGGAAACACTCACATAGCATTCAACATATATTCCATATAAAAACGAGCCTATATATCCTCTCTTGAGCAGAATTCATGGTGAATAAATGTATTATTATTGGTACCATCTAGAGTGTTATCAGGTATTGATCTCTTGGCGCAAGGGTCTTCCCGAAACTACCAGTGCAGAGACCTGAGATCAACCAAGTGAAGGGTATTGGATGGTTCAGCCTCATAGCCCTTCCAAAATTAACACCTTGCGATGAACGATAAGCCCTAGTCAACATTCACGTCCGGGGTAAAGATAGCATGGAGAAGGGTGGCCTCTTCATCGGTCAACACTTCAAAATTATCAGAGGGAATAGACCGGGTATTGATGAACCATTTCAATTCCCGATACCATTGACACAACCGTTGTGAACATGCTCCTCTTTTCTTCCGGGAAATAGCCCTGCATATGCGTCGAACCTATGAGCAAAGTAGGGCTCCTCACTATCAAGGTCCCTGGCCATTTCAAAATAGAGCCGAATCGAATGCAGGGAGTTGCAGGAGCTCAAATTTGGCAGCCAGGGTGAAACGCACTTGAGTGCCTCGAAACGGAAATATAGGAGGCTTTTTCAACGGACTGAGCCTCTAACAAAACAGCATAAAATTCACGGATGAGGGTAAGTTTGTACCTCCCAAAAGGTCCAAGAAGAAAATGGCACCACCCGGAATAAGCCACATTAAATTTGGAGCCGCTCCTATCAATCTTGTTCAAATCCAAGCTCCTCTCGACTAAAGGAGCATGAACGGCAAAATATGCCCTATAATTTGCAATGGCATTGGCGGACGCAGTAGTGAAGAAAGGGGACTATCGAGAGGGAGAGGTAGAACCAGAGAAAGATGACATGATTAGCGTTTAAACAGAAGCACAGGTTTCGTAGGATGTATCTTATGCAAAATAGCCTAAGATTTTCTCCATTTATATAGAGGAAGAAGACATACCAACGGAGGAAGTTGAAAGGATCCAATGGTCGTGGTTACCTTTCTTTTCAAATTCAAAATTGAAGTTTGATCCGTAATTATTACACTGGTGAACGCACGGTCTTTTAGGAGAGCCATACGTCTCCGAATTTAATGCCTGACAAAGAGGATATGTGTTCGCGTCTTTTCTCGAGTAAGCAAGCCTGACCTCGGACTGGGGGCCGGGATACACTCAGACTAAAATTGAAAAATATACGAACAAAAGAAAGTAGGCACAAATAGAGTTTGGAAAGGCCAATCAACGTTTATTAAATAAATATTCAAATATAACATTAAGAGAAAATCAAAAATAGGGTAACCCTCCATCGGAGGAGCTGCCAGGCTCGGTAGAGGACCCAAAAGGTATCTCGTCGAACACAACGTTCCATCTAGGAAGGTACTCATCCGAAGGACAAGTAGGAACCAGGACAAAACTGAGGTTAGAGATAAACCAAGGAAACGGGAGGGAGCGACCATTCTCCATGCCCGTCGCAAAAGACCAGGAGACCCCAGTCCATATTTATGGTTGGGGTGCTAATAGCATGCAAGAGCATGCCTTCCTCCTCGGTCACTTCCTCAAAATTGTCAGTAGGGAGCACTCAAGAGGTAATAAAGCGCTTCCAGGCTTGAGCATCCTGAGACAGCTCCTGTTAGTAATATCATCCGCAGCGGAAGCGATTTAAGGATCTAGATCTATAAAATACACGTAATAAAATAACTAGATCTACATCTACAAGGGGGTTGTAGAACATACCTCTTGGATCTCAAAATCCAAGTTGAAGAACCGCAATAGGATGAACGAAGAAAAGCGTGAAGAGCACCACGATCTTCCGTACGTGTGATCCAAGCAACTCCCGGTGGAAGGAAATCCTCATCTCGAATCCTTCCGATATGCTACCCGGAAAATCTCCAAGATTTTTCCCTTATTCCCCTTGGCCGAAAAAATCACTTCTTCTCTCTAAGAGGAGAAGTCGAAATTATTGTTGTGTTATGAGGCTTGGGAGAACTCTCTTTATATAGGAGAGTAAAACTTAACCTCCGAGGATTTAATAATTAATACAAAATCAATTATAATAATCCAATTAAATAAAAGATAACCCCATAATATTCTAGAACAAATCTAGAATAATATTTATCTTTATTTCTTACCATAAATATTTATCTAATAAATATTTTATGCACATGTCTTATTAATTCACAAGAAAATAATTTCTTGTTCCAAAAATAATCCATGTGGCCGAAATTTC
Organism: Gentiana straminea; assembly: GCA_036785695.1. NCBI lineage: Eukaryota > Viridiplantae > Streptophyta > Magnoliopsida > Gentianales > Gentianaceae > Gentiana > Gentiana straminea. The sequence continues at coordinate 3,125,349 of JAVUPR010000311.1, read as the reverse complement.
CCTTTGTGACCTAGTCACAATTAATTTCGACCCTAACACAATAATTGGGCCAAGATTATGAAAAATGTCTTTTCCACATATTTAATTATTTAGCCCAACTAATTTAATAGTCCACTAAACAATTAATTCACATATCGTTTTAATAAAGTCCAACAAGAACTAAATTAATATTATTAGGATTCGACGTCCGAGAATAGCTATGCTATATTAGGAGGCACGTCGGGGACCATGGACTAATAATCAGCGGCTCCGATAAATCAAATAAATAATTATCTTACGGACAGAATAATTATATTCGATAAATCAATCACAGAAATATGCCACCATAATCCCGTGACTGCACTCCTCCGATTATGAGATTATATTTATCTCCTCACGAGAATAATAATAAGCGTCCATTGATATAATCATTACATATGGATTAATCCTCATAGGCTCGTTCATTCTAAATCGGGAAGTTACCATTAACCCTTTTTAGAACCTCTTATCCTTATTTACCATTAACCCCCTAGTGATCAATTAATTCATACAACTCACTTTGGTAGCTAATCGGTGTAATATGAACTCCATGGATCGATCGGTTTCTAGGATTAACAAATAAGGGAACTGTCTATCTACTTCCGAAAATGGAAGGAATGGATTCCGTATCCGTGATAACACGGACTACTCACTCAATCCGGTATAATGCCAAGATAGGGTAATTCGGACCACGGACTCGGTGTAATCCTTAACCGTCAAGTCAAACTTCATACGATTCAAGCGGTTGACTCGTGATCACCTCGGGATTAAGATATATCCATAAATATGATCATCCATTGATTCGATAAGAATTCTCAATTACGGAATTATATCGTGAACTCTAATCAAATCGGTCCAGCCCTATATGATATATCTATCATATATAAATGCCGGGCTAATTGTTCTCTTAACCGAAAGTCCGGATAAGACAATCACACCTATTGTGTTCTGGGCGCATTAATAGCACGTTAAAGGAGAGACCCGATACTCTCGATTAAATTCACTACGGGCTAATTGTATTTTAAGTACATCTTCACTAACTCAATCCTCCCGTGTATATACCATACACTGAGTTAAGTGATTACATAAACGATATACTTTTGGGTTTTCCGTAGTGTAAATACTATTGTCACATCGGTGATTATGAGAATAATAAATATGAATAATAATATCATATCATTTATTAAATAAAACAATTACAAAATTGTCTTTCGGGCATCACGCCGAACAATCTCCCACTTGCACGAAAGCATGTGATTAATTGTTTTAGAGCACACCCTATTATTTAAAATACAACAAACTACATCTCCCACTTCCTCTAAAGCAATGGAGACTCATCCCGTATTCTAGTACCCACTAAGCATATCATAACCATTTCAGATTCCAAAGTACACTCCGAGTATGCCGTCGTAGGATAGGTCAGTGACTCGGGGAGTACCTACATCTAAATGTCATGGGTCTTAATGATTAGTCAGGTTGTCGGCTCGAGACGATCCGTAGAATCGAAACGTTACCGGTCCATCTAATCATGTGGTACTTAGTAAACACTGAGCCCGAGATCGACTTAACGATCATCCTCAATCTGATTTAAAGTCAAAATCAGTGTATCACACATATCCAAGTTCACACATGAATATGTCCGCATATTGTTCCTCGTTCTCTCAAGATACTAAAGGACATACAAAACTTGCTTTGTTAACCACCGAATCTAAGATTCGATCAAAGTTGACGTTCAATAACCTGACCATCTCTTACTAGAAAGAGAATCTATCCTATTTCTCTTGATCCGAAGATTTAGAGAGTCATTCCTGAGGCATGGGGTAGAACTTCCTCGTTGAATGTTGCATACACAGATGCATCATCTTAACCTATAAGATGGATGGGAAACCAGTGACTGATTCTAATGAATTCGACCGAGTCAAACTCTTAAGAATGTTGTCCAAATCTCTGTTGCAGAGAATTGTGGTATTGTCAGATTCTGACTTCAGATAACACACCCATGTTGATTTCAACTGGTGCAATGTTATCCTTCACAAACACTAATGTATATATTCACTACTGTACAAAAATTGATATCCAATCTACAAAAGACTTATCAATATTCTGGTCAAATCCATATATTGTAGAAATATATGACTTCCAATGACCGAGAGGTTTGCTCTTTATCCACAAAGGACATAAGCCTTGACAGTCATCCTGTCATAAGTTCATAAGGCAATACCCTTTTGTTCCGAATGAATCCAGACTCCGTTTGTTTGGCAAGAAAGTCTCGGGGAATCACCCTTTTTTTCTCCTTTTGAACGAAATCATGCAATACTAAGTGGTAAGAGAGTTCAAGGTCTGATTAACTCTCTACTTCTTAGGGAATTACCCCTAGACCACTCAATGCACTACAACACAATAGGCCTTTGGCGACACTTAATTTGCTGCACTTTGATAAGTGTCGTAAATTTTCCGGCATAAGTTATTAATTGCCATGAAAGTACGACATTTTTGCAGCATACAATTTTCTGCCGCTCATTGCCGACAATTAAAACGACAATCATTGTTTATGTCACAAATGCATGGCATTTTTTGTGGCAATTTCATGATATGTCGTATAAAATACGTCACTCTTCCGACACTCGTATATATGTCGAAAATTTTGTGGCAATATCTTGGCATTTAGAACATAATGCCACCAAATGCACGGTATTTCTCAAATTTCTACTTTTTTATGCCTTGAATAAACAACACAAGCTGTAGTGTGTTCGTATATCGTAGTCAAATATAAAACGTTTTTACGATATCATATCAAAATGCGCTATAAAAAAAATGATATTATGAGGAATAATATGTATCTTATCTTGGCATTCCATTAAAAATTCAAACAATTCCTCAAAAAAAAAAATCAAACAATAAACACACATGAAATCAAAATTATATATATATATATATATATATATATATATATATATATATATATATATATATATATATATATATATATATATATATATAAAATTTTTTTTTAAGGCAAATACACATGCACTCTTCTAAATAAATAAATAAATAATTTACTTCAACTTTGGCGCCACACCTTAATTCCCGCAAATACTTTAGCGCCACACCCTCCCGCCAGTCCAAAAAAAATTCAGGGTGTCATAAAAAAAAAAAAAAAAAAAACAAACAAACAAACAAACAAACAAACCTCTTACGGGAACACAAACCGGAAAAATATTCAAACCCATCGACAGGGCTGACGTGTCCCATTAGTTACCAGCAAACTATTTTTTTTTTTTTTTTTTAGGAAACCAGCAAACTATTAAACACAATTTAAATTATAATCGTATTTATTTTTAATATTTATAGGTGATAATTGTGATAAGTTGTTTTTTTTTTAAGGAACCGGGAGGGAAGGGGATTTTTTTCTTTTATAATATTGGGACGCGTTGATGAGAACCGTACCATGATTTTTTTCTAGAGGTATATACGGATACAGATAATCAAAAAAAAGAACTGAACTGAGGGTGTTCGATTCGATTCACTTAATATTTGGTTTCAGATCAGTTTCGGTTAGTATTACAGTTCACTCTATACGTTAATTAGTAATCAAACCGGATAATAAACCAAACCATTAATCGAACCGAAACCTTATTAAATTAAAAACTGTAACCGAACCATTATATGTAACATGTATAAATAGTTTTCATAACTAAAATTATAATTGTTTATGAAAAATGCATAAAACCGAACAGTTTATTACTAAATGAAAATACCGAATAAGAAATCAAACAACTTATAGCCAAAAATAGTTGTAAAATTTTATTTCGATTAGTTAATCGAACCGAACCATACCGTATATTTTGGCTTGGTTCGATATGTTCGGTTACCTTAAACAAACGGTTCGATTTCGGTTTCGATTTCAAATAACCGAAATTTTACGTTCGGTGTCGGTTTCGCCCATTAAACGTACCGAAACGAATCATGTACACCCATAGTTCTCTCCATGAAGTTCAATATATATGATTATTACAATATGTATATATATATTGCGGATTTGCGTATTTTACATGGTATATAGTACGGTATGTAGTACATAGTAAAATAATAGTGAATTTGAATTATTTCATAATATAATAAACTTGAATTGACATGAGAATTGTACGGATAACTATTATAAACTTAATTTTACGTCAAAATCATGTTGAATAACGTATTTGAATCAATAACTCCTAAAAAATCATATATATGGATCAATATCTCCTTAAAAAAATCATATATGTGAATCAATAAATATAATAAACATAATTAATGTCAATTTGATATTAAATCACTTATATATATATACTTGCATAACACCACAATAAACTTAAATTATTATAATTTTTTTATATCACTTGTATATAGAGTATTACAACACTAAAACATATCATTGATCCCTCTTACCCCTTCCAACTCCCTTTTATTATGTATATGATATCAAGATCACTTGCATATTGGTACAACACTTTAACATTTTAATACATTTGAATTGTGGTGTATCGAGGTTTATATCACTCAAATTCTAATATAATGTACTAATAAATTGTTTAACCCCTTTACAACCCTTTGTTATAGATTTCATGTTTAGGTCAAGCCTAGTCAAACCCCTATACTAGAATTGAGTTAACTTTGAATATCAAATTGATGGTCAATCATGCCTAGTCAATCATAGAATCTGTAATTGGGTAAACCGAACCTCAAATTGACAATCGAATAAACCCGATCAACCTTAATCATCGTAATTGGGTTAGCTAAACATCAATTTTAAATTTGATTAAGCCCGATCAACCAACGACACTTTAATTGTGTTAATTGAACATCAAATTGTCGGTCGATCAAGTTTATTAACCACATACATTATATTTAGGTAAATTGAACATCAAATTAACGATCGAACAAGTCTGATCAACCATAAAAGTCTAAATAGATTAACTAAACCTCAAATTAACGGTCAGTCAAAGCTCGATTAACCCTAAATATTGTAATGAGGTTAATTGAACATCAAATTCATGGTCGGTCAAGCCCGACCAATCTCAACAATGTAACCGGTTGACCGAACCTTAAATTGACAATAAATCAAATTAACAGAAGGCAACGACAAGCACAATAATCGAGTTTAACAAACAATAATTGACGGTAGATCAAGCCTGATCAACACTAAATACTGTAATTGGGTTAAGTGAACATCAAATTGACATTTGATCATGCCCAATCAACATCAAACACTATAATCGGGTTAACCGAACCACAGATTGATGGTTGATCAAACCCGATCAAGCAAAACACTAAAATCATTTTTTTTTGAAATCATGTTAACTGAACCTTAAATTGACGGTCGATCATGCCTAATCAACCCCAAACACTATAATTGAGTTTACTAGCTTGAACATCAAATTGATGGTCGTTCAAGCATGGTCAACCACAAAGACGGCAATTGGGTAAGCGACACTCAAATAGATGGTCAACTAAGCCCGATCATCCTTAATCATTGAAATTCGGTTAACGAACTTCGATTAAGCACGATCAACGATAGTCACTCTAATTGGGTTAATTGAACCTCAAATTGACGCTCGATCAAGCTTGGTCAACCACAAACATTGTAAATGGGTCGGCTGAACGTCAAGGCGACGATCGATCAAGCACGATCAACTATAAACACCACTAACTTGGGTAATTTGACGGTATTTCAAAACTTGATCAACCTTAAACACTATAACGGGGTTAATAACTTAATTGAACATCGAATTGATGGTTGTTCAAGCCCGGCAACATAAAAAAGTATTTTATAATTTTTTTTATGCTGGATAATTTGCTTTTTCAGAAAATTATTAAATTTTTCAATTTAACTCATCGATCCCATTATCCCCACACGACCCTAATTCTCCATAACAAATTTTTTTTCCAGGGAATTCTCCATAACATTTTAGGCCTCCACAACCAACACGATGAACTACTGGCCGATCTAGATCATCCGCATCGGCGTCGGATTTCGATAGTTCTTCTAGGGTATCGAGTTTTTAACATAGGATTTCAGGACGTTTTGCGAATGTCAGATTTCCGCAACTTGTTAATACTCCGCTGCCTCCTAGGAGTCGCCTGTGGTAGGTGCAAAAGGACCGCCACCGTCAGTAGATAGTAAGTTCTTGGTGGGTACCCTTGCTGGTGTGCCATATTTAATGTGATAAAATCTGGGGAATGTAAGCTTCTCTGCTTTCAATTGGCCCAAAGATTGTGCTTTGTCATCGATTGTCCAAGGTATTTACCGAATTTTACCCTTTGATGTCCAATGTCTCATGTGGTACATCAAATGTCTCATGTGGTTGTTTATCATGCTCTGTCATATGGTTTTGTGGTTGTTTATCATGCTTTGTCTTATGGTTTCGTACTCATTCATGATTTATCCTGGGGAATATTTCAGAGGGTAATGAAGCCTTTGCATTGGGACTATTTGAGTTACAGCCATCCTAGATAAAGCCACCGTTTGGGATCAACGTAAATCCCGTTCCTTTCAGAAAGACTTAACCTACAATATTTTTAATAAGTTCATTTATTGTGTGTTGTTCATTCATATGTAATTTTTTTTTGGTATTACATGTATCTTCATAACTGATTGAATGAAGAAATGATTGAGAATTTGTTCATGGACAATGGTTTGAGTAATAGTTCGACCCAGGTGGAAAGCGTCCAGTTTTCCCATTGTTAAATCAATAGTCCCAGGTGCTCGACCCAAAAAATCTCTAAATATGGGCATTCTTTTATGGGCACTTAATGGCACCATTGATGAAGTTTGGGAGGCGCTTGTGGGAGGTATATTTGATTGTTATTGGATAATATCATTCCTATCATGTGCATTATGATTTCATGATGAAAATGGTTGTATGGGTTTTATTTCAATTGTCTCGTTGATATCCTGGATGGCCGTGTTTTAAGACAACCAATAGTGAATGTACCATCAACTATAAACGAGGCATAAAGAAGGTCAATATTATCCATATACCATGGTTCTATATGGACACGAAGGTTTTGGTTTTGTGTTCTGTCCTTAGATGGGTGTTTATAGTTCAATATTTGGTTCCTTCCCTTCAAATCTTTGTAAAAACGAACAACTTATGTTTGTGGTTTGGTTTATGGCATGAATAGTTAGATTGTTACATGTAGTAGACGGTCATTTTTAGCATTTGAGTGGGACGGGAAGGGAATCAATTTCATCGTATTTCATTTGTTGTTTGCTTATAGACGATAAAATAAATATATTGACGAGTCTCATCAATTTTGAGCTAAGGAGTCTATTTATCGAAGAGTAGAAGCCATTATTCATTGAATAGGATGAGAATTGAAGGTTAAAGAAGTTCTGTTGATGTATGATTTATTGAATTTATCAAGATGTTGACTAATATGCCATCTATTTCAATAGTTGTATTTTTTATGCACCACATTAAGCAAAATTCGGGAAATTCTACAACATGATGTGGCAGTGAGACACGTGTAATGACAATGGTATTACTCTTTCTTATAATTACCGTGTTATTCAATTGCTTTGTCTAATATTTCTTATTATTTTGAAATATAACAGGCAATGCAAACATGTTGTGAACTGAGTTTCTTGAGTGTTTATTAAAGATGGTTCCAACACACAAGGAAGAACAGAAATTGAAGGAATTCAAATATGAATCACCTTTGAAACATGGCGGCAGGTTTCCTTTTCCCAATTTGCGGAAGCCATTGCAGTAGGTTTCCCTCCGCCTTATATCGGAAGATATATTCTTTCCTTCTACTCAAAGTTCAATTACCATTCATTGTTAGCACTTAATTACGACTTGTACCATTTCAATATTCATGGGAAATGAAGGATGACGGTATTTTATGCTTAACTTTATTTTACTTTGCTGTTTGGTTGTATTAGCCAGTTTTTTATTTTTATTTTCTCTGTCTTGTTTGATGAGTGCTTTTTTATATCTTCAGGTGCTGTCTCGTTCAATTTGGATGGTTTTGTGTTGATTGCAGCTTCAGGTATTCACTATTCTCCATTCTCGCTTTTTTTTTTTAACAAATAGAAGCGCTTAATCTTTTAGACGTTAATGTTATTATGTAGTTGTATATCCTTTAATGATTTTTTTAACTATTGAATCTAATGATCTTTGTTACTTTGTTTCCTTGTTCATGTTCTACTTTTGCCTAGTTTGTACTCGTAATTGTACCCTTTTTTCCTTTCTACAATTGAAATTGATTAATGCTTTATGTTCTTATGTTATTTAATTGTAATTTGTAATCATGTAATGTAAGTGACTAAGTGTATCGCGTAATGTACTAATGTGCATAAGTATTTGACTATGTAGTTGGTTTTGGCACAAATGCGGAAAAAATGGCATCAAAAACCGTTGACGGCACTTTCATAATGCATTCAAATGTTTGTAATGTTGGATATCTTTTTTGCACTACGTGTCTTTGTTTTATTTGGTTTTTTTCCAGAGCATCGATGACTTGTTATCGTTTGATATTTGATATTTTGTTATGATTATTTCTCCAAGCTAATATTTGATGTTGATATCTCTTGCGATGTCAAACTTTTGTTGGCTTCTTTTTACCGTAGTCATGAATGTCATGTTACACTTTGAATGTCTTCTTTTGGGACGTTCTTTCTCCATGGGGATAGCATGTTGAATGCCTATTTGAAGTCTTCATTCTTATTATCTTCTTTTCGTCATATTTTACAAAATTGCTTTTTCTTCGTAAAAGGATAAGCTTATATATGGATATATATTATCTTGAACAATTGTTGGTTTTCTTCTCTAAAGATGCAGGATGGAGACACGAAAAGATTAAATAAAGAGAATTGTTGCAAATTAAGGTAACATATACCATGAGTATCATACATATTATTGAAGTTTACTAATCAAGTATACAACATCTCATGCCTATCAATCCACGATGCGGGACACATTAATGTTATTGAGATTGGAAGTGATTAGAGATTGGAAGGTGATTGGAAGCTTGTTTTAATGTGTGGATGTACATGTGAATGTTGGAATATCAATTGTTCTTTGGTGTTTAGTTTTCATTTCATTCAATTTTAACCCAAATGTTTAATATTTTAGATAAAATCATTTCTTTCGCATCTTTGTTCATATATCTGCCTTACCAATTTGAAAATCCTTCTACAATATACTAATTTATCATATATTGTTCGATGGTGACATAAATATGGAATACAATTTAGATAATCTATAAAAGTGTTGGAAAGATCATTAGATTTCGCACAAGGTGCATTGGACAAAACACAAAACCAAACCTTTCAGGTCCATAAAAATGCGTCTTTCTAAATGAAAAAGTGTCGGCAAAGCTGTCACAAACAAGACGTGTCAATAGAAATGTGTCGTTGAATTGCCACAAGGCCATTTCCATCATAATAGTCGAGTGTCACAAAACCGTCACAAAATATATACTACACATTGTGCAAGTGCCGGAAAAGTGCCACAAATGAAAAATACAACACTTTTAGTAAGTGCCGTATAATCGCCATAAAAACTTGCCGGCGGAACAAAAAAGTGCCGCAAACATTGCCGACGCCAGTATTGACGTCACTTAAATAGTTGCCGTATTATGTGTCGGGAATGTTTTTACGGCGCTTAATTTCTATTGTTCCGGCATTTAATTTGTGTCGGCAAAAGCCAAAAATGTTGTAGTGATGTTTGCTCTGAAAGATAAACTTTCCTATTCATTCTACTCTTTTCCGTGTAGATCCAATTACTCCCACTGGGCCTGAGACGCTCAGGTGGTTCTACAAGAGTATGAACAGCTCTGGAGTACCAAACTCCATTCACAGGGTTATGGCTATTAAACCAACCTCTATTATCATAATCCTATACTACTCACAAAAGAGCCATAGGTCATCAATCGATCCTCAGACTACAAAGTCTGCAGAAACCGTAATGGGTAATGGATAAACCATACTCCCAATACTTACTGGGTGGATCGAAATTCTGATCTAGTTTAGTAGTATTTAGTGTTATCACCAACAACCGATGTTGGATGTGGTCTGATTTTAATCAGTTAGTAACTACCTTGAGTAAACGTACTTCAAGGTTCAAGGTTTTACTGTTCATGGACTCTATCAGAAAAGGATGCAACAGTATAACTGTCCCTTCCCGATTTCAAGAATCCTATATCTAACCTTTATACTCAATAGCTTAAAGAGATATATCACGAATGGTCATTGACCGAACGGATGCGCGAAATTACCAGTCTTACCTTCAAGCACCGTGTGCTAAACGCTTATATTTATGGGAGTGGGGTGAACCGAATCCACACCTTATCCGTAAATTCCAAAGCATATTCTAGGTAGACTTCTCGGTCTTACATTTCAATGTAATCCGTTATTTCGCTTCCAATATCTTTATTGAGTTAAGCAGTGTGTTGTAGCACATCTAAAATATATAAGGCAATTTAACGGTTTCTTACTTAGTGAGAACATGTCACAATGAGGCAGGCTGAGCATCAGTCTCGAGGACTATGAATGGCCTATTCCCAGTATAGAATACTCTATCTCTGTTGAAAACAGAGAAAACTCAAAATATTTTGGATAAACTTACCGGAGTATTTGATAGTTATCAGACAAGAAGTCACTACTCGGAAGCTCCTACTAGCTTGTATCTTTCATCAGACCCCGAAGGTCGTCATGAACAAGCTATGTTACTTCTTTATATCCATTATCCTTTCCCAATTGAAAGGAAACTTAGTCATTGAACCTTTGAGACAATATAACCAGACTGGGAGAAAAGGAATCACCCTGAGCCAGTCTTCAGGTCTTGTCTTTTAGGGACTATGCACTAACTATGGAATATGAAGAAGCGTTTATCTAAATATAGAAACCAATTGCTTTTAACAATTCTTAAGATTTGTTTTATATACATATTTCAGCAGTTCTAAGTGGTTTTGACTTTATCAAACAAAAGTCCGAGTCTTGGATTCGTACTACAAATGGTATATTCACTTTCTATATGACAAACAAATTATTGAATAGAAGGTAAATCCATTCGTTCCAACAAATCTTAAACTGAAAATAAATTTTCCACGATATCCAAGGATAGAATCCGAGATTCATTTCCTTATATCACTCCCACTATTCTAGCTAAAATTAACTGCCCGTTGTTTACTCTTTTAATCGTTAAATGCACTGCTACCTTGTTCTTCCAAAGAACTTAGCTCGAGAAAATCTCCAAGGATTCATAGGTTGGTGATCCAAAATCACTGTCCTTATCCTATGATTTTCAGTTAATTAATTTTCGGTTCAGCCTTAAAATTTTCTCAGTTTAGGTGACAAACACTTTTAGACATATTCTCCCATTCTTGACTTTCCGTGAATGGAAACAGTCTTGAACCAGCGGTTCGTTTGAGTAGACACTACTCTTGAACCGTGGGATGTCTATTTCGAGTGTTACTAGTCGGGACTTCTCGGATTTTCTAATATACCAGAAAAAACAACAAATCATAACATTAAAGCTCCCACTAGTTTATCGGTTCCAAATACCGTCTAACGAGCAATGCTTTATTTTTATGATTTTCCGATTAGAAAAATCTATAGTTCCAATGTATCCAGAAAAACAACAAATCATAGAACTCCCACTAGTTCATCGATTCCAAATATCGTCCAACTAGCGACATTTCATGACTTTCCGGTTTTTCAATTAGAACGGTTACGTGTGTAGTCAGTTACATTTTTCTAATGTTCTAGAAAAACAACAAATCATAAAGCTCCCACTAGTTCATCGATTCCAAATATCGTCCAACTAGTAACACTTCATGATTTTCCGATTTTTCAATTAGAAAATTACTTGTGTAATTACTACACACTCAAAATTCGCTAGAAGAATTTCAAAGTCCGAAATCACCTTTGATCAAACTAAGTTTGTCTTCCGTTTGACACTGGTGACATACCTATATGTCACTCTAGTTTTTAAAAGGCTTAAGAGAAAAAATATCTCTTCCGAAAATTAATTGCATTATCGATTAACTAGTTCAACGTCCTAGTTACTTTCCACTTTTTAACGAAGTCAATACTAGTCAATTATAAATTTTAAGCAATTTAGTAAAGGTTATAATGCTGTAAATAAAATGACATTAATTCAAATTTAACACTACTATATAGGTTTATTTTAGGAATTATAAACTAAAAGATAAGTCTACTCTACCATTCCAAGGTTTTAACCTCGCATCTCAGTGCCGCCGTAGGGTAGGTCAAAGAGATGACGGTTAAATCGAGACAATCTTATCAATAAATAACTTGTGAGAATCAAACATCCCACGAGAATCGAACATCCCTTTATTCATTGACTACCTTCCTTTTTTAGCCTAGATATTACCAAAAATATCCTTTATGAGTGTGACCTACTATATCGGATCTCTTAGGTACGCCCCGAGTGTGCCATCGTAGGATAGGTCAGTGACCCGACGAGTACCCGTAAATCCTATCCTTTCGGAGACCAAGCCATGAATGTTGATAGGGGTGAACACCATCCGTAGGGGGACGAAATCAAAGCGCCGCGAGGCGTCACCCTTCTCTCACTTACTTGTATCTATAGTAGAGGCCGTGGGGTTGGCTGTCGCCTCCCCCCTCCCACTCAATATTTTGGAAGTGGTGGTGGGTTAACTAACCACGTCTTTTTGATGTTAACATAAAAGTACATCAAATCAAGGATTCCGAATGGTGTCGGTAACGTAGGCAAGCCTACCCGTCCTATTCGTTGGAACATATGTGACCACCCAACCTATAGGCGAACCCCATTGAGATAAGAAGGAATCACCCCTCCGCTCGCCGGTGTAGCTTAGTCTTGCCGGACCCCCGTGCATACATCACACTATGAGGGTTAAGTCGGTCGAGCCTAGCTCAGTTGACCACCCAACCTATAGGCGAACCGTTTTTATCCAAGATTTATTGTTCTTTTACCATCATTCAATCTCGTAGACACTACGAATTGAAAACGTGATCTCGTTTGGGCTTTAAGGCGGTTCACCGAGAACACTCACCGAAAAGGCTTAACGATTTCATAACCCGTCCTCGGATCTTTAATTAGTTACTAAATTAATTAATTACCACGTATTAATTAAATTTCAACTAATTACGCGAGTTTGTATACATGCCTATTTTAATTACCAAAATTAAAATTCTACATGTATGTATGGAGTGGATTTATGATATGATGCATGTCATGGCAATTCCGATTTTATGTCTATTTTATGATCAAACACATAAAAAATAAATTGTGGAAAATTTAAACACCGAGATGGATTGTTGGTACCCCCGTATCTAATCTATCCTAGGAAAACAGTAAATTACAATCTTGTTGTCTTCATATCTTCGAACTTCGAACCTTGAACCACGAACCGCGAACCCGAAAGGAGAAGGGGCGTTTATTTTAAAAAATAAAATAAATATATTTTTTTTATTTTCGAAATCCTGCTGTGATATTCCAGAAAAAATAAATTAAAATTTTTTTTTTGTTAAACAGCCGCCGATTTTATGTAAAAAAAATTAGGGCTTGATAAAAATATCAAACCCTAGCCGTGGGATAGGAAAAAAATTAACAACAAAAAATTTTCAGCCCCGACTCCTATTCATACCTCGAGTTCCGTCTTCATCTCGTGTTCTTCGTGTTCTTCATCGTTTTTCCGGAATTTCAAAAAAAAAAAAAACTTGCCGAAAATAAAGAACTAAAAAAAAACAACTTCTTTTACATCAATCCTATGCTCAAACGATCTAAATCGAGAGAGCTACAATAGATCTAACGAGTAAACAGTACCAACCCCAATCCATCTCTTCAACCAAGACATTCATAACATAAAAAAATTAAACAAAAAAATTTCGGCCCCTTTTTTTTTTAAAAAAATGGGACAAAAATCTACATGTTTTACCACTCCTAGATCTAATATTTTATACGTATAAAAATAGATCACCTTGGCGACTGATACCACTGTTAGTAATATCATCCGCAGCGGAAGCGATTTAAGGATCAAGATCTATAAAATACACGTAATAAAATAACTAGATCTACATCTACAAGGGGGTTGTAGAACATACCTCTTGGATCTCAAAATCCAAGTTGAAGAACCGCAATAGGATGAACGAAGAAAAGCGTGAAGAGCACCACGATCTTCCGTACGTGTGATCCAAGCAACTCCCGGTGGAAGGAAATCCTCGTCTCGAATCCTTCCGATATGCTACCCGGAAAATCTCTAAGATTTTTCCCTTATTCCCCTTGGTAGAAAAAATCACTTCTTCTCTCTAAAAGGAGAAGTCGAAATTATTGTTGTGTTATTAGGCTTGGGAGAACTCTCTTTATATAGGAGAGTAAAACTTAACCTCCAAGGATTTAATAATTAATACAAAATCAATTTTAATAATCCCATTAAATAAAAGATAACCCCATAATATTCTAGAACAAATCTAGAATAATATTTATCTTTATTTCTTACCATAAATATTTATCTAATAAATATTTTATGCACATGTCTTATTAATTCACAAGAAAATAATTTCTTGTTCCAAATATAATCCATGTGGCCGAAATTTCCCTTTGTGACCTAGTCACAATTAATTTCGACCCTAACACAATAATTGGGCAAGATTATGAAAAATGTCTTTTCCAAATATTTAATTATTTAGCCCAACTAATTTAATAGTCCACTAAACAATTAATTCACATATCGTTTTAATAAAGTCCAACAAGAACTAAATTAATATTATTAGGATTCGACGTCCGAGAATAGCTGTGCTATATTAGGAGGCACGTCGGGGACCATGGACTAATAATCGGCGGCTCCGATAAATCAAATAAATAATTATCTTACGAACGTAATAATTATATTCGATAAATCAATCACGGGAATATGCCACCATAATCCCGTGATTTGCACTCCTCCGATTATTAGATTATATTTATCTCCTCACGAGAATAATAATAAGCGTCCATTGATATAATCATTACATATGGATTAATCCTCCATAGATCGTTCATTCTAAATCGGGAAGTTACCGTTAACCCTTTTTAGAACCTCTTATCCTTATTTACCATTAACCCCCTAGTGATCAATTAATTCATACAACTCACTGGTAGCTAATCAGTGTAATATGAACTCCATCGATCGATCAGTTTCTAGGATTAACAAATAAGGGAACTGTCTATCTACTTCCAGAAATGGAAGGAATGGATTCCGTATCTGTGATAACACAGACTACTCACTCAATCCAATACAATGCCAAGATGAGGTAATTCAGACCACAGACTCAGTGTATTCCTTAACCGTCAAGTCAAACTTCATACTGATTCAAGCAGTTGACTGTGATCACCTCAGGATTAAGATATATCCATAAATATGATCATCCATTGATTCGATAAGAATTCTCAATTACGGAATTATATCGTGAACTCTAATCAAATCGGTCCAGCCCTATATGATATATCTATCATATATAAATGCCCCATTAGGTTCTCTTAACCGAAAGTCCGGATAAGACAATCACACCTATTGTGTTCTGGGCGCATTAATAGCACGTTAAAGGAGAGACCCGATACTCTCAATTAAATTCACTACGGGCTAATTGTATTTTAAGTACATCTTCACTAACTCAATCCTCCCGTGTATATACCATACACTGAGATAATTGATTACATAAACGATATACTTTTGGGTTTTCTTTAGTGTAAATACTATTGTCACATCGGTGATTATGAGAATAATAAATATGATTAATAATATCATTTCATTTATTAAATAAAACAATTACAAAATTGTCTTTCGGGCATCACACCTAACAGCTCCGACGTGATTCCCTGGGGAGCCGACTCCCATGCATCATGAAACAAATAATAAAGAGCGCCATTCTGGTCTGCATGCCTGGATACTTCCCTCGTCCAAGGCCCAAGCCCGCTCGTAGTGAAGGGTGGAGTCAAATTTTGGAAGATTAAAAAACTCGTTGATGGCGGTGGTAGAAAATGGAACCTGCACGCCACGAACAGATACGAACGTCACCGGCTCTACAGACCCGACCATAGATAAAGCCGAAAAGAACTCACAGACGACAATAGTATTGTAATGACCGGATGGCCGGGCCACCAAGTCTTCCCAACCGGATAGTGCAATCCCCAAGCATGAGCCCTTGTTCATCATACGATGGTTTAAGCCCTCCTCAATCAGTGACGGGCAATGATTGAAGAATACCCAGTAATTCGCTAGCACTTCATTCGAGGCTGTGCTGAAAAGGGGTGACTGGATATTAGAGGTAGGCATATCATAGTAATAGTAGTGAAGAGAAGATTCAAAAATTTCAAGCGTGGGTGAATATGATGGCTCAACTATCATTTATAGGAAGAACCAAGAGGACCTACGGTCCAGATCAGGTTAATCCAATGTAGAGGGATAACTCTTTTCAAATTCAAAAACTCCAAAACCATATAAGAGATGGCCTAGCTTCTTTAAATGCTCGATCGGTTACTGAGCCGACAATAAAGGTTGCAGTTAGCAAAGCACAAGTCATAAAGAGGCCTATCAGAGCAAGACCCTTACACTTCCGAGGTGATTAAATGAATTATATCCAGTTATTTCGATCAAGACCCACGGAAGGCCATGATCGAAACAGCGGGTTACATTTTTTGATTCATGATCTAAAACATATCTGCACTGGTTCAACTATTTGGAACCCGCTGCGGATAAGGGGGCCAGATACCCCTGATCCAAGTCGAAAACAGTTCAAAACAAAATCAAAAAACAAATTCAAGCAAAACCAGGTCCTACACAAACACTTGCAAAATTTAACTCAAAGTTGATTTCCGGCTTCAAACATAGCCACCAAAAGGAAAATACAAGGCGAAACCATCAAAGATTTTACAAATGATTGCAAATGATTGAAAAGAAAGACAATAAAATGAGTCTAAGGCTAAGCAGGAGGGTCATACGTGCCTTGTGAAGTCAGAGCTTGCACCAGTAGGTTCTCATACATTTCGGTCTCCGACACAGTGGCGGGCTCAATCTCCAAAACGAGCTCCTTTATTCAAGCAGCTTCTTCAATCATATCCCACAGATTCACTGGGGGCCAGGGTGGAGGGTTCCACTATAAAACTCTAGCAGCTCACTAATCATCATTGAAGGCCTTAACATCTTCATCAGAAAATGGGATTTCGGCATGCAAAGCATGAAGAGTTGGAACATTAGGATCAGTGGCGAGCCACTCTTAGAACACCACCAAGCTCAGAGCCGCCTCCCTCTAAACAGACTTGATGCAGCGGGCAATATGATAGAAACCGTGGTCAAAGGACTCAAGGCTTAAATCAATGAGCGTTTTCTTTTACCCGGTAGAGTCCTTGAAATTGCCGACGGCCTGACATTTTATAGCCTCCACCATCGCAGCTTCAGCGGCCTTATAAGCCTCAAACTCCTTCTTGAGCGTTGCAGTTTTCTCTTGCTCATCCTTCCATGATAGCTTGGCTCGGGAAATTTTATCTTGAAAATCATCGGCAATTTTCCTCACCTCGGCATCATCTTGTTCACGGAGAGTCCTCAACTTCACCATTTGTACTTCAACGGATACTTTTTCCTCAGTAGCTCTCTTCTCTAGTTCAGTGAGACGGCTGTTTGCGGTTCCGAGATCCAGGACAATATGATCAAGATTGGCCTGTAATGTCTTCACCTGACCAACAGCCTGGATCCTCCCCTGAGCTTCCTCCTAACAAACCCTACTGTCCTGCTTCATGACGGTAGCCAGCTGAATACGACACAAGTTACAAAGTATAGAAACAAAGCACAGGAAAGTACTAGGGCAGAGCGAAAGTAAAACTTACTACACAAAGAGCCTCTTCAGCGACCCCGGGTAGATCGTCGATCGAATCCTTAAGTCCTCCCCAGGGATCCACCTTGTCGGCAATGTAAATTCGTTCGATGATGCCACGACCAATTTCCTTCCGCACCTCATCAGGTCGAGGCAATGGAAGATTACGGAGTCTTGGTACTGAGGTGATGGAATCACTAAGAAGAATGGCATCGGCCTTATTTGTTGGTTGTTTAAATTCAGGGGAAGACCAAACTGCAATCTCTTCTAGTCTATGAGCGTGCTGCTCCATCATAGGTGGTCGAGTAGAGCTGGGAGGGACTATATCCTTGCCTTTACCACGTGTGCCCCAGAGGTCAGGAATTGTAGTCTGGTCCGCAGGGGGAGCAAAAGATTTGGAGGATTGGGCTTCTTTAAGTCTGGCTTTCTTCGGGGCAGAGGGGTCGTCGATTCATCAGCTTTTTCAGTGCTGTCTAGAACAAAAGCCCCCGAGGCGCCAGCAACCTCACCACCCTCCTTCTTAATAGGTTTCTCAGCAGCGTCTTCACGTTCCCGCTTCTCTGTAGTGGAGGATCCAATTATTATCCCTTTCTCACGAGCTCGGGGAATTGAGGGCTGAGCTTACGCCTCCAAATTTCCCTCACCGGTAGCAGTTTCTTCATGAACTTCTGGCAAAACGGTCTTCTGAAAGGCCTTTAGCTCTTTTTCTCTCGCCACAGCCACAGATCTCTTTCTAGCAATGACATCGTTCCTTTGCTTCATGGGGTTTATGATCACTACAAAAATCAAGATTGGTTAAGTCCAAAATATATAAATATAAAGGAAGTAAGCTAAATGAATAATGGCAAAATAGAAAGTAGAATTTACTCGGAGGTCTACGGCTAGGAACCCCCTGGCAACCTTGCAAATAGAGGTAAGAGATATGTTAATATGGCAGTCGCCAATCCAATTTAGGCCACAGTCAATAGGTACAACATTGACTAAAGGACATCCAACATCTGATCCTAATATCCCAGCGCTCGACAGTACCCCTCGGTGACTTCTAAAAGGTGATGCCAATTGAAAGTCCATTTTTGAGTACCGCACTTGGCGTCATAACCCAAAAGCTTGTAGGGCTCCTGGATGAATTTTTCTTCATCCTCATCAAGCTTACCCACTTCCAGATCATCAGCTTTTTTGGTTGTGTTGGCGGTATAGTGAGGAAAGGGCCAACCCACCGATGACTCAACCTTCATGCATATTGCTTTCCATGAGTTCACCCGATCAGGAAGATCAAAGAGTAGATGACACTTGAGTTTGTAGGGAGTAAGCTAACCGTCTATCCCGCACCTCAAGAAGGAGTAAAAATTAAACAACAACGGTATGGTAGGCTCTTTACCCAACAATTTGTATATCACGATAAACTCCATGACAACTCTCATTGTTCCTAAAGTGAGATCACATGGCAAGGCGTTAAACTCCCACAGGAACTCAACAGAAAATGGATCGAAATGGGCCCAAAGGCCGGCGATTAATTGGTCATAGTGAAGCCATATGAAATCCTTGGAATCGTGACCGCAGACCTTGGTCACATTCTGAACTTCATCATTCTCGAAGTGAGTAAACCTGTAACTATGCGGAATGTCAAAAGCCGTCAGTGAATTCGTATACTCATAGTTATCTTTGAAGGTCTTCCATAGTCGCTCGACCTCCTTATCAAAGGCTTTTTGATCCGCAAGTTCCTGAAGGGTAGCGGCAAAGCGAGTTTTCGAATGGATCTTCCCTGTTTCCTTCTTTTTGCCTTTCCCTTTGGCCGCAGCAGTGGGTTTGTTGATAGTGACTCTACCTCGATCGCTCACCCTTACTCTTATAGCGGGTTGACCTTGCTTGATCTGATCCTGCTACGATGAGGTTTTCTCAGCCTCACCTCCTGATCCATAGCCGCATGCAACAATGTCACTCTCGGTAGCCGACTCAGAAGACATCTTGA
The DNA here is from genome assembly GCA_036785695.1 of Gentiana straminea. Taxonomy (NCBI): domain Eukaryota; kingdom Viridiplantae; phylum Streptophyta; class Magnoliopsida; order Gentianales; family Gentianaceae; genus Gentiana; species Gentiana straminea. The sequence continues at coordinate 3,105,520 of JAVUPR010000311.1, read as the reverse complement.
AAGCATAAGGGTGAGGTGGATTAGTTATTGCCTAGACTATGAAACCGGGCTGAGATTAACGAATACGTTATGATCTCAACACCTCGCCTCTCCTCTGTCTTCGCCGGGAAACGAAAAACAAACTAGAAGCTATAAATCGCATATAAACAAGATTCAAAAGCACCAAAGACCTACTAATCAACAAAAAGGAATACGGACCAACAAAAGAAATAAATCTGGAACAACAGTATGAAGAAGAGGCTTCAGGACAAAAATTTCCCAAGAATTTATGAAATTCAAAACCGAAATTCACATAAAGGCTAGCTATGATGCATATATCATATCAAAAGCGATCGAATCATTGAAGGATTACCTGTGAATAGGGCAAAGAGTAGTTGTCTATGGATTTTTGCTTGAAGAAATAGCAAAAAATCACCGTAGAACGCCTAAACCTTCGCCGGAAATCGTTAACTCGCCAGAAAAATATGTTGAAAGGGAAGCAGTTTTCGCAAAAAGATATGAATGAGGGGGTAGCCCTCTATTTATAGACAGTATCAAGGGTGGGAAACTGAACCATCGTGTCTAAAAATTAAAAATTCAAAACTAATCATGAGGCTCGTGATGACGGTCAAATTATACCCGTAAAAGTCATCAACGTTGACCTTAAATCGAGATTAATAATATATATTTCATATTAAATCACTCGTTTATATTTATTATTTAATGTTATATGATTTATATTATGTAATTTGGTATTTAGCCGTTTTTATTATAAAACGCCGATTTATTGTGCGATAAATGTTTATTTTGTAGATCACGACAAATCGGAAGGATTAATATCATTCAATCAATTATCTCAAGATAAGGAAGGAAGGAAATCGGAGCATTAAATGAGAGATTAATCGGATCAACATGCAAGCGTGCAATGGGGAGCAAGACAGATGAAAAAACGTGTAGAATGGGCAAATTTTAGGTTCGGTCGACCGAGCCATCACACTCGGTCGACCGAGGCTCAGGTTTCGGTCACTTTTAGGGTTTTATCGAGTCTATCTTCTAGAACCTCCCTAAGTCGGCAGAAACTCCTATATAAGCAGCAGCTTCGAGAAATTGTAAATTCATTCATATTCATTTCAATAATACCATACAATTCTACTTTGATATTTTGATACAATGTAGCATAATTAGATTGAAGGTTTCCAGAGTTTAAGGGCTGCAAATTATGTAAGCCTTTATTTTCTGTTTCTTTTATTTTAAGTAATTAATCCCTCCCAATTATGTTTTATCGTTTGAGTTGATTATTCATAGCTAGATGATGTAGATCTAGGCTATGACGTTAGGGAGGTGGAGATACCTTGTCTATAAGGATCCCATAACATACGTCGTACACTTAGTATTTATTCATGAATCTGCATTGTTCAATTAATGCGTATCTATGTTAGGTTATATGAATGCTTTACGAATTACTGTTTAATCCGTTGTGTATGATGAAACGCTGAGAGATACGTTCGGGGATGTAATGCGGGGAAAAAGACCATTCGGTCGACCGAGCCTAGCTATTCGGTCGACCGAGCCCCCGTTCATCCGTTAAATAACCACGTCTTTATGGTTAGGTTAACTTAATAGAATTTATTATCTCGGTAGGTATGGCTATGGCTACGTTACTCGCTTAGTTTAATTAAAATGTGTAAAAAGGAAATACCAATATAAAACTCTTAGGTAGGCTTATGAATTGATCTTCGGACGTTCGGCGTTATCTAGGTAGGTTTATATTTGGGGATTGCTAGCACCTGATTATACATACGTCGTAGATTAGCATGAGACTATAACTTGGTAATTGCTAGTTGGACGAGAGCTTGAGTGATCGTTTAGGAAGTACGCCTAACCATAGGAATGTTGCCTGGACGAGGTGTACGGTTAATATCGGCATCCTTAGAGTCGTAAGCGTGTGAGTTATATGAGATGGAGGCACTAAAAGGCGAAGTCACGTAACAATATCACAGTGATTTAGTGACTTACCGGTGCTAAGTTAAGTTAAAGAGGATGACTCCCGTAGCCAATCTAAGATAGATACAAACGGATTGACAGTTAATAAGTTTAGTTTATTATATAAATTATCTAGGTCCAAACGATAAAGACTATAATTGGGGAGGTTAATTACGTTGTGTCGAGTCGTGTCTTTACCTTTCCTGTCTTATGTTGGTCGTAGACCGCCTCTATGTCCTTGACATGTTTAATTAATTGTTTGTATATAAGATGATCCACAATTGGTTCCCTGTGGGATCGACCTTGATTCACTATAGCTATACTACGATGGGCCTAGTCCTCTTGCTAGTATTGGTTTATGGTGGTCAAGTATATTATAACCTGATTGACCACGTCATCAGCTCGATAGACGAAGTGTTGCCAACAAATCAGCAACCGCTGCCCGTCACGTCATCCATTATGTCCCTTGCAAAATTGAGGTTACCCCTCTGACTGCCCCGAATACTTAGCCAATTTTGGCTCCAAGCCTATCCACGTCAAAACATAGCATTTCATGCCGGATCTAACTGATTCGACCACAAGGCTGATGACCACAAAGCCGGCACAAAACTCCTCCTGAAAAATCAATCGTGATGTATCACCGTCGAAAGCGCTAACAAACTCTACTACATGCCTTATGCTCTGAAGCTCATTCGAAATAAACCTGGAAGGCACGGAGTAGGGGGGCCATCGATATGGGGAACCCGTATACGGTCTCCTGGACCCGTGTCTGATTTGATCAGAGGTCACATCATAAGCATTGTAGTTGGCTCCACCCATAACCTGCTTGCTGCCTGGCTGGGTTCGAATCACAATATGATGAACTCATCGTTCACCTCGGTATCATTTCAGGCCATGGCCGGACATTGACTGCCCGGGGGCCACCCACACACACAGCCTCCTAACAAATCAGCAAAAGGCCAAACTCAACTCCCAAATCAAGAATCAACCAGCTCGGAACGACAAGTTCACCAGTGAGCCCGTATAAGGATTGACGACCTTGGTCAAGTCATCACTCCCCGGTCCGGGATCATGTTTATGCGTAATTGTACTTTATTAAGTCTTATCATCATTTTCTTAATCGTAATTAGTCCATCGCCTATAAATAGGAGCAATGTGTAAATCACAAACTATCTGAATATTAATGAAAGCAGGACAAGCCCTGCCAATTTGTCGAACCTGACCCCGCAATACACTGTCGGCCGGAAACTTCATACTTCTCATATAAACCACCATTGTCACCACCCATATTTCTGGAGAAATCACACTTATATGGCCATATATCCACACGGCATAGCCTTTACCGCCACCTTGATAATTCATGAAATATCAAAACCTGAAGTAAATTCTCCTATCAGTGGATTTGATGATGTAGAAGAGATGAATGTGGATGAACAGATGGCTGCTGAAAGAAGAAGCAGAAGGAAATTTGATTCACAGGTTGCTGAATTAAGAAGTTATCTAGGCCAACCTGCTACTGTGGAAAAGCCAAGGAAATCGGCCAAATCCTTAAGATCAATAGATACTACTAAGCTTGTTGAGACTACAATGTCAACATACACTCATGCACCTACTGAGACTATAAAATTAGCAGTTGTTGAAGAATTTAGTAGACAATTAAAGGAAGTGGATGAACATGCTTCAAAGAAAAGCAAAGTTGTAAACAAAGAAGATATTGAAAGTGCACTCTTCGAAGCAACTGAAATACAAAAAAAAAATTAAAAAGGTTGCTAAGAAAGGAGTCAAACATGGAGTCCTACTGAAAAGGCTGTTGAGGTTGAACAGTTGCATCCACAAGAAATTGAAGGTGATCAAATATAAGGGGAAGCTTATGTTCATTAAATGTAAGTAGTACATACAAATTTTCCTCAATTAGCTAAACAATCAATTGACTTATTTCAAACTGCTGAGGATACATTATTACACTTAGTGGAAACTTTTAGAGGTCAATCTGAGGTACCTCCACCTGTTGCAAGAAAACCTACAATGTCATATGTAAGGAGGCCCAGAAAAGAGAAGGTACACCCAGACTTCAAAAGAATTCAAGATTATTTTCAAGGGATGTTTGGATTCTACAAAAAGCAAAATCCTGTAAAACAGCCCATGACATGTTTTGAGGAATGGGTGTTTGATACTTTTCGGGTTGAGAATCTATTTGCACTGATTGATACATCAGAATTGGAAGCGAGGATTCTTGAACTTACTGATAATGGTAGAAAGAAAGGGAAGATACTTTTCAGAGACCTCAAGTACAAGCCATTTAGTGATTCTGATGATTCGTATGATTCTGATTATGATCATCCTACACATCTAGGATAGACAAGTGGTGTTTTAAAAGAAAGAACACACCAGTGTCTGGAAGAGACATGTCTACTGAGAAGGAAAAAAACAACCTGCTGAGGACCCTAACAGACTATTGAGGGTCAATAGGCTGCTGATGGAACTGTAGGAGTAGAATCTGTCATTTTTCACAAAAACATAATCTTAGAAGATGAGGATGAGTTGGTGAATGTTTTTGCAGCTGGTTCAGAGGCTGAACATGAAAAGATAACCATTCTGGGTTGTGATGCTTTTGGTGATTCTGATGAGGTAGCAAGAAATGAACATATAGATGTTGTCTTAGAAGAATCTGTTCAATTTCAAGATAGAATCAACATAGATGGTGGTTTGGTTGATGTATTTGCATATTTGGAAGTAATAGCTGAACAAGAAGTTGTTTTAGAAGAGAACATGGCAGTTTTTCCTGCCATTGAACCTATTCCAGTAGTTGTAATTCTTGATACACCAATTGAGCCAAATCGTGTAACTTCTTACTCTCACAAGAACCACAATAAAGAGAAATTGAATCTAATACTCTCACACTTGCTGAGATTCAACTTTCGGATGAAGATAAGGTTCAGCAGGCTGAGTTACAAAAAACTGTTGAACAAAAGACGGAACCGGTGGTTAAACAGGCTAAAGATCTGACAGCTTCTGAACAAAGGTTGGAATAGACTGGAGAGAAAGTACAAGTTGTTGATAATGTTCCTGAACAATCTCGGGAGGAACAACTTGTTGATTATGGTGATAGTGAAGTGCAAAAAGTTGGTGTTGATGATCTTGGCTTAGATGCAGATTGTCCAGAACCTTTTGAATGGGACAGAAATCTTGCCATGGTTGTCAGACAACCAAGATTTGATGATGAGGATAGAGCTGCTGAGAATATAACAGGTGATGCACAAGACATACTGGCATACATAATAGATGAGTTAAGGGCTGTTAGAGAGGACATCACTCTGCTGAGAGCAATTGAGCAAATATTTGAAAATCTCATCATTCTGGTAGAAAACAGAGCAAGGACAACTGAGACATATGCTTCAAATATCACTTATCTACAGACGAGATGTGTTGATATCCATCATGAAGTAATTAAGTTACTCACAAATAGTTCCCAAAGGGACAATAACATCACTAAGCAAATGACTAAGCTTCATGAAAAAGGGATAAACTCAGTACAAATTCTCAATCCACATCTATCGATCCTATGTATTTGGAGAGATTAAATCTGCTGGAAGAGACTTTGCAATCCAGAATTAATTCAGTTGACACAAGAATAGAAATCATGAAGGGATAGGTTTATAATCTTGTATCTACTAAAGAAGGAATTTTGACCCTGCTGGACCGTTTTATTGATGATGTCAATAAGGGGGAAGAGGCATAGACATCAGAAGCAAAAGAAGCTGCAAGAGTTTATCAGAAGAGGAAATATGAAGCTGAGCTTGCTGCACTAAGAATCTATACACCTGGTAGAGGTGAACTAACTGATGATTTACTGAAAGAGTTTACACGTTCTTACAATGCAAGAATAAGACCCTACATAGACATGGCATTTTTAGAAGGGAGGAATTCATTTATGGCATTAAAACTTTGGGAAGTAAGAGTCAGATCAATGAGATCCACAAGAGATAGTGGAAGAGGTGGAAAAGGCTAGTCTGTTAGACAAAGTCAAGAAGGAATATCAGCAAAGGACTCCTTAAATGAATTCAAAGGACTTTACATACAAGGAGCTATCAATTTTCAGGGAGTTAGGATGACTGTACCTGAAGCATAGAATTGGTGGAAGATGCAAAATACTTGGATTGATTTCTCGGGAATTAAAAATCAGTGGATTGTTGATCTACATAGACAAATCAAGGAGTACTGACCGAGAAGAGATCAAGAGAAACATTAAACAAGGAGACATTACTTTTTGCTGAATTTAGTTGTAATAATTTTCTACAAATTTGAACTGCAAGGATATATTTATATAATTGAAATTTGTTCTGTTTTTATTGTTTTTATCTTTTTGCTGTAAGGAGGGTTTTGGCATCATCGCTAAAAAGAGGGAAATTGTTAGAATGATGAGTGCCAGAATAGCTGTTATAGGGAAAATGATAATAGATGTGTAGAATGAATGTATAGGTTTACTAGAGATCTTTGTATAGGTTTAATCAAACAAGCACTGTAAAGAGGTCAGCTGACTTGGTCGGCAGACCTATCAAGTTTAGGTTTCAGTAGAGTGTCTAGACTTGCTGAAGACTGAAGACTGAGGGCTCAAACTCAGTATTGAAAAATAAAGGCTAAGGGTTCAAACATAGTAATGAAGACTTATAATCAAAGGATATGGGATCTAAATTACGTACGACTATGATGGCCTAAACTGATCACATATGCCTTGTATAGAAGGTCTAAGTTCCCAAAAAGGACATGTGATGAATGGGACTTAGTTATGGTTAAAATAGTGTACTCTAACTTCACAATTTAAAGTTAGATGAGAAGCAGTCAGCAGAGTGTTCAGTCAAGAACATAGCAGATCTAAGTTAGCTGACCTATGTACATCTCAGCACACTCTCAAAGCAACTATCAACAGAGTATACATGAGTTAATTTAATCCTTTTAAAGGATTATTTTTGAAGATTAAATGAATAAGGATGGATTTCAAGGATTGGATTATTCAGTCAATCAATGTGAAGATTAAAGAGGTGTTACAAGGAGTTCAGAGCCAAAACAAATGGAGAATAATCATTGGATGACAGACAGACTGTCAGAAGGACACTGATCATGTCAGAATGTACAATAGAGGGAATTTCAGGGAATAATCAGAAAAATCCAACAACGGTCAGATTCAAATTTCAAATTCAAACGTTGGATTTTACCTCTAAAAAGAATACCCTTAGAACTAGAATTACCACCAAACCTACAAGCAATAAAGAGCGTAATACCCTGCTTAATTGTGCTTACACACTAATCCAGAATTTCTTCAAGTATTCCTGATTTTCGTATACACACGTGGAGAACTTGAGCTGTTGATCTTTCCACTCTTATCAAAAGCTTGCTGAAGCTGAATCACTTTCTTGATTCAAACCTTTTATTTTTCAAATAAACATGAAGACAGAGAAGCACTACTGAAGTGTCAAGAACTATTGTTTGTGGTGCTGCTGGTGATGAGGGAATCCTACCCTTCAAGGACAAGTGGAGTACTTAGGAGCAGCAATCCTACCTATTCTGATTATTCTGTTTGTGAAGCCATAGTTATTTGTTAAGGACAAACAACATAGGGATTTTGTAACTACAATCTTAAAAGACTAGTGAATTTCCTCCAACATCACATGAGTAGAGTGGACTGACAGGAATACACCACCTGGAACCACTAGAAATCCTGCTCTACTTAACTTACTTCATTTACTTTTTGCATTTGTATTTGATGCATTCACAACAGCATCTATCTGCTGAATTGATACTGATTTTACACACTATACTACTCAGTATCTTATACTTAGTATCATCTTTTAAAAAACAAGTAAAAAAGGCTTTAATATTATTCTGTTGCACCAGACTCAGCAGACTGATATTCAGCAGACATTAAGTCAGCTGATCTATTTTAAACTCTGAAAAGTTTTTTTAAGCATTATGTTTATCCACCCCCCCCCCTCTAAACCTAAACAAAGCCCTTATAGGGACGAACATTTATGAAGAATGTGTGAATAAGAAGAATGTAAATGTATGAGAAATATGTCGACAAATTGGTAGAGGTTGTCTGCTTTTTGTTTTATTATATATCATTTACAGGGAAAATTACCCTATTTATAGGGTTAGGAGATGACAATTACAAGGGTGATAAAGGTAAATAATAAACGTGGCTGACGTGGCGCTCTCTTATTGGGCGGATGTCAATATAACTGTCGCGGATTGTTAGTAGCTTGTAACCATCGCTCTTTAACTCATGTTTTCTGTTTAGCGGGCTTGGTCTAAGTTGAATCAGACTGTCGACCAAAAGGGTGAGTAGGTTGCCCACCAGTCTCCTTGCCGCTGTAAAAGGCGGGTTGGAGGTTTTGCAGATCGAAGCTCTTATGCCTTGCCATGATAAATATCGTTAAGGCATTAGGCGAGCTAGAAGTAATCCCGGTCCAGCATGGCTTATGAAGATGCGGACTATGTGGGCCGAGGACCTTGTGATGTAGGCCTAGAATTTAAATAAGAGCCCGATTGATCACCCGCGGGCTCTCTGTGTGGTGGCATATCAATTTCCCTCTACTCATTGACTTATTCATGGTGCACATGAATGTCCGGGAGTAAAGTTGTAAGGCGACTTGATTTACCGTGTGCCGTTGTGCTTAATAACGAAGTGCCGAATAGTGTAATGCTCAAAGTGATTGGCTTAATAGCGACATGCTTGATACTGAAGTGCTGAATGGCGAGATGCTCTATAGAGACTGGCTTAATAGAGACGTGCTTAGCAGCGGGATGCTCAAAGCGACCGGCACCATAGTGATGGGCTTAATAGCGACCTGTTGAATAGTGTTGTGCTTGATAGGACCAGGCTTGGTAACATCAGACACGGTAGCACTGTGCTAAATAGCGAACATGCGGATCGTGTCGTGGACAATTTGCAGGCAAGCTGGATTGTATCGGGCTGAATAGCGACCGAGCTGCAAGGAGGCAAGCAAGCTGAACAGCGTTTGTCTCGGTTTCATTGGGTGTAATAGCGATGGACTATAATTGAAAACCGTTGCTTTGTCCACGTTTCGAAAGGAGGCGAGGCATTTTCCTCGGTACCCGTAAGTAAAGATGACGACTATGCAAAAAAGTGATGGGTTGCGTCTTATCGATAGGTTAGCGTGTTTCGAAAAACGAGAAGTGCCATTATTTCTCTTGGGTGCCGAGGCGTCATAGTTGTTCACCCGTCCTCTATGTAATGTCCATTACCACGACTCATACGATGGACATTACATAAATATGAAGGGGTGTTTCTTGGTGTTCTTGACGAAATTGTTTGTAACTTTTAATTGTAAGTCATTTGTTATACTGTAACTAATATCAATAAAAGAATCTCTAATCATTGGGGAAGATTGAAATCCAAATTTCCAAACATGGTACATTATTGACTACTCAGTTGGGGTGCTTTATACCTTGAGTAGGAAGTTGTCTGCACCTTGTGTTCTTTACTTTTTGTCTTGTTACGTCGACTAATTGGATTGATTAGATTTTATTACTTTGTATTAAACATAGAACCAACTCAATGTTCATCAGAACTTATCACTTCCGGTTCTTATCTTCATTAAATGATTAGAACACTTAGCACAATCATAAATGAAAATGAAAAGAGGAAGTGTTTGGAAAAAACCATTCACCCCTCTCTAGTTTACATTATTGTTAACATTGATCCTATCAATTTTGACATCATAAAATGATATATTAAATATATAGGTGTCCTATAAATATGTCACAATGTAATATAAATATCTCATGATAATACTTTATAATGTATGTACTGTACAAATACATTACACTATGTATCATCACATGATATAAAAATATCAACGTAACAGTCCAAATACAAATATAACTACAGAAGTGAAAATAATTATTGTGCCTTGAACTACAAGTCATATACTTCAATGGAACTATTAAAACACATCTATATCACATAAATCACAGATATAGCAAACAATCAAACATATACAATATGTGACGTATCATGAATAGTTATCATCATAGATGTATTTGTAAGAAATCAAACAATTACTCAATCCATTTCCGTATCGGCGGTTAGTTTTTGCATTTTTTAGTAACTTTAGTCTAAGCTACTTTTTTTTCCTTAAAAAAATAAAGATAAAATTAAAAATAAAAAAATAAAAAAATTTAAGCTACTTTTTTTTTAAAGAGAATTTAAGCTACTCTTATTTTCATGTTTTTTTCCAACCAGCATGCCAAATATTTAAAAGGCAGAATCCGTGTAGCACAACCAGTCTCTTTTACCATCCTTTTCAATACTATTCCTTTCTTAGGCTCTTTTAAAAGAAGGCAATGAAGTATTGTTTGGGAGAGGAAAAAAGAGGTTTAGAGGGTAGGGATTGGTGTTGGAAGTGGTCATGTAATGGTGTGCTTATAGGTGGAAATGAAATTGGAATCGACCACTTCCTATAAGCTCTAAATGAAATTGACGATGCTGAAAATTGTCTAATAATAACTTTAGGGCCTGTTTTCCTACTGACAACCAATCCAGATCCACGACTATTGAAAAATGTAAAGAGAGGGTAGTTTTGTGATAGTTTAGACTGAACCCGAGATGTTGTATTTTAAGCTGTTTACATATCCTGCGAATGTTCAGGAATCAAATCTCTCGTAGTTTCTTAGGGTTTGTGTATATAGGGGCCTTGTGACCTAGGCATGCCTGTGCTGTGTCCATGATAGAGTCTAAGTTCGTTTTCCCTAAGGAACGGATAATTACGGTTTAATCTCCTTGATTGTAAGCGATATTCACGATAATTTAACTATATGATCAGAGCCTTTATGGCTTAGGATTCTATCCATATCTATACAATAGGCACAAATGGGCTAAGTAAAAGGGGTAGCTCAGGTCGACCTGTGCCTAGCCCCCAAGAGTGTTAAGGCCGATCTGCATTGGCTCAGCTCCATTATGCCCTGACCGACCTGCTGTGGGCGGAGGAGTGAGCTAGGGCGACCTCCCACCAGGAGTGCCGATCTACCTTTAGGCTTTAGGGTGGGGCTCCTAGCCCATAGAGCTATACTTTTTATATCCCATTTAGTGTTGGGTTAACTACTAGGATGACACGTGGCTGAGTTCTAATCCGACCTCCGTCAGAAGCCCCCAGATCTAACCGAGCTCTTGGGGTCAGTGCTGATTTGTCGTGTTTCGGTTTGGTTATCCTAAATTGTAAATTTTTTGTCTTAGACTGTCAGCTGTCAGAGTGCCATCATAACGCTCTTACAACTGATTCAATATTCGAGGCATTACTATCCACTCGTTTGAAATGGACGGTTTCTCGAGAACATGTTTGGGGGTTATAACCCCCGTCATATCAGACGTTCTTTATTATTGTTGTCATTAAAATACAAGATTGAGGTCATCTTGCCAACTGCCTTTTCCTTTATTCCTCAGAATATTAGCTAGTAATTCACTTACATTTACTCTTATCTATTTTGTTGTAGTTAATTCGCTAGTTCTATAAACGAATTGCTTCATTACATCGTAACCCTAGAGGTTAAGATGGCCGCCGTAGGTAGTGATGGCATAAATTCCATCCTAGACCAGGATGATTTGGACGAGATCCGTGAGACATACGAGATAAACGGAGAGAGGTATGACCTTATGCTCCCCTCAGACCCCCACAATTTTTCCCACCACCCGCCGGAGGGGTACTGCACCATTAACCAGGAACGCTTTGAAGTGGGTCTTAGGCTTCCCTTATGTCCGGCCTACAGAGGTATGCTTTCTTATTATGGCCTAGGGACTTCCCAGATAGCCCCTAATGGTATTATGGCTATCTTACGATTTTCCATTTGGTGCCGATTGCTTGGCATCAAATTTTCAGTATGGTTGTTTAGGTATTTTTACCATCACAAGGGGGTGAGGGATAATCCTAGATAATACTACTTCTCTCATCGAACTGGACCTTTAAAGGATGTTCCCATCATCACCAAAGGGAAAACTTCCAACAAACGGTGGAAGGAGCGGTTATTTTTTATCAGTCACGAGGATCACCCGGAGCTCAGTCATTGGAATCCGAAAGAGCTACCCAAGGATGTCCGCCCTACTATTAGCCAAGAACTTTTGGAAGGCATTCAAGAATGATGCTACTCCGCGGAGGTCGTGGACTTTTTCAAAGAGCTATTCATCTTTGCTCGGCTAGAGGATGAGGGACCTAGCCCTTATGTGCCCCTCACAGACGAAGATTGGGAAATGTGTAGGATTTCCTCTATTTCATTTATGCTCTTACTTCACAGCTGTGCTTGATTTTGGCTAACTGTGCCTTTGTCTGTTTGAAGTGGCGGACTTTGCAACTTTATTGGATCGTATGGTTGATGAAGAGGCTGAGCCCGAGCCTGAGCCAAGAGACCGAAAGAACTATTAGTATGTATCCAACTGACCCTAATCTTGATGATGCCGTAGCCCAACCTTCGGCTGGTCTTACAGATGATGTGGTGATTCCAAATACCTCTCCCGTTTGAGTGGATGATGACTTGACATCCCTGGGCAGCTTTAGCCCAGAGGGAGAACCAGTCCTTCAACTTCCACGCCGATGCCAAAATGAAGTGACCCCTTTGGAGGGGAGATCGGGAAAGAGGAGCATATCTACAGCTATCCCTAATGACACTCAAGATCAGTCTCAAGAGAAAAAAGGCATTGCAACTAAATAGAAGCGCACCATTGACATGACCGATGGTGAACTAGCCACTGCTGGCCTTGGCCCCATGGAATATGTAAGTTGTTACTTTATTTTTGGGTCTTGCACCTTCACTTGTTAGCGTCTTTGTTCAAATCTTTTTTGCGTTACGATGCAGCGGACCTGGGTCAGTCCTGAAGCTTTCCAACGACTGGCTAACTGTGCAGTCAAGACTTGAAGCTTGGAGAAGAAGACCACCGATCTCCGTGCAGATCGGGAAAGGCTCAATGGCTCCATTGATTCTACATAGAAGGAGAACGCTGACCTCAAAAGGAAACTTCAAGATCAAGAGGCGGAGCTAAAGGATAGGGCAGACAAGTATGCTATCAGTTTACACGTCTCCATGGATCAACACTCTCAAGAGATGGCTGAGCTAGGGTCGGCCATTGTTGAAATAGTTTCCTAAACCCAATCGGGTTGGACAGGATCCGACCGGGTCGGATCATTTCTACTATTTCTTTATGTTTATACATATATTAAATGGCTTTTCTGTTCTCATATATTTGTTCTTATAAAGAACCAATTATGAATTGTTATATGATAACGTCCTTAGTATTAAAGTGTTTTAGAGAACCCATGATAGACGATTATGGTTGATGAGAACTCTAATAACTTTAATAAGTTTGATACTTAAATGTCTCTAGGATGATGTACTATTAAACAAGACATTGATAGTATGAACATGCTAGCACGTACTAGATATGTTATGTCCTTAAGGGCAGGGATAGATCTTGTCTATCGAAGTGTGGAGACACTTGGACGGTACGTGGACGTGTATTAGAGAATGCGTACGTTAGACTTACCCACTTATGCTGTTAAGTGTCACACTATGTGGTGGTTGTGTAATTATCCTTAGGACCGGTGTCTACATGGAATCACGGTGTGCCTTTTCATACTTTTACACTATTGAGGTTTCCCCTAGCCATGGGGCGATCATGCGGTAGTGAATGGGTGTGATACTAAAGAATGTGGAGTATACATGTATGGTCGTCCGGAAATTGGGTACCTATCAGTCGGGGTGAATATCCGAAAGGGCCTTCTTATAAGGAATGTCTTACTCTCGTGAATCTTTTCCAAGTGGAAGTAAATGAGTTACTTCGAGAGAGCATGATATGCAGATTATAAGATACGGTCGTTGATGTTTGACACTAGACGTACGACCGTATGGATATTATTATAGCGATAGGATTCTATTTACACGGTAACAGTTTCACATGAAATGTAGTAGTCATTAAATTTGACTCTTCCGATTATTGGGGGTCACGCTGTCTTGCTAGACGCTATCCCGTGATCGTTAGGCATGAAGGGCATTTTCGTAATTTGCACTTTGTGTCTACGGCCAACATATTCGGAAGCCTAACGGGTCACACACAAATGAACATCAAGCCGGATTAAAATGTGATTATTGTTGATAACCAAATAAGGAAAAAATATATCTCATACCTATAAAGGTTATAGTGGTAAATGAATATGGTGGTATTTATTTATTATGAATAAATATAATACAAGATATTAATTATATTGATTAATTAAATATACACGTAATGAATGTGTATTTAGAAATATATATATGTATATATATATATATATATATGATATACATGTATTTTGCAAATTAATTAATCGTAGTATTATATTAATTAAGGAAAATCTAACTTCCCAAAATAGTGGGAAGGGGACGCCATTTTCAAAGAATATTGGATACATTTGAATTGTGCAATTTATTAATAAGATTACCATAATATTAATATTGGATGTTAATTGACTTTTGGAAAAATAGATTTATGGTAATAAGATAAAGATATATTCAATATAAGATATCGTCAAAGTATATCTTCGGAAAATTATTTAATATAAGATATTCAATATTAATAAGATAAATCGATAAAAGGGATTTTCCTTATTTTATTGGGAAAATGTTTTCTATTTCCTCAATCTACAAGGAAGCTTCTCCCAATCAGATTGGGATATGGAAGTGGCGCCCCAACACCTATTTAAGGGAGGGCTGGCTAGCTCTTTTGTACAACACAATTCAAGAGCTAATAGTACTTGTGAAAAATTAGAGAGCTTCTTAGAGAGATTTATGAGAGAGAGAGAGAAAAAAGTCTAGCAACCGAGTTTTTCTGTTAGCAATCCATTATTGGATTCCGGCGGGCTGTTCGTGTAGGTCACCCGTAGTGGCCGAACGCTTGGGCAGCTCCGTGCATCACTACTCTCCTTAGACTGTCAAAGCGTCGATCTTTTAGATCAACCAAGGTAACCATCGCCTACCAGCTTAATAGTTTATTGCTTAAACGAAGTCGATCCTGCAAATAAAATTTTGAATTTCGCTGCGTTCCCGCATAGATTTCCTAACAGTGTTAGTAGAACGAGCTTCGAGCTTAAGCAATAAGAACTAATTAATTTGCGTAGAAATTAATCGATAGATTCAAGATCTAGATTCGCGATATCGGAAAGAGAAAAAATAAATAATTTTCGGGTAGGGAGCTCGGCCGACTGGCGGAGGCTCCCTACCTTGCTGCGGGCGCCAGCAGCGGTGCCCCTAGGGTGTTGCCGTCGGCTGGTAGTCTCGTGGCGGTCCCGATTTTGTTTTTCGTTTTGCGATATTTATTGTGCATTGATATCTCATTTGTTTAGTTGTGTCATGTGACTAAGCAATGATTCAAATATTTTGGGCCATTGGGATGCCACATGGCCTTAAAATAATAATGGCATTTCCAAACATTGTTTGGAATAGGCCTAGGCCATTTTCAAATAATTGATTTGGAATAAAAGGCCTAGGCCTAGGACACTTTCAAAATTTTGACTTTGGAAATTCGCCAGGCAAATCAACGAAAATATTGGCCTTTCAAAATTTTGTTTGGAATAGGCCCAGGCCCTTTACAAATTTTTGATTTGGGAAAATGCCTAGGCCTAGGCCACTTTCAAAATTTTAATTTTGGAAAGTGGCCAAGCAGTCAACCAAATTTTGTGAGAAAATATATCTTTTGGTTTAGGTAACAAAATGCAACCCTTTTGATTAAGAACCAAACGGAAAGGAAACAAAAGAGACCTTTGAATTTTGATTTTAATTTTGAAAAGTTCCAAGTTAATAAAATTAAAATTAAAAACGATTTAAAGTTAAATGTTAATTATTTTTCTGATTTAAATCATTAAATTAATTAAAAGTTAATTGATTGTTTATGTGATAAAATAAGACGCATAAGTAGTTAAATATTGAATTGATCTTTTTCATAAGATATAATTGTATGGATTTTAATTTTAATTTCTTTTGGATTTTAAAAATTGTTCTAGGCCGTTATGAAGAACGTGACCTAGTTTATTTTCTGCATTATCCCATTCCCGTTAGCTCTCCCTATGTGTGGTGGGTGCATTTATTTTATTAGATAAAATTTATGTAACAAGAATGGAGTGGAAGATGAAGACCAAAGAAAGACAAAAATTAAAGATCTTATTGGAGAATGGAGCATTGAAGATCATATTGGAGGTTGCAGCTATCTTTAGATTGTATCCGCGGTTTCGTCAGTTTGTATACGAAACCGCACCTTAGAAAAAATCCATGATCATACCGGTTACTTTACGCATTTATTTCTTTTGTGCTTGTATTTATTTTTTATTATACGATAGATGCATAACTAGGCACAATCTAGATGAATGTGTAGGATGTATGTCTATAGAGATAGATATAAATGATCAAACCATAATTAAAATTAATTAAGTGAATTAATTTACATAAATACTTCCACCACAAAAGAATCAAGTCGAAATTGCCTCCCCATATTATAATGACGGTGAAGAACCCTTATTCGGATCGAACTCATCAGCCAAAGCAGGGGGTTGACCTACCTCGGGTATATCGTCATTATTGAGATATGATCTATGAGATCTCACTAATACTAGGGTTATGACTTGACTAAGAATTCTCTCAGCACCAGCCAACGCGGGGTCGTTTGGATTTTAGAGGCAAGGGTTTGACTATTTTATAACATGAAAATTGTCAAAGTGTTGACTAGTCAAACAACAAGAGTCGTATAAGATACATTTGACAAAGAGTTTTCTACCTATTAGACTATTTTCGGCCCACCAGCCAAAACAGGGGGTCGCGGTAGTTTAATGGGATCTTGTCCACTAAAGAATTTCAAAAAATTCTTGAAAGTCAATAGGGAGTAGATGACTAGTGGAAGCAAAATCATAAACCGAAAGACAATATTTTATTTGGCATGTATAAACAACAAGACCCTTTTATCTTTATTTCAATGTCGTAGTTTTTAGCAAACTCTTATGTTTATGTTTTTATTCTCGATTAGTAAAAACAAATTATAACTGTTACATTAATGTTCTCAAATATGGTTAAGTAATTTTAATCCTTTTAAAGTAAGCAATGACACGAGCAACCCCGTTATAATAGTTAGAGACACTAAGACTACATATTTGATGGAGTGCTCCAAGACTTTAATTATCAGAAGCTCGTGAAATGATTAAATCACATGAAATATGTTTCAACGAATTAATCGTATATTGGATACGATCAAATATGATCATTCAGTCATACGATGACAATTAATTCAAACGTTGGATAAGAATGACAACATCGAATTTTTGAAAGGTTGTTTTCAAAATTGTAAGATTTAAGTATCGACTTATTTCTTTAATCATTGCTTGAAGGTTAATTAAATAGTTAATGTTTTGAATATGATTCAAAAGGTAAAATAAACCATTTAATAAACTTTAGATTTTCTGTATGAAAGGAAATTAAAGACACTGCTCTTGTGATCTTTCTTAAGTCTTATGAAGACTACTCTTACAAATATTTGCAAGTGCTGAAAGGATTAAAATAGAAAGTTAGGGCATGTGCTTAAATAAGAGAACTTATTGAAGTCTCTATTTTAGAAAAGCACATTGAGATAAATCTATCTAAACTTAAGTCAAATCTTGGATATATGATATCCTACGAGTATGATTAAATTAGAAAGATTGAATACAGATTCGAAAGGTGGAGCAAACTTTTTAACACTTACCATGTTCTGAATCTAGTAAACTGATAAGGGAACTAATGTTATTTTGTTCCGGTTCTTATGAAGAACATATTTTCAGCTATACGCTAGAATTTAATGGTCAAATTCAATTGTAAGGAATAAACGTTATTCCGATAAAGTTGAAAGGTCACTCAATCTAACAAACTAGATTGATGTCACTATATAGTTGATATAGGTGAAAAATCTCAACTAAATGTTTGCATGGCTGTTATCCTTGATAATTGTGGTTGTTATAGACATAGACTCCATGGTAGGGAAGCATGTAATCAAACGTCATTCTGATGATGCTGAACCATATGATTATGAATCATGTGGGTTATACGTATCTCATCCAAAGAGGACTATAATACCCTTTAATGAAAATGGTTATAAAATCTCGAAAATTGACTAGAGCCTAAACATATTGATGTTTGTTGGCTTATGACAATTTATACCATAAATAATTGTTTATCAATCTCTTGGACTATTTTAGAAATAGTTGAAAGTACTTATTGTTATACGACAATTTGGAAAGCCCGAAAAGGTCGAGCTAATATGAATATGAGATTTATGAGCTACTTAGGAATTAATCTTCAATTGGATTGAAGTAATTAATACCTGAAGGGTGTTTCAGAAGTTGTCTGAAAAGGAATAAGATTCCCCCTTGAAGGATACAATTTTTGGATACGCAATCAGATTGTGCTTCTAAAATGAAAACTACACTCCATATGATAAAGGTGTGATGTAAACCATGCAAAGTATCCCTTACCTATTTCGGAATTGTGCCCTTATACATACACTTAACCGATTTCCAAAGTATAAATGTTAAATAAATTCCATAATAACATGGAAGAGGATAATGTCGAATCTATCTGAACCGATGATTTGAAGTTGTCATAGGCAAAGTCAGAAAGGCTCGGAGCCTAGTACAGCATATGAAACTTTATGGAATATCTTAGCAAGTACGCTAGATAATGTTTACTTATCCTCAGAGCAAAGGTGTTTGTCTCCAAACATGCTGTCTTCTAGAGAAAGTGTTTCTTCCAAAAGAAATAATGGGAGCAATTTAGATCTCAAAAGAGTTTGAGAACCAAAAAGATATATTCAACCACTGGAAAATAAGCAAACTCCGCATAGCGATGAGGTGTAGAACACTGCTCAGTGCACACAAAAGTTCTGTAAGTCTGTGGATAGCCTTAAGCCGGAAAAGGCTGCCGGTATGTTCATCTTGAAGAATGAATATCTCACGACTTATGAAGGAACGTTTGAAAGGCAAGTTTGAGAGATATGACCAGGAGCCATAATATCTCAATTAGATTCCATCAGTGACAACTAGGTTGTGAACCTAGTCTGTCTCACCTAGAGGGAATGTCCTTGAAAGGCTGACATGGATAGTAATATGATTACCATAAGGCTGTAGTGACGTCTGAAGGATATGGGATGTAAACCTTGTAATTATCTTTATGCCGCCAGCTGAGCCCAGTTCTATTCAGATAGTGCTTGTTGTAGCTGCGTATTATGGCTATATATAGTGTTGAAGATGTTGGACCAACAACTTGATGTTCATAGACGATAACATGATATGTGAGCCTATGAGATCCATTTATGGACTCAAACAAGTTTCTCTAAATGATTTCTTTGTTTGATAATCAAAGGAGTTTGATTTAGTCAAAAGAAATGATAAGCCCAATGTGCAAGATGGATAGTGGGAGTGTGTTACAATTTTTGAGTAAGGTATTAGATATCTCTCTCAAGAATTATCACCCCTTGTCATAGTCAATTAATGTTTGGTAGTTCAAAGTCTTTACAAAAGCACTTGGATTAGCAGTTCGTATTTTCGGAAATAAGAATCTTTAATGATAGATTTAACTGTTGTTGGTTTATAGTTTACCTATATAGATATGATGCTAAAAGTGTTTAGCATGGATCACGACATAAGATACTGCTAGCCGGTGTTCTCAAGATCTATCTATGTTATAACGTTAGTCCTAAAGATAAGGTGAAAGATGATGCTTAAGGAGGTTTCCTTTTCTACAGCGATAGGAACCATCATAAAAGAAATGCCAGATGTTCATAGTCCATTAAGAGTCATGAGCAAGTATGAAAGTAAATCTGGTGAATGTCGAGAATATCCTTAAACAAGGTAAGGATTGTTACCTAGTCTATCGAAACATGGAATCAGATAAATATAATTATACAGACGTATATCCTGAGTCTTATGAAGGCGAGTGGGAGCTACGGTCTGGGTTTGCAGTCACTTTGATTAAGTGATACAGTGAGCTGGAAATGTTCTTGGCTATGGATCACTGTAAATTCTACAATTTAGCCATAACACAGTAGTGACTTGAAAGCATAGCAGGAGCAGTACATGGATCTGCAAGGTTCATTCCGAAACCTTGTGCGGTTATTCCACCTTTTATAGATAGTTGATATAGTAATTGGATTCATTGCTTGAAGCAAGGACCAGGGTCTCGTCAGAGATTAATGTGTGTGTTGAGACAGTTCCTTTTGACTTGGTCATTTGGAGCACGATATGAAGATAGTCTGAGTCCCCACGGATGGCGATCCTTTCATGGCTAGGGTTGGTTGCGAGTATTGCATGAGATTCTTGTGTTTCAACTTGGTCTCGTATGTACGAGCGATTGGTTTTAGGCCAAGTGGGAGATTGTTGAAATAGTGTCCTAAACCCAATCGGGTTGGACATGATCCAACCGGGTCAGATCATTTCTACTATTTCTTTATGTTTATACATATATTAAATGGCTTTTCTGTTGTCATATATTTGTTCTTTTAGAGAACCAATTATGAATTGTTATACGATAACGTCCTTAGAATTAAAATGTGATAGAGAAACCATGATAGATGATTAAGGTTGATGAGATCTATAATCACTTTAAAAAGTTTGATACTTAAATGTCTCTAGGCTGATGTACTATTAAACAGGGCATTGATAGTATGAACATGCTCGCACGTATTAGATGTCTTCTGTCTTTAAGGGCAGGGATAGATCTCGTCTATCGAAGTGTGGAGACACTTGGACTGTATGTAGACGTGTGTTAGAGAATGCATACGTTAGACTGACCCACTTACACTGTTTAGTGTCACACTATGGGCGGTTATGTAATTATCTTTGGGACCGGAGTCTACATGGCATCACGGTGTGGATTGTCATGCTTTGACATGATTGGGGTTTCCACTAGCCATGGGGCGGTCATGCGGTAGTGATTGGGTGTGATACGGAAGCATACGGAGTATACATGTATGGTTATCTGGAAATCAAGTACCCTGTCAGTAGTGGTGAATATCCGAAAAGGGCCTTCTTATAAGGAAAGTGTTACTGTCGTGAATCTTTGCAATGTGGAAGTAAATGAGTTACTTCGAGAGAGCATGATATCCAGATTATAAGATACGGTCGTTGATGTTTGCCACTAGACGTATGACCATATGGATATTATTACAGCGATATGATTCTATTTACACGGTAACTGTTTCACATGAAAGGTAGTAGTCATTGCATTTGACTCTTCCAATGATTGGGAGTCACGGTGTGTTGCTAGACGCTATCCGAAGCCTGAAAGGCATTTTCGTAATTTGCACTTTGTGTCTACGGCCAACATATTCCGAAGCCTATCGGGTCACACACATATGAACATCAAGCCGGATTAAAATGTGGTTATAGTTGATAACCAAATAAGGAAAGAATTTATCTCATACTATAAAAGTTATAGTGGTAAAATAATGTAGTGGTATTTATTTATTATGAATAAAAATAATACATGATATTAATTATGTTGATTAATTAAATATACACATAATGTATGTGAATATATATATATATATATATATATATATATATATATATATATATATATATATATATATATATATATATATATATATTTGATATACATATATTTTGCAAATTAATTAATCATAGTTTATATTAATTAAAGAAAATCTCAATTCCCAAAATAGTGGGGAAAGGGACGCTATTTTCAAAGTATATTGGATACATTTGAATTGTGTAATTTAATTAATAAGATTACCGTAATATTAATATTGGATATTAATTGAATTTTTGACAAATAGATTTATGGTAATAGGATTAAGATATATTTAATATAAGATATTGTCAATATATATCTTAGGAAAAAATATTTAATATAAGATATTGAATATTATTGAGATAATTCAATCAAAGGGATTTTACTTATTTCATTGAGAAAAAGTTTTCTCTTCCCTCAATCTAATAGGAAGCTTCTCCCAATCAGATTGGGATATGAAAGTGGCGTCCCAACACCTATTTAAGGGAGGCTTGGCTTGCTCTTTTGTACAACACAATTCCAAAAGCTAATGGTTCTTGTGAAAAATTAGAGAGCATCTTAGAGAGAGTTTTGAGAGAGAGAAAAATTCGGTCTAGCAACCGAGTTTTTCTAGTAGCAATCCATGATGGGATTCCGGCGGGTTATTCGTGTAGATCACCGGTAGAGGTCGAACGCTTGGGCGGCTCCGTGCATCACTACTCTCCTTAGACGGTCAAAGCGTCGATCTTTTAGATCGACCAAGGTAACCACCGTCTACTAGCTTAATTGTTTATTGCTTAAACGAAGTCGATCTTGGTAAAAAGGAAATAAATTTTTGAATTCCGTTGTGTTCCCGCATAGATTTCCTAACAGTTATAACCAAGCTCCTCAAGGAGAAGAACAATCTGGAGGCTACTATCCTAGGTCGGGTAGACAAGATCATTGAGGAGTACAAGGCTTCTTCTGAGTTTTCTCGGGCCTTGACGTTACTCCTTTCCCCTATGCTCAATCATGGCTATGCTATGGGGGTTGATGAGGCTAAAAATAAGTTTCTAGACCTTTCCGTAGACAGCCTGTCTAGCCGGGCATGAGGACTGTTTATGACAATCGTCTAAAGGACTTTATGGCAGGAGTGGACATTGTGTCCAAACATGGCCGTTCTTCAGCCTCCCATCGAGCACCTCCTCTTGCTACTGCCCCTCATGTTTACTTAGAGCAATCAATTATTTGGCGTGGTGGGGTATTCTGCCCCCAACATGTCATGCACTAACATATACTTTTTGGATGGCATGCTTGCATGTTTAGTGGTGTTTGAGCTGGTTTTGTTCATATCGGTTCGGAGTGTCTTAGATGCTCATTTAGTAAATTTTACTTAGACCTTTCATATATTTCTCAGTTCATCCTCCCAAGCTCTGTGTAACCGTCCTACTGACTTAGTGAATTTCATGAAGCCGGACCTACGGAACTCAGGGTTGAGTCCGACTTGCAGATCTCAACACTTAAGTATTTTTCTGAGTTTGTCCTGAGAATCTCAGTTCGCCAGTCCTGCTGACATAATAATTTGACTGAGTCCGGCCTATGGAACCCAGGTTTGAGTCTGAGCTACAGATCTCAACACTTAAGTATTTTTCTAACTTCATCATGTGAATCTCAATTTGTCAATCCTCATAACTTGGTAACTTGATTGAGTCCGACCTGCGGAACTCGGCGTTGTGTCCGACCTGCAGATCTCAACACATAAGTATTTTTCTGAGTTCTCCCTACGAATCTTAGTTTGTCAGTCTTGCTGACTTAGCAATTTGACTGAGTTCGACCTGCGGAACTCAGGGTTGAGTCCGACCTACAGATCTCAACACCTAAGTATTTTTATGAGTTCGTCTTGTGAATCTCAGTTTGTCAGTCCTACTGACTTAGTAATTTTACTGAGTCCTACATGCGGAACTCAGGGTTGAGTCTGACCTGAAGATCTCAACACTTCAGTTTTTTCTGAGTTCGTCCTGGGAAACTCAATTTGTCAATCTTACTGCCTTAGTAATTTGATAGAGTCCATCCTGCAAAACTAATTTCGTTTGTCCTACAGATTTTAATGTCTTGTGTAGACTTGTATGTATATACGTTTGTCCTGAAAATTTAATCAAAGCCATTCACATTGCATAAATATTAAAAACCAACATACGATTAAATTGGAAAAGGCACCCACCAAGTGTTAAAAGAATTCTATCAAGTGTACAACAACAATTGGGAATAAAAACAAAATAAATTATGAGTGCCCGAAACATGTCCTAGGCCGAATGCCTTTAGCTTTATTCGAGTCTGACATCTTTCACGAGCTTCTCAATTCAGCTCCACGACGTTCCTTTTAATTGTTGCCGCATAGAAACTCCCAACTGCTTTCACATCTCCTTTGATCTCCATCGAGCCTTCTGTGGTGTGGAACTTCAAACTAATATGCACTGGTGAGATCACTGCTGAGAGCTCGATCAATGATGGCCTTCAAATAATGTTGTTATATGCTGAGGGAGCTTTAATAACATTGTATTTACCATGAGTGTTTTTCTTCTGGGCTCTATGCCAAAGGTTGTTTCTAGCCTTATCATCCCTATTGGATGATTTGGTGGTCTAGCAAATCTGAATAGTGTTGCAGAAATAGGTATCAAATCAGCATCCCTCAACTTCATGATTGGAAGGCTGCATAATAAATGATGCTAACGGAGCTTCCGTTGTCGATGCAAATCCTCTTCATGAAATATTTGTGTACCACCGCTTGAATGACTAAGCCTTTGTTGTTAACTACCATCTTAGGATTAAATCCATCTTAGGATTATTGAATCTAAGGATCCATCTTAGGATCATTGAATCTCGCAGGTCAAGGATTATTTTCTACTTTCTTGGTAAATGGTGATGTGAGCGAAAGATCCGTGTATCATTTTCCCAACATGATATCCAGCTCAGCTCTCTCGGCTTCCATTGCTCAGGGGTTGAGTAAGTTCTTCCCTCGATTTGAGGAGGAAGATGGATGTTCATTCTTCTTGGCTCGTTTAGGCTTTGGAGAGGGATGAGGTAGCTCTTCCTGCTCATCCTCCTCCTCTAGATTCTCCTCCTCTGAACCCTCTTCTTCTTGATTTTCTTCCTGTAGATCTTCTTCCACTAGATCCTCTTCCTCTAGATCTTCATCTATTATTGCCGCTTCAAGAATGGCCTGTCTGGTACCGGAACCATAGCCACCAACCGATCTACCAATGCTTGGTGGGTGGAATTGAGGGAACTTACCTCCCCGCTCCCGATTATGATTGTTGGCGTTGGAGGCTGAGGTGCCTCCATCATCGGCATTAAGGCTATTTCCACATGTTGTCGTGTTGCCACCATGATGATATGTTAACAGAACCTTGAACATTGTTGTCCGTGGAAACCCTCATTCTAGTGCAAATTGACAATGCTGGAAATCGTCTAATAATAACTTTAGGGCCTAATTTCCTAATGACAACCAATCCAAGATCCACAACTATCAAAAAATTTAAGAAGATTGTAGTTTTGTGATGGTTTAGATTGAACCCGAGATGTTGTATCTCAAGCTGCATACGAATTGTGTGAATGTTCAGGAATCATGTCTCTCATAGTTCCTTAGGGTTTGTTTATATAGAGGCCTTATGCCCTAGGCATGCATGTTCCATGTCCATGTTGGAGTCTATTTTCGTGTTTCCTAAGGAACGGATAATTATGGTTTAATCTCCTTGATTGTAGTTGATAATCATGATAATTTAACTATATGATCAGAGCCTTTATGCCTTAGGATAATTTCATAGCTATATAATAGGCCCGTATGGGCTAAGAAAAAAGGGTAGCTCAGGTCGACCTGTGCCGAGCCCTCAAGAGTGTTAAGGACGATCCGCACGGGCTCAGCTCCATTATGCCCTGACCGACCTACAGTGAGTGGAGGAGTGAGCCAGGGCGACCTCTCACCTGGGGTGCCGATCTTCCTTTAGGCTTTAGGGTGGGGAACCTGGCCCTCAGAGCTGTACTTTTTCTAACCTATTTAGTGTTGGATCAACTACTAGGATGACACGTGGCTGAGTGCTAATCCAACCTCCGTTGGAAATACGTTTTTCATTACATTCCATCAAATTGGCGTGTTTGGAAGCACAGGAATGGAATTTGTTTTAATTCGAATGGAATGAAAATGGGTGATTCCATTCCATTAGAAAACCTATGGAATGACTGGAATGGAATGAAAAATAAACCCTAAAATAAAAAAATCATTACATAGCAAACCCACAAAATTATTCCAATTGCAACCTTCGACAAAAAATAAACACATCGGCTACTCCTCCGATAAAGGGACTATTGTTGTTGCTCCGGCGCCGACTGAAGGTGGTTCCAGAAATAAGAAGAGCAGCAGCGGGAGGTATAGCTTCGATTTGATGATTATTGTATCAATTTGCATGATTTTTCCACTATTTTGGAGTCGATTTTATTTTTAAATTTTGTGTTTTTCTTGTTTGTACTTCATAATGACTTTTATGATTTTAATACATCCACAACCACGGATATTTTCATTTCGTAATAACCATGAGTTGTCAAATATTCCAATTTTTTTAATGTTTGTGCAAACCTTTCTCCGATGCCTAACAACATTGCAATGCCAAAATCGCGAACACGTGCTACCATGTCATCATCCAATAGTACATTGCTTGGTTACATATAACAATATACTACAGTTACGGTACATTGCTTGGTTGCAGATCACAATGTATTACAGTTACATAATAAAATTTGAACCACATCCGCTTATAGTGGTAAGAGAATAGTTATTTGGTTTTTACTTTAAATTTGCTAGATAAGATCGTTTAGTTAATGTACAGCTGTTGTGAAATTTTGTTGTTGGTTTAATGATATAATAAAGAGCGTTTTGTTGAAAGAATAGACAAAAAGATTAGTATTAATTTGCATTCCGTTCCATCAAAAAATTGTTGCGCCGTCCTAACGGAATGGAAAAACCAATTCATTGCAATGCCAATAAACATTATAATGGAATAGAAATGATTCTTTCCATTGCCTACCAAACACAGTAATAGAATGATATCATTCCATTCCATTACATTCCATCAATCCAAACGAGTCATTAGAGATTCATACAGCTACTTCTAGAAGAAATATGTGCTGGGAACTTGGATGGATCACACCTTTATGGAGTCCACTAAATAAAAGAAAAATAATAATATGTCAAATATTATGTTGGTCTCTTGTAAAGGCTATGAACATGTTTAGACCGGGGGGGGGGGGGGGGGAATAATTTTGTTACATAAAACTTTTCTTTCTCAAATAATCTAGTACTAGAACTTGTGGCTCGTTTGGATTGATGGAATGTATTGGAATGGAATTCAATGGAATAGAATGATATCATTCTATTACTGCGTTTGGAGACAGTGGAATGAAATCGTTTCTTATTTCATGATTTATTTTTTTATTCAATTCCGGCCATTCCCTTGGATTTTGGATGGAATGAAAATCATCCAATTTCATTCCGTTGGAATGAAAACATATTCCATTCTTCCACTGCCAAACACGCCAAATTGGTGCAATGGAATGAAAATAGCATTTCATTCCATTCCATTTCCGCAATCCAAACGTGCCATTGAGTTATGATAACTGAGCTGTGATTAAGTCTGGTGACTGAATCAACAACTAAGTTAAATGCAGCGGAATAAATTAATATAATGCCTTTAAAGATCTAAATATCAGTTAGTCATATTAGTCTTTAAACTCTTTGAAGTATGATGTGTCAACTTCAGTTCACTGGTGCAATCTGAGTTGTGTTGAGCTAGATAATAAAATAACAATCTCAATCACGGATGTACAATACTATAAGTAAATATGTAAAATAAATAACACAAGGTTTATTGAGTTCCATGTGGTGTAATTCAGTCAATCATCTCTTGTCCTATGATGTTGGAGGAAATTCACTAAGTTTTTGAGCTAACGTTACGAGACACAAAGTAAATAACAATAGTCATTCCTTAATTGTTAGAAATAAAATTTAGAACTAAAATCAACAGCATGGTCTTATGTCAAAGATGTGTAGCACTATCTAAAGAACAGCTCATTGCCAAGTATAGTCAACCGTGAGAAAGAAGAGCTACTTTAACAATGGATTTATGGATGAAATTTGTTGCTGACTATAACCATGTCAAAATGAAATACAGGCACAAGACTTATGAAGAATCACTTGCCTAATAATCTTCATAATCAGAAGATGGCACAGCACAAGATGATCAAGATAATTGAAGAAAGACTTCAAATCAAAGATAAGAGAGAACAGCTGAAAGCTGATATTTCAGTATTCGAAGAATACTACAAAGATGAAAGACACCTCCCTAAGTTAGTTCTTTGGAGGAAGTGGAAAATTACAAGCCAAGAAGATTATCTCAGGACATTCAACCAAAAAGATACAAAGGTTGAAGAAGGATATCGTCTTCACGATAAGGAACAAGAGTTTATCAAAGTTACACAAAGAAATATTTAGATCCTATTTCAGTTATCATCAACTATGTAACTATTCTAGTTTTTGCAAACTTAATGAAATTCAGTTTCCAGTTTTACTTTGTTTTGCATTCTTATTATCATTAACCTTTTCTTTTAAGGAGGGTTTTGGCATCATCAAAAAGGGGGAAATTGTTGGAAATAAAATTTAGTTTTGATGATGATTCATATTATTTAGTTACTTATTTGTCTACACCCCATTGATGATGTGCTGAAACTAGTTGTTATAGTGAAAGGCTAAAAGAAGTCTAGAACTGAATGTATAGGTTTTACTAGTCTTATAATTGTATAGGTTATATCAGACAAGCACTGTAATAGATAGAGGTGTCGTAAAATTGAAAACTGGAAATCATCTAGATAACTGGAACTTGACATAAGACTGAAGATGTACACCTAAAACTGAAGTTATACTCAGAACTGAAGAAGGTAAGTTCGCTGAGGGACACAGACTTGGTTGACTTATGTAGAACTGAAGGCTGAGGGAACAAACTCAGTATTTGAAGAACTGAGGGACACAGACTCAGTTGTAGAAGATTGAAGAACGAGAGGGTACAAACTCGCTTATAAAGACTTTTAAGCCGAGACTCGTAAAGTTAGAATTCGGGTAAGTCTCGTGATCGCTCGAACCGACTTTATGGATCTTGAAAGAAGACCTAAAGTATCATAAGGACAATGGCATCTTAGATGATTTGTATAAGGAATGGTGTAATCGATGTTGTCACCTAAAATCGATAAATAGAGTACTACGTTTTGAAGAATAGTAAAAACTTAGTTAATGCACTAAGTCGGTTAACAAACTTAAAACCGATGCGGTCTCGGTAGAAAAGTGAACAAGACACTCAATTTTATAGTCAGCCATCCAAGCAACTGAAAGTACATTCGAACGATATAAATAGAGGATTTTTAAGATGAAGAACTGACATGTCAGAACGGTCACTGACACCTGACCCATGAAAATATAGACGTTGATACAATTCAAATTCAAGCAAGACGAACGTTGGACCTCACACTATAAATAAAGGACTTGGTATCAAGGATCAAACACCCAAATTAACAAGATTACAAGAATTTCTGTGCACAAGTCTAGTTCATTCGAATTGCTATCAATATATGCGCTCAACAAGATCATATGTAGATTTCTTCAATTGTTCAAGCTACATCGATCATATCCAGATTTTGACACTTTGAAGAACCACAAGCAAGAATCAAAGGTTTAGATTGTGAGCAATCCGGTCAAGGGTTTGCCAAGGACAGTTGTCATTTGCAGTCGGGTAGTCTGTGTTTGTGGTGGTAGCTGGTGAAGAGGCAACACAACCCTCTAAGGACCAGTGGTTCAAGCAGTTGAAGAGCAGAAATCCAACATGTTCTTTAGTTGTTTAAATAGTGACACTAAGGATTAGTCAAGGACTATCGTTTAGGACTTTTTGCAACAACGTACCTCAAGGAATTCTAGTGCAATTTTCCTCCTACATCACAGGGAAAGAGTGGACTGACAGGATTACACCACCTGGAACGATAATAATTATTGCTCTACTTACTTTATGCATTTACATTCTCGCTCGTTTTAATTGTTTATTTTGCATACTGAAACTGATTGTTAGAAGCATACACGAGTTCACAAACTGACATTCACCAGAATTCAGTTTTGCATACTCATCTTTTTCTTATAGAATCAACAAGATCCAGATAAAGGCTAAAACTTATCCGCTGCGAGTTGACTCAGTTTTGTTATGAGTTAGTTTGACTTAGACTCATCGTTGTCAGCTTAACTCCACACAAGATAAAATTGAACCTTAATTGTGATATTCTTGTTTTTGTTGACAAGTTTATTCCCCCTCTAAACTCGTGTTAGCCTTTCCAAGGGACCAAAAATTGGTATCGGAGCAGTGTTCTTTGACAAGCTATTGTTGAAAACTCACATGCTCTAATCATCTCCTCTAGTTGATCTCCTGAAAATGCTTAGTCTTTCAGTTTTCAGTTTTTGCATAATCCAGTTTTCATTCACTCACACAATGGATAACAATCAGTATGCCAGACAGATGCTAATGTGAAACATGGATAGATTTGATGAATACATACGTCCTTTGCAGGCCTTTCTAGCAGCTTCTCATGATGAGCTGATAGATGTACTCACTGATGGACCTATCCAGATCACTCACATGCAAACGGTCAATGGTGAACAAGTTAGAGTTCCAAAGCCCAAAAGCGATTGGACCAGTGATGACCGATAGAGAATGAACCTGAACAATGTTGCCATGGATATCAAACTCAGAACTCTTGACAGCAACATGTATCTGAAGGTCAAAGATTGCACCACTGCAAAAGAAATGTGGGAGAAACTTCAATTGGTTTGTGAAGGAACTGACTCCATCAAAGAAAATAAGATCTCAGTGGTAAAACAAAGTACAACTGGAAATTGGATTTCATTAAGTTTACAAAAACTGGAATAGTTACACAGTTGATAATTACTGAAATAAGATCTAAACATTTCTTTGTGTAACTTTGATAAACTTATATTCCTTATCGTGAAGACGATATCCTTCTTCAATCTTTGTATCTTCTTTGTTGAATGTCCTGAGATATTCTACTTGGCTTTTAAGTTTCCACTTCCTCCAAAGAACTAACATAGGGAGGTGTCTTTCATCTTTGTAGTATTCTTCAAATTCTGAAATATCAGATTTCAGCTGTTCTCTCTTATCTTTGATTTGAAGTCTTTCTTCAACTCACTTTATCTTCTTGTGATGTGCCATCTTCAGATTATGAAAAACATCAGATAAGAAAGAGGCAAGTGATTCTTCATAAGTCTTGTGCCTGTATTTCGTTTTGACATGGTTATATGAGCAACAAATTTCATCAATAGATCCATTGTCAGAGTAGCTCTTATTTCTCTGGGTTGACTGTACTTGCAAATGAGATGTTCTTCAAATAGTTCTAAAACATCTTTGACATAAGGACCTGCTGCTGATTTTAGTTCTACCAACTCAGCTTCAAGCTTCCATTTTTCTTCACTTGTGTTAGCCTTTCCATAGCTTCACAATCTTCGAGCCTTAGTCCATGATAGGTAGAATTGTTATGTCACTAAGTTTGCTCCACTGGTCCTTGAAGGGTAGTATTTCCTCTTCACCAGCTCCACCACAAACAAAGTCTTCTTGACTGCACCTCAATTGTCATTCACACCTTCTCGATGTTTCACAGCCTAACCTTTGATAAAATCAAAGTTGAGACTTGAATCAAGTGAATGATTAAACTTACGTGAGCTTCTTCTTCTCGATGTATATAATTAGCACAGTGAGCTTTGTTTTTTCAAGTCTTATCTTGTCTAGAAAATTTATTGAATGATCTAAAAAACACTTAGCAGATTTCTTGATCTTTCTTGCAATTCTTAGCATGAGTACTTAAATTCACTTTCCACTTGATTTTTTATCTTTCATGAAGATTTTCAACCTTAGAACTCCGCACCTTTTGTTGAGTGATAAGTGCTCTATTTATAGATGCTTTTCCAACGTTGTGTACCACCGCTTGAATGACACGGATCTTAGGATCATTGAATCTCGCAGGTCAAGGATAATTTTCTACTTTCTTGGTAAATGGTGATGTGAGCGAAAGATCCGTGTATCATTTTCCCAATATGATATCCAGCTCAGCTCTCTCGGCTTCCATTGCTCAGGGGTTGAGTAAGTGCTTCCCTCGATTTGAGGAGGAGGATGCATGTTCATTCTTCTTGGCTCGTTTAGGCTTTGGAGAGGGATGAGGTAGCTCTTCCTGCTCATCCTCCTTCTCTAGATTCTCCTCCTCTGAACCCTCTTCTTCTTGATTTTATTCCTGTAGATCTTCTTCCACTAGATCATCTTCCTCTAGATCTTCATCTATTATTGCCGCTTCAAGAATGGCCTGTCTGGTACCGGAACCATAGCCACCAACTGATCTACCAATGCTTGGTGGGTGGAATTGAGGGAACTTACCTCTTGCTCCTGATTATGATTGTTGGCGTTGGAGGCTGAGGTGCCTCCATCTTCGGCATTAAGGCTATTTCCACATGTTGTCGTGTTGCCACCATGATGATATGTTAACAGGAACCTTGAACATTGTTGTCCGTGGAAACCCTCATTCTAGTGCAAATTGACAATGCTGGAAATCGTCTAATAATAACTTTAGGGCCTAATTTCCTAATGACAACCAATCCAAGATCCAAAACTATCAAAACATTTAAGAAGATGGTAGTTTTGTGATGGTTTAGATTGAACCCGAGATGTTGTATCTCAAGCTGCATACGAATTGTGTGAATGTTCAGGAATCATGTCTCTCATAGTTCCTTAGGGTTTGTTTATATAGAGGCCTTATGCCCTAGGCATGCACGTGCCGTATCCATGTTGGAGTCTATTTTCGTGTTTCCTAAGGAACGGATAATTATGGTTTAATCTCCTTGATTGTAGTTGATAATCATGATAATTTAACTATATGATCAGAGCCTTTATGCCTTAGGATTCTTTCATAGCTATATAATAGGCCCGTATGGGCTAAGTAAAAAGGGTAGCTCAGGTCGACCTGTGCCGAGCCCTCAAGAGTGTTAAGGACGATCCGCACGGGCTCAGCTCCATTATGCCCTGACCGACCTACAGTGAGTGGAGGAGTGAGCCAGGGCGACCTCTCACCTGGGGTGCCGATCTTCCTTTAGGCTTTAGGGTGGGGCTCCTGGCCCTCAGAGCTGTACTTTTTCTAACCTATTTATTGTTGGATCAACTACTAGGATGACACGTGGCTGAGTGCTAATCCAACCTCCGTTGGAAATACGTTTTTCATTACATTCCATCAAATTGGCGTGTTTGGAAGCACAGGAATGGAATTTGTTTTAATTCGAATGGAATGAAAATGGGTGATTCCATTCCATTAGAAAACCTATGGAATGACTGGAATGGAATGAAAAATAAACCCTAAAATAAAAAAAATCATTACATAGCAAACCCACAAAATTATTCCAATTGCAACCTTCGACAAAAAATAAACACATCGGCTACTCCTCCGATATAGGGACTATTGTTGTTGCTCCGGCGCCGACTGAAGGTGGTTCCGGAAATAAGAAGAGCGGCAGCGGGAGGTATAGCTTCGATTTGATGATTATTGTATCAATTTGCATGATTTTTCCACTATTTTGGAGTCGATTTTATTTTTAAATTTTGTGTTTTTCTTGTTTGTACTTCATAATGACTTTTATGATATTAATACATCCAAAACCACGGATATTTTCATTTCGTAATAACCATGAGTTGTCAAATATTCCAATTTTTTTAATGTTTGTGCAAACCTTTCTCCGATGCCTAACAACATTGCAATGCCAAAATCGCTAACACGTGCTACCATGTCATCATCCAATAGTACATTGATTGGTTATATATAACAATATACTACAGTTACAGTACATTGCTTGGTTGCAGATCACAATGTATTACAGTTACATAATAAAATTTGAACCACATCCGCTTATAGTGGTAAGAGAATAGTTATTTGGTTTTTACTTTAAATTTGCTAGATAAGATCGTTTAGTTAATGTACAGCTGTTGTGAAATTTTGTTGTTGGTTTAATGATATAATAAAGAGCGTTTTGTTGAAAGAATAGACAAAAACATTAGTATTAATTTGCATTCCGTTCCATCAAAAAATTGTTGCGCCGTCCTAACGGAATGGAAAAACCAATTCATTGCAATGCCAATAAACATTATAATGGAATAGAAATGATTCTTTCCATTGCCTACCAAACACAGTAATAGAATGATATCATTCCATTCCATTACATTCCATCAATCCAAACGAGTCATTAGAGATTCATACAGCTACTTCTAGAAGAAATATGTGCTGGGAACTTGGATGGATCACACCTTTATGGAGTCCACTAAATGAAAGAAAAATAATAATATGTCAAATATTATGTTGGTCTCTTGTAAAGGCTATGAACATGTTTAGACCGGGGGGGGGGAATAATTTTGTTACATAAAACTTTTCTTTCTCAAGTAATCTAGTACTAGAACTTGTGGCTCGTTTGGATTGATGGAATGTATTGGAATGGAATTCGAAATAGAATGATATCATTCTATTACTTGCGTTTGGAGACAGTGGAATGAAATCGTTTCTTATTTCATGATTTATTTTTTTATTCAATTCCGGCCATTCCCTTGGATTTTGGATGGAATGAAAATCATCCAATTTCATTCCGTTGGAATGAAAACATATTCCATTCTTCCACTGCCAAACATGCCAAATTGGTGCAATGGAATGAAAATAGCATTTCATTCCATTCAATTTCCGCAATCCAAACGTGCCATTGAGTTATGATAACTGAGCTGTGATTAAGTCTGGTGACCGAATCAACAACTAAGTTAAATGCGAATGGAATAAATTAATATAATGCATTTAAAGATCTAAATATCAGTTAGTCATATTAGTCTTTAAACTCTTTGAAGTATGATGTGTCAACTTCAGTTCACTGGTGCAATCTGAGTTGTGTTGAGCTAGATAATAAAATAACAATCTCAATCACGGATGTACAATAATATAAGTAAATATGTAAAATAAATAACACAAGGTTTATTGAGTTCCATGTGGTGTAATTCAGTCAATCATCTCTTGTCCTATGATGTTGGAGGAAATTCACTAAGTTTTTGAGGTAACGTTACGAGACACAAAGTAAATAACAATAGTCGTTCCCTAATTGTTAGAAATAAAATTTAGAACTAAAATCAACAGCATGGTCTTATTTCAAAGATGTGTAGAACTATCTAAAGAACAGCTCATTGCCAAGTATAGTCAACCGTGAGAAAGAAGAGCTACTTTAACAATGGATTTATGGATGAAATTTGTTGCTGACTATAACCATGTCAAAATGAAATACAGGCACAAGACTTTTGA
Organism: Gentiana straminea; assembly: GCA_036785695.1. Lineage (NCBI taxonomy): Eukaryota > Viridiplantae > Streptophyta > Magnoliopsida > Gentianales > Gentianaceae > Gentiana > Gentiana straminea. Next base: position 3,070,558 of record JAVUPR010000311.1, on the reverse strand, counting down.
AGAATCACTTGCCTAATAATCTTCATAATCAGAAGATGGCACAGCACAAGATGATCAAGATAATTGAAGAAAGACTTCAAATCAAAGATAAGAGAGAACAGCTGAAAGCTGATATTTCAGTATTCGAAGAATACTACAAAGATGAAAGACACCTCCCTAAGTTAGTTCTTTGGAGGAAGTGGAAAATTACAAGCCAAGAAGATTATCTCAGGACATTCAACCAAAAAGATACAAAGGTTGAAGAAGGATATCGTCTTCACGATAAGGAACAAGAGTTTATCAAAGTTACACAAAGAAATATTTAGATCCTATTTCAGTTATCATCAACTATGTAACTATTCTAGTTTTTGCAAACTTAATGAAATTCAGTTTCCAGTTTTACTTTGTTTTGCATTCTTATTATCATTAACCTTTTCTTTTAAGGAGGGTTTTGGCATCATCAAAAAGGGGGAAATTGTTGGAAATAAAATTTAGTTTTGATGATGATTCATATTATTTAGTTACTTATTTGTCTACACCCCATTGATGAAGTGCTGAAACTAGTTGTTATAGTGAAAGGCTAAAAGAAGTCTAGAACTGAATGTATAGGTTTTACTAGTCTTATAATTGTATAGGTTATATCAGACAAGCACTGTAATAGATAGAGGTGTCGTAAAATTGAAAACTGGAAATCATCTAGATAACTGGAACTTGACATAAGACTGAAGATGTACACCTAAAACTGAAGTTATACTCAGAACTGAAGAAGGTAAGTTCGCTGAGGGACACAGACTTGGTTGACTTATCTAGAACTGAAGGCTGAGGGAACAAACTCAGTATTTGAAGAACTGAGGGACACAGACTCAGTTGTAGAAGATTGAAGAACTGAGGGTACAAACTCAGTTATAAAGACTTTTAAGCCGAGACTGTAAAGTTAGAATTCAGGTAAGTCTGTGATCGCCTGAACCGACTTTATGGATCTTGAAAGAAGACCTAAAGTATCATAAGGACAATGGCATCTTAGATGATTTGTATAAGGAATGGTGTAATCTGATGTTGTCACCTAAAATCAGATAAATAGAGTACTACGTTTTGAAGAATAGTAAAAACTTAGTTAATGCACTAAGTCAGTTAACAAACTTAAAACTGACAGTCTCAGTATAAAAGTGAACAAGACACTCAATTTTATAGTCAGCCATCCAAGCAACTGAAAGTACATTCGAACGATATAAATAGAGGATTTTTAAGATGAAGAACTGACATGTCAGAACGGTCACTGACACCTGACCCATGAAAATATAGACGTTGATACAATTCAAATTCAAGCAAGACGAACGTTGGACCTCACACTATAAATAAAGGACTTGGCATCAAGGATCAAACACCCAAATTAACAAGATTACAAGAATTTTTGTGCACAAGTCTAGTTCATTCGAATTGCTATCAATATATGCGATCAACAAGATCATATGTAGATTTCTTCAAGTGTTCAAGCTACATCGATCATATCCAGATTTTGACACTTTGAAGAACCACAAGCAAGAATCAAAGGTTTAGATTGTGAGCAATCCGGTCAAGGGTTTGCCAAGGACAGTTGTCATTTGCAGTCGGGTAGACTGTGTTTGTGGTGGTAGCTGGTGAAGAGGCAACACAACCCTCTAAGGACCAGTGGTTCAAGCAGTTGAAGAGCAGAAATCCAACATGTTCTTTAGTTGTTTAAATAGTGACACTAAGGATTAGTCAAGGACTATCGTTTAGGACTTTTTGCAACAACGTACCTCAAGGAATTCTAGTGCAATTTTCCTCCTACATCACAGGGAAAGAGTGGACTGACAGGATTACACCACCTGGAACCATAATAATTATTGCTCTACTTACTTTATGCATTTACATTCTGCTGTTTAATTGTTTATTTTGCATACTGAAACTGATTGTTAGAAGCATACACAGTTCACAAACTGACATTCACCAGAATTCAGTTTTGCATACTCATCTTTTTCTTATAGAATCAACAAGATCCAGATAAAGGCTAAACTTATCCGCTGCCAGTTGACTCAGTTTTGTTATAAGTTAGTTTGACTTAGACTCATCGTTGTCAGCTTAACTCCACACAAGATAAAATTGAACCTTAATTGTGATATTCTTGTTTTTGTGGACAAGTTTATTCCCCCTCTAAACTCGTGTTAGCCTTTCCAAGGGACCAATGATTGGTATCGGAGCAGTGTTCTTTGACAAGCTATTGTTGAAAACTCACATGCTCTAATCATCTCCTCTAGTTGATCTCCTGAAAATGCTTAGTCTTTCAGTTTTCAGTTTTTGCATAATCCAGTTTTCATTCACTCACACAATGGATAACAATCAGTATGCCAGACAGATGCTAATGTGAAACATGGATAGATTTGATGAATACATACGTCCTTTGCAGGCCTTTCTAGCAGCTTCTCATGATGAGATGACCGATGTACTCACTGATGGACCTATCCAGATCACTCACATGCAAACGGTCAATGGTGAACAAGTTAGAGTTCCAAAGCCCAAAAGCGATTGGACCAGTGATGACCGATAGAGAATGAACCTGAACAATGTTGCCATGGATATCAAACTCAGAACTCTTGACAAGAACATGTATCTGAAGGTCAAAGATTGCACCACAGCAAAAGAAATGTGGGAGAAACTTCAATTGGTTTGTGAAGGAACTGACTCCATCAAAGAAAATAAGATCTCAGTGGTAAAACAAAGTACAACTGGAAATTGGATTTCATTAAGTTTACAAAAACTGGAATAGTTACACAGTTGATAATTACTGAAATAAGATCTAAACATTTCTTTGTGTAACTTTGATACACTTATATTCCTTATCGTGAAGACGATATCCTTCTTCAATCTTTGTATCTTCTTTGTTGAATGTCCTGAGATATTCTACTTGGCTTTTAAGTTTCCACTTCCTCCAAAGAAATAACATAGGGAGGTGTCTTTCATCTTTGTAGTATTCTTCAAATTCTGAAATATCAGATTTCAGTTGTTCTCTCTTATCTTTGATTTGAAGTCTTTCTTCAACTCTCTTTATCTTCTTGTGATGTGCCATCTTCAGATTATGAAAAACATCAGATAAGAAAGAGGCAAGTGATTCTTCATAAGTCTTGTGCCTGTATTTCGTTTTGACATGGTTATATGAGCAACAAATTTCATCAATAGATCCATTGTCAGAGTAGCTCTTATTTCTCTGGGTTGACTGTACTTGCAAATGAGCTGTTCTTCAAATAGTTCTAAAACATCTTTGACATAAGGACCTGCTGCTGATTTTAGTTCTACCAACTCAGCTTCAAGCTTCCATTTTTCTTCACTTGTGTTAGCCTTTCCATAGCTTCACAATCTTCGAGCCTTAGTCCATGATAGGTAGAATTGTTATGTCACTAAGTTTGCTCCACTGGTCCTTGAAGGGTAGTATTTCCTCTTCACCAGCTCCACCACAAACAAAGTCTTCTTGACTGCACCTCAATTGTCATTCACACCTTCTCGATGTTTCACAGTCTAACCTTTGATAAAATCAAAGTTGAGACTTGAATCAAGTGAATGATTAAACTTACGTGAGCTTCTTCTTCTCGATGTATATAATTAGCACAGTGAGCTTTGTTTTTTCAAGTGTTATCTTGTCTAGAAAATTTATTGAATGATCTAAAAAACACTTAGCAGAGTTCTTGATCTTTCTTGCAAATCTTAGCATGAGTACTTAAATTCACTTTCCACTTGATTTTTTATCTTTCATGAAGATTTTCAACCTTAGAACTCCGCACCTTTTGTTGAGTGATAAGTGCTCTATTTATAGATGCTTTTCCAACGTTTTAATTTGAATCCTTATAGGCGGCTGTGTTCTTACTAGTATACGTCGAATGTCAGGGTCCTTTCTAACAATCACAGTTCATTAACCAATTAGATAGCTTGATCATTGACGTTCTGATTTCATCGTAAAACTGATTGGCTGGCTTGCTAAGTTGATACTGATTTTTCTTAGTTTTCAATTTCTAACTGTTAAGGAGCATTAATGCTTGTCTGATATAACCTATACAATGCTTTGAAACCTAACTATTACAATGCTTGTCTGATATAACTTATACAATTAATCCGACTAATAAATCCTATACATTCAATTTCTAGACATCTTTTTGCCTTGCACTTTAACAACTAGATATGGCACTTCATCAATGGGGTTGAAACACCACTAATAATAACTGATGAATCATCTTCAAAAATTAATTTTATTTCCAAAAATTTCCACTTTTTTTATGATACCAATACCCTCCTTAAAAGCAATGCAAAATGATAAGGACAGAAAATAAAAAAACAAATAAAACACATCAAAACAGATCTTTATTTGATTCAAACATGTTACAAGCTGTTTCAGAGTATAATTCTTAGAATGAAAAATAGATTCTATGTCTTTTCTACTCTTACTGAGTTATCACTTGTATCAGTTTTGGTCTATTCTTTCTCTGCTAACTCCGTAACTGACTTGTCATAGGCTTCCGCTGATTCTTTCATTGAATCAAATACTGGTACAAAATCCAGACTATTGATGTCTATCCAAATTTGCCATGCCATAGCCATTGGTTTATTTCCAAAGAACTTGTTTTTGTAGATAATCGTGAATCTCATCATGCTTCTTCTTTGTTCTTCATCAGTTGTGAGTCCGTCAATAACTTGTCTAGCTAAAGATAACTCAGTTTCCTTTCAATTTCTTTAATTGTTTTTAAGGTGCCATCTTTCTCCCATTTGTTTAGATTTTTCCAATACTAGAGAAACATTTTCTTCAACACCCAGAGCTTTTCCAAAGCTTTTTCTGTGGTTTTATTTTTAGCAAAGGGTATCTTCTCCAAAACATCCAAATTTTTGCCTTCAGTTTCCAACATGGCATAGGCGGTGTACCTCATGATATTAAGTTTCTAGACTATATCAGTTCCTTGAGCTAATTTCTCTTTAGTTTTCACAGTTGGAGTTAATGGTAATTTGTTTCCAACAATGTTTGTTGCAGCTTCATCTTTCTAATGACTGACTTCTGGTACCTAACTAACTTCCCCTCATCGTCATTCTCAATATCTTCAACTCGGGCAACTGCATCCTTAGCTACATCCAGAACTCCTCTATAAGTAGGAGATTAAATCCTTTTCAGTTCTGGTTCTCCATTAGTTTGAGATTCAGATTTAGACTTTGAATCAGATGCAGTGGACTCCTCAGAACTTCCTGTTCCTTCTGAGTTGTCCTCTTTCTTTTCATCAGGTTTTTCAATTTTCTGATCTTGAGTCGATGCTAAAATCCCTCATTGCAGGTCTGGATTTCCCTGTGAATCAACATCATCATTATCATCATCACCCTTCTTCTTGGTTTCTAGTTGCGGTTCACCAACCATCAGTTTCTTCCAATATCTAGCTCGGATGGTTTCATGACCATTACTTATGAAACTTGATGTGTCAAACAGTTGTGACAGGTGGGTTATGTCAAATAAACCGAACACCCAAGGCTCATCGATCAACATCTAATCTTTCTTTCCATCTTGATTTCCTAAGGAACTAAACTTCCAATGAGTATATTCATCAAATCGTTGGAAATCAACTTTGATCCTTTTCTCTATATCAGTTGTAGGATCATTTTAAGTTTGTGGTATTTTAGTGGTAGTAACAGCTTCAGTTTGTGCAACTTTTTCAGGATTTGTAGTCTCAATTAATGTTTGGGGATCAACTGATTTCTTAGTTGGTTCCATTTCCACCACAAATACCTATTTCTCTAAAGTGATCATCTCTTGATTCACTTCCCCAGTTTCTTCAGCAAGAGTGATAACCTTTTGTTGCACAGACTTCTCAACATCCTCTTTAATCTCGGATTGAGATGTTTTAGTGTTCTTCACGGATTCTTCAAATCTAAGTCTGGATGGTGACTTTTTAGTAGTGTATTGAGCTTTACTAATAAAGGTAAGCATCCCTGCTATTTCGGGTGGGACTTCAACATATTCTTCCATGACGTCCTTAAACTCTGGATCTTGTGACGGTGGTTATTGCAGAACCTTAGTTGGCTTGGTGGGGTTTTGTTCTTTATGTATTTCCAGAACTTGTAGAGATTGACTTTCATTATTTGAAGGAACCACCTTAATAGATGACTCAGTTTTCCTTTGTTTTGAGTCCTTATCAGTTTTTCAACTGATTGTTCCTGCTCTCTCTTTTCTTTTCTTCTGCAGCTTTCTCTACTTTCCTTCTCATTTCTTTCAGTTTCTCGATCTGAACATCAATATCTTCAACTTGTGCAATTTCTTTGACAATTTTCTTCTTCTTCTTCTTCTTCTTAAGTTCAATTTCTATGGTGTCGGCTTTCCTCATTTTCTTGCTAGGTTCAGGAACTTTTATCTCAGTTTCTGTTTGTGTGGTCTTTGGCTTTGTCTTTTTAGCTTTAATGACGATCTTTCCATCAACAATCCAGGTCAATGCTACTTTGGGAAGCTCAAAGTGATTGTGTATCCTCTGCACTAGTGGTGCAAGTGCCTTCGTCTGAAAGAATCTGCTTTTTTCACCATTGTTTTCTTCCTCAGATTGGTTTCATAATTAAACTTATTGATTACTTGATTGAATATATATTTGGGCCAGTTTAACTTCTCTTTGAACCAGAAGATATAGAGTAGGTCCAATTTTGTTCCGGAAAGATTTTTGAATGTTCCAGCACTACCAATGATGCATTTTGCAGACATTTGGGTTAGAAAACGGAATTCTAATTTTAACAACCTTGTGCTCCCATTGAGCCAAGATTCTGAATAAGTTTTCATGGCAACTTATTTCCATATCTTCTCTTTATCTTCTTTCTCTGATTTGAGACTTGTCAACTCAGTTGATTTTTCAAAATAAAAAATCTCCATATTTGTTTCTTTAGTGACTACTAATTTCTTCTATTTAACAGTAGTCCTTTATTCCAATACATTCTTGTCATTACATGAGTAGCTTCTATTCTCATAGAATTGGCATATGCTCTATAAGAATACACTTTGTAGCTTGAGATAGAAACATTCTCCAACCCTTTTATCTTGCATAACTTTTGCCCAATCGGTTGTGCAAGCCCTGAATTGTTGAATTTAGTGAGGAATTGATCAATGGAGATGATCATTCCTGCTTCAACCTTGTAATTAGACATGATTTGAGAGTAATTCTGGGAAGTGGATTGAGAGTAAATTTGTTATAAGGGACATAGAGAAAAGGTATTGAGTAGGAATAAGAAAGTGTTATTTATAGGTTTTAGAAAGGTGATTAGCTGGTAGAATTTGAATGGGTAAGTTGTTGTTTCAAAGGTGATGTCTTTTTCCTATAGATATGGAAAAGTAAGGCGTAGTGGGGGGATCAACGGTTATGACTGACGTAGGTAGTAACTTTCTCTGACAATCAAAGGTAAAATAGTAAATGCGTTTGATGTAGTGTATCTCTAGTTGTACGCATCTTAGTTGTGAGTTTGTCATCTTGATGTTAAAGGTCAAAAAATGGTGAAACTGATGCCAGTTGTTTTGTATCGGTTTTCCTTCCTGCAAAACATATTAAATTTCCTTTGGTACCCATACCTTCTTTTGTCCTTTTAGGTCAGTTTTTGGATTAACTTTTGAACCATGTGAAAATGGTTTCTTTTGATTGAATTAATTTCCTTCTAGAGTGTTTTGAATATCTTAAATATTGAACTTATTTCTCTCATATACCTTTCTTGTCCTTTATACTTTCTGAATGTGCCTTTATCATTATTGTTGGATCTATTAGTTATCACATAGGTCTACTGTCTTGGACTGATAGTTTTATATTGAGGTTTAACCTTATGATCTTTTTGAAAATGAGTTGGACTAACAATTGGATTAAGAACATCCCAATCATCATTAGTAGGAAAGACTCTACCTTTCACCCTGACTCTTGTATCCCTTGAATGAAAATTATTCTTTGGATTATTTGATTTGATTGGTCTGTCAACTGATGTTTGGTCAATTTCGCCATTTCTAGCCATGTTCTGAGTTTTTCTGTAAGATCAATCTGTTTTCTGAGTACAACCAAATGATATTCCAATTTTGTCTGTTTTGAAGTAAGGCTTGGCTGAGTTTTTATCAGTTCTAATAGTTTCAGCAGTTTTCTGAGTTCTAGACTTTTGTGAAGCCACAAACATAGGAGCTGTGGAACTAGGTCTAGTCTTAGAATTTTGTTGATTGTCAAACTGTAAGCCTAGTCTATCACCATATGGCTTTCTTGGTTTGAATTGAACTTTTGAAGTTAGATCAACTGATGATTAAGTGAAATTTATCACCTCTTTTATATCATTTGTAGAACTGACTCCGTGAGTTATACTGTTAGACTAGATAAAATTGATTTCAGCATTCAATCTTAAAATATTAGTTTTCAGTGAATCTCTGTCTTTCTTAACATTCTCATAATTCTTTTGAATTGCCTCTAATTCCTTAAGGAGTATGTTAAGAGTTACATTGAACTCTAAATTTTTACGATTGTCCATGGAATTTTCATGGAATTGGAATGATAAGCATTTAGCTCATATTTGTGAATGGTGAATTTTCTCTGCTAGATTCATCACTTTCTTCAATCATTGCTTGTTTTCCTTTGTTTTGTTCAAATTTTGTTCAATTTGATCAGTTTCAAACAATATAACTTTTTCATCACTTTCATTGTGAGCTTCCGGTTCAAGCCTAATTGGTAAGTACTGAGTTTTACCAATACTGCCTTGATCAATTTGCCATGTCTGTATGATTTCTTTACTGCTTGATGCAATAATTGAATCTTCCTTGAATAATTCAGATAATTTCTCATGTGTATCGGCAACTAGAGCCTGCAATTTACTTTTGTATCCATCAAATCTCAAAAATGAATAACTAAGCAAACTTATAATGCGACTTTATGAATCCATGATGCATGTTTTGAAAAGGCTGTTTGAAAACAAAATCTCTAAGAAAATACCAACTAATACAGCTAGACAAACAATTTATCTCTTCAGGTCTGAAGACATGATTCGATACCAATTGTTGTATTGGTATTGGAGTAGAAAATCAACTAAAGATCTCTTCAGAGTAGAAGAACAGCTCTGATACTAATTGTTGTTCCCTTGTAAAGGCTGTGAACAAGTTTAGAGGGGGATGAATAAACTTCTTACTTAAAACTATTCTCTCTCAAATAATCAAGTACTTAAGAACCATGGAGTTAAGATAACTAAGCTGAGATTAAGATTGGTGACTGTATCAACAACTATGTTAAATGCAGCGGAATAAATTAATTTTAAAGCCTTTATAGATCTAAATATCAATTGGCCATATTAGTTTTTAAACTCTTTGAAGTATGTTGTGTGAACTTCTGTTTACTGGTGCAAACTGAGTTGTGCCGAGCTAGATAGTAACGTAAAAATCACAATCACATATATAAAATACTGTAAGTAAATACATAAAACAAACAACACAAGGTTTATAGAGGTTTCAGGTAGTGTAATCTTGTCAGTCCCCTCTTCTCCTGTGATGTTGGAGGAAAATCACTAAGTTCTTGTGTTAGCGTTACAATTTCCCTTCGCTAATACATAGCTTCACAATCTTCGAGCCTTAGTTCTTGATAGGTAGAATTGTTGTGTCACTAAGTTTGCTCCGCTTGTCCTTGAAGGGTAGTGTTGCCTCTTCACCAGCTCCACCACAAACAGTCTTCCTGACTGCACCTCAACTATCCTTCACACCTTCTTGGTGTTTCACAGTGTAACCTTTGATAAAATCAAAGTTATGACTTGAATCAAGTGAATGATTTAACTTGTGTGAGCTTCTTCTTCTTGATGTATATGATCAGCACAATGAGCTCCATTTCTTCAAGTGTTATCTTGTCTAGATGATTCTTAAATGATCAGAAATACCCTTAGAAGATTTCTTCATCTTTCTTGCAATTCTTAGCAGGAGTTCTTAAATCCACTTTCCCCTTGAATATTTATCTTTCTTGAAGATTTTCAACCTTATAACTCCGCACCTTTTCTTGAGTGATAGGTGCTCTATTTATAGGGGTTTTACTAACATTTGAATTCGAATCGTTGTAGACGTTGGTTGTCCGGCTAGTATACGTTGAATTTCAGTGTCCTTTCTAACAATGACAGTTCATTAACCAATCATATAGCTTGATCTTCAACGTTCTGATTTCCTTGTAAAACTGATTGGCTGACATACTAAGTTGAAACTGAGTTTTCTTATTTTCAGCTTCTAATTGTTAAGGAGCATTAATTCAGTTTTTACTCTTCTTCATAAACTCAGTAATCCTAGTTCTTCATCTGATTTTTAGTTTTGAGATCAGAGTACACAATTTAAAATCTCATTGTATTAACTAGGTTATATTGTCCTTATGTAACTCAGATCATCTATACATGATCTATAGAGTTAGCTCAGGTCATCACAGACTGGCCTAAAATCTAACTATATTGTCTCGGCTTATTAACTGAGTTTGAACCCTCAGTTCTACAGTCTTCAATAACTGAGTCTGACCCGTCGACTTTCATTACTGTGTTTGTACCCTCATCCTTCGTTACTGAGTTTGTTCCCTTAGCCTTCAGTATTGAATCCTATATTACAATACTTGTCTAATATAACCTATACAATAATCATACTCTAATAAATCATATACATTCATTTTCCAGACATCTTTTTCTTTGCACTATAACATCTAGTTATGGCACTTCATCAATGGGGTTTAAACACTACAAATAAAAAAAGATGAATCATCATGAAAACTTAAAATTATTTCCAAAATATTATCTAAGGGAATAAGCTAGGTTAATTTCCATAGTCTTCACAACAAAAGGGAGACAAAAAAGGATGAAATTCGTAGCTTTATTGGTGTTGCAGCAGGAACATTTCGGAGACGATTGGGCATTGAAACGGTCTCCTATCTTTACAAAATTCATAGGGCTTGTTTGTCCCTCCTACTTATTGAATCAGAATGGTGGAATTTTTATTTCAACGGATCTACTTTCCGGAATCATCCGCCGACCGACCTATTGTGTTTTTTGTGATATTTTCAAAAACCCTTCGTATTTTGCATTCTTTGTTGATTCTTTTGTGTAGTTGTGTTCGTTGATGTGTTTGGAACACTTTTCTATTACCTTTTTCCTAATAGTGGAGATTTTTTGGGCCTTGGCCTCGTGGATTTTACTCTCTCACATCGAGAGGGTTTTCGACGCTAAAATTGTGGTGTTATTTTTGTTGTGTTTCGTTTCACTTTAATTTTTATTTTACTTCCTTGGGATTGTCTTGTTTCATTCCGTTGTGTGTCATTGGGAAGACTTTGTGGGAATTTGTGATACTTGTTGTATTGCCGTTGTTTGTTTTCCCATCAAGTGGTATCAGAACCATGTTAGCTGATTTGGTTTTGAAGTGTTTTTTTTGTGATTAATGGAAGCCAATTTGAATAGAATAATCACTTTGAATGGATATATTTACATACTCCCTCCGTCCCAATTCGTTTGGGACTTTTTGGAACTCATAAAATTTAAGAAACATCATTTCTTGCAATATCTAGTAATTAAAAGCATGACGAATTTACAATTATATCCCTTTTATAATGTTATTACATTTATTAATAAATGCTGATGTGTGGGCATTTTACACATTTATCAAACAACATTAAGTCTAAATATTAGTTATGTGACTTATTTTGGGACATCCATAAATGGAATAAGACCCAAACAAATTGGGACGGAGGGAGTAATATGGAAAAATAATATGGAGGATCTTTTGTTTGTGAAAAATTATTTCTTGCCGGTTTTCAGTGTCGAAAATATGAAAAACCTCAACATAAAACAAATGAAGAGTGGAATTTCTTGCATAGGCAAGTTTGTGGCTGATAAACCAAGCCCAAAATGATCCAGCGAGTGATTGATTAGGCTCCTATGCTTTGGCCCAAGAGACACAGGATCCCTAACCCGCACTGCACACCTCCTTCATGGATGGGCCGGGTTAGGTCTATCCAGCTCACCCAATGCCTCAATGATATACATCACGACAAGGGTAAAAGAGCATCGAGATTAACAAAGCCTTTTCCAACTCTTGACGAGCCGGCGAGGAGCTCATATTGGCACCCTGCTCGCTCATCAACACACCTATCCGACTCATATCTCGGATCAAGCCTGCTAAAAGAAACAATAGTTGGAGCGAGATGGTTTCCTTGAAGCCCAAGAATCATTACCAATCAGAAAATGACATATTATCATACACTTCCCGTACAGTTGTATCAACGCCTATAAATAACAGCAATTTGAACCCTACAACGATAACTTATTGACAATTGCAATAAAACTTTTTCAATTTGTTGACTCATTTTTCTTTCTCTCTATTTCATGATATTTTGCAATATTAGGGGTTATATTAGACAATGGATTGATGATAATGTTTTTAATCACATTAGTGAGGAGAAATATGCGAGGTCTTTGTGCAAAAATCTTGAAAACATGTATGCCCGGAAAACTAGAAACAATAAATTTCTTTTAATGTACAAATTGATGATTTTGAGATATCATTATGGAACTCCTATCGCTGAGTATTTGAATTTCTTTTGGTTATTTTGAACCAACTTAATGCTATGGACAATAAGTTTGATGATGAAGTGCAGGGATGGATAATTCTTGGCTCTTTACCAGAATCGTGGGAAATTTTTGAAGTTCTCTACCTTATTCTACTCCAGATGGTGGTATGACGATTGATGTAGAAAAGCCTAGTGTGTTGAAAGAAGAGACAAGGAGGAAGACAGATGTTGTTTCCTCATAGTCGGATGCCTTAGTTACTGAGTCAGAAGGGAGAAGTCAAAATAGAGCTAGGTCGGAGTAGAAGAAAATCCAAGGGCAAGTACAAATTTTTTGAATGAAATCATTGTTGCAAGACAGGACACATCAAGAAATTTGAATTGGAATTGAAACATGAGAAAAGGGAAAATGGTGACAAGAAAAATGATAAGAAGAAGGAACATAAATTTAATACAACTTCTTATGATGATTTTCTTGTGTTTCAAGAGGTTAATGATGTTATTCTTGCTGATGATATGACTAGTTTGGTTGTTGACAATTGTGCTTTCTGTCCATGCTACTTCAATAACAGAGTTTTTAACATCTTACACTCCAGGTGACTTTGGTAATGTGAGAATGACCCAGAATTCTGTTGGTCCTGTGTAAAAGGCTAAACACAAGTTTATAAGGGGGGGGGTTGAATATTGTCACCAAAAACATAAGACTAAACTAAAACTAGATACAGTTTAAAACTTGTGTGGAGTTAAGCAAACTAAGCTGAGTATTGGTCAACTGACTTTTAATCAAACTGAGTTAGCCGGCAGCGGAATATAGCCTTTTTAAGCGCTTTATCAGTTTGTGGTATGATATGACATATGCTGTGTTGTGTCCGTAACTGGTGTTAACTGAGTTAGTGATATGATGAATTATGCAATGAAAAAATAAATAAGAAATCACAAATATACATATATACTGTAACTAAAATGCGTAAAGTAAATAACACATAACGTATAGAGGTTCTAGGTGGTGTAATCTTGTCAGTTCCCTCTTCCTCTGTGATGTTGGAGGAAAAATTCCACTTGAACTTCTTGAGGTAGATGGGTTACAAAAAGTCCAATACAATATCAAACTGAATGTGGATGGGAGTGTCAGGAATGGAATTGCTTATGGTGGAGGTATCCTCAGAGACTCTGATGGAGGGTTCATAATGGATTTTCATTCGTGTTTTGGGCAGGGGACGGTGGTGGATGCTGAGGTTAAAGCTCTATTGTTTGGTCTTTGCATGCGCACTTATGCACAGGCTGTGGATATCGAATCGGACTCTCTTTATGTATATCGTATGGTGTCTGGAGCTAGTGATGGGGGATGGCCCCTGTGCCTCTCAGTCACTCAGATTTGTGCCATCCTTAGACCGCTGCCATTTACCATTTCTCACGTCTATAGGGAGTGCAACAGGGTCGCTGACGCCCTAGCAGCGTTGGAAGGGGATGATCACATTTTTATTCGCCAGAGGGATGTCCCACCCCACATTTTGAATTTAATCCACGATGATTTGCATGGCCCAGCTCATATCAGATACATCACTGATACCCCGGGAAGCACTCTTCACTTGTGAAGGGTGCAAACCAGGTCGTACTGTTCATTTCACCTACTTTTTCATTTTCACCCATTTGTACCCATACACTGCGTATCACACTTTGTGCAGATCGATGAAGGTCACTAAAGATTATAACCGTGTAGTTTGCATGACGTTTTCTCATGGACATGGCGTACATGATTGTGCCTACCTTTGGACGCACCCTACCGCATTGCTAGGGGTGCAATCCAGGTGTCTTTGTTGCTTTTGTTGTCAAACGATGTGCTCATACTTTTCCTAGTATTTGATCTACCCCTTTATTTACTTGGTACAGCTTCTGACATGGGTGTTGCTGCTCACTTTACGGACCGGTCATGTCGAAAATTTGCCGGGAAGGACCACAATTCTCTGCTGCTCATGCAAGTTCAGATGAGGGTGCGAAGCGACCCTCGACTTTATCTCCTTCGATCGTACACACAAGGCAGACGACAACGTTACAACATTTATTCCACTTTGGTTTCCACTGATGTAATTATTTATGGGGCATGAATTTTATTGGGAGTGCATAGAGCGAGTACTCTTCCCTATGTGATGGATTTTCCCACTCTGGGTTTGCCACACATAGGGTTTAAGGAGGCCATGCTATGCACTCTATCACGTAAATTTGGGGTGGGCCGGGATATGGCAATGAACTATGTAGCTCTTTATTTGGTTTCTCAATAAAAATAAAGTTGCTTTAAAATAAAAAAAAAATCCAATACAATAGTCTTTGGCTAAATTCCTATTGCTTCACTATCTACAAAATCAAAGAACAGGTTGGATTGCTACTCTACAACTGCCTGCACTTGTTCTTAGAGGGTTGAATTGCCTCTTCTCCAAGTCCAGCACAACCACAGTCTTCCTGACTGCACCTCAATTGTCCTTCACACCGTCTTGGTGTTTCACAGTCTTAACCTTTGAATAAAATCAATGTTGAGACTAGAATAAAAGATATTATTCAATTGTGATTAGATTTCTTCTGGATGTATATTCTTCTGTGTTTCTTCAAGTGTCGTAGATCTTGATGTTTTCTTGAATGCTTTAAACACTTAGAAGATTTCTTGATCTTGCATATATGAATATAGCAGGTGTTCTATAAATCACTTTCCCCTTTAATTTCTATCTTTCGTCACGAATAAAATCATATGAACTCCACACTCTTCTTGATGAAAGAGAGGTCTATTTATAGGGGTCTTTCAACATTTGAATGAATTCTTGTAGCTCGCAACAGCTATATATCAGATGTCAGTTGTCCATTCTGACAATGAAATTTTTTCATCCAATATTAATGCTTGCTTTTCAACTTTCCAATTCTTCTCTAGTTTTGGTATCAGATGACTTTAACTAAACTGAGCTTTAGGCATCTCATTTTTGGCTTACACTGAGCATTTAGTTTGTAGAGCATTAACTCAGCTTTTACTCTTCTTCAAAACTAAGTACTATGTATTCCTCTGATCATTCTTGATTTGATCAGGGTTCACATTTCAAGATCATATCATCTAAGAAATCATTGTCCTTATGTATCTTAGTTCTTCACACAAGATCTATAAAGTCAGTTCAGGCCATCACAGACTTACTTGAATTCTAACTTTACCGTCTCGGCTCAGTCTATTTAAACTATGCTTGAACCCTCAGTTCTTCAATCTTGAATAATTAGTTTGTGTCCATCAGCCTTCTAAACAGAGTTTGTTCCCTCAGTGTTAAGCTTTTATAGATAATCTAACTGAGTCTGTGTCCCTCAGCTAACGTTCCTTCTTCACTTTCACTTGTAATAAAGTCAGCTGAGTTAGAGGCCTCTGTTGTAAAGTGGTTTTATTAAACTTTCAGTTATTGAGTCTTATCTATTATAGTGCTTGTCTGATTTAACCTTTACGATAATCAGACACTAATAAAACCTATACATTTTGCTGTAGACATCTTTTTTTGCACTATAACAGCTAGTTATGGCACTTCATCAATGGGGTTAAACAAACAATTAAAAAGGTGATGAATTATCATCAAAACATAAATTTTATTTACAACAGTTTCCCCCTTTTTGTTGATGTCAATACACTCCTTAAAAGCAACGCAATAAGGTAAAAACACAAACACAAAAACTAAGAAGGTCAAGCTTTTTATTCATTGCTTCATTATAACTAGAGTACACTTGATACAAAAACTGAAAATATAAAACTTAGTTTCAATTTCTTCAGAGATCTTCTTCTCAGTTTCTTTGTCAAAACTTCCACATAGCTCTAACATGCTTCCAAAAACTGATTCATACTTCAGGTTAATGATATTTATCCGAAGATTCCATGAAGTGGCCATATTGGTGCTCCCAAAGAACTTGCTCTTGAATAAGATAGTAAATATTCTTAAGCTATTCTTCAGTTCTTTTTTAGTTGTCGTCTTCTCAATTTCTTTCTTGGTTGGTACAAGGTCAGCTTCTGAAATGGATTTCTCAGCTTTCTTTTTTGTCCCTTCTGTTTCTCATTTGGACAGCTTCTTCTCATAATGCCTGATTCCTTTCTTCATTAATGAGAATTTATCCAGAGCTTGCTCTCTTGTTTCATTTTGATCTATAGGTATTTCTTTGGAATTAATTGTATAGATAAGGATATTGCTCTACCCGATTTCTTGTTGGTTCTGAAGATTTTTTGATTAACTCCATCTCTTCATCAATAAATCCAGCTCTTGATTTCTTCAATTCTTCTAGCTTTTTAGTTATGGATCTGAGAACTTCAGTCAAATCTTCTTCATTGACTTTTAAGACTTGTTCACTTTCCTCCTTATTGGCATCATCCTTTGATAACATGCCAGCAAGATAGAGTTCAGTTGCTGTTGATTGAATGCAAATATGGTTTGAGCGACCACTGACTCTTCCAGAGTTATTTCAACAAGTTGACTCCTTCAATTCATATCTCTCTTACAAGATTTATAAGCAGCCCTTTGGTTTCTTCATTTTGGGATTTGGCTTCTATGGAAGTTTTTCTGATGTCAACCAGAGTATTAACACATGCTTTCTCAATCTTGGTGTATTCTTCTAACATTAGATGTCTCTCATTTCTTCATTCATCCATACTTGTCAGAACATTCCCCAAAAGAGTTTGATTGTCTAACTCAGTTTTGATTACCATGTCATGTGTGTACCTTAGAGTTTCCAGTTTAGTTGGTACATCACTGTCTTGGACTGGTTTCTCTTCATCATTGTTAGTTTTTACATCAGCAACTGTTTTGTTAGTTTCCTCTGCTGATTTATTTCAACAATGGTGACTCCTTTGTCAGTTTTTAAGGGTAGAGATTTCTCAGTTTTCTCATCAGCACATGTTTTATGAGTTTCCTTTACTGATGGGTTAACCCCCTTATTTGCCGTACTCTCCTTTATAGATTTGTCAGCTTCATCAGTGGTTGTTTTATCAATTTCACCCACTGTGAGTTTCTGACAACATCTTTAGCTTTGTCATCTTTGACTTCTTCCACTTGATTGACTTCCTCCTTAGTTGTATCAATTTCCATGGGGTCAATCCTAGATTCAGTTTCATCAATCTTCTTTTCTTTAGCTTCTTCCTCCTAAACTTTTCTCTCTTCACTTTCATTTCTTCCACTGATTTTGCAATATCTTTGGCAATGTTTAACACATCCCTGTCAGTTGGTGAAACTGGTCCTCTTTCTTCAGACTGTTCTTCCGAGGACGACTCTGTGTTTTCTTGTGATTCGGAGTCTGATGAAGATTTTTTTTAGATTTTGCATCTTCTTCTTTATTCTCAGTTTCCTTCTCAGCTACAGATATTCCAAAAGCATCCTTGATAGAGGCATGGATAACTTTCTATAAACCTGCATTATCTTGATAATCATCATCATCATCAACATTTATCTTCTTTGGTCCACTTGTTTCTCCTCCCATCATTCTTTTCCAGTGTCTTGCTCTGATGACTACACGTCCATCGCTAATGAAGTTGGATAGATCAAATATCCATGACAGATGTGTAATGCCATATAAATCAAATATCCATGGTTCATCTATCATCATTTGTTCCTTCTTTTCTCATTTATTTCCAATGGAACTGAATTTCCAGTCTATATAGTCATCAAATCTCTTCAAATATGCACTGATTCTTTTTCCTATTTCATCATCAAGACCTGTTTTCTCTGTTGTGTTTTCAGGCAAGATAGATGGTTCAACCATCTTTGCAGTTGTGACTACTATAGTCTTTTCCTCAGTTGGAATAACTGAATCAGTTGCTTTCTCGTCTCATCTGCAATATCTGATGATTTTTCCTTGTCAACTTCTGTTGCTACAATTAAATCTTTTTCTTCCTCTATTGCTTCAAAAGTGATTTCCTTTTCAATTTCTACAACTTTTTCTATTGATTGAGCAAGGATTCCATTCTCTATTTCTTTTCCTTTTTCAGTTTTTTTTTTTCCCTCAGCCTTCTTCTTCTTAAGTCAGATTCTTCTTTTGATTCAGTTCTACAGCTACTTCTTCAACAACGACTTGTTCCAGAACTGATATATTAGTTCCTTCCTTTTTCTGTAATTGAGAAACTTCATTTTCCTCAATCGATTTCTCAAAAGAGATTCTCGATGCTTATTTTTGTGGTGTAGATCTGGCTTTTGTGATCTGATCTAGCATATTGAGAATTCCAGGTGCAATGTTTCCTTCTATGATTTCATCAATTTCCTCAAACGTTTCCAATTCCAATTCTTCAACAGGTTCCAAGGCCTATTCTTGGACTGGCTCACTAACTGGTGTCTGAACTAATTGTTGAACTTATTCCCCTTGAACGTCTGTTCTGGATGTTGAGGGAATATTAGTTTCAATTCTTGGTTTCTTAGATATCAAAGAATGACCCTATGTGTCAGAAATGGTTGATTTCTCAGTTGATTTTGGAGATTCAGCTTTCATTTCCTTAGATTCCTTTTCTAACCGAGCGTCAGCTTTGGTTGTGTTCCAAACTTTATCTTCCAGATTCTTCCATCTTTTTGCCAACTCAAAGGCATCTGCAATTTCCTGGTCTCCAATGATTATCTTAACAGCTTTTTTGCTTCTTGCTTGTTTTTCCTTTCTTTTTCTCACTAGATTCGACTTCAGTTTCAGCTTTCTTTTTCTTTGACTTGCTCATTTCTACCTTGATTTGTATCTTGTTGTTGGAGACTTTAGTCATTTTATCCTTGGGAACTTGGAAGTGGTCAAGAATATTTTGAACTAAGAAAGGAAACGTCTTGGTCTGATAGAATCTTCCATTTTTATCTCCTCCTTTCTCTGCTTTCCTGAGTTCTCCAGCAAACTGGTCTTTCAACTGATTGAAAATGTATTGATACCCATGGAATGGTTTCCCAAACCAAAACGGGTATATTAAGTCCCTTTTTATTCTAGAGAGATTGAAAAAGGTTCCTGAATTTCCTATGATGCACTTAGCTAGCATTTGGCTTAGGTAACTCAATTCATGTTGTAATTGGTTTATACTTGCAGTTAGATTCATCTTGAATCCTTTTATGGCTGTAACTCCCCAGATCTTTTCTTTTTCTTCTTTTTTTTAACTTGATGAAGCTGGGGTAGGCCGATTGATAAAAACAAAAGATTTCCCGGATGGTTTCCTGTGTGACTTTGACACATTATCCATGTACTTTGGTGATTATTCATCTCCTTTGTCTGATACAGTCCCATTCTCATAGAATTGACTAATGCTCTTTAAGCAGACTGTATCCATGTTGATATTGAACAATGCCTCTAGTTCAGGTATTGATCCATTCAGATGGTCAAACCTTGTTCAATTTTGTAATCAGACATGGTGTTAGAATTTTGTGAAGTGGAGCAAAAAAAATTATCTTTTTGATTGAGGTAGGTAAGAGCGGATGAATGTAAAGATAATGATAAAGGTTTGAATGTATGTGGGAAGATGTCTAGAAAAAGTGGGTGAGTGGAATTTCAAAAGGTTGGCTATCATATCAGTAGTCAAATCGGTTTTACTTGAGATAAGGAAAGATGTCAATTAGTGTGAGATCAACTGTTACGATTGTCACAAAGGGGAGGCTTTATCTAACATTCGTGGATGCTATACGTAAGAGATATGGATGCAATGTATCTACAGCTATAAACAGTTCAATTTTAGCTGTCCTTTGGACTTGATCAGCATGATCTTAGTCAGTTTCACCAATTCCAGTTTGAGTCCTGATGCTCCAAGCTTCAGTTTTGTCTAAAACTACATGACTCATTTCTCATAGAGTCTGTTTCAAGATGTTTGCTGAAAAGTCAGTCTTCCTGCAAAATAGATTGTGTTTTCTTTCGTACCCATACCTTTTAGGACCTTTTTCAATAACTTTCGGATTAACTCTCATGGATGATTTCTTCTTGACTGAATTAATCCCTTTTTTGAGAGCTTTGAATATCTTAAAGATTTAGCTCATTTCTCTCATATATCTTTCTTGACCTTTTGACTTGTTAAACTAATTCAATTATTGTTGTTGGATCTATCAGTTTTCATATAGTTCCGCTGCCTTGGATTGACAGTTCTGTATTGAGGCTTATCCTTTTATAATTTGTGAAACTGAGTTGATATAGCAATGGTAATAGGAACATTCCAATCTTCAACAGCGGGAAAGAGTCTAATTTCCCCTTGACTCTAGTATCCCTTGAGTGATAAACGTTCTTTGGCATATTTGATATGGTTGGTTTGATAAATGAGTTTTGTTCAGTTTTGCCATTCTTAGCGTTTTGCTGAATTTTCTTGTAAGATCTGTCAGTTTGATAAGTTCTTCTAACTGATCTTTCTGTTAGTTCAAAAAACGGCTTTGCTCAGTTTTAATAGTTTCATCATTTTTCTAAGTTCTGGACTTTTGTGCAGCCACAAACTTAGGTGCAGCTGAACAAGGTCCAGCATTAGAATTCTGTTGATTTTCAAACTCTAAGCCTGATATGTCACCATAGAACTTTCATGGTTTGTACTGGACTGTTGAAGTTGGATTAGCTGATGATTCAGTGATATTAATCACTTCTACTACATCATCAGTAGAACTAACTTCTTGAGTTTTTTTATTAGACTTGATAAGATTGACTTTAGCTTTCAATCTTGAAACTTCATTTTTCAGTGAATCTCTTTCTTCCTTGACATTCTCATAATTCTTTCGAATTTCCGTTCATTCCTTTGAGAGTGTGTGAAGATTTTCATTGACCTCTGAATTTTCTTGACTGTTCATGGCTTTAGAAGAATTAGATGTAAGAGCATTTAGCTCATAAGAATTGGTCAATATTTTCTTAGTTCTAACTTTTTCATATCCTTCAATTATGTCTTTTTGCCTTTGCGGGATTCAAAGATTTGTTCAGTGAGATCATTTCAAAACAAAATGGTTTCTTCATAACTTTCAGTGTGAGTTCCTGCTGAATAGCTTAATGGTAGTACTTCAGTCTTTTCCAATGAGTCTATGATTTTAGGTTGAGCAACTGGATCTTCAGTGAATGCGTCAAATAGTTTTTCTTGAGTATAAAAAACATATGCCTATAATTTGTTTTTCTATCCATCAAGTCTCAAAAATGAGCAACTAAGTATGCTTCTAAAATGATTATGTGAGTCCATGATGCAAGTTTGAAAACTCTTTGAAAATGTAACCAACAAACTAATGTAAGGATCAGCTTGGGATCTTTTCGGAACAGAAGAACTACTATGATAATAACTGAGTGCCAGTTACTCTTATCATTGCTTGTTCAACAATTGATCTCCTTACGTATGAAGGCCTGCTCCAATACGAATTGATGGTCCCATGTAAAAGGCTAGACACAAGTTTAGACGGGGTGAATAAACTTGTCACCAAAAACTTAAGACTAAACTAAAACTATATACAGTTTTAAACTTATGTAGAGTTACGCTAACTAAGATGAGTATTGGTCAACTGGCTTTTACTCAAACTGAGTTAACCGAAAGCATAATAAGTTATTGCCTTTTTATGCGCTTTATCTGTTTGTGGTATGATATGAAATATGCGGTACTATCTTAGTAACTGGTGTTAAGTGAGTTAGTGATATGATGAATTATGCAATGATAAACTAAAAAGGCAATCAAAAATATAAATACTATAAGGAAAATGCATAAAGTAAATAACACACCTCTCTTTTCCTGTGATGTTGGAGGAAAAATTCCACATGAACTTTTTGAGGTAGATCGGTTACAAAGAGTCATATTAAATTGTCCTTGGCTAATTCCTATACCTTAACTATCTACAAAATCAAAGAATAGGTAGGATTGCTGCTCTCCAACTTCTGGCACTGGTCCTTAGAGGGTTGAATTGCCTCTTCTCAAGCTCCACCACACCCACAGGCTTCTTGAGTGCACCTCAACTATCCTTCACATCGTCTTGGTGTTTCAAAGTCTTATCCTTTGAATAAAATCAATGTTGAGACTTGAATCAAAGATAGGATCCAATTGTGATGAGATTTCTTCTGGATGTATATAATCAATACAGTAGCTCTGTGTTTCTTCAAGTGTCATAGATCTTGATGTTTTCTTGAATGCTTTAAACAATTAGAAGATTTCTTGATCTTGCAAATAAGAATATAGCAGGAGTTCTTTAAATCACTTTCCCATTTAGTTTCTATCTTTCTTCACGGATAAATCTTATGAACTCTGCACTCTTCTTGATGAAAGAGTTGTCTATTTATAGGGGTCTTTCTACGTTTGAATTTGAATTCTTGTAGCTCCCAACAGCTATATGTTAAATGTCAGTTGTCCTTTCTGACAATCTGCAGTTTTTCATTTAATAAGAATGCTTGATTTTCAACGTTGCAATTCTTCTCCAGTTTTTGAATTCGATGATGTTAACTAAACTGTGTTTTAGGCACCTCAGTTTTGGCTTATACTCGACTTTTAGTTTATAGAGCATTAACACAGTTTTTACTCTTCTTCAAAACTTAGTACTATGTATTCTTCTGATCCTTCTTTATTTAATCATAGTACACCTTTTACGTTCATATCATCAAAGATATCATTGTCCATATGTATTTTAGGCCTTTATACAAGATCTATAAAGTCAGTTCAGGACTTCACAGACTTGCCTAAATTCTAACTTTACAGTCTTAGCTTTGTCCTTATAAATTGAGTTTGAACCCTCAGATCTTCAATCTTCAATATTGAGTATGTGTCCCTCAGCCTTCTTAACTGAGTTCGTTCCCTCAACCTTTAGCTTTTATAGATAAGCCAACTAAGTCTTTGTCCCACAGCTAACTTACCTTCTTCAGTTTCACTTGTAATAAAGTCAGCTGAGTTTCACCCCTCAGTTGTAAATTGACTTTAATAAACCTTCAATTATTGAGTCCTATCGATTACCGTGCTTGTCTGATTTAACCTATACAATAATCAAACACTAATAAAACCTATACATTTAGTTCTAGACATATTTTTGCATTGCACTATAACAGCTAGTTATCGCACTTCATCAATAGGGTTAAGCAAACAATTAAAAAGGTGATGAATTATTATCAAAACATAAATTTTATTTCCAACAGATTCTATCTTAAAGTGTGCAGGTGTTGGATATATTAGTTTGAAGACGTCTAATGGTACCAAACTAATTCTTAGACGGGTTAAGCATGTTCCAGGGATCCGGTTGAATTTGATTTATCTTGGCAGCTTGTGTGAGGTTGGTTAAAATAGCTCATTCTTTTGTGATAAGTAGAAGCTCACAAAAGGGGAATTCAGTTATGGCTAGAGGTACAAAGACATCTACATTTTTCTTGGCTCAACCCAAAGTTATTATTAACGAGGCTTATGCAATGGACTCACATGACGAGACCGAATTGTGGCATTAGAGGTTATGTCATATGTGCTTGAAATAGATGCTTGTCTTATCTCTTAAAACTATATTGTGTTGTTCTAATAGTTTTCATTTGGAGAAGTATGCTCATTGTATTGTAGGGAAGCAAAATATAGTTTCTTTTAAAACTCATCTACCTTCAAGAAAGTCAGAAATACTTGACCTTGTTCATTGTGATGTTTGTCATCCTATGAAGACAAGGACGCATGGTGGTCCTGATATTTTGTGAATTTTTATATGATCACTCCAGGAAACTTTGGGTCTACACTTTGAATATGAAAGATCACGTGTTAGACATGTTCAAGCATTTTCAAGTATCAGTTAGGAGGGAAATTGGAAAGAAGTTGAAGTGTATTCGGACTGACAATGGTGGTGAATACACTGGTCCATTTAATTATTACTGTAAGAAGCTAGGAATCAGACATGAGAGAACTCCACCAAAGACTAATCAGTTAAATGGTTTGGTAGAGTGGATGAACAGAACATTAGTGGAGAGAGTCAAATGTTTTCTATCACAAGCCGGGTTGCACAAATCTTTTTGGGGTGAAGCTTTGAGTACGTTAGTTCATGTACTTAATTTGTCTCCATGTGTTCCTTTGTAGAATGATGTTCCTCATAGGGTATGGTCAGGTAAAGGTGTATCTTACCATTATTTGTGAGTTTTTGGTTATAAAACTTATGTTCACATTCCTAAAGACGAGAGGTTTAAGCTTGATGCAAAGACTAAACAATATTTTTCTAGATTATGGTCAAGATGAGTATTGGTACAATCTTTATGATATTGTTGATAAGAAAGTGATTAGAAGCCAAGGCGTTGTGTTGGCAGAGAATGAGACTTTGTAAGATGTTAATAAAAATCAGATTTCAACACTTCAAGCTAGTGATGGTTCGACCGACTTGGAGATAATTTCTCCTACACTCATAGAAGAGCATAATGCAGTTAATGACCCAGAAAATAACCAGGATGGTGTAGATGATGCATTTGTTTTTGATCATAATGTTGATGATGATATGTTTGAGAAACTAGTACGAGATGACGTTCCACCAGTTATTCGTAAGAGGTAGTAAAGAGACAACCTTCTACTAGATATCTTGTGACTGAGTATGTTTTCCTCTCATATAGTGGAGATCCTAAATTCTTTGAGGAGGCCATGGATGATGAACATAAAGATTAATGGATTGATTCCATGAAAGCTGACATGAAGTCTTTGCATGAAAATCACACATATGATATGGTGAAATTTCCAAAGGAAAAGAAAGCTTTGAAGAATAAGTGGGTTTTCAGAATTAAAAACGAAGATAGTAGTTCTACACCTCGGTATGAGGTGATTAGTAGTCAAAGGTTTTTCTCAGAGAAAGGGCTTTGAGTTTGGTGAGATTTTCTCTTATGTTGTGAAAATATCTTCAATCCGGACTATTCTCGGCTTGGCAGCTAGTCTTGATATGGAGGTTGAGCGCATGTATGATAAAATAGATTTTCACCATGGTTATTTGGAAGAGGATTCTACATGGAGTTGCCAGAGGGTTTCCAAATTTAAAGGACATGAGAATTTGGTGTGCAAGTTGCAGAAGAGTCTTTATGGGTTGAAGTTAAAACCTAGATAGTGCTTTATGAATTTTGAGTCTATCATTCATACTCCAAACCTGGAATAGAGTCCACGGGTTCACATTGGGCCTGAACGTAGGCCCAGTAACAAATAGGGTCATTGGCCCAATCAGTTCACACCTTCATAAGCCGAACTGGACTAGGTATAATCTAGCCCGCCTCATGTCATTATGATTTTTATCATTGGCTAAGCAACAGGAGTTGATCAACAAATCCTTCAGTTCGCCACCTATAGAGCGACAAAAAGAACTAGCGGCCGACCTACTCGCCCCTCAGCTCACTGTCCGCCATCTCAACAAAGTGCTTTGACTAGGCAACGGAGCTCATTCATGATGGTTACAAGTGAACAACCTATATCAGTTAAGATCAAGCTCGCCTAACCAGAGCTTGCCCCGCGTCCTTATGTTTACACTTTATTGTATTTCATTTACAGACTTTGTAACCGCCAACTCTTAGCCCCTATAAATAGCAGCATTTATTACCCTTCAAGGGACAGTTAATTAAAATGCAAACAACCGTTGCTATTTGTTGACAATATGAGTGTTCTTCATATCTTCATATGTTCTTTATCTCGTTCTTGAATATCTTCATCTTGTTCTTGAGAATTATCGGAGAAATCACTCACTCTAGCTAGATATCCACTATTATAATTAACTGAATCCGTTTGTGATAATCTTAGCATTATC
Source organism: Gentiana straminea (assembly GCA_036785695.1). Classification (NCBI taxonomy): domain Eukaryota; kingdom Viridiplantae; phylum Streptophyta; class Magnoliopsida; order Gentianales; family Gentianaceae; genus Gentiana; species Gentiana straminea. Next base: position 3,044,364 of record JAVUPR010000311.1, on the reverse strand, counting down.
AGTTGGCTTCATTACCTGGAAACATTACGCTTTTGGAACTTTTTATGGTCAAATCTGAGGTTCACGGCGATTTGTGTCTTGCTCTTTGGCCTAAAAATGCCCGTTTATGGATTTCCGGTTGAACCTACGTCAGAATATTCATCCAGTCGATCCGGAACTCAAGATTTTCATCAGCATTTTCATCCATTTCATCCGGATCTCTAGATTTTCATCAGTCTGCACACTCAGCTGCCCGGGATTCTCCAGACCTCTGACTGATCCCTCATTAGATTCGGCCGATCTTCATCAAATTCATCTTAGATCTAGTTGATCTTTATCGTGTTCTTACTACATAGCAGACCTCCATTGTCATCTTCATAGCGTAGACAAGATCTGCTGGTCCCGCTTAGGTCGACGGTTTGCCTCCTTCAGCTAGGAGGACTGGTCACAACAGTGCTTGCATCACTTACTGGACAACTGTTGGTCGCGCTCAAGCACAACAGACCCAACATGATCATAATGTGTCACCTCCGATAGTAAGGGATCCGGCTCCACCCGACATCGGTACAGATAATGTCGGAATTATTTCAGGTTGTTTTGCAGTGTTTATGTGATGGATATCTGGTTGTTTGAGTATGATTTTACCGGCAAGGTCCAGTCGTGCTCAAGAACAAGATGAAGATCTTTAAGAGCAGTAGGAGGAGAATGTTTTGTGCTTTGTGATAGTGAGCTTAGCCTAACTGGCTGCTTACGTACCCTTTGTAAGGGATCAAGCCGAATGCATAGTTCTGGAAGTGAAGCCTTCCTCCTCCCTTTGTAATGGAGGTGGTGTTGCTATTTATAGAGGCTTGGATCTAGCCAGCTAACGAGAGCTTGAAAGCTGGCGGGAGCTGCCAGGTTGCAAGCCTGGAGGGCTGTGAGGGCTAAAGGCCTCTGGCGGGTTGAGGGCCTAGTGACCCGAGAGACTTGGTGAGCCAAGGACCTTGGCGAGTTGAAGGCCTTTAGAGGACTGAGGGCCTGGCGGCCTGGAGGTTGTAGCTTGTCTTATCACTCTTAAGTACTAGCTCATTCTTCTTTATTTAACCAGTTTTGGTCTTTGGTGGACCAAATAACCCGGGGGGTTCGCGGGCCGGCCCTTTAGACTTTCTCGGCACCGCATGGGGCGAAGGTCTTGGAGTGGGGCCGATGGCTTGAGATCCTAGTTTGGCTTGCGTGTTCAAAGACTATAGTGGCCGGTGGCCTCATCCACTATTTTGGTTGCCAGACGGACCTCATTAAGGATCTGCGAATTATGGTTCAGGCAATTTCTTACCGTAGTTTTATCACGTTCAGTGTTTGGATGCGACTTCTTTCCTGAAGTTATACATATCGTCGTCAATGCATTAAAATAGAAAAGAAGAAGAATAGGATACGAATGTGTGATTGTAATTTGTAAGTTTACAAAAAATCGATATGATCGGCCATGTTTGTTGTAATCCCCTTGCCGGTGTCAGTAGATCATAACTTATAGTCAACGCCTTTTCTCAGAAGAGTTATGGTAATTGTGGTGATTATTTTGCTATTGACATAAAACTAATTTTCTTAAATTTATATAATACAAGAGTTACACTCTCCAAGCACGATCCCAGCTGATTTCCATATTAGTGGACCAGCTGATTTCGAATACCTGGTGCTTTAAGCAAAATAAAAAATAAAAAATATATATTTTAGTTTATTTCTAAAACAATAATTATTATCATTTTCCTACTTAACTCTATTTATGAAAATGTAAGAAATTAAAAAGAAGGTTGTAATATTCCGATTTTCGGGAAATGGCAGACATGTCATTTTGCGAAAACAGAATATCGGGTTCGTTCTTTTTATTCGGAGTTTAAATATTTTGTTAAATATATGTATATTTTTGAGAAATATATATGTATTATAAGGAAAAGAAAATCTGAATTAGTAAGGGTAATTAAGGAAAATAAGGATTAGGTTAATTATTGGGATTTTCCTGTTTAAGGAAAATAACTCCAATCAGTTTCCCTAACATTTTGAATCAGATTTTCCACCTCCTAAACTCATTTTCTGCGTGTGAGATCAAAGTTAGGGCGGAGAGTTTTTCCATCGGTTTCTAATCGATTCCTAATCATTTTTTCATCAGAGTAGAGGAGCGGAATCGTCGTAAGGAGAGCGTCGATTCAACACCAGAAAGTTGGAGCTTTTCTCAAGGTAATTAATTTGACCTATCTGAGTTCTTGGTTGAGTTTTGTGGATCAAAAATCATACCTTTCGATGTCTATTGTTTGGAATCCTATGATCGATTTTAATGCGAATTCGAATTGATCATATAGGTTTCCGACATAAAATAGATTATTTTTGCTACTGTTTTTCTGAGTTTTTGGAGTTTAGAATAGCTTGCTAAAAGGTAAGAATCTCTTCCTACAATCTAATTATGGTAAGTTGTTAGATCATGTTTTCGAAGCGTTTTCATATCAATGATTTACCTAGATGTTGCTTATAGATTAAGGGATGTTAGTGTTAGGTGTTATGCCCGAAAGGCAATTTTGTAATTGTTTTATTTAATGAATGAATTGACATTATTATTCATATTTATTATTCCCATATTCACCGATGGGACAATAGTATTTACACTACAGAAAACCCTAAATTATATCGTTTATGTAATCACTTAACTCAGTGTATGGGATATACACGGGAGGATTGAGTTAGTGAAGATGTACTTAAAATTCAATTAGCCCGTAGTGAAGTTAATCGAGAGTATCGGGTCTCTCCTTTAACGTGCTATTAATGCACCCAGAACACAATAGGTGTGATTGTCTTATCCGGACATTCGGTTAAGAGAACCTAATGGGGCATTTATATATGATAGATATATCATATAGGGGTTTGGGACCGATTTGATTAGAGTTCACGATGTAATTCCGTAATCGAGAAGTCTTATCGAATCAATCGATGATCATATTTATGGATATATCTTAATCCTGAGGTGATCACAGTCAACTGCTTGAATCAGTATGAGGTTTGACTTGACGGTTAAGGATTACACTGAGTCTGTGGTCTGAATTACCCCATCTTGGCATTGTACTGGATTGAGTGAGTAGTCTGTGTTATCATAGATATTGAATCCATTCCTTCCTTTTATGGAAGTAGATAGACAGTTTGCTTATTTGTTAATCCTAGAAACTGATCGATCCATGGAGTTCATATTACACTGATTAGCTACCAGTGAGTTGTATGAATTAATTGATCACTAGGTGGTTATTGGTAAATAAGGATAAGAGGTTCTGAAAAGGGTTAACGGTAACTTCCCGATTTAGAATGAACAGTCTATGGAGGATTAATCCATATGTAATGATTATATCAATGGACGCTTATTATCATTTTCGTGAGGAGATAAATATAATCTTATAATCGGAGGAGTGCAGTCATGGGATTATGGTGGCATATTCCTGTGATTGTTTTATCGAATATAATTATTCTGTTCGTAAGATAATTATTTATTTGATTTATCGGAGCCGCTGATTATTAGTCCATGGTCCCCGACGTGCCTCCAATATAGCATAGCTATTCTCGGACATCGAATCCTAATAATATTAATTTAGTTCTTGTTAGAATTTAATTAAAACGATATGTGAATTACTTGTTTAGTGGACTATTAAATTAGTTGGGCTGAATAATTAAATATGTGAAAAAGACATTTTTCATAATCTTGGCCCAAAAGTGTATCATAGTCGAAAATTATTGTGACTAGGTCACAATAAGTAAATTTCGGCCATGGCATGTTTTGATAAACAAGAAATTGTTTTCTTGTGTATTAATAAGACATGTGCACAAAATATTTATTGGATAAATATTTATGGTAAGAAATAAAGATAAATATTATTCTAGATTTGTTCTAGAATATTATGGGATTATCTTTTATTTATTGGATTTATTTATTTGCAAAATAAAATCTTTGGAGGACAAGGATTACTCTCCTATATAAAGAGAGTTCTCCCAAGCCTAAAACACAACATAAAATTCGACTTCACCTCTTAGAGAGGAGAAGAAAATTTTCGGCCAAGGGGAGCAAGGGAAAATCTTGGAGGTTTTCCGGGTAGCATATCGGAAGGATTCGAGACGAGGATTTCCTTCCACCGGGAGTTGCTTGGATCACACGTGCGGAAGATCGTGGTGCTCTTCATACTTTCTTTCGTTCTTCCTATTGCAGTTCTTCTACTTAGATTTTGAGATCCAAGAGGTATGTTCTACAACCCCCTTGTAGAGTAGATCTAGTTATTTTATTACGTGTAATTTATAGATCTAGATCCTTAAATCTCTTCCGTTGTGGATGGTATTACTAACAGTGGTATCAGAGACCTGGTGATCAATATTTATACATATAATATATTAGATCTAGGACTGGAAATTGCATGTTTAGATTGCATTTATTTTTTTTCGTTTTTAAAATTCGAAAATCATGATGATGAATGCTTTGATATGTTGTGGTTGAAGAGATGGATTGGGGTTGGTATTGTTTACTCGTTAGATCTATTGTAAACTCATATAAATTCGTTTATATGAGTATAGGAAATTTTGTAATTTTAGTTTCCTAGAAGTAGATATGTTTTGTCACTATTCGTTTTTTATTTATTCCCGGAGATTGAGCCGTTGAAATGAAAATCACTCCAGTCAGAATGAAGAATAAAAGTTGATGATCAATCCCTCAAAATTTGGTGTCGATCGGAGTCCGTACTGCTGTAACATAAAAGCACAGAAGCCGTAAAAACCCTAGCTGAGTTCGTCGAATTTCTGGAAGAGTTTGGAATGTTGAAACATTGATCCGACCGTTCAGATTGACTATAATGGAGTTATAAACAAGCCCTAACAATTTCAGGTCGATCGGGTTTTATCTCGATGCCCGATCGGCCCCGGGAAGACACTAATGCGCCGTAGTTATAAACAGATGCAGCAGTTGGATCGGCGGCTTGCATCGGGATCAATTGGGCCGTCAAAACACACAGATCCAACCGTCCATATTCAAGTAGGAGGAGTGAAGAACAGGTCCACAAAGTTTTCGACGATCAAAGTTCTTTTGGATGTCCGATCATCGATAATACGCAGCTGCAGCAGATCAGAAAAATTGTAAAACCTAGTTAGGGTTTGTTTGTGTTTTTTTTTAATAGGTTAGATGCGGGGGTACCAACGATCCATCTCGGTGTTTAAATTTTCCGCAATTTATTTTTTATGTGTTTGACCATAAAATATATATAAAATCGTAATTGCCATGACATGCATCATATCATAAATCCACTCCATGCATACATGTAGAATTTTAATTTTGGTAATTAAAATAGGCATGTATACAAACTCATGTAATTAGTTGAAATTTAATTAATACGTGGTAATTAATTAATTTAGTAACTAATTAAAGATCTGAGGACGGGTTATGAAATTGTTATGTTTTTTCGGTGTGTGTTCTTGGTGAACCGCCTTAAAAGCCCAAACGAGATCACGTTTTCGATTCGTAGTGTCTACGAGATTGAATGATGGTAAAAGAACAATAAATCTTGGATAAAAACGGTTCGCCTATAGGTTGGGTGGTCAACTGAGCTAAGCTCGACCGACTTAACCCTCGAGTGTGATGTATGCATGAGGGTCCGGTATGACTAAGCTACATCGGAGAGCGGAGGGGTGATTCCTTCTTATCTCAATGGGGCTGTCTTGACCCGATTTCATCCGACTGTCACATACGTTCCAACGAATAGGACGGGTAGGCTTGCCTACGTTACCGAGACAATTCGGAATCATTGATTTGATGTTCTTTTATGTTAACATCAAAAAGACGTGGTTAGTTAACCCACCACCACTTCCAAAATATTGAGTGGGAGCAGGGGAGGCGATAGCCAACCCCACGGCCTCTACTATAGATACAAGTAAGTGAGAGATGGATGACGGCTCACGGTGCTTTGATTTCGTCCCCCTACGGATGGTGTTCACCCCTATCAACAATCATGGCTTGGTCTCCGAAAGGATAGGATTTCCGGGTACTCGTCGGGTCACTGACCTATCCTACGACGGCACACTCGGGGCGTACCTAAGAGATCCGATATAGTAGGTCACACTCATCAAGGGTATTCTTGATAATATCTAGGCTAAAAAAGGAAGGTAGCCAATGAATAAAGGGATGTTCAATTCTCGTGGGACGTTCGATTCTCACAAGTTATTCATTGATGAGATTGTCTCAATTTAACCGTCATCTCTTTGACCTACCCTACGGCGGCACTGAGATGCGAGGTTAAAACCTTGGAATGGTAGAGTAGACTTACTTATAGTTTACAATTCCTAAAATAAACTAATATAGTAGTGTTAAACTTGAATTAATACATGTCATTTTATTTACAACATTATATCCCTTACTAAATTGCTTAAAATTTATAATTGACTAGTATTGACTTCTTTAAAAAGTGGAAAGTAAGTAGGACGGTGAACTAGTTAATCGATAATGCAATTATTTTCTAAAGAGATATTTTCTCTTAAGCCTTTTAAAAACCACAGTGGCATATAGATATGTCACTAGTGTCATTCGTGTCAAACGGAAGACAAACTTAGTTTGATCAAAGGTGACTTCGGACTTTGAAATTCTTCTAGAGAATTTTGAGTGTGTAGTAATTACACGAGTAATTTTCTAATTGAAAAATCGGAAAATCATGAAGTGTTACTAGTTGGACGATATTTGGAATCGATGAACTAGTGGGAGCTTTATGATTTGTTGTTTTTCTAGAACATTAGAAAAGTGTAACTAACAACACACGTAACCATTCTAATTGAAAAACCGGAAAGTCATGAAATGTCGCTAGTTGGACGATATTTGGATTCGCTGAACTAGTGGGAGTTCTAGGATTTATTGTTTTTCTGGAAACATTAGATCTATGTACGAAAGATTTTCTAATCGAAAAAATCAGAAAATCATAAAAATAAAGCATTGCTCGTTAGACGGTATTTGTAACCGATAAACTAGTGGGAGCTTTAATGTTATGATTTGTTGTTTTTTCTGGAATATTAAAAAATCCGAGAAGTCCCGACCAGTAACACTCGAAATAGACATCCCACGGTTCAAGAGTAGTGTCTACTCAAACGAACCGCTGGTTCAAGACTGTTTCCATTCACGGAAAGTCAAGAATGGGAGAATATGTCTAAAAGTGTTAGTCATCTAAACTTAAAACTTTAAGGCTGAACCGAAAATTAATTAACTGAAAATTATAGGATAAGGACAGTGATTTTGGATCACCAACCTATGAATCCTCGGTGATTTTCTCGAGCTAAGTTCTTTGGAAGAACAAGGTAGCGGTGCATTTAACGATTAAAAGTGTAAACAACGGGCAGTTAATTTTATCTAGAATAGTGGGAGTTATATAAGGAAATGAATCTCGGATTCAATCCTTGGATATCGCGGAAAAATTATTTTCTGTTTAAGATTCGTTGGAACAAAAGGATATACCTTATATTCGATAATTTGTTTGTCGTATAGAAAGTGAATATACCATTTGTAGTACGAATCCAAGACTCGGACTTTTGTTTGATAAAGTCAAAACCACTTAGAACTGCTGAAATATGTATATAAAACACATCTTAAGAACTATTAAAAGGAATTGGTTTCTATATTTAGATAAACGCTTCTTCATATTCCATAGTTAGTGCATAGTCTCTAAAAGACAAGACCTAAAGACTGGCTCAGGGTGATTCCTTTCTCCCAGTCTGGTTATATTGTCTCAAAGGTTCAATGACTAAGTTTCCTTTCAATCGGGAAAGGATAATGATTATAAAGAAGTAACACAGCTTGTTCATGACGGCCTTTGGGGTCTGATAAAAGATACAAGCTAGTAGGAGCTCCTGAGTAGTGACTTCTTGTCTGATAACTATTCAAACGCTCCGGTAAGTTTATCCAAAATATTTTGAGGTTTCTCTACTTTCAACAGAGATAGAGTATTCTATACTCGGAATAGGCCATTCATAGTCCTCTAGACTGATGCTCAGCCTGCCTTATTGTGACATGTTCTCACTAAGTGAGAAACCGTTAAATTGCCTTACAAAGCTTTAGATGTGCTACAATACACTGCTTAACTCAATAAAGATATTGGAAGCGAAATAACGGTTTACATTGAAATGTAAGACCGAGAAGTCTACCTAGAATATTCTTTGGAATTTACGGATAAGGTGTGGATTCGGTTCACCCCACTACCATAAATATAAGCATTTAGCACACGGTGCTTGAAGGTAAGACTGGGAATTTCATGCATACGATCGGTCAATGACCATTCGTGATATATCTTTTAACCTATTGTGTATAAAGGTTAGATTCTTGAAATCAGGAAGGGACAGTTATACTGTTGCATTCTTTCTGATAGAGTCCATAAACAGCATAACCTTGAACCTTGAAATACGTTTACTCAAGGTAGTTACTAACTGATTAAAATCAGACCACATCCAACATCGGTTGTTGGTGATAACACTTAATACTACTAAACTAGATCAGACTTTTGATCCACCCAGTAAGTATTGGGAGTATGTTTTATCCATTAACCATTACGGGTTCTGTGGACTTTGTAGTCTGAGGATCGATTGATGACCTATGGCTCTTTTGTGAGCAGTATAGGATTCTGATTATAGAGGTTGGTTTAATAGCCATAACCCTTTGAATGGAGTTCGGTACTCCAGTTCTGTTCATACTCTTGTAGAACCACCTGAGCGTCTAAGGCCCAGTAGGAGTAATTGGATCTACATGGAAAAGAGTAGAATGAATAGGAAAGTTTATCTTTCAGAGCAATGCTTGAGTGGTCTAGGGGTAATTCCCTAAGAAGTAAAGAGTTAATCAGACCTTGGACTCTCTTACCACTTAGTACTGCATGATTTCGTTCAAAATCAGAAAATAAGGGTGATTCCCTGAGATTTTCTTGCCAAACAAACGGAGTCTGGATTCATTCGAAACAAAAGGGTATTGCATTATGAACTTATGACATGATGACTGTCAAGGCATATGTCCTTTGTGGATAAAAAGCAAACCTCTCGGTCATTGGAAGTCATATAGTTCTACAATATATGGATTTGACCAGAATATTGATAAGTCTTTTGTAGACTGGATATCAATTTTAGTACAGTAGTGAATATATACATTAGTGTTTGTGAAGGATAACACTGCACCAGTTGGAATCAACATAGGTGTGTTATCTGAAGTCAGAATCTGACAATGCCACAATTCTCTGCAACAGAGATTTGGACACCATTCTAAAGAGTTTGACTCGTTCGAATTCATTAGAATCAGTCACTGGTTTCACATCCATCTTATTGGATATGATGATGCATCTGTGTATGCAACATTCAACGAGGAAGTTCTACCCTATGCCTCAGGAATGACTCTCTAAATATTCGGATCAAGAGAAATGGGATAGATTCTCTTTCTAGTAAGAGATGGTCAGGTTGTTAAATGTCAAATTTGATCGAATCTTAGATTCGGCGGGTAACAAAGAAAATTTAGTATGTCCTTTAGTATCTTGAGAGAACGAGGAATAATATGCGGACATATTCATGTGTGAACTTGGATATGTGTGATACACTGATTTTGACTTTAAGTCAGATTGAGGATGATCGTTAAGTCGATCTCGGGCTCAGTGTTTACTCTTGTGTTGAAATTATTGCCTGGAGGAATCCAGCAACGCCAACTCGACTTTAACTAGTTGGGTGATTAGCGGCTTTTGTAGTAGCTAGAGAGGCGATATAGCTTAAGGATTTCCTTTTGATATCTAGGAATGATTCTAGATTTGGAAGCCGATACCACATCATTGTCCACACGATGAAGGGGTAGCTTATAAGGATTTTTGAAATCACTAGAGGTCAAAAGCATATTGGGAAGGTACCACATGATTAGATGGACCGGTAACGTTTCGATTCTACGGATCGTCTCGAGCCGACAACCTGACTAATCATTAAGACCCATGATATTTAGGTGTAGGTACTCCCCGAGTCACTGACCTATCCTATGATGGCACACTCGGAGTGTACTTTGTCATCTGAAATGGTTATGATATGCTTAATGGGTACTAGAATACGGGATGGGTCTTCATTGCTTTAGAGCAAGTGTGAGATGTAGTTTGTTGTAGTTTAAATAATAGGGTGTGCTCTAAAACAATTATTCACATGCTTTCGTGCAAGAGGGAGATTGTTAGGTGTTATGCCCGAAAGACAATTTTGTAATTGTTTATTTAATGAATGAATTGACATTATTATTCATATTTATTATTCTCATATTCACCGATGTGACAATAGTATTTACACTACAGAAAACCCTAAAGTATATCGTTTATGTAATCACTTAACTCAGTGTATGGGATATACACGGGAGGATTGAGTTAGTGAAGATGTACATAAAATTCAATTAGCCTGTAGTGAAGTTAATCGAGAGTATCGGGTCTCTCCTTTAACGTGCTATTAATGCGCCCAGAACACAACAGGTGTGATTGTCTTATCCGGACATTCGGTTAAGAGAACCTAATGGGGCATTTATATATGATAGATATATCATATAGGGCTGGACCGATTTGATTAGAGTTCACGATGTAATTCCGTAATCGAGAAGTCTTATCGAATCAATCGATGATCATATTTATGGATATATCTTAATCCCGAGGTGATCACGATCCAACGCTTGAATCGCATATGAGGTTTGACTTGATGGTTAAGGATTACACCGAGTCCGTGGTCCGAATTACCCCATCTTGGCATTGTACTTGGATTGAGTGAGTAGTCTGTGTTATCACAGATACGGAATCCATTCCTTCCATTTATAGAAGTAGATAGACAGTTCACTTATTTGTTAATCCTAGAAACGATCGATCCATGGAGTTCATATTACACGATTAGCTACCAGTGAGTTGTATGAATTAATTGATCACTATGGGTTAATGGTAAATAAGGATAAGAGGTTCTAAAAAGGGTTAACGGTAACATCCTGATTTAGAATGAACAGTCTATGGAGGATTAATCCATATGTAATGATTATATCAATGGACGCTTATTATCACTCTCGTGAGGAGATAAATATAATCTTATAATCGGAGGAATGCAGTCACGGGATTATGGTGGCATATTCATGTGATTGATTTATCGAATATAATTATTCTGTTCGTAAGATAATTATTTATTTGATTTATCGGAGCCGCTGATTATTAGTCCATGGTCCCCCGATGTGCCTCCAATATAGCATATCTATTCTCGGACGTCGAATCCTAATAATATTAATTTAGTTATTGTTAGAATTTAATTAAAACGATATGTGAATTAATTGTTTAGTGGACTATTAAATTAGTTGGGCTAAATAATTAAATATGTGAAAAAGATATTTTTCTTAATCTTGGCCCAAAAGTGTATCATAGTCGAAAATTATTGTGACTAGGTCATAATAAGTAAATTTCGGCCATGGCATGTTTTGATAAACAATAAATTGTTTTCTTGTGCATTAATAAGACGTGTGCACAAAATATTTATTGGATATATATTTATGGTAAGAAATAAAGATAAATATTATTCTAGATTTGTTCTAGAATATTATGGGATTATCTTTTATTTATTTGATTTATTTATTTGCAAAATAAAATCCTTGGAGGACAATGATTACTCTCCTATATAAAGAGAGTTCTCCCAAGCCTAAAACAAAACATAAAATTCGACTTCACCTCTTAGAGAGGAGAAGAAAATTTTCGGCCAAGGGGAGCAAGGGAAAATCTAGGAGGTTTTCCGGGTAGCATATCGGAAGGATTCGAGACGAGGATTTCCTTCCACCGGGAGTTGCTTGGATCACATGTGTGGAAGATCGTGGTGCTCTTCATACTTTCTTTTGTTCTTCCTATTGCAGTTCTTCTACTTGGATTTTGAGATCCAAGAGGTATGTTCTACAACCCCCTTGTAGAGTAGATCAAGTTATTTTATTACGTGTAATTTAAAGATCTAGATCCTTAAATCGCTTCCGTTGCGGATGGTATTACTAACAGTTAGGACCTGAGAAAGTTGTGTTTTAACTAGTTTTTCTGTTGTAATTCATGTGTACTAAGTTTGGATTCGAGTAGAGATCGTAAAGAGATGAAAATCATGTTATTAGGGTTTTTCTATGCTGAAGGCGTATGCATTCGCTGGAATGCACACGCATTCCTGTTACAGGATTGCCTAGGATAGATTCAGTAGGTTCAATGCATACGCATTCAAGGGAATGCACAAGCATTGTTGGTTCAGAGTTGATCAGGATGCTCCCAGCACGAACAATACGCACGCATTGGTTTGGCAGTGTCGTTCAGCTTAGGTTATGGTCAGGGAATGCGTACGCATTGATATGAACCAAAATGCTATTCCAATTGAAGATCCATTTGTTCTTAAAGATGGTCCAATCACTAGGTTACAAAAGAAGAAGTTTGAGGAAGCTGCGAAGAATCTAATATTGGCAATTCTTAATGAACATGTTTCATGGAAGAAGGTTGAAGACTTAAACATTAAATCCTTGTTGTGTTTCAATTGGGATCAAATGGGCTGATCTATTCTATTTCTATTTGTGGGCTGTTTTTAAACTATTTCCTTTAAGTTATTTAGAAAAAACCCAAAGACCATCATTTAACTATTTCTTTTAAGTTTTGAGAAAAACCCAAAAGCCCATCTTTTAAGCTAATTGTCATGTTGAGATGTGCATCTTTTCCCACATCGAATTATGGCACTCTAGTATTGAGATTTGTAGCCTATATAAGGCATTCTATTTTCCTTGAATCATGAGACAACTTTGAGTGATTAAATATATTTTCTAAAGTTCATTGATTGAATTTTTAGTGAGTTAATCTTTTGCCTTGCTGATTGGGTAATTGTTAACTTGAGAATTTATCAAATGGGTGAGCTCTCTTTGTGTGATATTCTCGTTTAGGGTTCTTAGGGTGCTGATTCTCTAAGAAAACTAGGCATTGCTCTTTCTTCATTGCTATCTCAATCTAGATCCTATCAAGAACTTCATCAATTGGTATCAGAGAGCACTAGGGATTGATGTATCAAATATCCTTGTTCTTTCTTTTATTTTTTCTTTCAATTTTCGTTAAAAAAAAATTCATACGCATGCTTAGAAATTTTTTTCAGCCAATTTGTATGTGTTCTTGCTTGTCTAAGTGATGAATTCTATATTATATGCTTGTGTTCTTCATAGTTTTCCAGAAATTATACATAGAAATTCATGACTATTCATCTTCTTTGAGTTTTTCTTCAAATATTCATATCATCTTCATCCATCTGCTTATACATTTTTTTTTGTAACTTAAAACATTTCACCTTCTATCTCTTTAAGTGCATTCAAGGTGTAATTTTTGTTATCTTGCCTTATTATTGCTAAATCATTAAGTAGGTTACTTACTTTGTTCCCTTCTTTGATTTATAAAAAAAAGGAAAAAAAAAAAAAGAGAAGAGATTCCGGCCGTGATATACAAAAAATTTTAAAAAATATAAGGGCCGTGAGTTTTACAAAAAAAAAAAAAAAAAAAAAGACTAGTACTTGTTTATTTGTAGTTGTTTTGTGGTGCAAGAGTTTGTTCAACTTTTTTGTAACATCCTTGGATATCAATTACTACCAATCCTTTCCAACCTCTTTTTTGCATTTTCCTTTCCTTGTTTAGTTTGATTAAGTGAATTGGTGACTTAGGTCCCTATTTGTGGAATTATCCGGTTTGCTCTTTCTTTATGAGTTATTTGACGGTTGCAAATACCCTACGGCAAGTGTTGAGGGTGAGTGAAAACACGAGAGTTTTGTGAGATATAATGGGTACACTGGAGGAAGAGGCTTTCGAGGCTAGGCTACGTGTTCATACCGAGGCTGTTCATGGTGAGTTGACGAGACGTTTTGAACAAATGCAATAAAATTTAGCGGATCAAATGGCATAATTGTTCCAAGAACATGGTATTGGACATGGTCGGGGTCGTGGACGTGGCAGAGGTTATGGTGGACGTGGTTTTGCAGGCCGTGGTAATAGAGGCCGTGGTTATGATGGTGAGAATGAAGGAGGACATGTTAGTGACGTGGAAGATGAGTATGAACAACATGCTATTGCCGATGATGATTTGCGTGGATTGAAATATAAAATCCCTTCCTTTGATGGTAAGGCTGATCCGGGAAAATACTTGGCATGGGAAATGAAATGAATCAAATTTTTTCGGTTCATAATTATAGTGATGCTAAGAAGACTCGAATTGCAACTTTGAGTTTACGGATTATGCTATGAGTTGGTGGCATAGTTTTCAAGAGACACGTAGACGACGTGGTGAACCGCCTATCACTAGTTGGACTCTTTTGACGGAGCATATATGGCTGAAATGGGTACCGAATCATTATTTTATGGACCAAGGATATAAACTTCAGCAATTATCGCAATCGGGTAGTACGGTTGAGGAATTTCATGACGAGATGCAATTCACGATGCTTCGGGCAAACATTATTGAACCTGAGGATGTAACTATGCAGCGTTTTCTTTGTGGTTTACGTGATGATATTGCTGGACAAGTTGAGTTGCAAAATTACCAAACTCTACCGGAGATGTTAAATAGAGCTCTTATGGTTGAAAGGAGGCTGAAAGCTCGAAAAGAGGAGCGTGCTAGATCAAATAAATTTTTTGGATATCACAGCTCTTTTACACCGTCTTTCCAACAAGGTGGATCATCCAATCCTGATTTTGCAAAGAAAGTTGATGGTGGGTTCAAACCAAATGTTCACAAAGGTAAAATAAATGAGATATTGAGTGCTAACAAAGGTAAAGCTGAGGTGGAGCATTCTAGGGATATTGAATGCTTCAAATACAAAGGGAAGGGTCATTATGCAGCCACTTGTCCTAATAAATGTACTATGAATATTCGGGGGCAGCCTTTACCCCGTGATGACTATGAATCCCATTCGGAGGGGGATGAGACCAACGATGCTGCTGATGTGCAAGGTGACAATTTTGATGTGAAGGTTACCGAAGATTATGGTTCTTGTTATGTGATTCAAAAAACCTTGGCTATTCGTACAAAGTTGGAGGTTTCAATTCAGCGGGAAAACACTTTTCAGTCAACTTGTGGCATTCAGGGCCGCACTTGCAACTATATTATTGATTCGTCTAGTTGTGGGAATTTGGTAAGCCAAAATCTTGTTAAAGACTTTCATATTGATGTTCAAACACATCCCCAACCCTATAGTTTGCAATGGATGAATGATGTGGGTGAAGTACGTGTGGTTGCCCAAGCACTTATCAAATTTCATGTGGTAAATTAGTTGATGAGGTGTTATGTGATGTGGTGACCTTATTTGTTACACACTTTTTGTTGGGTAGACCATGGAAATATGATAAGGATGCATCTTATAGTGGTCGTTTGAATACATGGAATGGTGTAGCCCAATTCAAAAGGAAGATTGAGTCTTTTATTTAGTCTTTTAATTAGTCTTTTATTATCTCACATTGGTTAATTGTCTTTTATATTTATTATTATTTTTAATTATTGTTATTTTGTCCTACAATTGCTAAAATGACAATTGGACTTGGAGTCTGTAGCCTATATAAGGCATTTCCTTGTATTTGAATAGGTAGCTTATTATTGAATCAAAAAACTATTTTGGTTGAAATTCAGAGATTGAATTTTCATCATAATAAACTTTCAGAGATTGGGTTTCTTTCAAGAAGTTTTCAGAGATTGGACTTCTTTCGATTATCCTGAGACGGGGTAATTGGTTTGTGTTCCTGAGATGGGATCACCGTAGTAAATATTCTGAGATGGAGTATTTACATATCCTTTTGTTATTTTCGTTATATATATTCAAAAAGCCATAAAAATATACTTTTCAAAGCTGAATCCTTTGATGTGCTTTAATCAAAGATCCTACGAGACTCGGTTTACATCAAGTGGTATCAGAGATCAGGCGATTAAAGCAACAACAGCTGTTGCGTTCTTGACAAAAATCTGCAGCGTTTTCTTAGAGTTCCTGGCGTTCTTGTTCTCCAAGAAACCCTAACTGCAGCCTTATATTCGTCACTTGCTGCTGCATCCGATCCTTTTTTTTCATCATCAAGAAGCCCTAATTTGGCCGACCGTTATCACAAGGTAATCAAAGCATCCGAAATAGCTGCGTTCATAATCTGCTGCGTATTTTCTGAATCTTTTCGAATTTCGTTCTAGTCGTTTCCTAATCAAATCATATCGAAAAATTCTCAACATTTACCAATAGATAGAACTTTGTATTGTCTGTCTTTTGTCTCTTTGGCACTTTTGCAAATTCGGATTTTATCTTGATCAAATTCGGATCGGAATATTCTGCTCGATTTTCTGGAAGAGCTTGTAGTCGACTTTGTTTTTAGGGAGTTGTGGTTGTCGGAATTGAATGAAATTTTGTGAGCACATAGGAAATTTATTGTTCTACAACTTTGATTCTTTGAGTTTTTTCAGAGTCCAGACCGGTTTTGCACAATAGTCGCCGTCACCTAGTTGACTGTTTCTGTCAAAACCCGTAACCCGAGAGTGATCTGTTTACGAATTCAATTTGAGTGGGTTATACCTGTCCAAAAATTTGAAACTTAACAGTCTGAACCAAAATTTCGTTCTCTACAAGTTTTGTTCTTTGTGTTTTTCCGAATTCCATACCGTTTGATCGTGACAAGTGCCGTTCGTAAAGCCGCTTTGCGTTTAAAGTCAGCTTGGCGATTAAAGTTGCTTGCATTTATTGGAATAAATCTGCTTGCGTTCTTGAGCACCAAGAACCCTAATTGCAGCCGCACTCAAAATCTCCTTACATCATCGAATTTCGCTGCTATTTTCGCAACCCTAGCTGTTCTTGAAATCCAAGAAACCCTTGTGCAGATCGTGTAAAGCCCTAGCATCATAAAATCTACGTTTTTAGTCCTGAAATTATGTTCTTGCGAGGAATCATCTGCTGCGTTCTTGGAAGATTATTTGCAAGTTGCTGCAATGGATAAACTATGTGCAGCTTTCGACAACATCCATACAGACTTCGAGCGACATCGAGTTGAGTCCGATCGAAGACATGCTGAAATTATGGCTACCCTAGATGCATTACTTGACACCCTCGATCCACGACGTGAATTAGAACGTATTGCGCAACGGAAATTAGAGGCAGAACAACGGAAATTAGAACGTGCATAATGTTGGAGGAAATTAGACGCAAAGTGGAAGGCAGACGATGAACTTTTCTTTATCACGTATGGTGTAACACGTGGAGAAGCTATGGCTGGCAAACTGCCCAAATTCTCTCCTTCACGTGCTAAATCGAATAAACAGGTTATTCCCAACCCCCTACGGCTGTGGTACATGAGGAGGTTGACATTCTTATTGTTGATTCAGCCACGGAAGAGTTCATTGAGGTTCCTAATGCACTTACTAATGATGTTGTTCCAGTTGCTACTATTGATTCTCCTTTACCGGTACCCGACCATTCTGACGAGATTGCCGACGTCAAGGTGGATATTGACCCAATCACTATGCCCATGGACTTACTTGCTGAATCGATTGCGGTCCAACCGGGGACCGAACTAGTGCAATCCGATGGTTCAAAGGTGCACTCGGCAATTTTAGTTGCTGATTTGAAGGCGTTACAAGCGCCACATGTATATGTGGATCCATATTTACAGCATTGCCGCCCTTTGGATTTTGTCGTCGCTGATTTCTCCACTCGCGCCATTCCATGTTTTTGCGATGTTGTGATTCTGAGTTTCAACGTGGTTGAGTGGACGTATGGAAGCACGATATTCGTGTTCGATCCGGGTTGATTCGAGGACGAATCCTTTTCAAGCGGGAGGGAATGGTGTAGCCCAATTCAAGAGGAAGATTGAGTCTTTTATTTAGTCTTTTAATTAGTCTTTTATTATCTCACATTGGTTAATTGTCTTTTATATTTATTATTATTTTTAATTATTGTTATTTTGTCCCACAATGCTAAAATGACAATTGGACTTGGAGTCTGTAGCCTATATAAGGCATTTCCTTGTATTTGAATAGGTAGCTTATTATTGAATCAAAAAACAATTTTGGTTGAAATTCAGAGATTGAAATTTCATCATAAGAAACTTTCAGAGATTGGGTTTCTTTCAAGAAGTTTTCAGAGATTGGACTTCTTTCGATTATCCTGAGACGGGCTAATTGGTTGGTGTTCCTGAGATTGGATCACCGTAGTAAATATTCTGAGATGGAGTATTTACATATCCTTTTGTTATTTTCGTTATATATATTCAAAAAGCCATAAAAATATACTTTTCAAAGATGAATCCTTTGTTGTGCTTTAATCAACGATCCTACGAGACTCGGTTTACATCACAAGGACCAGTTCCCAAAACAAAAAAAGTCGAAGTTGCATCCTTGAAGAGATGGACCATTTGAAGTGCGGAAGCGTGTCAACAATAACGCTTAAAAGATTGATATCCCTGCTGCTAGGGGCATGTCAAACACAATCAATGCTGCTCATTTGATGCCTTTTGACAACCCTTATTGTCTGAGGACAGATCATTTTCACCCGCGAGGGAATGATGTGATCCATGATGAGATTCATGATCCATTCGCTCCTATGACACTAGTGGATCCGATTATAATCAGAGATGGGCCAATGATAAGGCTTCAGAGGAAGAAAATCAGAGATGCTATGAATGCTTTGGTGTTGAAAGTCCCAATTAGAACATGGGCATCCCAAGAAGATGGAAGATGCGCCCATTAAGTGTGTAATTTATGCAATTGAGCTTGAGAAGAACAATTATGGTCTTTATATGCTTTTAGTGGTAATAATGCCAAAACCCAATAGGGGAAGCGTCATTTTGGGATTTATTTCATTTAATATTCCTTAGTTCTTTGCTTATAACTGCCATGTGGCCCTAAGCGAGTCATGAAAGCCCAATAAGTGTTAAGGTGCATTTTTAATTCTATTTGTCTAGCTAGCTTTATTTCTTAGAGCCTATAGTCTATATAAAGGCAAATTAAGTCCATTTGTAAGGTGAAATTTTGGAGTGATATATTTGTTAAAGTCATTGACTTTGCATCACATGCGTGTGAGTATTCTCTTCGTTGTAGAAAATCGACTCTTAAGAATTTATCAGCGTTTTGAGCCGACGTTGTGACGTTCAAACCAATGTTCATAGATTGGATTATGTAGGATCATCGTATTCAGCCCGTTATTGATTCTTTTAGTTATTCCTGGGCAAAAATCAATCTGATTCAATTACGAATCACATCAAGAATTCTTGGCACCCCTCGTCCCGGATATTGCGTCCGTCCTTGGTTTTAGCTTCCACGTAAATAACGTAGCATGAGGCTTCATCATAAAAAAAAGGGGTAATAACAGTTTTAGGACCTCATGTTTAACATTTTGGAAAAATTGACCCATATCTTTTGAAATAACAATTTTAGGACCTTATGTTTGTATTATTTTTTCAGTTTTAGGACAAAATAAAAAATTCCGTCAATTTTGCCGTTAACTTTGACGGAATCTTTGAATGTCCTAAAACTGAAGAAAAAAAAATTAACACAAATATAAGGTCCTAAAATTGTTATTTCAAATGATAAAGGTCAATTTTGCCAAAACGTTAAAACCTGAGGTCATAAAAAGTGTCAAAATTCCCTTAAAAAGTGACATTTTTAGGCCACATGTTTTAACGTTTTGGCAAAATTGACCATTATCTTTTGAAATAACAATTTTAAAACCTTACGTTTGTGTTTTTTTTTCACTTTTAGTACAAATTAAAAAATTCAGTTAAACTTAACGTTAAATCTGACGGAATTTTTGAATTTGTCCTAAAAAAAAATTTTAAAAAAAAAAAAAATTTGAAAAAGAAAAAAAACACAAATATAAGGTCCTAAAATTGCTATTCCAAAAGATAATGGTCAATTTTGTTAAAACGTTAAAACATGAGGTCCTAAACTGTTAAAAGCCCATAAAAAAACACGATATCTCGGGTAATGACCGTATGGGTCGATATGAAATTACTCGGGTTTCAGATTGCATATATCGACGTAATAACAATTACGACTTTGTTAGGGTTTGGTAACTAAAGGTCCTGTCATTCTTTATTCCTGTATCAGACTAACATAGATCCATTTATGTAGATGCTGTACAGACGAAGTTCTCATGTGCTGACGGTGTCTACTAAAATATTGCATAAATTTAATTCAGTTCTTTATGAGTTGAAGTGTAATCTAATTAAAGTTAAATTGCTTTAGATTACAAGTATCCAAAATCAACAACCCTATTCCACATGCACATGCTTTTCAAAAGTCAATTTCGTGAACTTCATCAAACAGCCGTCTGATCTGAGTCATCTGACCCTCCCAAAAGTATTCACAAGTGTAGTATCATTTAGACACATTTTTTTTGGGATTGGAGAGAAAACACGTGTATACTACTATCTCTAGGTGTGCCCACAGATTAAAAAAAACAATTAATTTGTTGTGTTTCAAATATTAATCGACATATATACCTCACTTTATTAATAAATTCTAGTTTTAAAATATGAAAACAGTATACAAACATTAAATGATATGGTAGGGAAATATACGGAAAATATGTCTTAAATGATACATTGATTTTTTAGATGGATACATTTTGTGATAAAATTCAATTTTAAAAGTGGATCATTTTTATGGGACGTATGTAGTAATTATTTCTACTCCCTATAATTCTTAATTTTTTTCCTTTTTTTTTAAGGAATTGTACTTTTATTTTAGAGAACGATAACATTTATTGTAACAGTTTTATTCTACACTCACTATTCATTGAATGTGAAAACAAATTAAAGAAAATACTTCCTATTCCCTTCGATCAAAGAAATGAAGAAGAAAATACTTCCTATTGTCTTATTTAATATTTTAATTTAACAATGATATAAGTGAAGGTTCCCAACCAAAAAAAAAAAAAGGAAACTTGAGAAACTATGTCCGAAAAGTAAAAAATTTGACAAAATATGCCTCGACGAATGCGTTCATTGTGCGTCACTCAAGCGTCGTGCAGTGGTGATCATGCGTGTCTCGTGCGTCGCTCATGCGTCGGACATAAACATAGTTTTCAAATGTTTACTTTTAAAACATATTTTTCAAATTGTTTACTTTTTATCTTTTCAAGTTTCCCAAAAAAAAATGATATAACTGAAAGTCTATGAAAACAGTCAATGCAGTCTTAATTTTCATTTCCCACCTACTAATAAATAAAAGTAAAATGAAAAGAAAAAAAAATAACTATACAGTTGTTGGGAAATGTAACTAAATCACAAAAACGTTAATAAATATTTTTGACAAGTACATAGGATAATAAACAAAGTAAAGAGTACTAATTAAATCAAATGATAGTATTTAGCCTTCAAATATAATAAGACATTAATTAAATTAAAAGATAGTATTTTGCCTTCAAATATAAAAAGACATGATATTCAGTTATTTTCTTATTTAGAAAACTTGCGGTAGATACATAAATATATTAAAGACTGTATTTCAAAATAATTTTTTTTTTTGGCTATGTGTATTTTAAAATTTTCAACATTCATATTTAGAAAGGAAAAAAATAACACTACTATATTTTTACTATAAAATATAGATACTCTATTTTTATTAAGAAATAGAGAATTTGTAAAATTTCTATTACATCCAGAGCACTTTCAAGATTTTTCAAATTTTCTTTATCCTACATCAAGCATTCCTAGTAATGTCATAACAAAAGTCGTTATCAAAGAGGTTTCAACTCTTACTATCACTAAACCGCGAATTGCCCAGATGTCGGAACGGAAGCTATAGTCATCAACCATCGACAGGCAAGATGAAGTCCCTGGAGCAGAAAGAGTCAGGGGCGAAGCCTATGCTAGCAAGCCTACTGCACTACTGCCCCCACTATACCATTAGTGGCTAATGAGTCCCTTCTTTCGCGTATCTCGTCTTTCCTGATCCGCACTTGCCCTACGTACCTTATTATATAAAATAGACAATCTGATGCATTTGATCATCTTGAATAAAGATTCTGTAAACTATAACAATGTATATTTAAAATTGTAAAATAGTTAGAATCTGATTCACTTTATGCTGGATAAGAATTCTGTAATCTAAAAAAACAAACATTTTAAAATTGTAAAATATAGAATTCGAACGTGATGGAAAGAGATATTATGTGTTTAAAAGTTGGAAGAAAAAAAAACCCTTCATAAACGAAACTTAAGGTTAAGTACAGAGATAATAGACAAAAATGATGCTGTTTCATTTATATGCTATTAATAATATTAATGGTTTCTGCCATAGAAATTGAATATCAATCTGAATTAAATATACAATGAAATGCATGTATAATTAGTCTTATCGTACCATGGAATAATATTAATGGCCACTAACCAACGTATATATGGAATACGGAGTAATATTTTCCCACTAGAAAAAAATCTTTAACACACCTGAATTCAAAATTTTTTTTTTTTTGAGAATGAATTATATTTTTAGTTTTATCATTTAATTTATTCAATAATTGATTTGGACTCAATTATACACCGGATGTTGATTAGTTGACGGACCGGATTTTAATCACGAAGTATCCAGTGTGTTTTTTTGAATTGACCCATATTGGGTCTAGAATCCAGCATCATGACACAAATTCGATTAAAATAAAAATTATTTTCTGACTCAAATTTAGTTAGACACGATGTTGATTAGTGTACGGAGCGAATTTCAATCAGGTGCTTTCTGACCAATATTGAGTCTAGAAGTGAGAATAAAAATTATTTCATGACTCTAATTCTGTAAATATAACGTATATGTGTGAAAAGACTCTCCATAAACCTTTCAAAGCATAAATTAATTACTGACAGTAATTAAAACCCAAGAAACATCGCGGGACATAAAACCCTAGAAACATCGCGGGGCGAACCGAACACATATTATAGTGAAAATTAAGGAGGAATATATAACAATATGTATACAGTACTCCCTCCGTTCCAAAATATTTAAGGCAATTGCCAAAAACATGCGTATTAAGTAAGTGATTTAATGCATTGACTTTTCGTATTCAATGACTAAAAAATCCCTATGATACAATTGATGCATTTTTCTTTTAACTTCTACCCTAGTATTAAATAAGAGTAAAGTTGAAAAATTAGCAATAAATGCTGCTTTGAAAAATATTCTACCTCAATTATTTTGAAATAAATTTTTCTGCAACTGCATCAGTTATTTTGGAACGGAGGGAGTAGTTAGTAATTGAAACTAAAATTTCAAAGGAATGCAATAATTTAACATACATCATTAACACTAATTAAGTGGCATTAATTATACACTTTTCCATGACTTGATGATGGCGTTGACATATGATGTGAAACTAACATTTTGGTTTTTTTTCACTTTGAGTGATTTCAATTACCACACTACTAATTAGACTTTTCCACGAATGGAAAATGAAAATCATGATATAAATGCATGACATCAAATTACTGCCAATTTAATTGTTGTGTATATATTCAAATATTACCTTGAAGAAAATTGTTTGAATTTGGATATTATTTTTGCAGGAGAGGGCGTGCGGATTGCTTCTTCTACTAGACTTCTACTAACACGAAGGACCGACACTTCCCTCCCCGCTACTGGCCCTCTGTGGTTGTTCCTGCTGCACGGCTAGTACCGGTGCAGGTGCTTGACAAAGCGTTGCCATCTCTGACTCGAGCTGAAGTTCTTGAGAATGCAAAGTGTCATGCTGCTGCTGAGGATTTAAATGTTCATAAGAAATACTCTGGTAAGATCCCATAACCAAAGATGGAGACATTGATGCAGATACCATCTGGTTATATAGCGCCGACCCTGACGTTTCACGGGCCATGTCAAAGCTGTCGCCATCAGATCTCATTATTATATGATGATGTTGCTCGGGCTGTATAGGATGCTCATAATTACCTTTGAACAACTCCTGTTGTAACACTTGTTGCTGTTGTTGAGGGTCACACGCGATTAGTTGAGCACCATGAGGCGTGGTGGGCGCCTGCCCAGCAGATAAACCCATCATCTGCTGCATATTAAACGGCAGAAAAGCGGAAGAAAAAGAAGAAGAAGGATTATTAGGATGCAACTGATGATGTGTTGTTAAACTTAAACCCTGTTGTTGCATAATGGGCAACATTGCAGAAGGACCAATATAAGTAGCTAATTCTTTCTTAGCATTGTACAAATCAAATTGAAGTTGCTTAAGCCGTTGTTGGAGGAAAGAGATAAAACCAACGCAGCCATAAACCGGGTCATGGAGACGATACGCGGCCTCATACGCAAGAGAATTTACCGCGTCTTCACGTTGTGACACAGGAAGTTCGTTGAGTAACTTAGCGATGTTGCTAGCTCCAAACACCTTGTGAACATTGACGAACTTTTGTGGCTGATCCGGTGGAAAAAATGGTGCATACACACATTCTTGTGTGCATTTCTGTCGCCGGCACTTACAAGCAGCGCATGGAGAATTTGAAGACGACATTTGATTTTATTTTTTACTACTTCAACTCTTACTGCAAATCAACATAATTTAATGTGCTTTTGCCATCTGCAAAATTAATCAACCATAAATGAGTGACAATTAAAAAATTAAGTGGTCGTCAAGTCCAATAAGAAGCACATGAATGACCACCCATTAATGAGAATTGAATTAAAAATAATATACATATGCATATACATAATAAAATGCTTTTGTTGCAAATTGTTCATAGACTAATAGTGCATTCATATTCATAGGTGTCTTTATTACGGAATTATTATCATAATTAGAATCTGAAATTAATAGCAGACAAATAATTGGAAGAATGTACGTCAAGTCAAGCAAAAATCTGATTGTTAATCGATTCAACTACTGAATTCCTAAAAAAAAAATACTATACAAAAAAAAAAAATATACAATTGGTCGGAGATAATATGAGAAAGCAAATTAAGAAAATAAGTTAAGTGAATGAAAGACATCATTCAAAGATCGACACGTCTCCATATTAAAAATAATAATAAAAAACAAAAAAGCAACATTCAGACACCTCGTCATGACTGTAAATAAAATTTGGTTTAGCAGGTTATATTTAATAAAAAATACTGTAAAATAAAAACTTGAAGAAGATGAAGAGAGGAAGAAAGTGCAAAAGAATATAGTTGTATATAGATAATAAGCTATTCATTTATCTCCCTAACAAAAATAGAAAAAAAAAAAAAAGCTTAATTTCCAAAAAATAAAAACCAGAAATGGAAAAAAAAAAAATTTATTCAAAAGGAAACACAATGAAGGAGGAATCAAACATCACATTCTACGCAATACGCAGTAGTTATAAAATAAAAAAATAAAAAAAATAACATTAAAAAAAATATATATATAAAAGAACAAAGAGCAAATAAAAGGAGAAAGGAACTGCATCATTCCAATGAAGGGTTCAAAATGGAAAATGAGAAATGCTCGATCTGATCTTTAACATCCACGAAAACAAACAAATCGACAACTAACACGATAAGTAATATCTGAAAAATAAAATAAAAGGAAATACTAGGAAAAAAAAAAAAAAAAAAACGGCTGGAGATCGATCATTACCACGTACGTATGAATAACCAGAAAATGCGAGAAATTGAGAATCTGTATTTTGAGAGGAGAAAGATGATGAGTGATGACAGTAATATATGGCATGGTATGAAACCGCCTCTGGTATGAATTTTTTTGACAGTAAAAATCTGAGATTGACAGGATCGCAGTTTGTTAATTTCTTGCTGTGCTTCTCTATTATGCTAGCCGATTTAGAAAATAGAAAGTTGTAAGCATGGAAAAGCCCGGAGAATTGGTTACAACAAGATAGATAGAGGGGGTAACAAACTAACAATGACTAATGGATTCTCTATATATCTATTTTCTTTTTCACGATATATATCTAACTTAAAATATAAATACCCCTTAAAAAAATGGTTTATTGTCAAAAATGACAATTTGAACATGCAAATAGAACAGTGGAATATTTTTCTGGATAAAAATGACATATCCTTATTTCTGAAACATTAGATTTGGGGTCAGTTCCACTGCAGCAAACAGTAGATTTGGGGTTATGAACAGTAGATTTGTTTTTATCACCCCATTTATATTTTCATTGTCCTGATTCTCATTTTCCCACTCTTTTTTTGTCCTTTTAAAACACTCTCCCAAAAAAAATACATGTATATATATATATATATATGGAGAGAGGCAAAAATGAAAAAAAGAAAAAAAAACCAGCACAATGAAGAATCTGCACAAGTTTCAAGAACACTAAAAATGATAAAAGTGGGGGCTGGTTTGTGTGAGATTTAGACTAGACTTGAGATGTTGTATCGTAAGCTGCCTACGTATCCTGTGAATTAGTCAAGAATCAAGTCATTCGTAGTTCTTTAGGGATTTTTTATTCGTAGTTCTTTAGGGATTGTTTATATAGAGGCCTGCATGGGGCGTGTCTTTGTTGGACTGTGATTTCGTGTTTCCTAAGGAAGAGATAATTACGATTTAATCCCCTTAATTATAGGAGATAATTTAGGTGATTTGAATATCGAATAATAGCCTTTATGGCTAAGGATTCTTTCCTTGTTTATCTGATAAATTATGCACGTGGGAAATGTAGTCCGAGATAGACTAAGGCCGACCTATGAGGTCCAAGCTGAGTCTGCAGATCTCTTGTACTTTGGCTTTGGCCGACCTGTAGAGGTCTGGAAGGATGGCCA
Organism: Gentiana straminea; assembly: GCA_036785695.1. NCBI lineage: Eukaryota > Viridiplantae > Streptophyta > Magnoliopsida > Gentianales > Gentianaceae > Gentiana > Gentiana straminea. Next base: position 3,017,652 of record JAVUPR010000311.1, on the reverse strand, counting down.
AGCTGGACTTCTGGCCCTTAACGTGGACTTTATGTCTTCATTTATTGTTAAATCACTGTGGGGATGACACGTGGCGAGGTGCTAATATGACCTCCGTCATAAGCCTTCAGATCAGCTAAAATACAAAGGTCAGCTCGGATCTGTCTAGATTGCAGCTCGGCTCGGTCATCTATACACAGATTTTCTAACTTTGTATGCCAGGTGGCATGACTGACGTTGTCATAATTGTCCTGGGATTCGAGGCGTCACTGCCCATTTGCTTGAATTAGGACGGTTTTCGAGGCAGGCTTTGGGGGTTTATAACCCATCATGTCAACCGTCCAATTACGTCAGGTTTCTACTCGTGACTACATCTTTCATTGCAGGGACCTATTACAACTTCTTCTTCTTCTCTTTTTCTTTTACCGGTGCATCTGTTAATGAGAGATTCAGCTCCTTCCCACTCATCTGCAGAGGAGCCACTTTCGCCGAGACTGAGGCTGCTATAAGGGAGTCTAGGCCTGTTGTATTTGAGAAGATTCCTATGGTCCCTCCGCAGTCGGTTTCCGCCACTTCTTCTTCCAGTACTTCATCGAGCACATTTGACCCCCTCATAAGGCTTAAAGTTCAACGGGCTACCCAGAATATCATGGGCGCGCATGGGGTGGTGTCAATTCTGACTCAAATCATTATTGAGTACATTACAAATGGTATTACTCCATACTTCTTTGAGTCAAAACCGACACGACATTACGGGATATTAAAGGGGATGCTTGCTGCTGAAAAGAAATTTTGAGGAATTTGCCCCCTTGCCCCCTGCTGATCCACGCCCGTATGCATCTCATCCCCGAGACGGGCATTTTGTCATCTACGTGGTTCAAGTCAAGGCCGGGTTGAGATTGCCTTTGTTTCCAGCTTTCATGCCCGTGATATGACATTACTGATCCACGCCCGTATGCATCTCATCCCCGAGACGGGCATTTTGTCATCTACGCGGTTCAAGTCAAGGCCGGGTTGAGATTGCCTTTGTTTCCAGCTTTCATGCCCGTGATATGACATTACGGGATAGGTGTGGCCAAAGTTGCTCCTCTGGGGGTTAGGAGCATCATTGGATTCCTATACTTTGTCGGGCAATTAGGGTGCGGTTCTCGGTAGGCCTCTTCAGAGTACTCCACCACGTTGTACAGAGCCCACACTAAAATGATGGTATTACTTTCCCGTAGGTCGGGGGTAAAGGGGATACTTGCTGATGGACCATCATACAAGGACTGGCGCGGCCGCTTTTTCTATGTTAGGGACGGTGGAAGGGCTTAGATGCGGCACTGGAAGACGAGCCCCAAGCGGAAGGACGAGTGTCCGAACCTTATGGACTCTAGTGCGGTCAATTCCGTTCGGAATGTGGGGATCGTCCTTAGGCTCTGGGAATTTTCTTTCTAGCTGATCGCGGCAGCTCAGCTGGCCGGAGCTAGTCCCGACCCTGACGTGCCTTTGATCGTCGAGAGTCGAGATGCTTTTAAGTACCTCCATTTTTGTTTTCTCCCTTATTTAGTTTTCACACATTGACTAACAGATTCTGGGTTTTGTTGTTTGTAGTGAGGGTCTTGGCCGGTCTTCAAAGTGCTCCCCTCAGGGGATGAGTAGAGCGGAAAACTAAAGGGGACACGGCCACTGGTGGAATTCATGTTGAAGGTCTCGACGCTCGGACCATAGGGTCTTCCGTGGATGCTACTGCGGCTCGGATGCTGTCCGAGCAGGAGGATGATGCCATTCTAGGGCCCCACTCTCTGAGGGAGAACGTGGATCCTCCGGTTATTGAAATTTCTTCTCTCGAGACTCCCTTGATGCAAGATGAGGAGGAAGATCCGGGACCGCAGACACCCTTACTCATAAGGACGTACCGACATGAATCTGACCATGCTGAAGAGAATCCGGGAAAAGGAAGTAAGGCTGAGACTTGCACAAATCCTGTTCCCGACTCCACAGGTCAGAAGGGTGAGTTTGGCCAACCCTCTGATGCAGATGACCATAGAGATCCAGACCACACACATGACGGAAGGTAGGGGGAGGCCAATTTGAGGCCGACATCGGTTCCTCGTCCTGTCCAATAGATGAAGATGCCCGAGCACGGCAGGAGGAACTCTCCACGCTGACTGATCTAGAGCTGCTGGAGGCCGGTTTTGAGGCCTTGAGGTATGTAAGTCCTTTTTACTATTTATTTCCTTCTTTAAATGACAATTTTCTTAATTCGTCTTGTGCGGTCTCAGGGGTCCTTTGTCGGGCAAGAGGTGTTTTCACAGCTTGCTAGATCCTCGGCAGATTCTGCAAAGAAGGCTTCTAACCTGAAGCCCAAGGATGAGGAGATTGATGACCTCCGTAGGCAATTGACGACCCAGATGTAAGAATAAACATCTTGCGGTGGAAATATGCTGCAGTGCTCCAAACTGCCTGGATCGTTTATCAGGAGGAGGCAGAGCTATGTGAGGCCATCACTAGAATCCAATCCGAGGTGAGCGAGCTGCAAAGATTGTTCAGACCTTTCCCAGTCGGCTAAAAAAGGGTTTTGCTCAAGCTGTACGAGATTACAAGGCAACTCCCGACTTTATCGGGTCCTTGACGCGGTTGCTAGCCCCTTCCGTGAGAGGTAGCTATGTGCTGGGGGTAGATGACTGCAATGCTTAATTTCCTAAGCTTCATATTGATAGCCTAGCATGCCATGATTTATAAAAGCCCGACGCGGACACAGCGTATTCCGTTAGAGTGAAGGAGTTTCAGGCGGGAGAGGATATTATGGCCAAGTATCAAAGTGTCGAAGTCCTCCACCGATCACTAGTTGGTGCTGAACCCTCAAACTCGGCTCCTTCTAACTCAGGGCCATGACAAGATTAGGCTCCAGATGCATAGACCTTTTTGGCCTAATCTGTGTAATTTTGCTTTGAAAATTTTATTTTAAATTTCAAACTTATTGTAACCTTCATTGTTTGATAATGAAAGCCATATTTTGAGCGATTTAAGTACTTTGTTTTAAGCACTTTATTTTAGGTACTTTCTTTGATGGTGAGGTGTCTTGCCCCCCAGTATGCCATGCATTAACCGATGGTTGTCGATGGCATACTTGTGTTTTTGTTTTGTTGTACATATATGGCCGAGTCTGACATGCAATGCTCAGACGCTTGTCTGTCTGAATCTGATCTAACAGAGCTCAGATAAATGCTCTTGGCGAGAGTTTACTAACCTATATGTTGATTTTCCTCGAGCTGGGCTTGATGTTACTCGCTTTAAGTTTGTGGAGAGCTGGGACAGATCATGCTGACTTCCTGCATTAAGTTTACGGTGAGCTGGTCAGATCGTGTTGACTTCTCGCATTAAGTTTACGACGAGCTGGGCCAGATCGTGCTGACTTCTCGCATTAAGTTTTTGGCAACTTGGACCAGATCGTGCTGACTTCTTGCATTAAGTTTACGGTGATCTGGCCCAGATCGTGCTGACTTCTCGCATAAAGTTTACGATGAGCTGGAATAGATTTAACTGACTTCACGCATTATGCTTTTGGTGAGCTGGGTGCTGACTTCTCACATTAAGTGTTTGGCGAGCTGGGCCAGATCGTTCTTACTTCTCACGTTAAGTTTACGGAAAGCTGGTCCAAATCGTGCTAACTTCTCGCATTATGTTTTTGGAGAGCTACGCCGATCGTGCTGACTTCTAAGGTTAAGTTTACGGTGAGCTGGGCTAGATCGTGCTGACTTCTCACGTTATGTTTACGGCGTGCTATGACAGATTTAATTGACTTCTCCATTATGATCATGACATACGGTGTATAAAAATATCTCTGCATTTCAAGATAATATAATTGTGGTAGTACAACCTTATTTAAAGAAGCAAGGCTAAAATTAACATGATAAAAAGGGATAGGGTCTGGAACCTGTTCTAGACATAGAATTTCTAGAGATTGTTAGCATGCCAGCTTATTGGGATGGTCTTTCCGTTGGAGGCGGCCAGCTGATATGCACCATTTCCATGCACTTTAACTATTATGTAGGGGCCCTCCCAGGTCGGGTCAAGTTTGCCCTGTGGGCCCTGCCAACTAACCTCATTTTCCTTAGCACCAGATCTCCTTCTCTAAAGTATGAGTGTTTTAATTTAGAATTGTAGTATTGGGAGATTCTTTGTTTATACTATGCCATCCTGGTGAGGGCAATGTGTCGAGCTTCCTATAGGTCATCTTTGGAGTGCCTGAGGTCGGTCTCCTAATCTACTTCCGTATATAGTTCGGATCAGGGTGAGGGGAGCCCAATGTCAGTTGGAATTACTGACTCGCTTCCGTATGCTTGGGAGAAGGGTGTCTCTCCTGTGGCCGAGTTTAGCGTGGCTCTATATGCCCACAAAATGTTGGGTTGATGTTTGATGAAGACAAATTATGTCACCTAATTAATCCGGGCCTGAATAAATCTAATGGTGAATCTCAAAACCCTAATGCCTTAAGAACGTGTTTGTAGATTGTATGATTTGCGGCTGAGTCTAAGAGCTTGTCTTAGATTGCCTACGTATCCTGTATTTGTCCAGGAATCAAGCCTTACATAGTTCCTGGAACATGGTATTTATAATGATAATGCATGCCTTAACCCTAATATTAGGCCGGTTTAGGCAATTGTCATATTTAACCTTCATGGGCCTTGCCCCTTGCCCAAGTTACCATGCTGATAATGGGCCTTCGTAGCTGGTGCGGACTCTATCCTCTACGCCGACTTAACCGACTTACGGTGGTCGAGATGGGACTCTCGTCCTACACTGCTTATATGTCGATCGTCGTAGTCCCGAGTCTAGGCATCGACATGTGCTCGTTGATACTTACTCATATTGCGGGGACCAACCGTTAGGCGACACGTGGAATGGTGAAACCTTGTATCGTCATAATCCCCCCAGACTTGAGAGAGGCGACTCCCGTCGTCCGAGGACAAATCTGCCATTTGAATCGTTTTCGAGTTGGTTCATTGTTTAGGATGGAAATAGCTGCACCGCCACCTATAACCCAAGCCAATCGTGGCATCGTGGGGTGACGTCATGGCGCACTAACGCCGTACCTTCAGCACAAGAAACGAGGCGTCCTCCTGCTATCACCGAGCCGACTCCCGACGCTTCCTCTTGATTGTTGTTCTTTGAGTTTTAATTTTGTTGAACTTTCATTCGACTTTTGGATTTGGATCTGTATAATTCTTTAGATCATACTTTGACTGGTTTTGGCTGGTCTCATCGATCGGACCTCACTTTGTATTGAATTTGCTTCAATTTTTGTTCAATTTTTGTAGTATTTTGTTTCTTCATCTTTTTATTGTCTATTTTTTATATCTCGATGCCTTTTAGCATTCCTTGTCGGGCCTCTAGCTCTGTTCGCTGTTTGCTTTATCGGTGTCGTGTTGCCCCTCAAGTGTATTATGAACCTTTGGTTCTTATTGCACTTGTGGGTCTAGTATAGTTGAGATCGACCTGGTTGCCTTAGCATTTTTTGACTCACGGACTAGTTTTGCTATAGGTGGGTCGATTCTCTGGGCGTTTGGTCCGACTTTGCGAACCGTCCCTCTGGCTTGGTATTTTTGCCAATTAGGCTCGTTTTGCTTTTGGCTGGTCGATTTTGTGGGCGCTTGGTCCGAATTTCTGAACTCTCCCATTGCCTAATCATTTTTTGCCTTGCAGGCTCGTTTTACTTTAGGCTATACTAAGGGGTCCGACTTGCGGATTTCCCTTCTCGTAGTTGATTGCATTGCTTTTGATATCTTGTATCATATTAGACTTATAAAGTTAAGGATGTAGGTCCTAAAAACATAAAAGAATCTCAAGAAAAGATATGTTTATTAGAATACTCATAAAATTTTCACATAGACTTATTACAAAACGTAAAAAGTAAGAATAAATTGAGATAAAGTTTAATTAAACATAACACTTCCTCAGGTTATTGGCGTGCCACTGTCGAGGAACCGTATTTCCATCCGCTCGTCTGAGTTGGTAGGATCCTTTAGGATGAACTTTTAGGATCTGATACGGGCCTTCCCAATTCGGGTCTAACTTACCCGTCGCTTCTTGTCGGCTTGCTTCATTTTTCCCGAGGACCAAATCTATGACTTTGAAGTATTTGTACTTGACCCTTGAGTTGTAATACTGCGAGATCTTCTGTTTGTATCTCGCCATTCAAGTTGAAGCTATTTCTCTTTGCTCCTCAACATTGTCTTTTTCATGTCGAAGATCAGGGGCGTTGGTTTCTACGTTGTATGCTAGAACTCGAGGAGAGGGAATACCGAACTACACGGGAATTACCGCCTCGCATCCGTAGACCAGAGAGAAGGGTGTTTCTCCTGTTGAAGAATTTGGAGCTGTCCTATATGACCATAGGATGCTCGGAAGTTGGGCTGCCCAGTCCCGACCTTCGGCTTCTAATCTCTTTTTCAACATACCCTCGAGGATGACCGTAGATCTTCCTCAAATCTCTCCCCAAGAGGCGAATCCGTCGACTCCATGACTAGAACTCATAAAGATAATAAATGAAGAAGAAATAACTTTTAATGCATAGTGTTTGTCTTGTGTGAAAAATTGTACATTGAATTCTAAGGGCGATACCTCTTATTTATAGTCGTAGAACCGACTTACATAACCCTAAAAAATACCCTTCATCCAAGAAAATGTGTGTTGGAAGGTTCTAAGTGCTCGATTCAGCGGCACCGCCTTTAGATAGATTGAGGTAAATTTCATACTTTTTCTTCTGCTAACTTAATCGTGGAAGGTTCTTGATACCCTATGTCCGTTTCTTTCATCCAAACCACTTCATTATCCGTCCTTAATTCGTGGCCCAACATTCGTAACCTGAAAATAATCAAATAGAACACAAAAGAATATCGAATTGGGGAAAATAAACGTTAACTACAATTTACTCGACTCATGAACCCGACATATCACATTCAACTTAAATGGTTCATATAAATGGTCGAAATCTATTACTTTTAACTTAGAATAGGTGAAATGTTCATGCCGTGTGATGTATCATTTTAAGCGTCATCAACTACCCCTCATTAACATTTTGTTCGTCCTCTAGTAGAGTATCAAGGCAGAAAGTACCTCCAAGAATAATACCCATCAACTACCACATATTCAAAAAAGATTTCAAGCAGAACATGCTGTTGAAATAGTTTCCTAAACCCAATCGGGTTGGACCAGATCCGACAGGGTCGGATTATTTCTACTATTTCTTTATGTTTATCATATATTAAATGGCTTTTCTGTTGTCATATATATGTTCTTTTAAAGAACCAGTTATGAATTGTTATATGATAACGTCCTTAGTATTAAACTGTGATAGAGAAATTATGATAGGCCATTATGGTTGATGAGATCTCTAATCACTTTAATAAGTTTGATACTTAAATGTCTCTAGGCTTGTACTATTAAACAGGGCATTGATAGTATGAATAGGCTAGCACATATTAGATGTCTTCTGTCTTTAAGGGCATGGATATATCTCGTCTATCGAAATGTAGAGACACTTGGACTGTACGTGGACGTGTATTAGAGAATGCGTACGTTAGACTGACCCACTTATATTAAGTGTCGCACTATGTGGTAGTTGTGTAATTATCCTTAGGACCGGAGTCTACATGACATGACGGTGTGGATTATCATGCTTTGACACTATTGAGGTTTCTCCTATCCATGGGGCAATCATGCGGTAGTGATTGGGTGTGATACTAAAGCATGCGGAGTATACATGTTTGGTCGTCTGGGAATCGTGTACCCTATCAGTATGGGTGAATATCCGAAAAGGGACTTCATATAAGGAATGTCTTACTCTCATTAATCTTTGCAAAGTGGAAGTAAATGTGTTACTTCGAGAGTGCATGATATCCAGATTATAAGATACGGTCGTTGATGTTTGACACTCGACGAACGACCGTATGGAAATTATTACTGTGGTAGGATTGTAGGTTACATGGTAAGTGTTTCACATGAAAGGTAGTAGTCATTGCATTTGAATCTTCCGATGATTGGGGGTTACGGTGTGTTGCTAGACGCTATCCCGTGATCGTTAGGCACGAAGGGCATTTTCGTAAAATACACTTTGTGTCTACGGCCAACATATTCGGAAGCCTATCAGGTCACACACATATGAACATCTAGCCGGATTAAAATGTGGTTATAGATGGTAACAAAATAAGGAAAGTTTATCTCGAGACTATAAAGGTTATAGTGGTAAATTAATATGGTGGTATTTATTTATTATGAATTAATATAATACAAGATATTAATTAAGTTGATTAATTAAATATACACATAATGTATGTGTGTCGAAATTATTGTGTATATTGATACACATGTAATTTCTAAATTAATTAATCATATTATTATATCAATTAAAGAATATTCCGGAAGCCAATTTGTTAGTCAAAGGGGCGCCACTTTCAATGTGTTTAAGATACACTTGGATTGTGCAATTTAATTAATAAGATTACCATAATATTAATATTGGATATTAATTGATTTTGAAAACAGATTTATGGTAATAAGATAAAGATAGTCAATATTAGCTATTGACAATATCTTGGAAATATTTAATATAAGATATTAAATTAAATGATATAAATCAATCTATGAGATTTTTCTTATTTTATTAGTAAAATGTTTTCTTTCTCTCCACTCTACTCAAGACTTGTTCCCCAAGGATTTTGGAGGACATATAAGGCGCCACCTCTATTATAAATATGAGGGGTTGGCTAGCTCTGTTGTACATCATAATTCCAAGAGTTAATAGTTCTTGTGAAAAATAGAGAGCTTCTTAGAGAGGGTTATGATAGAGAGAAAAAGTCGCTGTAGCAGCCGAGTTTTTCTGGTAGCAATCCAGGATGGGATTCCGACGGGCTATTCGTGTGGATCACCGGTAGAGGCCGAACACTTGGACGGCTCTATGCAGAACTACTCTCCTTAGACGGTCAAAGCGTCGAACTTTTAGATCAAGCAAGGTAACCATCGTCTACTAGTTTATTTGTTTATTGCTTAAACAAAGTCGATCTTGGGTCGATAGGAAATAAATTTAAAATTCCGCTGCGTTCCCGCATAGATTTCCTAGCAGTGGTATCAGAGCGAGTTTCGAGCTTAAGCAATAAGCATGTTATTTTGCGTAGTTAATTTTATCGTTTAAATCACATAATTAAGATGAAAGATTTTTTATTTTCAAAAGTGATACATGAAAATAAAAAAGAAGATCGGGTGGTGCTCGGCCGACTGGCGGTAGCAACACCACCGGCGGCGGCGTCAGGGCAACCTGCTGCCGGCGTCGGTTGACCGGTCAATGCTGGCGGATCTCCTAAATTTTGTTTTGTGTATTTTGTGATTCAATATGGATCATAGTTGTGATTGATAATTCCTCCTTTGTTTAGTTGTGTAATAGTTCGGCAATTGGGATGCCTTTTGGATCACATGGCATTAAAATAATAATGACATTTCCAAACTTTGTTGGGAATAGGCCTAGGCCCTTTCCAAATATTTAATTTGAAAATAGGCCTAGGCCTAGGCCACTTCCAAAATTTTGATTTTGGAAAGTTGCCAGGCATATTAACCAAAATATTGGCATTTCCAAATTTTGTTTGGAATAGGCCTAGGCACTTTTCAAAATATTTGATTTTGGAAAATGCCTAGGCCTAGGCCCTTTTCAAAATTTTGATTTTGGAAAGGGCTAAGGGAGATGCCTTTTGGTTTAGGAAACTAAATGCATCCCTTTTGATTAGGAATCAAAAGGAAATAAATAAAACAAACCTAATTTTAATTTTGATTTATTTTTAGAATAGTTCTAATTAATTTAAATTAAAATTAAAATCGTTTAAAATTAATCTTTAATTTTATTTAATTAAAAATCATTTAATTAATTAAATGTTAATTAGTTAATTGATTGGATAAAATTATTTAATAGATTAAATGTTAATTCATTAATTAAGACACAAGTAGTTAATTTTTAATTTTATCTTTTTCATAAGATGTTATTGTATGGATTAGATATAGTAGATATAATATGATTATGTGGACCCCGATTGATCATGGACTCGACCGATAGGATAGATGTGAATGATTTGATTTTTCTGTTGGTTTAAAAATTGTCCTAGGCCGTTATGAATAACGTGACCTAGTTTATTTTCTGCATTTATCCCATTCCCGTTAGCTCTCCCCATGTGCGGCGGGTGTATTTATTTTATTAGATAGAATTAAATGTAATAAGAATGGAGCAGAAGACGGAGATCAAAGAAAGAAGAATAAAGATCCCATTGAAGAATGACACATTAAGGATCCTATTGGCGGTTGCAGCTACATTAGATTATGACCCGCGGTTTCTTCAGTTTGTATTCGAAACCGCACCTAGGAAAAGTCCATGATCATACCGGTTACTTTACGCATTTATTTATTTTGTGCTTGTATTTATTTTATATGATACGATAGATGCATGACTGCGCACGATCTTGTTAAATGTGTAGGATATATATCTATAGAGATAGATATAATTGATGAGACCATGATTGAAATTAATTAAGTGAATTAATTTACATAAATACTTCCATAACAAAACAAGTCGAAATATTGTCTCCCAGCATTATAACGACGGTGAAGAGCTCTTGTTCAGATCCAACTGATCGACCACCACCGGGAGTTGACCTACCTCGGGTATATCGTCGTTATTGAGATATGATCGTATGAGATCTCGTGAATATTTGGTTATGACTTGACTAGAGCCTTTCGGTGATTGGCCACCGTCAGGGCCGTTTGACTTTAGAGACAAGGGGTTGACTAACACATAGTGATGTGTATCGCCAAAGAGTTGACTACTCAACCACTGATAATTACATAGTGAAGTGATTGGTAAAGTGTTACCTACCTTTCAAAATTATTTCGATTGATCGACCACCGCCGGGAATTGAGTAACTAGATTGGATCTCAGCCACTAAAGAATTTTGGAAATTCTTGAAAGTCAATTGGGAGTAGTTGACTAGTGGGATCAAAATCATAAACCATAAGACCATTTTTTATTTTGCGTGTATAAACAACAACACTCTTTTATCTTCATTTTTTTTATGTTCTAGTTTTAGCAAACTTTATATTTATGTTTTATTCTCGATTAATAAAACCAAATTATGACTGTTACCTTTTGAGAAACATTCTCAAATATGGTTAAGTAATTTTAATCCTTTAAAATAAGCAATGACACGAGCAACCCCGTTATAGTAGTTAGAGACAAAGAGACTACATATTTGATGCAGTGCTCCAAGACTTTAATTATTAATGAAAAGCGGAAGCTCATGATAATGGATATGATCCAACATGATCATTCTGTCACACGATGACAAGTTAATTCAAACGCTGGATAAGGATGACCATGTCGAATTTTGGAAATGTTGTTTTCAAAATTGTAAGATTTAAGTATCGACTTAATTCTTTAGTTATTGCTTAAAGGTTAATTAAATAGTCAATGTTTTGAATACAATTGAAAATGTTAAGTGAACTATTTAATAAAGTTTAGATTTTATTTATGAAAGGAAATTAAAGTCATAGCTCTTGTGATCTTTCTTAAGTCTTATGAAAACTACACTAAGGAATATTTAGAAGTGCTTAAAGGATTGAAAGAAATGTTAGGGCGTGTGCTTAAATAGAGAACTTATGAAGTTTCTATTCTAGGCAAGTGAGTTGAGATAAATCTATCTAAGTTCAAAGTCGACTCTAAGACATATGATATCTTACGAGTGTGATTAAATTAGAAAGATTAAATACATATATGGAATGTGAAGCAAACATTGTAACACTTACCATATTATGGATCTAGTAAACCGATAAGGGAACTAAATAAATGTTATTATGTTCCGATTCTTATGAAGAACATATTCTCAGTTACTTGTTGGGATTTAGTATACATATTTAATTGTAAAGAGTAAACGTTATTCCGATAAAGTTGAAATGTCTCTGAATCTAACATACTAGATTGATGTCACTATATATAGGTGTCCAATCTCAACTAAATATTTGTATGGATGTTATCCTTGATTTATGGCTGTTCTAGGAACAGTCTTTATGGAAGGGAAGCATGTAACCAAACGTCATTCTGATGATTGAACCATATAATTATAAATCATATGGGTTATACGTATCCTATCCAAAGAGGACTGAAATACCCTTTTATGAAAAGGTTATGAATCTAGAAAATTGACTAAAGCCTAAACATATTGATGTTTATTGGCTTATGACAATTATACCATAAATAATTGTTTGTCTCTCTCTTGGATTATTTTTAGAAATAGTTGAATGTACTTATTGAAGTACAACAATTCAGAAAGCCCGAAAAGTTTGAGCTGGTACGAATATGAGGTTGATGAACTGGTCAGGAATTAATCTTCAATTGTATTGAAGCAATTAATATCTGTAGGGTGTTTTAGAAGACGTCTGAAGTAGAATCAGATTCTCCCTTGAAGGATACCGTCTTTGGAATACGCAATTAGATTGTGTTCCTAAAATGGAAACAACACTTTATATGATAAAGGTGCGACGCAAGCCATGCGAAGTATCCTTTACAGGTTTCACGAAAGTGCCCTTATACTTAACGGAGTTCCAAAGAATAAAGGTTGAATAAATTCCATATTATATATGGAAGGGGATAATGTCGAATCTGTCCTAACCAATGATTTGAAGTTGTCATAGGCAAAGTCAGAAAGGCTTGAAGCCTAGTACGAGAAATGCAACTTTGTGGAATATCTTAGCAAGTAAGCTATATATCATTTACTTATCCGCGGAGCAAAATGTTTGTCTCCAAACATGCTGTCTTCTAGAGGAAGTGTTTCTTCCAAAAGAAACAGTGGGAGTAGATTTAGATCTCAAAAGTAGTTTGAGAACCACAATGAGCAAACACTTCACAGTGATGAGGTGTAGAACACTGCTCAGTGCACACAAAAGTTCTATAAGTCTGTGGATAACCTCAAGCTTGAAAGGGCTGCTGGTATGTTCATCTTGAAGAATGAATATCTCACGACTTATGAAAGAATGTTTGAAAGGCAAGATTGAAAGATATGGCAAGGATCCATAATATCTGAATTAAATTCCATCAAAGACAACCAGGTTGTGAACCTAGTCTGTCTTACCTAGAGGGAATGTCCCTGAAAGGCTGCTATGGATGGTAATATGATTACCATAAGGCTATAATGATGGCTGAAGGGTACGGGGTGTAAACCTCGTAATTATCTTTATGCTGTCAACTGAGCCTAGTTCTATTCAGATGATGCATGTTATAACTTAATATCATGGCTATATGATGGTGTTGAAGACGTTGGACAAACAGCTCGATGTTCATAGATGATAACATGATATGTGAGCCCACGAGATCCATTTATAGACTCAAACAAGTTTCTCTAGACGATTTCTTAGTTTTATAATCAAAGGAGTTTGATTTAGTCAAAAGAAGGATATGCCCAATATGCAAGATGGATAGTGGGAGTGTGTTACGATTTTTGAGTAAGGTATTGGATATCTCTCTCAAGAATTATCACCCCATGTGACAGTAAATTAATGTTTGGTAGTTCAAGGTCTTTACGAAAGCAGTTGGATTAGCAGTTCTTATTTTTAGAAATAAGAATCTATAGTGATAGATTTAATTGCTGCTAGATTATAGTTTACGTATATAGATGTGATGCTAAGAGAGTTTAGCATAGATAGTGACAGAGGATACTGCTAGCCGGTGTTCTCAAGATCTATCTATGTTAGGACGCTAGTCCTAAAGATTAGGTGAAAGATGATGTTTATGGAAGGTTTCCTTTGCTACTGCGATAGGAACCATCATAAAAGCAATGCCAGATGTTCATAGTCCATGAAGAGTCATGAGGAAGTATGAATGTCGAGAATATCCTTAAACAAGTTAAGGATGGTTTCCTTGTTTATCGAGACTTGGAATTAGATAAATATAGTTATATAGATGTATATCCTGAATCTTATGAAGGCGAGTGAGAGCTACAGTCCGGGTTTGAAGTCACTTGGATTAAGTGATACAGTGAGCGGGAAATGTTCCAGGCTATAGGTCATTGTAAATTCTACAACTTAGCCAAAACACGGTAGTGCCTTGTAGCCGCAGCGGGAGCAGTACATGGATCTAGAAGATTCATTCCTGAACCTTGTACAGTTCTTCCACCTTTTCTATATAGCATATATAGTAAGTGGATTCATTGCTTGAAGCAAGGACCAGGGTCTCGTCAGAGATTCGTGTGTGTGTTGAGGCGGTTCCTTTGACTTGGTCATTTGGAGCATCCTATGAAGATAGGCTGAGTCCCCACGGATAGCGATCCATTTATGTCTAGGGCTGGTTGCGAGTATTGCATGAAATTCTTGTGTTTCAACTTGGTCTTGTGTGTGCGAGTGATTGGTTTTAGGCCAAGTGGGAGATTGTTGAAAAAGTGTCCTAAACCCAAACGGGTTGGACCGGATCCGACCAGGTCGGATCATTTCTACTATTTCTTTTTGTTTATACATTTATTAAATGACTTTTCTGTTGTCATATATATGTTCTTTTAAAGAACCAATTATGAATTGTTATATGATAACGTCTTTAGTATTAAACTGTGATAGAGACACCATGATAGGCGATTATGGTTGATGATATCTCTAATCACTTTAATAAGTCTGATACTTAAATGTCTCTAGGCTGATGTACTATTAAACAGGGCATTGATATTAAGAACATGCTAGCACGTATTAGATGTCTTCTGTCTTTAAGGGCATGGATAGATCTCGTCTATCGAAGTGTAGAGACACTTGGACTGTATGTGGACGTGTATTAGAGAATGCATACGTTAGACTAACCCACTTACATTAGTGTCGCACTATGTGTCAATTGTGTAATTATCCATAGGACCGGAGTCTACATGGCATCACGGTGTGGATTGTCATGCTTTGACACTATTGAGGGTTCCCCTAGCCACGGGGCAATCATGCGGTATTGATTGGGTGTGATACTGAAGCATGCAGAGTATACATGTTTGGTCGTCCAGGAATCACGTACCGTATCAGTAGGGGTGAATATCCGAAAGGGCCTTCTTATAAGGAATGTCTTACTCTCGTGAATCTTTGCAAAGTGGAAGTAAATGTGTTACTTCGAGAGAGCATGATATCCAGATTATATGATACGGTCGTTGATGTTTGACACTCGATGAACGACCGTATGGATATTATTACTGCGGTAGGAATGTAAGTTACATGGTAACTGTTTCACATGAAAGATAGTAGTCATTGTATTTGACTCTTCCGATGATTGGGGGTCACAGTGTGTTGCTAGATGCTATCCCGTGATCGTTAGGCATGAAGGGCATTTTCAAAAAAACACTTTGTGTCTACGGCCAACATATTCGGAAGCCTATCGGTTCACACACATATGAACATATAGCCAGATTAAAATATGGTTATAGATGATAACCAAATAAGGAAAGTTTATCTTGAGACTATAAAGGTTATAGTGGTAAATTAATACGGTGGTATTTATTTATTATGAATAAATATAATACAAGATACTAATTATGTTGATTAATTAAATATACACATAATGTATGTGTGTCGAAATTATTGTGTATATTGATACACATGTATTTTGTAAATTAATTAATCATAGTATTATATTAATTAAAGAATATCCCGGAAGCCAATTTTTTGGTCAAAGGGGCACCACTTTCAATGTGTATAAGATACACTTGGATTGTGCAATTTAATTAATAAGATTACCATAATATTAATATCGGTTATTAATTGATTTTGAAAAATAGATTTATTGACAATATCTTGGAAATATTTAAGATAAGATATTAAATTAAATGAGATAAACCAATCCATGGGATTTTCCTTATTTTATTAGAAAATGTTTTCTTTCTCTCCACTTTACTCAAGACTTGTTCCACAAGGATTTTGGAGGACATATGGGGCACCACCTTTATTATAAATATAAGGGGTTGGCTAGCTCTTTTGTACATCATAATTCCAAGAGCTAATTGTTCTTGTGAAAAATGGAGAGATTCTTAGAGAGGGTTTTGAGAGAGAGAAAAAGTCGGTCTAGCAACCGAGTTTTTTTGGTAGCAATCCATGATGGGATTCCGGCGGGCTGTTCGTGTGGATCAACGGTAGAGGCCGAACACTTGGGTGGCTCTATGCAGAACTACTCTCCTTAGACGGTCAAATCGTCGATCTTTTAGATCAAGCAAGATAACCACCATCTACCTGCTTATTTGTTTATTGCTTAAACGAAGTCGATTTCGGGTCGATAGGAAATAAATTTTAAATTCCGCTACGTTCCCGCGTAGATTTCCTAACACATGCAACATTCGACAATCCATAAGCTTCCCATTAATCAGTACCTAGCAATTGTATCAATATGTCGTGTGATGAATCTTTTATGATAGTGTATTTCATGAAAAGAATCAAGTTATAGCGACCCCACAATCTTATCTTGCTTGTGTGCACACTCGATCTTCTTGGTTTCAGACTTAGACCATCAAGATAAAACCTTACTTTGGAAGGGCAGACTTGGGGACCGAGTTTTACTCATTATCCTCATATGTTTCTTTTTATGCGAGGTTCGTGTATTTCGTGCTCTGAGTCTGCTTCCCTCACTGCCTTAATTTTCTCTCTTTTTTTCCTTCCCTTTTTTCTTCTTTTAAATTCTTTTTTCTTTTGGCAGATTTCTCACTTTTTTCTTTCTTCCACTCGCAAGCCTATTTTATCCCGTTTTACCATTTGTGGCGTCATAATTGTTACCATCCACCTACAACAATTGGTTAAAGTATATCCACCGGCAAGTATCAATTCCCGGTCTATAATTACTATTCATAACTTTTAAATATTTCTCACTCAGATTATGGGTGCAAAAATTGAATAAAAAAGGTAATATATCAATTAATAAGTCACTATTTCATTCAACCTAGCACATGCTAATTCTTCCATACTAAACTGAATATGCTATAGTTAACTTCAAATCATTCTTGGGATCCTTTTCTACCGATTCCTTACTCAAGACATGCAATAGACAAGATAAAAATAGAGTGTAAAAGCTTCAAAATTATTCCCTTTTTCGAATATACTAATCTAAGACCGTCCTTACCCCCCACTTATTATAGACATTGTCCCCAATGACTAATAATAAAGAAAATAAAAGGTACTTAGCTCTGGAATTGGTCGACTGAATCCAAGATTAAATCATGGAGTGTGACTTGGCTCCTAGGTTATCCAACTTCCAAGTATCCACCTGCATCTCAAACACTTCCAAAAACGTTGAGTAATATGCAATGGGCAATGAGAAAATAAGGTGGCAGTGAGTGTGCGTACGCGATGAATGCGCAAAAAAGTTTAATCCACTTCATTCTTTTTTGACCATCGCAAGACACAAAAACTTGTATGAGGATATCACATGGGAATTGTGAAGGAAAAACCACATATATGCCGAGTCGGATGACAAGAGATATATGTCATGAAAAAACCTTGGAATTGTCATGCTATTTTATTGACCCAATAACTTAAAATAAGAAAAGCAATAAATTAAGGTTTAGAAATTGTTCTGAATTTGTAGTCGCCAGCTTGACTGTACTAACAGTGCTCCCTCACTCGTATTTTAGGTCGTCCAACATAAAGACTTCAAATTCTGCATCGTACATGCGCTCGAGGTAATATTTCAGCCTGTGGCCATTTACTGTGTAAATCCGCCCAGAGTGTTCATCCTTAACTTTACACGTGCGTGAATTGAAGACTTTTGTTATGACATATGGTCCAAACCATCTAGATTTCAGCTTCCCAGGAAAGAGACAAAGATGCGAATTGTATACCAACACCTTATCTCCAACTGCAAAGGTACGGTTCAGAACCCGTTTGTCATGTTGGCATTTCATTTTATCCTTATATATATTGGCGTTATCATATGCATGTAAACTGAACTCCTCCAATTTATTCAGTTCCAACAATCTTTTCTCTCCGACTAAGCCTTCGTCCATGTTTAAGAACTGAGAAGCCACATGGCATGATGCTCTAGCTCAATCGATGAATGGCACGATTTTCCAAAAACAAACATATATGGTGACATCCTAATGGTGGTCCTATAAGCAGTTCTGTACACCCATAGAGCGTCATCTAATTTCAGAGACCAATCCTTCCTTGTGGGATTCACGGTTTTCTCTAAAATCCTCTTTATCTCTCTATTCGTGACATGTACCTATCCACTCGTCTAGGGGTGATATACTGCTGCAATCTTATGTTGCACCGATACATCATCATTAGCTTTTCAAAGAACCTTTTACAGAATGACTCCCTCCATCGCTAATTATGGCTTTAGGCACCCCAAACCCCAATCAAAATCTTTATTTTAAGGAACCATAGGACAACCCTGGCATCGTTTGTAGGTGAGGCCACTGCCTCCACCCATTCGGAAACATAGTCGACTGCTATCAAGATGTAACGATTAGATTTTGATGATGTGAAAGGCCCAACAAAATCAATTCCCCAAATATCAAATAGCTCCACTTCCAGGATACTAGGCAGTGGCATCTAATTCTCCTTAGACGGTCAAATCGTGGATCTTTTAGATCAAGCAAGATAACCACCATCTACCTGCTTATTTGTTTATTGCTTAAACGAAGTCGATTTTGGGTCGATAGGAAATAAATTTTAAATTCCACTACGTTCCCGCGTAGATTTCCTAACACATTCAACATTCGACAATCCATAAGCTTCCCATTAATCAGTACCTAGCAATTGTATCAATATGTCGTGTGATGAATCTTTTGTGATAGTGTATTTCATGAAAAGAATCAAGTTATAGCGACCCCACAATCTTATCTTGCTTGTGTGCACACTCGATCTTCTTGGTTTCAGACTTAGACCATCAAGATAAAACCTTACTTTGGAAGGGCAGACTTGGGGACCGAGTTTTACTCGTTATCCTCATATGTTTCTTTTTATGCGAGGTTCGTGTATTTCGTGCTCTGAGTCTGCTTCCCTCACTGCCTTAATTTTCACTCTTTTTTTCCTTCCCTTTTTTCTTCTTTTAAATTCTTTTTTCTTTTGGCAGATTTCTCACTTTTTTCTTTCTTCCACTCGCAAGCCTATTTTATCCCGTTTTACCGTTTGTGGCGTCATAATTGTTGCCATCAACCTACAACAATTGGTTAAAGTATATCCACCGGCAAGTATCAATTCCCGGTCTAAAATTACTATTCATATCTTTTAAATATTTCTCACTCAGATTATGGGTGCAAAAATTGAATACAAAAGGTAATATATCAATTCATAAGTCACTATTTCATTCAACCTAGCACATGCTAATTCTTCCATTCTAAACTGAATATGCTATAGTTAACTTCAAATCATTCTTGGGATCCTTTTCTACCGATTCCTTACTCAAGACATGCAATAGACAAGATAAAAATAGAGTGTAAAAGCTTCAAAATTATTCCCTTTTTCGAATATACTAATCTAAGACCGTCCTTACCCCCCACTTATAATAGACATTGTCCCCAATGACTAATAATAAAGAAAATAAAAGGTACTTAGCTCTGGAATTGGTCGACTGAATCCAAGATTAAATCATGGAGTGTGACTTGGCTCCTAGGTTATCCAACTTCCAAGTATCCACCTGCATCTCAAACTCGTTGGTCCCTTGAAAAGGCTTTAGTTAAGTTTAGAGGGGGGGGGGGGGGGTGAATAAACTTAACACTTAAAACTTTGGAGTTAACAAATTCTCGCAACTTCGGCGGCCTACCGCGATACTTCGAGTCCGTCGAGACCTCGCAGCCTGGCGATAAACGTAGTCTACGATAGTTCGCCTTGCTGAATTTGTGCAATGGAATGATATCAAAATTAAGCCTTGTTACTTGTTGTTAAATATGTTACCAAGTATTAGATACTCGGTAGTGTTTGTGTGTAATTTCGGTTGCTAGATACGGGTTGATATGGATAATGACTAAGTGCGTAAAGTAAATGCGGTAAGTAAGTAGAGAGATTTTATAGTGGTTCCGGGTGATGTAATCCTGTCGGTCCACTCTTCTCCCCGTGATGTTGGAGGAAATTCACTAGTGATCTTTGAGTTATCTCGTTACAAAGAGTCCTAGGTTGCTTGTCCTTCACCAATAACTATGGCTTCACAACCGAAAACTCGGGAACAGGTAGGATTGCTGCTCCTGAGTCTTCCACTGGTCCTTGAAGGGTAGGATTGCCTCTTCACCAGCTTCACCACAAACCAACAGTCTTTCACACCCAACAGATGCTTCACTGTCTTCAGCAGATTCTTTATAAGATAAGAAGTGAATCAAATAGATGATTCAGTTGCAGCAGCTTGATTAGGATGATGTAATCAGCAGCTTGCAGTCTTCAAGTGTGTATGCTTGATGCAGCTTGAACACAGAAAGCACTTGAAGAAAATAACTAGATCGGCGGCCTTAAGCTCGGTAAGTTCGACGGGGTGTTATTCAAATTCGGTATTATCACTTGAAGTTTATTCCAAAATTCATCCTCATCTTCTTGAGTTGAAAGTCCTCTATTTATAGGTAAGAGTGCATGTGAGTTGAATTTTAAAATTCAAATGTGACCGTTCCTTGTATTTGTCCCATCTCGCACCGCATTCTCGTCACTATTCATGGATCGACACTCGTCAGATTACTTTTTGACAAAGGCGGTCTGTCCACCCCTTTGACTTGTATCCAATGGATAAAAATATGAATCATCCCAACGTCTTTTTAATCTCGGCCTTTGATTTGCTTGATAAGTCGAGAGGTAGTTGGTCGTTTCTTATCCATGTAACTTTCAATAATCTTGAATTAATCGAGGTATATATCGGCGGGTTCATTAGTCCGTCGTAAAACCAATCGATCTGTCGAACATCATATTTTTGTCCGTAAAATATAATGCAAACTGATTTCTTTTATCCAACTTTTATTTGTGAAGTTAGATTACATCATTTTAAATATAACCAAGTTCCAAACATCATCCAACTTGTGGAACTTAGACCTTCTACACAAGGCATATGTAATCGCTTTAGGTCATCACGACTTGCCTATAATCCGATTCCATATCCTTGACTTTAATTACTAAGTTTGATCCCTTAGCCTTCATTAACCGAGTTTGAACCCTCGGCCTTCGGTCTTCGGTCTTCGGTAGGTTCCACCGCCCTGCGACCTATCTACCCTATCGACCTAGACCGATCTGGCGATAAACAATCGCCAGCCTTTTACGATGTGCTTGTTTGATCAAACCTATTTATGAATCAAACTCTAATAAACCTATACATTTTATCTAGACATCTTTTTGCCTTTGCACTATAACGACTAGTGTGGCACTCATCATCAAAACTAAGAAATAAGTCTAACAATTTCCCCTTTTTGGTGATGATGCCACTACCCTCACCTAATCAAAGAAAGCAAAAAGATAAAAACACAAACAGAACAAATTCAGTCAATTCTCATTATAAATATTTGTTCACGCTTATTACAACTAGATACGGAAAGATAAACGAAGTGAAAAGTAGCCGATCTATTGTCTCTTCTCTCTTTCTTGTCTAGCCTTCTCGGCTTGCTCTTGATAAGCTCGATTTCTTCTATCATTTCAATCATCCATTCATTCTCAATTAGTGTAAAATCAATATAGTGATTGACTTGTTTCCACCAATTCCATGCTTCAGCGTGACAAGATTGATCGATTTACCCCGAAACCAAACCTCATATACACTCCTTAAATTCATTCACCGAATCTTTTGCTTTTGTAATTGGCGACACTTTTCACCTTTGCTACTTCTTCTTCCTCTTGAATTTGCTCTTAAAGCTCTAATCCTTGCCTCCCAAAACTTCAAACTCAAGAAGGAGTTAAGACCTTCATGAAATCCCATGTCACGATAGGGTCTCCTTCGTTATGGAACTCTTTCTTGTACCGTGATAGGAGATCATCGATGAGTTGCACTCGCCAGTGCGGGTTGCCTAAAGGCATTTGTATCATCGATCCATCTCTTACGTGCAAAGAGTCTAGCAGCCTCCTTTCTTTGCAAACTCGATTGGCCCTCTTCCCCCTTAGTGACATCATCAACAAAACGTGAGATGAGGCCATGAATAGCTTCCCGTGATACTATCACTCGTGTAATTGACCCGCCATAGTACCGCTTCTAGTATCAAGTGAAGTAATCCTAGATTGCGAGTCTCTTCCCGGTCCGTTGATCCTCTCGGTAAATTTGGGATCAGGTACAGCAGGTTGTTGTGCAGCAGCAGGCTCAGCAGCTTCAGCAAGCTTGTCAAGTTTTTGATGAATGGATGTAAATTGATCTTTCAAAAACTTGTCCTTCGGTGTGTTCCCTTGCTTGATATATCTCACATCATATATCATATCATTTAAAGCATTTTGAGTGGAAGCAAAGTTTGAAGCGAGTATCGTATCGACGAGATTGTCCGTTTTCATTTATCGAGCCATCAGTTCTTCAAATTTTCTTTCTTGTCTGTCCAGTTGAGTTCTTAACTGTTGCATATCATTTCTTACAGTCCTCAACTCATTTAGTACTTCAACTGGCACTCCACTGGCCATTCTACTATCAGTAGATCCATCAGCAGGCTCCTCAACTCTGTATTGTGCCTGTTGACTGCTGATGATCATTGCTCTACTCATATCTCTCCCAGCAGGGGGAGGTCCTTCCTCAACCATTGCATCAAGAACATCTTCAAGGATAGGATCTTGTGCGGGTTCCTCGGCAACTTCTTCTTGTCCAAAAATTTGAAATTCTTCATCACCGTAGTCATAATCCAAACAGCGGTTGTTCTTCTTGATTAACACTAGCCGCCCGCGATTATCCTTCCCTACAAAGTCTTGGCTCCGAGGGCTCCACTACGGCGAGCCTCAATAACAACAGGGGTTTCCTCCAAACCCAAAGTTTGTTCCAACCCGTGTCCAGTGCTTTGTTTGAGACTCGGCGGCTGTACCTCCCGTTCCAACCTTTGTCCAGTGCTTGTTTGTACCCCAAAGAACTCCGTACCTCCCGTTCAATTTCCCGTGGATTAAAGATATTAGTATTATCCACTTGAAAACCTTCTCGCATGACCAATCTTGTGCGGGATGATGGCGCTTTTAGTAAGAGTGCCTTCAATGTCAAATCCATCTTGATATTCAATGGATTCCTCGTAACTAGCACTTGGTTCACTAAAGTCACCGACTTTTTCTTGATCCAAATCAACAATCTGTTCATCTTCGGTTGTCCAAATAGACTTTACAACATGAAATGCGCAGATTCATCAACTAGCCTACCATCACTCAATGTAATTCCCTCATTGATCAATGCTTCTAGATCATCCATGGTGAGATCTTGAAGATCCTCATCCATTTCTTCAGTCTGCTGGCCCTCAGCAGACTTACCAGTACCAGTGGACTGTTGTGCAGGTGGATCATTTATCAAAGCAAATCCCACTAGGTTCTCCTCAGTCCCGAGGGGAAATCTCCCCTTGAGTCGATGATGAGGAAGAATCATCATCACCATCTCTTGGATCTCCGAACTTGATACCCTCCTCCTTCGTTGATCATCAAACGGATCCATCGATCTTGATTGCGGCAAGGTTGTATCAATCGGATCCAACAAGTTTTCCACTCCTAACTTGTCAAAAACCCATTCTTCAAAATCGTCATTGGTTGAGCAAATGGTTTTTGTCTTTTGTAGAACCCAAACTTCCACTTGGAAGTAATCGACAATTTGTTTGAAGTTTGGGATCCACAAACTCTTCGCTTTTCTTGCTCTTTTTCACATGCCTTTCAAATGGCATAAAAGAACTCCCGGGAGCGACTCCGGTAGCTTGTTGACCTCCAAAGGTTCCAACAAGCGATTCATGGTATCTTCTACGATGTTAGAAAGTCGACGGAGTTGCTTTGTGATTGTATATTTGTACCTACTACTTCCATCCGTATCACACTTGGTTCCCCGACTTACATGCTCATCGACGGGGTTAGCGACGGATCGCTCTTCCCCCGAACTATTGCCACATTTGCGGGGTCTTCAACCAAGTCTCCAATCACCTCTTCAACCACCACGGCGAGTTCGGGTTCGGTGGTTTGTCGTGGTTCTTTAGTGGATACTACAGCGGGCTCGGGGTCGGTAGGCGCTTTGTACATCCTCTGCGTATTGCTCAAAAATAACCCGTTCGGCATCGGAGACTTGATAACTTCTTCATTTGAGGAATCACTGATAACAACTGGTGGAATAACAGTTAAGGGCTCAGCCTCAACAGCCTCTTCTTCTTCTATTGACACCTCTTCTTGGACTTTTTGTTTTTCCAAGATTCTCAATTCTTTACCTTTGCCATACTTCTTCTTTTTGGCAACCTCCTTCATTCTCTTGAATAGGGGTTCATCATCATCATCATCATCAGTAGATTTTCTCTTTCTACTATCTTCTTTCTGTTGTTTTGTCGAATTTCAACAACAGGTTCTTCTTGCAGCTACAGCAGGGTCAGTAACCTCCACTTGACCCTCAGCAGACTCAGCAGTCTGTGCTGTTTCCTTTCTTGTTCTCTTTGATTTCAAGATTTCAGTAATCTTTCTAACATCAGCACTTTTTCTCTTTCCGGCGGCTTTTCTTTGATGCAGCAGGTTTGATGGATATCTTCTTAGTTTGCTGAACCTGCTCACCACCAGCATCACCGTCATCTCCATCATCATTATCACCAGCATGCTCTCCAGCAACCTCTTCATCATCATCAAGTCCAGGAATTGCATAATCAATCTCCTTTTTGTATCTGGACTGATTTATGGCAACTGGTTCAAGATCAGGAACCTCCAGATGATTCAGCAGGGTCTGAATCATCAAACCTAAGGGTAAGGCCTTGGATTTCCTTTTCCCTATTTTCTCCTCCTTGGCAACTTTCTTCATATAATGAATAAAGTAACCAGCCCAGTCAAATCTCATGCTCCTGCAGATGATGATCATTAACTCTATCTTAGGCCCGGATAGAGTATCCATACTTGCCAACCAATCCAAGTATGTTCTTGGCAATAAGTTTGCTCGGCGAGTCGTATTCATTCCCAATGTGTCCGCAATTGATGCCGGGAACAGATTTGGTGGTTTGATTTGTCTTGATTTGATCTACAAACGCCAACTTGTCCAATCCCATTGCTTCGGGATTCACCGGACCATTTTCCACTTCTTCAAATCCAAACACTTCCTCGACGGACCTGGGGAGATAACAAGCTCCTCGGCATTCACGGTTGTATTGAATGCTTCGGTTCCTTCTTCCACCACCATGTTCTTCCGTAAATCAACAACATTGGTGTATGAAATTGTGTCTAATCTGATATTGAGCTTGTTCTCCAAGCCTGCAAACCTCCTTATTCTCCGACCTATATTAATGGCCAACTCTGTTTGGTTTGCATCAACTACATAGCCTCTAACACTTTGGCTAGATTCGATTTGAACTTCAACCTTTTCCGCCATTGAAATAAGAAAAAGATGAAGAAAGATTGCTCTCAAATCTGTGTTCACACGTTGTAGATTTTGCGAGAGATAAAGCGAAATTGCAAGTGGAGAAATCTGGCGTATAACGGTCGATTTTATAGATCGTGAGTAGTTGAAACTTGTCATAGCACGTACATTGAGGTAACCACGATTAAATTTGATTAGGTGTCTTGTCTTGACACGTGGCCCATTACTCCACCATAACGTTTGTAACCGTTGGATGGTTTGACTTGTGGTAATAATGGATAAAATAAATATCCCGCCAATATGCTTTTTGACTTTAATTATTTTGACTGAGTAACGTTCCCTTCAGCAGGGTAATCCTCAGCAGGGTGGGCTCAGTAGTGTGCTGATAAGTAGACTTCAGCAACCTGCTGACAAAAGTACTCTGCTGAACCTTGTTTTCTTCTTGTTTTGTTCAATTGATAATACAAGATGAGGTTTAATACCAATGACTGATCTGTCAAGTGAGCTCACCCAAAATGACAAAGACCAATCCCCTTGGCAACCTCATTTGCTCAATTGTCCAAACATAAGTACATGGAATTGTTGATACCAATGACTAATCTGCTAAGTGAGCTCACCCAACATAGCAAAGACTAATCCCCTTGGTGAATTCCAGTACACTGCTGAATATCAGTCAATCTTTATGATTCCAAGTTCAGTCCTTAGTTTAGCAAATCTTTCACTTGTCAAGAGGTTTAGTGAAAATATCGGCAAGTTGATCTTCGGTAGGAATGTATAGAACCACTACATCTTTCTTTTCAACATGATCTCTTATAAAATGATGTCTCACATCAATGTGCTTGGTTCTTGAATGCAAAACGGGATTTTCTCGTGATTGCAATTGCACTTGTGTTGTCACACATGATTGGAATTTCCCTTTCTTCAATTCCATAATCCCTTAATTGTTGTCTTAGCCATAGTACTTGTGCACAAAGGCGGCTTCCGGCGGCAAATGTATTCGGCTTCGGCGAGTGGAAGTTGAAATAGAATTCTGTTTCTTGCTAAACCAGGGGAGACCGGTCTATTTCCCATTAACCGACGGGTTCTGAGGTGCTTTTTCTATCAATCTTGCATCCAAGATAATCGGAATCGAGTAGGATATTACTTTGAAGCTTCCTTCCTTGGAATACCATATCCCTACACTTAAGGTCTCTTTAAGATACTTGAGAATTCTCTTAACTTGCACCTAAATGACTTTCTTTAGGTTTAGACCGAAATCTTGCACAAACACCTACAAAGAAAGGATATTTCGGTCTGTGGGCAAAGAGATACGACGGACTCTCCTATCATCCTTCGTATAAAGTCCGATCAAATCTTTGCCTTCTTTATCTTCATCTAATCTCATGTTTGTACTCATAGGAGTTGAATTCTTAGTCTTGTTTTCCATACCAAATTTCTTCAAAGAACTCTTTGGTATATTTGGTTTGATGAATGAAGATTCCATCCTTTATCTCGTTTAACTTGCAATCCCAAGAAGTAATTCATTTCTCCCATCATACTCATTTGGAATTTGCTCTTCATTAGATTTGCAAACTTTTCACAAAGTAACTCATTCTCATAGCCAAAAATTATGTCATCTACATAAATTTGTACCAGCAGGGTGCTGTCCCCTTCACTGATTCTGAAAAGTGTCTTGTCAATGGTGCCTTTAGTGAAACCATTGTCTACCAAGAATTGAGATAGAGTCTCATACCATGCTCTTGGTGCTTGTTTCAATCCATAAAGTGCTTTGTTGAGTCTGTACACTTTATCTTCTTGATCTTTAATTTCAAATCCAGGAGGTTGCTGAACATACATTTCCTCCTCTAGGATCCCATTCAAAAATGCACTCTTGACATCCATTTGATATACTTTGAAGTTCTTATATGCAGCATGTGCTAGGAATAATCTGATAGCTTCCAATCTTGCAACAGGTGCATAAGTTTCATCAAAATCTATTCCTTACGCTTGAGAATAGCCTTTTGCAACTAGTCCGGCCTTATTTCTTACAATGGTACCGATTCATCAAGTTTATTTCGTATACCCACTTAGTACCAATGATATTTGCATGACTTGGCCTTTCAACTAGTGTCCAAACTTGATTTCTTTCAAATTCATTTAATTCTTCTTGCATAGCAATTATCCAATCTGGATCCGAAATTGCTTCTTCAACAACTTTAGGTTCCATTTGAGATAGAAAACAGGTAAACATAGCTTCCGGTTGTCTTCTAGTCCTCACACCTTGCTTGTACATTGCCAATTACTTGTTCGGCGGTGATTCCTTAACCATTGTGGATTTTGGTTATTTTGATTTTCAGAATATCATCTTCAGTAGGGTCTGCTGTAGTTTCTTCTACAAGGGGGTCAGCAGATCCTTGAATAGCTTCAGTTGTTGCATCAGTAATATTGTCAGCAGGGTGTTCAGCAGGGGCAGTATCAGAAATTTTTAAGTCATTGAATCTTTCCAAAACTTCCACACAATCTGGATCAGTGACTTGTTGATTCTTAGCAGGTTCATGAACTTCATCTTCCATTCCAGTAAACTTAGGTTCATCAAACACAACATGGATTGTTTCTTCATGTTTTAGTGACCTCTTGTTCAGTACCCTGAATGCTCTGCTGACTGAAGAATATCCCAAGAATATGCCTTCATCTGATTTAGGTTGGAATGTTTTCAAATGAACTTTGTGATTTAGAATAAAACATTTGCTTCCAAATGGGTGAAAATAGGATATATTAGGTATCCTTCCATTCCAGATCTCATAAGGTGTCTTCAGCAACTTCTTGTTTACTGATGTTCTATTTTGTGTATAGCATGCTGTATTTACTGCTTCAGCCCAATATCTTTCAGGTAGCAATGCTTCACAAATCATTGTTCTTCCTGCTTCCTTTAATGTCCTGTTTCTTCTTTCAAAGAACCCCATTTTGCTTTGAGGTGTACCAAGACGACAAGTTGATGTAGTACACCATTCTCGTTCACAATATTCTCTTATAACTTTGTTGAGAAATTCGGTACTCGATCGATCTTATCTTTATGATCGTTAAACTTTTCTCATTTTGCAATCTCTTCAAAAGATTAGGCATGCTTTGGAGTGTCTCACTTTTCTTGTTCATAAATATCACCCAGGTGTATCTAGAAAAATCATCCACAACTACTAAGGTGTATTTCTTTCTGTTACACTTGTTGGAGTTATTGGTCCAAAAAGATCCATATGCATAAGCTCCAACACTCTGTTAGTTGATTGTTTAGTCTTTGACTTGAAACTTGACTTTATCTCGTTTACCTTGCCGACAAGCATCACATATAGCATCCTTCTTGAATGTGATCTCGGGTAAACCAATCACTAATTTCTTTTTCACCAAACTCGATTAATATCATCAAAATTCAAGTGATTTAACTTCTTGTGCCATAGCCAATTGAGTTCGATTTGGTATGCACAATCAGCAGGTTTCGGCTGCAGAGACCAATCCACAACATACATGTTCTGTTGCCTTCTACCAAAGAAAGTACAACTTGATCACCTCTCTCACTAATGACAATACAATTGTTTTTGTCAAAAGTGACCTTGTATCCCATATCACGAAATTGTCCGGTGCTCGGCAAGTTGTAGTCCGGTCCTCCACATATGCCACATTCTTGATTGTAAGTCCATTTCGATAAGTGTGCCATAACCTCTTGTATATCCAGTGTGTATTTTTGTTGCCAAAATTCACCCTTGGACCATCTTTTGCCACAAAGTTTGATATACGGTGCTTATTCTTTGTCATGTGTCCGGAACATCCACCGTCAAAGTACCGGACACCCTACAAAACAAAGTTAATGCATTTTAGGTACCCAAACCCGTTTGGGTCCATAGTGGTCGATGGCAAGCATGACCCTTGGTATGTTTCCATAAGGTCTTCTCCTAAATGTGTCATACTTTGGTTCATACTTTGGTTCATACATGTATTCCACACATCCATAAGTTCTAACGTAGGTTGTGTAGGAACCACATATGTTTTCTTCGGCCTTTTGGTACATAATGCTTTGTTTGAAATGATTCTTGTTATTAGAAACATTTGCATAACCATAGGTGTGCTTGTCTATTAGAACATGACCTGTAATATGGAGTCTGCTGAGGTCTTGTGTAAGTCCTCTGCTGATTCCATTGCCTAGGTTTTACCCTAGTAGTATGGTTATACTGACTGTTTCTAGCATTAGATGCAGGAATATTCCAATCATTATCAGCAGGGAACAGTCTACCTTTCCCCCTGAGATAAGTATCCCTTGAATGATCAACATTTTTGGATTTAGGATTCTTATTCTTGGAATATCTCTGTTTCTTTCCCTTCTGTGGTCCAGCAGACTTGGTAGCAGTGCCGCTATCGGCGAGCTTAGAAGGCACGGCGATCCTATTTTTGGATTTATTCATTTTACTAGGAGGCGTTGACTTCGAAACTCCCGATTTTGCTTCCTTGAGGCATTCTCATTGGGTTTCTGCATCGCTTCGGCCTTGCGGGAGATGGATCTAGTGCGGGCACAAACTTAGGACCAAATCGGTACTAGGTTCGGTAACCTTCTTGGATCCACTCTTGTTAGATTGCCGAGTTCCAAATCCAAGCCCGTTCTATCTCCATAAGCCTTTCCCCGATTTGTATGCGTATTGGAACAAGATGGTTCGGCGGATTCGAGGGCTGCCGGATGTTCGACGAACTTATGCGATTCTCGTTCAACTTCTTTTTCCTTACCATTGAGAACCCTTAATTCGACTTTCAATCTTCCAACTTCTAACTCAAGAGCTTCTTTTTCAGCCTTCACAACCTCATAACCAGATTGTATTATCCTCGCTTGATTAAGGATGGCATCCAAAGTCTCATTGTTGTCGAATTTCTAGGATTTGAACCACGGGTTGATTCACAATCACTTCCAAAGCGGGAGTGTTTATAGATACGTGTTGTATACCTCCTCGCTTCATCCATATTAGCCATCAAAGCATAATCCTCCATATCGGCAACTTGATCTTTGTGTCATCCGATTCATTTCCTTTTTCGATTCCACTTCATATCCCGATTCATCTTCGGCAACCATAGCCTTCTTGCCATGTCTTCTTTGTTGACTCTTGGTCTTCGGTAGATCCGGACAATCGGTCTAAAGTGTCCGGGCTTCTTACGGTTGAAGCAAAGATAATCGGGTTCCTTGCCTTGTTTCAACTCGGGACAATCGGTCCGAAGTGTCCTGGTTTCTTGCAATGAAAGCATAGATAGTCATTATCTTTCTTTGGTTCTTCTTTCCTTCTTTCGGTAGGCCTCTTTGTGAAATTTCTTGTAGGGGCCTTTCCGGTCTTCATCATTCGATTTTCTTGCTCGGTAGGGCAATTTGCTCTTGCATTTCATCTAGCATATCATCCTGTCCTCCTGATGTTTCTTCATGATGTGAAGCAGCCAATGCAGGGGTTTTGGCTCTTCCTTTTCCATTTCCAGCACCAGCTTCTTGCTAAATTCATAGGCCTTAAGATCCAGAGAACAATTTGAAGGTATCTTCTTCATGCAACTTTCTCATTTCTTCAATTGCAGTCACCTTCATTTTCCAAACATCTTGATGTAGCCCAATTCAAGAGGAAGATTGAGTCTTTTATTTAGTCTTTTAATTAGTCTTTTATTATCCCACATTGGTTAATTGTCTTTTATATTTATTATTATTTTTAATTATTGTTATATTGTCCCACATTGCTAAAATTGCAATTGGACTTGGAGTCTGTAGCCTATATAAGGCATTTCCTTGTATTTGAATAGGTAGCTTATTTATTGAATCAAAAAACAATTTTGGTTGAAATTCAGAGATTGAATTTTCATCATAAGAAACTTTCGAGAGATTGGGTTTCTTTCAAGAAGTTTTCGAGAGATTGGACTTCTTGCGATTATCCTGAGAAGGGATAATTGGGTGATCTTCCTGAGACGGGATTATCACAAAGCAGTAGTAATCTGAGACGGGTTGCTACATATAAAATATACTTTTCAA
The DNA here is from genome assembly GCA_036785695.1 of Gentiana straminea. NCBI lineage: Eukaryota > Viridiplantae > Streptophyta > Magnoliopsida > Gentianales > Gentianaceae > Gentiana > Gentiana straminea. The sequence continues at coordinate 2,986,201 of JAVUPR010000311.1, read as the reverse complement.
AGCTGAATCGTTTGTTGTGCTTTAATCAACGATCCTACGAGAATCGGTTTATATCAAGTGGTATCGAGAGAATAGGCGATTAAAGCAACAACGGTACCTTTGCGTTCTTGACGTAAATCTGCAGCGTTTTCTTAGAGTTCCTGGCGTTCTTGTTCTCCGAGAAACCCTAACTACAGCCTTATATTCGTCACTTGCTGCTGCACTCGATCCTTTTTTGATCATCATCAAGAAGCCCTAATTTGGCTGACCGTTATCACAAGGTAATCAAAGCATCCGAAATAGCCGCGTTCATAATCTGCGCTCGCGTATTTTACGAATATTTTCGAATTTTGTTCTAGTCGTTTCCTAATCAAATCATATCGAAAAATTCTCAAATTTTACCAGTAGATAGACCTTTGTATTGTCTGTCTTTTGTCTCTTTGGCACTTCCACAAATTCGGATTTTATCTTGATCAAATTCGGATCGGAATATTCTGCTCGATTTTCTGGAACAGCTTGTAGTCGACCTTGTTTTTAGGGAGTTTTGGTGGTCGGAATTGAATGAAATTTTGTGAGCACATAGTAAATTCATTGTTCTACAACTTTGATTCTTTGATTTTTTTCAGAGTCCCGACCGGCTTTGCACAATAGTCGCCGTCACCTAGTTGACTGTTTCTGTCAAAACCCGTAACCCGAGAGTGATCTGTTTACGAATTCAATTTGAGTGGGTTATACCTGTCCAAAAATTCTGAAACTTAACAGTCTGAACCAAAATTTCGTTCTCTACAAGTTTTGTTCTTTGTGTTTTTCCGAATTCCATACCGTTTGGTCGTGATAAGTGCCGTTCGTAAAGCTGCTGCGTTTAAAGCTGCCGTTTGGCGATTAAAGTTCTTTGCGATTATTGGAAGAAATCTGCTGCGTTCTTGAGCACCAAGAACCTAATTGCAGCCGCACTCAAAAGCTCCTTACATCTTCGAATTTTGCTGCTATTTTCGCAACCCTAGCCGTTCATAAACAAATTGCGTTTTTAGTCCCGAAATTCGTTCTTGCGAGGAATCATCTCTGCTGCGTTCTTGAAATCCAAGTAACCCTAGGAGGCGGCCAAGAGAGATTTTTGCTGAATAATTTCGGGAACCCTAATTATCGAGATGAAGTTGGGTCGAGGTGGTATGTTACGTTACAATGGTTATGAGTGCTATATGGAATATGATCCCGAACCGGATTATCCGGTTGCTATCAAGAAGGCCGACGCCGAATTTGTCAAGGAACAAAATGACTACTTCGCGAGCAAAGACGCATACGGGAACAACAACATTGGCATGATAATTTTGCAACGGGATTGTCACGTATTGAACAACTCTTGAAGGGATATATTGCTCGGTACGCACGAGAGGCGAACAACGGAAATTAGAGGCGAACAACGGAAATTAAAACGTGCAGAACGTTGGAGGAAATTAGACGCACAGTGGAAGGAGGACGATGACCTTTTCTTTATCACGGATTTTGTAACACGTGAAGAAGCTGTGGCTGGCAAACCGCCCAAATTCTCTCCTTCACGTGTTCAATCGAATACACAGGTTATTCCCAATCCCCCTACGGCTGTGGTACACGAGGAGGAAGACGTTCTTATTATTGATTCAGCCACGGAAGAGTTCATTGAGGTTCCTCATGCCCTTACTAATGATGTTTCTCCAATTGCTCCTATTGATTCTCCTTTCCCGGTACCCGACCATTCAGACGAGATTGCCGACGTCAAGGTGGATGTTGGTGTTGACCCAATCACTATGCCCGTGGGCTTGCTTGCCGAATCGATTGTGGTCCAACCGGGGACCGAACCGGTCCAATCCGATGGTTCAAAGGTGCACTCGGCAATTTTAGTTGCTTTGATTTGAAGGCGTTAAACGCGCCATATGTATATGTGGATCCATATTTACAGCATTGCCGCCCTTTGGATTTTGTTGTCGCTGATTTCTCCACTCGCGCCATTCCATGTTTTTGCGATGTTGTGATTCTGAGTTTCTCTGTGGTTGAGTGGACGTATGGAAGCACGATATTCGTGTTCGATCCGGGTTGATTCGAGGACGAATCCTTTTGAAGCGGGAGGGAATGATGTAGCCCAATTCAAGAGGAAGATTGAGTCTTTTATTTAGTCTTTTAATTAGTCTTTTATTATCCCACATTGGTTAATTGTCTTTTATATTTATTATTATTTTTAATTATTGTTATATTGTCCCACATTGCTAAAATTGCAATTGGACTTGGAGTCCGTAGCCTATATAAGGCATTTCCTTGTATTTGAATAGGTAGCTTATTTATTGAATCAAAAAACAATTTTGGTTGAAATTCGAGAGATTGAATTTTCATCATAAGAAACTTTCGAGAGATTGGGTTTCTTTCAAGAAGTTTTCGAGAGATTGGACTTCTTGCGATTATCTGAGAAGGGATAATTGGGTGATCTTCCTGAGACGGGATTATCACAAAGCAGTAGTAATCTGAGACGGGTTGCTACATATAAAATATACTTTTCAAAGCTGAATCGTTTGTTGTGCTTTAATCAACGATCCTACGAGAATCGGTTTATATCAGAATCCTACTTATTGTGCTTGTGAAAATTCTTTAAAACTTTCTTTCAAGTTACTGATTTTCAAGACTTACATCATGGATAACACACAGTATGCTAGAACCATGTTGATGTGCTCTCTTGATAGATTTGATGAGTATAAACGTCGAATGCGAGCATATCTTGCGCTACTCATGATGAGATGATGGATGTACTAACGAAGGACCACTTGGAGATTACAAAGGCGAGCAAGAATGGGTGACGGAAACCGAGTACATTCCTAAACCAAAGAGAGAATGGAATGCGAGAAGACGAGAAAAGAGCAAACCTCAACAACATTGCTATTGATATCATCTACGTAACCTTGGATAGCAATATGTACATGAAAGTCAAAGATTGCAAGACTTGCAAAAGAACTTTGGGATAAGATCCACTTAATCCGTGAAGGCACCGATGCAATAAAGAAGAACAAAATCGGTGTGGCCGGAAAAAAGGTTTCAAAAGTTCAAGATGCTACCTAATGAAACCATTGAGCAAATGGAATCAAGATTCAATGCTATACTGGATGAACTTACCCTACTGAGTGTAAGTTATTCGAAAGAGGAAGTAAACACCAAAATCTTGGAAGCTTTACCTGCAAGAGATGTGATATAAACCGATTCTCGTAGGATCGTTGATTAAAGCACAGCAAACGATTCAGCTTTGAAAAGTATATTTTATATGTAGCAACCCGTCTCAGATTACTACTGCTTTGTGATAATCCCGTCTCAGGAAGATCACCCAATTATCCCTTCTCGGGATAATCGCAAGAAGTCCAATCTCTCGAAAACTTCTTGAAAGAAACCCAATCTCTCGAAAGTTTCTTATGATGAAAATTCAATCTCTCGAATTTCAACCAAAATTGTTTTTTGATTCAATAAATAAGCTACCTATTCAAATACAAGGAAATGCCTTATATAGGCTACGGACTCCAAGTCCAATTGCAATTTTAGCAATGTGGGACAATATAACAATAATTAAAAATAATAATAAATATAAAAGACAATTAACCAATGTGGGATAATAAAAGACTAATTAAAAGACTAAATAAAAGACTCAATCTTCCTCTTGAATTGGGCTACATCGATTCCTTCGAACGAAGCTAATCGCTCCGATACCAATTGTTGGTCCCTTGAAAAGGCTTTAGTTAAGTTTAGAGGGGGGGGGGGGGGGGGGGGTGAATAAACTTAACACTTAAAACTTTGGAGTTAACAAATTTTGCAACTTCGGCGTTTCACTGTGCGATACTTCGATGATCTCTCGAGACCTCGCAGCTCTGGCGATAAACGTAGTCTACGATAGTTCGCCTTGCTGAATTTGTGCGCGGAATGATATCAAAATTAAGCCTTGTTACTTGTTGTTAAATATGTTACCAAGTATTAGATACTCGGTAGTGTTTGTGTGTAATTTCGCTTTGCTAGATACGAGCGGTTGATATGGATAATGACTAAGTGCGAAAGTAAATGCGTAAGTAAGTAGAGAGATTTTATAGTGGTTCCGGTGATGTAATCCCGTCGGTCCACTCTTCTCCCGTGATGTTGGAGGAAATTCACTAGTGATCTTTGAGTTATCTCGTTACAAAGAGTCCTAGGTTGCTTGTCCTTCACCAATAACTATGGCTTCACAACCGAAAACGGGAACAGTAGGATTGCTTTGCTCCCGAGTCTTCCACCGGTCCTTGAAGGGTAGGATTGCCTCTTCACCAGCTTTACCACAAACCAACGATCTTTCACACCCAACGTATGCTTCACCGTCTTCGACGAGATTCTTTATAAGATAAGAAGTGAATCAAATAGATGATTCGGTTGCGGCCTTGATTAGGATGATGTAATCAGCGGCTTGCGATCTTCAAGTGTGTATGCTTGATGCAAATTGAACACGAAAGCACTTGAAGAAAATAACTAGATCGAGCGACCTTAAGCTCGGTAAGTTCAAGCAGGTGTTATTCACTCGCATTATCACTTGAAGTTTATTCCAAAATTCATCCTCATCTTCTTGAGTTGAAAGTCCTCTATTTATAGGTAAGAGTGCATGTGAGTTGAATTTTAAAATTCAAATGTGACCGTTCCTTGTATTTGTCCCATCTGCACTGCATTCTGTCACTATTCATAGGACTGACACTGTCAGGATTACTTTTTGACAGTGCAGTCTGTCCACCCCTTTGACTTGTATCCAATGGATAAAAATATGAATCATCCCAACGTCTTTTTAATCTCAGCCTTTGATTTGCTTGATAAGTCAGAGGTAGTTGGCTGTTCTTATCCATGTAACTTTCAATAATCTTGAATTAATCGAGGTATATATCGGCAGGTTCATTAGTCTCCGTCGTAAAACCAATCGTCTGCCGAACATCATATTTTTGTCCGTAAAATATAATGCGGTGATTTCTTTTATCCAACTTTTATTTGTGAAGTTAGATTACATCATTTTAAATATAACCAAGTTCCAAACATCATCCAACTTGTGGAACTTAGACCTTCTACACAAGGCATATGTAATCGCTTTAGGTCATCACGGACTTGCCTATAATCGATTCCATATCCTTGACTTTAATTACTAAGTTTGATCCCTTAGCCTTCATTAACGAGTTTGAACCCTCGGCCTTCGCCTTCGCCTTCGCAGGTTCCGGACCGGTCTGCGACCTATCTACCCTATCGACCTAGACCGGTCTGTCGATAAACAATCGGCGGCCTTTTACGATGCTTGTTTGATCAAACCTATTTATGAATCAAACTCTAATAAACCTATACATTTTATCTAGACATCTTTTTGCCTTTGCACTATAACAGCTAGTGTGGCACTCATCATCAAAACTAAGAAATAAGTCTAACACAAACACTTCCAAAAACGTTGAGTAATATGCAATGGGCAATGAGAAAATAAGGTGGCAGTGAGTGTGCGTAGGTGATGAATGCGCAAAAAAGTTTAATCCACTTCATTCTTTTTTGACCGTCGCAAGACACAAAAACTTGTATGAGGATATCACATGAGAATTGTGAAGGAAAAACCACATATATGCCGAGTCGGATGACAAGAGATATATGTCATGAAAAAACCTTGGAATTGTCATGCTATTTTATTGACCCAATAACTTAAAATAAGAAAAGCAATAAATTAAGGTTTAGAAATTGTTCTGAATTTGTAGTCGCCAGCTTGACTGTACTAACAGTGCTCCCTCACTCGTATTTTAGGTCGTCCAACATAAAGACTTCAAATTCTGCATCGTACATGCGCTCGAGGTAATATTTCAGCCTGTGGCCATTTACTGTGTAAATCCGCCCAGAGTGTTCATCCTTAACTTTACACGTGCGTGAATTGAAGACTTTTGTTACAACATATGGTCCAAACCATCTAGATTTCAGCTTCCCAGGAAAGAGACAAAGATGCGAATTGTATACCAACACCTTATCTCCAACTGCAAAGGTACGGTTCAGAACCCGTTTGTCATGTTCGCATTTCATTTTATCCTTATATATATTGGCGTTATCATATGCATGTAAACTGAACTCCTCCAATTTATTCAGTTCCAACAATCTTTTCTCTCCGACTAAGCCTTCGTCCATGTTTAAGAACTGAGAAGCCACATGGCATGATGCTCTAGCTCAATCGATGAATGGCACGATTTTCCAAAAACAAACATATATGGTGACATCCTAATGGTGGTCCTATAAGCAGTTCTGTACACCCATAGAGCGTCATCTAATTTCAGAGACCAATCCTTCCTTGTGGGATTCACGGTTTTCTCTAAAATCCTCTTTATCTCTCTATTCGTGACATGTACCTATCCACTCGTCTAGGGGTGATATACTTGCTTTGCAATCTTATGTTGCACCGATACATCATCATTAGCTTTTCAAAGAACCTTTTACAGAATGACTCCCTCCATCGCTAATTATGGCTTTAGGCACCCCAAACCCCAATCAAAATCTTTATTTTAAGGAACCATAGGACAACCCTGGCATCGTTTGTAGGTGAGGCCACTGCCTCCACCCATTCGGAAACATAGTCGACTGCTATCAAGATGTAACGATTAGATTTTGATGATGTGAAAGGCCCAACAAAATCAATTCCCCAAATATCAAATAGCTCCACTTCCAGGATACTAGGCAGTGGCATCTAATTCTCCTTAGACGGTCAAATCGTCGATCTTTTAGATCAAGCAAGATAACCACCATCTACCTGCTTATTTGTTTATTGCTTAAACGAAGTCGATTTTGGGTCGATAGGAAATAAATTTTAAATTCCGCTACGTTCCCGCGTAGATTTCCTAACACATTCAACATTCGACAATCCATAAGCTTCCCATTAATCAGTCCCTAGCAATTGTATCAATATGTCGTGTGATGAATCTTTTGTGATAGTGTATTTCATGAAAAGAATCAAGTTATAGCGACCCCACAATCTTATCTTGCTTGTGTGCACACTCGATCTTCTTACTTTCAGACTTAGACCATCAAGATAAAACCTTACTTTGGAAGGGCAGACTTGGGGACCGAGTTTTACTCGTTATCCTCATATGTTTCTTTTTATGCGAGGTTCGTGTAATTCGTGCTCTGAGTCTGCTTCCCTCACTGCCTTAATTTTCTCTCTTTTTTTTCCTTCTCTTTTTTCTTCTTTTAAATTCTTTTTTCTTTTGGCAGATTTCTCACTTTTTTCTTTCTTCCACTCGCAAGCCTGTTTTATCCCGTTTTACCATTTGTGGCGTCATAATTGTTACCATCAACCTACAACAATTGGTTAAAGTATATCCACCGGTAAGTATCAATTCCCGGTCTAAAATTACTATTCATATCTTTTAAATATTTCTCACTCAGATTATGGGTGCAAAAATTGAATACAAAAGGTAATATATCAATTAATAAGTCACTATTTCATTCAACCTAGCACATGCTAATTCTTCCATACTAAACTGAATATGCTATAGTTATCTTCAAATCATTCTTGGGATCCTTTTCTACCGATTCCTTACTCAAGACATGCAATAGACAAGATAAAAATAGAGTGTAAAAGCTTCAAAATTATTCCCTTTTTCGAATATACTAATCTAAGACCGTCCTTACCCCCCACTTATTATAGACATTGTCCCCAATGACTAATAATAAAGAATATAAAAGGTACTTAGGTCTGGAATTGGTCGACTGAATCCAAGATTAAATCATGGAGTGTGACTTGACTCCTAGGTTATCCAACTTCCAAGTATCCACCTGCATCTCAAACACTTCCAAAAACGTTGAGTAATATGCAATGGGCAATGAGAAAATAAGGTGGCAGTGAGTGTGCGTACGCGATGAATGCGCAAAAAAGTTTAATCCACTTCATTCTTTTTTGACCGTCGCAAGACACAAAAACTTGTATGAGGATATCACATGAGAATTGTGAAGGAAAAACCACATATATGCCGAGTCGGATGACAAGAGATATATGTCATGAAAAAACCTTGGAATTGTCATGCTATTTTATTGACCCAATAACTTAAAATAAGAAAAGCAATAAATTATGGTTTAGAAATTGTTCTGAATTTGTAGTCGCCAGCTTGACTGTACTAACAGTGCTCCCTCACTCGTATTTTAGGTCGTCCAACATAAAGACTTCAAATTCTGCATCGTACATGCGCTCGAGGTAATATTTTAGCCTGTGGCCATTTACTGTGTAAAACCGCCCAGAGTGTTCATCCTTAACTTTACACGTGCTTGAATTGAAGACTTTTGTTACGACATATGGTCCAAACCATCTAGATTTCAGCTTCCCAGGAAAGAGACAAAGATGCGAATTGTATACCAACACCTTATCTCCAACGGCAAAGGTACGGTTCAGAACCTGTTTGTCATGTTGGCATTTCATTTTATCCTTATATATATTGGCGTTATCATATGCTTGTAATCTGAACTCCTCCAATTTATTCAGTTCCAACAATCTTTTCTCTCCGACTAAGCCTTCGTCCATGTTTAAGAATTGAGAAGCCACATGGCATGATGCTCTAGCTCAATCGATGAATGGCACGATTTTCCAAAAACAAACATATATGGTGACATCCTATTGGTGGTCCTATAAGCAGTTTTGTACACCCATAGAGCGTCATCTAATTTCAAAGACCAATCCTTCCTTGTGGGATTCACGGTTTTCTCTAAAAGCCTCTTTATCTCTCTATTCGTGACATGTACCTATCCACTCGTCTAGGGGTGATATACTGCTGCAATCTTATGTTGCACCGATACATCATCATTAGCTTTTCAAAGAACCTTTTACAGAATGACTCCCTCCATCGCTAATTATGGCTTTAGGCACCCCAAACCCCAATCAATATCTTCATTATAAGGAACCATAGGACAACCTTGGCATCATTTGTAGGTGAGGCCACTGCCTCCACCCATTCGGAAACATAGTCGACTGCTATCAAGATGTAACGATTAGATTTTGATGATGTGAAAGGCCCAACAAAATCAATTCCCCAAATATCAAATACCTCCACTTCCAAGATACTAGGTCGTGGCATCTAATTCTGCTTTGAAATATTACCAATCATTTGATAGGAATGACAGGCTCTAGTGAACTCATACGCAGATTTAAATATTATTGGGCAATAGAATCAACACTGTTGTACCTTAGTTGCTATTTTGTCCGGCCCATAATGGCCTCCAACATCCTTTGAATGACACTGGCTCAAGACACTTGGAATATCTTCATCTTGGACGCATCTCCAAAGAATATTATCATAGCACATTCTATACAGGTAAGGATCATCCTAGTAATAATGCTTTAGATCTGTAAAGAATTTCTTGTTGTCGATATTCGTGAATTCAGGTGGTAGGTATCTACCCGCGAGATAGTTCATAATATTTGCAAACCAAGGGTATACTTTTCTTACTCTCGATGTATTATGTCTGGGCTGAGAATCAACTGGAGCCGCTACTGAGATGGGAAAATGTTGTTTGTCAGGAAAGTACTCCCTAATCTCAGTAGCTTTGTCCTCTTCTATCAGTGTTAGTCATGACAGGTGATCAGCCACCTGGTTCTCAGATCCTTTCTTATCCTTAATCTCCATATCAAACTCCTGTAGGAGTAGAATCCAACTCAATAACATTGGCTTGGAGTCTTGCTTGGTCAGAAGATACTTCAAAGCTACATGATCAGTGGAAATAGTGACTTTAGACCACACCATGTAAGATCTAAACTTGTCAAATGCAAATATCATAGCCAAGAGTTCCTTCTTTGTAGTCACTGGTAACGCTCTCAATGCACCATTAAATTAACCATTTTTTACCCTGAATTCTACTCTAGAGAGTGTAGATAGGCCAATTATTGTGAAGGAATATATGTTAAACACTGAGTGCATGTTCCTAAGTTCATAATTCTACATCTGTGTTATTATCCCGAAGATTTGGTACTGTTTTGCCGAGTTTTATGTATTTTTCAAAATGTAGCAAATCTGGAACACTTAAGGACGGATCTGGATCAAGGAAAGAGCATTGGGCCGAGTGGAGTAAGTCCATGAAGAGATCTGCTAAAAGAAAAAAAGAAATTCAGGCCCAGTTTACCATGGGCTAGGACCGATAAACCGAGGGTCTTGGGGAACACAAAACTAAATTTGCCGCATCTAATAGGTCGGTTAGGGTTTATTTGAGTCATAAGTCGGCTAATGTATCTATATAAGGCCGCATAATTGATATTATTAGTATTTTCCATGTTTCATATATTATTATCATATACATTATACAATTTTTATGCAATAAAGTTCTTTTAAGCTTTTGGAGTTTATTTTATGGTTTCCTTCCCTTCCTTTCCATCTCTATCTTGAGTGGATCATGATAGAACTCCATAGTTGAACGTATGAAGCTTTGAACGTTCCTTTATGTCTTTAATATGGTAGATCTTCTTGTATTTATGTGTTCTAGTTAATCTGCATGTTTAACAACCCCATAATTTACTTGAATTAATCTTAATTGAGAAATGTAGATTCCCGATTAAGAACCATCGCCCCCGTAACTCAACGGTCTATACCGATTTAACGAGGCAATTTTAGGTCACCTTAATCTGGAGATTCAGCGTCAGCTACGTTGATTGGCAGGAATAATTAAAATGAGTAATAGGTTTGGCCAATCTAGTATTCGTAATTCATAAATAAACATGAAGGATTGTTAGTGAAGTGTTAATTAGGACATTGTCTTGATGGATCTCTAGGAACGTACTAGTCATAGTCGATAGCTGCTTAGGGAGGTCATCGGTCTTGTGCTGGCTTCTCTAGAACTTATAGCGTATGGGTTAATACAACAACGAAAGAGGTTAGTTGCATATATATTGTCTGATGTCCTTACAATGGAAGTAGATAGGGTTAGGAGATGTACCCGTAGCTAAAACTGAATTAAAAGCTAGATTAGTTTAAGGAAATTATGTGGGGAAGTAAATATAAGGATTAATTAAACCAAGTTAGTAGATTGAAGGGACGGGGAAGCAATACCATGTTTCTTTTATGTTTATTGTTGGTCAATGACCACTTATGTCTTCTTGATTAGGTGAGAATTGTTTATGCTTAAGTTGCATTGTCTCTATGGGATCGACCTTGATTCACCCTTGCTATACTACGATTGACCTAGTATTCTTGCTAGTATAATCGATGTAAGGCTCGCGACAATCAAGTTTTTGGCGCCGTTGCCGGGGACAATGGCCAATTTGAAGAATAAACAATTTTTAAATCTAATTAAGAAGTTGTCATTTTTTTAAATTTATTTTCTTTTTGAGTCTTGAGTCGTCTTGGATTAAACCTGCACTGTTTAACTGCAAGAATAAGAAATTCTAGACCCGGTTTACTGATGTATGTCAACCGGATGCTAAAATTATATGATGTTTTACCCCAATTCTTCAGTATATAATGATAATTCGTATCAATTACATTAGAATTAGTTATAAATCGAATCAATTTCATTTTATAATTTTGTATGACTAATATCTAATTTTCATTAATAAATATCAATCTAATTATCTATAATTTATTATCAAAAGTTATTAGTAATATGATTATGGTTATTTTGTAGTGATAGAAGAAGAACAGAAAAGAAATGGAAGGAAATTGGAAAGCATTCATTTTATTTCATGCAAGATTCTAATTTGTTGATGTAATGGCGCAAACCACCATGCAAATGGCGTAGGCCATGACATCAAATAGACTTTTCGGCAATTGCATTAAGTGAACATCATATCTCAACCACTTTAGTCACAAATGGCGCACACCACAACAAAAGTGGCACAGGCCATGAGATAAAAATATCAAAAATTGCAATATTACTATTGCACATTAGGGAAGAAAGAGAGGAGTTCGACAGATAGAGTTTGAAGAAGAAGCTTGAAGGCAACCTCACAAAAAGGGCTCTCTTAGCCAAAAATCCAACCCTTTTAACACTTAAATTATTGTAAACATTGTGAGATCATCATTTTGGAACTAAAAGCTTGCATGGATATAGGAAGCAATTAGTGGTGTTCTATCTTCATCAACATGAAGTAGATGAACTCCATTTGTGGATTCATCACTCACTTTGGTATTCTCTTGACTTTTTCTTTGATCTAATTGTTCTTATTATTATGAATGCTAGCTTTAGTTTGTTAGTAGTTATAATAATGAGTGGCTAGTTCTTTGTATTGACTAAGATGATATAGTAATGATAGTTAATCCTTTTGTTGTTTGGAATTGATCGTTTATGTTGCTAGCTTCTATTGTGTTGAAAATCCTCTTGCTTGTTTTGATTGATAATACGTGTATTGGAGTAATTAACCAATGTATGTAGCTACACGATTAATTGAAACCAAACGGAGACGTTAGTTGTGAGACGAGGGTAAGAGGGACGAAAGGTAGAATCGACCTTAACGGAATTCGATTCCTTATCCGGGGAAATATTGCATTCAAGTGCTAATCGTGCCAAGTCATTAAGTTTAAGATGCTTAAGCCAAGGATAAGGCATAGTGTAATTTTACACACTCGTATGACGGAAAATTGCATGTTTAGGAGTGCACCATTCACACAATAGAACACCAATGTTGATCGATTCCAATCAATTTAAGGGAATTAACTTGAACTAAAGATCATCTTAGTTGATTTCTTTTATCGTTTGAACAATCTTTATAGCTAGTTATTAGTCTTTTAATAAAACTGTGATTCGGATCAAGATAATGATAACTAATAGGTGTTTAACCTCACATTTCCCTTAGGAGACGACCTTGACCACCACGCTAGACTACAATTAACCCGGTACACTGCCAGTGAGATTGAAACCCTAGAAGGTAGACTTCATTTACCGAGGGCTACCCTCAAATTACTGAGGTCCAGAAAATTGAGTTCTGACAGCCCTTGTGATTCTGTGTATGGTTGATTTTAGTTAGTAAGTCCACAACAGTTGGGTTTAATCCCAACTGAAGCCAAAGTTGCTAACCTTTTCATTGTTTTCTTTTGTCTTTTTATTGTAAGAAGATCAGGACACTTCAGAGATTCAGTCAAACATGAGTTGAAAAAGGCAGACAAGTCAAACAAAATGCTTCGCAAAGTATTAAATATCAAACCAATTTCCGTGTATCCAGGATCAGCAATCAGAGAGCAATACGAAGCAGACAAGAAGCGTGTGGAAAAGGAAAAAGAAGCACTTAAGCAGGAGCCTGAAGAGAGCTTAATAGAGTGAAACACGTATCGTCCAGGTGAGTTTCCTCTTGACTTAATAGATATATATTTTTCTGATTACGATTCTGATGATCCTAAAGGATCTAGACACTATGTTTTCTAAGCCTGAGGATTACCCAGACTCACATACCATAGTTAAGTTAGGAGACCCTGCGATGTTCCGACTCCCGATCTCTATCAACGGTGTATCAGTAGGTTTAGGTGATAGCAAACTGATTGTAGGATCTAGATCAAAGCTTCGACTTTTATTGATTCAGCAATTGACTAAAGCTTATACGAATTCGAGCTAGGGTTTTTCGATCTGATTGTATAAAACGTGGACTATCTGGAAATAAAACGAAAGTAACAACAATAATCAATCTCTGATTATTGCCTCGTGATAATCCTATCTCAGGAAAACCACCCAACTATTCTATCTCAGAATAATTGAAAGAAACTCCAATCTCTGAAAAGTTTCTCGATTTAAAAACTAAGGTTTAATCTCCAAAATAATCTGCATAATACGTTCATGTTTGGCAACTATAAATAGCAAAAATAGAAAACCTAATTCCTAAGGAAATAAGGCGCCACTTTATCGGTTGGGCGAACATTACTTCCTAATAAAAAGGCCTAATTAAAAATAGCATAATTAAAAGTCCATAAAAATATTCAGCAAATACGATGCATAAAACGCCCCATACTTGGGCCTTTTGCACATTAAGCCCAATCCGCAATGAATAGGCTTAGAGTCGTTGGGTCATCAATCCTCGAAGCCTCATTCTCCTTTCCAACGTCATGGACCAGCTTTGCATAAGCTTCTCGAGCCTTCTTCTCTTGAAAACGTGTAATAGGTCCATCTCGAACAATAATAGGATCCTTGGGCTTGTGAATGCGTGGCTGATCATCTCGAACAATAATAGGATTCTTTGGAAAATTTGCTGCTGCGTTTGATTTTTCATCGCATCCGGACAGAATTATTCCTGCTATTTGCTGCATATTATCGCATCCGGATTCAGGTTTTTGGACTAATCGACTAATATTTCTGTTCAGCATTTACTTCTTGATTTGCTGTAAAGTCTTTAATTTATTGTAAGGCCGACTCTTTTACAAAAAAAAAAAAAGGGGGCAGAACGAAGCACAAAATTACGGGATTTAATCAATACTGGTATCTTCCTCGTTCTTGATCGACACTCCAAAACCCGAATCAAGAACCTCAAGAATTATCAAGAATTTAAGGAAACCGGATTCTTGATTTTCGATCGAAAGAGTAGTACTCCGATCAATCTTGACGAAGCACTTCCAGAAAATTTGATTGTCTCTACACACACCACACGAGCTTCACGTTCTGTTTTCAAAAAAAAAAAACGGCAAGAAATTTTTTTGTGTTTTGGTGATTAGTACGGTGTCAGGAGACCTGGAACAAAATTTGATTTTACCAGGAAAATTTTTGCCTCATTTTCCACGAAATTTGGCGGGAAAAATAGATATTTTTTTCTCTTTGTGAGTTAAACACGAGTGAACGTGAGTTAAGTCACCATAAGCCTCACGCTATGGCTGATGATAAACTACTCCGGAAAGCTCTCGACGACAAAATTGCTCAGGCAAACGAAACCACGCGGCAAGATATTGCTGATGAACTTGAACGAGAACTGGCTCAAGCAAATGCTCAAATGTCTGGCAAACTTGAACCAGAAGTGGCTCAAGCAAATGCTCAAATGTCTGATAAAATTGACACAGTTCGTGACGAATCACAACGTCGCCATGCTGAATATGAACGTAAACATCAGGACATTCTGAATGCCATCCATGCACTTACACTCGAAATACGTCAACGGCCAACCGAGGTAACTCCCCCCACCTAACCGTGTTGTTGATGCAGGTCGAGCTCTCATTCCCAACGATGCTGGGGCTGTCCAAATTCCCCCACATGACGATTCACGTAATGTGAAATACAAAATTCCACCGTTTGATGGTAAGGCTGATCCAGACAGGGTATATTTAGCTTGGGAGATGAAAGTTTCTCAAGTTTTCTCTTGCACAAATTTTAGTGATGCTAAACGGTACAACTTGCGACGATGGAGTTTACCGATACGGCCATGCATTGGTGGGACCAACTACAGGCCCAACGTCGAAGAAGACGTGATGGTGAGATCACTTCATGGGCGGTACTCAAAGAGATCATGAAGCAACAATGGGTCCCTACTCATTACTATAGGGATCAGCTCCGCAAGTTGCAAACGTTACGTCAAGGAAATCATACTGTAGAGGAGTTTGATGAAGATTTACGCCTCACTATGCTTAAAGCCAATGTCAAAGAGGATGATGAAGCGACAATGCAGCGTTTCCAATGTGGCCTTCGACCCGATATTGCTTGCCACGTCGAATTGCAGAATTATCACACCAAAGCCGAGCTTCTACAAGGTGCAATCATGGTGCAAAAACGCTTGGCTGAACGGGCTGCATATAAAGCTTCTTATGGTAACACTCGCTCTACTTATTCTTCTTTTGGACGAGGTACTACATCTTCGTCTTCTAATGTTTCCAATCAGCCTAATACACGTCCTAAAGATGATTTTAAACCACGTAAATTGAATTATCCTTATTCTGATGCTAAGACGAAAGACATGCGTGAAAAGGGTACTCCTAGTGTTGAACGTGCACGTGATATGGCTTGTTTTAGGTGTCGTGGTAGAGGTCATTATGCTCGTGATTGTCCTAATAAGCGTGTTTTACGGGTCGTTGGTGTTGAGTTAGAACCTCATGACTTTGAATCGGACTCCGACAAGGATGATAATAGCGCACATAGTGATAGCGATGATGATAATTTGCTGCATGTTAGTGCTACTTCTTCTTATGGTTCGGGTGTATGTGGTGTTTTACAACGTGTATTGGCTGCACAAACTAAAATTGATGACAATATGCGGCGTGATAACATTTTTCAATCCACGTGTGGTATTGGGGGTAGAACTTGTAACTTGATTATTGATTCGGGTAGTTGCACTAATGTGGTTAGTACGTTACTTGTTGAGACTTTGCGTATTCCCACGTTACCACACCCCAAACCCTATCAACTACAATGGTTGAGTGATGAAGGGGAAACACGCGTCACATCACAAGCACTCATTAATTTTCAGATTGGTAAATTTCATGATGAGGTCCTTTGTGATGTTCTTCCTATGCACGTCACACACCTACTTTTAGGTCGTCCATGGCAATTTGATAGACGTGTTTCTTATGATGGCTACCTAAACCGTTACTCACTGCCTTATAAAGGCAAGACCATTGTTTTGCACCCCATGACCCCTCAGGAAGCGCATGATGAACAACTTAAGATGACGGCTTTCCGGTTGCATCACCAAGCATCACAAAATGCTAATAAAGCCGTGGGTAAGGTAGGGGTTGTAGCTAAGGTAGATAAGGCTGAATCTGCTCCTAAAGTTAATAAACAAGGTAAGCACGCCACCTCACACACTAGTAAAGTCAATCGGAATTTAATGATAAAGGCCGTAGGGGCTGGAAATCCAATTTATATTCTTGTACTTAAAAATTCTGACTCCCCTACCCCTTGTTTACTTTCTATATCCGATTTAACCAATTCTCTCCCTAGTGCGATTTATTCTGTTTTGCAGGAATTCAAGGATGTCTTTCCGGAGGAGGAACCCAAGGGGCTGCCACCAATAAGAGGAGTGGAGCATCAAATCGACTTTATACCCGGTTCCGTGTACCAAACCGGCCAGCCTATAGAGCCAACCCCACGGAGATCAGGGAGATACAAAAGCAAGTTGAGGAGCTGTTAGAGAAGGGAAAGATTCGCGAGTCCATGAGCCCTTGTGCAGTTCCAGTCATTGTAGTTCCCAAGAAGACGGGAGAATGGCGTATGTGCACAGATTGTCGCGCCATCAACCAAATAACGGTAAAGTATCGATATCCTATCCCTAGACTAGATGATATGCTTGATAATTTACATGGTAGTCGTTTCTTTACAAAAATTGATTTGAAGAGTGGCTACTATCAAGTACGTATTCGGGAGGGTGATGAGTGGAAAACGGCTTTTAAAACCACTTTTGGCTTGTATGAGTGGCTTGTAATGCCATTTGGTTTAACTAATGCACCTTCCACGTTTATGAGACTTATGAATGAGGTCCTTAGGGAATTTATAAATCGGTTTGTAGTTGTGTACTTCGATGATATACTTATTTATAGCGCTACATTTGATGATCATGTTGAACATTTGAAGGTCGTTTTGCATACACTTAGGGAACACGAATTATATGCTAACCTCAAAAAGTGTAATTTTTGTTTGGAGAGTGTTGTCTTTCTTGGCTTTGTTATTAGTGCTAAAGGGGTGGAAGTGGACCAAGAAAAGATCAAGGCAATACAAGAGTGGCCTGAACCTTCCACGGCTGCACAAGTACGTAGTTTCCATGGCCTTGCAAGCTTCTATAGACGTTTTGTGAAGGGATTCACTCCATTGCAGCTCCCTTCAATGAGCTCGTCAAAAAGAATGCACCATTTGTGTGGGAACAACGTCACGGGGAAGCTTTTGAAACTCTTAAATCTATGCTTATTTCGCACCAATACTTGCATTACTCGATTTTAATAAGATATTCCAACTTGAATGTGATGCATCGGGTGTAGGGATTGGTGGTGTTTTAATACAAGAAAGTAGGCACATTTGCGTACTTTAGTGAGAAACTAAAAGGGGCTGCACTTAATTATTCTACGTATGATAAAGAGTTGTATGCATTGGTTCGTTGCTTACAAACATGGCAGCACTATTTACGGCCTAGAGAGTTCACCATCCACATTGATCACGAGTCTATCAAGTACTTAAAAGGGCAAGGGAAACTGAATAAGCGTCATATAAGATGGGTTGAGTTTATAGAGTCATTTCCTTATGTGATTAAGTATAAGAAGGGTAAGGATAACATAGTTGCTGATGCCTTATCTAGGCGTTATTCTTTTATCACTTCTATGCAAACCAAGTTGTTAGGATTTGAATCTATTAAGCATATGTATGAACATGACGTTGATTTTGGGAAAATATTTGCTGCGTGTCCTTCTCGTGATCAACCTGAATATTCTATTTTCGATGGATTCCTTTACAAGAATGCTAAGTTATGTGTACCTCGTTGTTCTATGCGTGAGTTGTTTGTTAAGGAAACTCATGGGGGAGGTTTGATGGGACATTTTGGGGTAGATAAGACCTTAGACATGCTTAAGCAACATTTTTATTGGCCTAAGATGAAATCTGATGTGGTTAAATATTGTTCTTCGTGTTTAGTTTGCAAGCATGCTAAGGCTAGGTCACAACCACATGTGTTATACACACCACTTCCTATTCCCACTTCACCTTGGACTGATCTTTCCATGGACTTTTTCTTAGGTTTACCACGAACTAGGAATGGTCATGATTCGATTTTTGTGGTTGTTGATAGAATGTCTAAGATGGCACATTTCATTGCATGTAATAAGACTAATGATGCTTCTGCTATTGCTGACTTGTTCTTTAAGGAAATAGTACGTTTGCATGGTGTGCCTAGATCCATAGTTAGTGACCGAGATACCAAGTTTATTAGCCACTTTTGGAGAGTGTTATGGAAGAAACTAGGTACATCCTTGTTATATTCCACTTCTTTTCACCCACAAACTGATGGTCAAACGAGAGGTCACCAACCGTACTTTGGGTCAGTTACTTAGAACTGTGGTGGGTAAGAACCTTAGGACGTGGGAAACGTGTCTTCCATTTGTTGAATTTGCTTATAATCGTGCCCCTCACTCAGCTACTAAGGCTGCACCGTTTGAAGTTGTTTATGGTTTTTTACCCTCTGCTCCTTTCGAGTTTGTTCCTCTTCCTACAGGTACACACGTGAGCTTGGATGCGAAAGACAAAGCCGCACTTGTTCGTGAATTACATACTAAAGCTCGTTTGGAGGTTGAAAAAGCTACGGAGCGGTATCTCAAGCGAGCTAATAAAGGGCGCAAAGAAATGATCTTCAAACCGGGAGATTGGGTATGGCTATACCTACGCAAGGAGCGTTTTCCACATCAACGCAAGAGCAAGCCGAATTACCGAGGTGATGGACCATTTCAAGTGCTACGAAAGGTGAATGACAACGCCTATGTCATAGATTTGCCACCGGATTGGACTATGTCTTCCACAATCAACGTCAAGGACTTGTCCCCGTTTGATGATCCTCATTATGATCGAGGTCGGATCCTTCCGAACCGGGAGGGAATGATGCACTCCAAGATGATCGCCACGCATTCACAAGCCCAAGGATCCTATTATTGTTCGAGATGGACCTATTACACGTTTTCAAGAGAGGAAGGCTCGAGAAGCTTATGCAAAGCTGGTCCATGACGTTGGAAAGGAGAATGAGGCTTCGAGGATTGATGACCCAACGACTCTAAGCCTATTCATTGCGGATTGGGCTTAATGTGCAAAAGGCCCAAGTATGGGGCGTTTTATGCATCGTATTTGCTTTGAATATTTTTATGGACTTTTAATTATGCTATTTTTAATTAGGCCTTTTTATTAGGAAGTAATGTTCCGGCCCAACCGATAAAGTGGCGCCTTATTTCCTTAGGAATTAGGTTTTCTATTTTTGCTATTTATAGTTGCCAAACATGAACGTATTATGCGATTATTTTGGAGATTAAACCTTAGTTTTTAAATCGAGAAACTTTTCGAGAGATTGGAGTTTCTTTCAATTATTCGAGATAGAATAGTTGGGTGGTTTTCCGAGATAGGATTATCACGAGGCAATAATCAGAGATTGATTATTGTTGTTACTTTCGTTTTATTTCCAGATAGTCCACGTTTTATACAATCAGATCGAAAAACCCTAGCTCGAATTCGTATAAGCTTTAGTCAATTGCTGAATCAATAAAAGTCGAAGCTTTGATCTAGATCCTACAATCAGTTTGCTATCATTAGGTCTCTATGACTCTGGCTCGATTTGCAATATTATTTCTTTCTCCCTCAGTTAGAGGATTAAGATTCTGGTTGTCATGGACCAAACTCGGTCCATGACATTTGTCGATCGAACTAGAGATATGCCTGCCGGTCTGCTGAGGAATTGCATGATTAAGGCGTAGCGGAGATTTTACGGTTTTAGACGTAGCGGAGGATCCTAGTGCCCCTGTTTTATTAGGTGGACCTTTCTTAGTGACCATCCGGGCGATCATGGACTTCGACAATGAGGAGATAACCCTGAGGACCAATAATGATGCTGTATCTATCAAGATCTTAGAGCCCTTAGATAATAGGCCTGAATGTTGTATACTGACTTATGGTTCTGGGGAAGTGAAAATCTTGGAGATAGAAGAGAAGCGCCATAGGCACCAAGAGGTTCTAGTAGAAATTGTGAGTAGGAATTCATGAGAGTACTACTGAGAGAGCATGAAGAAAAGAGCCACGACCAGACGCTCATGGAAGTCAGTGCTTCTGATAGGCATAGTGAAATAGAGCTTAAAGTGAAAAATGTGGAATCCCTGAGCGTAAAAGTTAAATCTCAAAGCAGAGGAAGACCTAGTGCACGAGCAAAAAGAGAAAAGAATGCCAGGAGAAAAGCTCAAAAGTATTTACGACTGTAAAAACCTCTAGAGTAAATGTTTGGTGAGTCAAAGCCCCGACCCCTGAGTGAGCGAGGATCTGAAGAAAGTCGAGCGGGCGACTATAAACTCAGAACTATTTATATTGAACCCTTAGTTAGGATAGGAGCCAATAAAAGTAGCCGGATGAAATGACGAGCTTTTTTTCATCCTACCGCACCCTTAGGCTTGTAACCGATGGTTGTTGGGAAGGTTTTTTTTTACTCGTTGTGGATTCTAGTGAGGTAGATTAGGATTGTTGGAATTATTTCTTTGTTTTGATGATGAGTGCCAGACTAGCTATTATAGTGCAAAGGCAAAAAGATGTCTAGATCAAATGTATAGATTTATTAGAGTTTGATTCATAAATAGGTTTGATCAAACAAGCACTGTAATGGTCTGCTGATTCATATCAGCAGACTGGTCAATATCAGTAGGGTAGTTAGGTCAGTAGACTTTTACGGAACCCGCCGAAGACGAAGGCGAAGGCCGAGGGCTCAAACTCGATTCTGAAGGCTAAGGGATCAAACTTAGTAATTAAAGTCAAGGATATGGAATCAGAATTTAGGCAAGTCTGTGATGACCTAAACTGATTACATATACCTTGTGAAGAAGGTCTAAGTTCCATAAGTTGGATGATGTTTGGAACTTGGTTATATTTTTAAAAAGGTGTAATCTAACTTCACAAATAAAAGTTGGATAAAAGAAGTCAGCTGCATTGTTTTATACACAACAAATTGCAGTTCAGCAGACTGATAGGTATCTCAGCAGACTGATGAACTTCAAGATTACATTAGAAGATTACATGAAAAATGACAGCTAACAACCTCTGACTTATCAAACAAATCAAAGGCTGAGATTAAAAGAACGTTGGGATGATTCAGATTTTTATCCAATGGTTATAAGTCAAAGGGTGGACAGACTGCACTGTCAAAAAGGAATTCTGACAGTGTTAGTCCTATGAATAGTGAAAGAAAGCAAATCAGATGGGACAAAAACCAGGAACGGTTACTTTTGAATTTCAAATACAAGTCACATGTTCTCCTACCTATAAATAGAGGACTTTCAACTCAGAAACATGATGATAAAAATTGATAAACTTTGAAGAGATATTTTTCTGAGCTGAAAAACACCCTGCTGAACTTACTGAACTTAAAGCTACTGATCCAGAGAAATTCTTCAAGTGTATTCTGCATTCAAGCTACATCAAGCATACACACTTGAAGACTGCAAGCTGCTGATTATATCATCCTAATCAAGCTGCTGCAACTGAATCATTTATTTGATTCAATCTTTATTTTATAAAGAATCTGCGAAGACGATGAAGCACGGTTGTGTGAAAGACTGTTGTTTGTGGTGGAGCCGGTGAAGAGGCAATTCTACCCTTCAAGGACCAAGTGGAAGACTCGGGAGCGACAATCCTACCTGTTCTCAGTTTTCAGTTGTGAAGCCATAGTTATTGGTAAAGGACAAGCAAATTAGGAATCTTTGTAACAGCTACATCAAAGATCTCTAGTGAATTTCCTCCAACATCACAGGAGAAGAGTGGACTGACAGGATTACACCACCTGGAACCACTATAAAATCTACCTACTTACTTTCTGCATTTATATTCTGCACTTAGTTTATTATACACATCAACCTACTAAACCTAGCAACTGAAATCACACACATACACTACTGAGTATCTAATACTTAGTATCATATTTAACAACAAGTAATAAGGCTTAATTTTGATATAATTCCGCTACACAAACTCAATAAACTTAACTGTCAGTAGACTACTGTTCATCATCGGGCTGCGAGGTATCGACGGACTCGAAGTATCGGCGAGCTGCGCGAAGTTGCTGAATTTGTTAACTCCAAAAGTTTTAAGTGTTAAGTTTATTCACCCCCCCAAACTTAACCAAAGCCTTTTCAAGGGACCAACAATTGGTATCAGAGCAGTGCTTCTGTTCTGAAGAAATCCTACTTGTTGTGCTTGTGAAAATACTTTGCTAACTTTTCAAGTAACTGATTTTCAAAAACTTGCATCATGGATAACACTCAGTATGCTAGAACTATGCTGAAGTGTTCTCTAGATAGATTTGATGAATATAAACGTCGTTTGCAGGATTACCTTGCTGCAACTCATGATGAGATGATGGATGTACTAACTGAAGGACCACTGGAGATTACCAAGTCAGTAACAGTGGGTGATACAACTGAGTACATTCCAAAACCAATAAGAGAATGGAATTCAGAAGACAGAAAGAGAGCAAACCTCAACAATATTGCTATTGACATAATTTATGGAACCTTGGATAGCAATATGTACATGAAGGTTAAAGATTACAAAACTGCAAAGGAACTTTGGGACAAGATACAGTTGATCTGTGAAGGCACAGATGCAATAAAGAAGAATAAAATCAGTCTGGCCAGAAAGAGGTTCCAAAAGTTCAAGATGCTGCCAAATGAAACCATTGAGCAAATAGAATCAAGATTTAATGCTGTCCTGGATGAACTTACCCTGCTGAGTGTAAATTATTCAAAAGAAGAAATAAACCAAAATCTTGGAGGCTCTACCTGCAAAAGATGTTTGGAAGGTGACTGCAATAGAGGAAATGAGAAAGCTACATGAAGAAGACACCTTCAAGTTGTTTTCAGATCTCAAGGCTTATGAGTTTAGCAAAAAGCTTGTACCTGAGACTGAAAAAGAAGAGCCAAAGACCACTGCATTGGCTGCTTCACATCAAGAAGAAACATCAGGAGGACAAGATGATCTGTTGGATGAAATGCAGGAGCAGATTGCCCTCATGAGCAAGAAAATAAGGATGATGAAGACAGGAAAGGCCCCTGCAAGAAATTTCACAAAAAGGCCTACTTAAAGAAAGAAAGAAGAATCAAAGAAAGATAATGACTATCTGTGCTTTCATTGCAAGAAACCAGGACACTTCAAACCTGACTGTCCTGAGTTAAAACAAAGTAAGGAACCTGATTATCTTTGCTTCAACTGCAAGAAGCCTGGACACTCTAGACCTGATTGTCCAGACCTACTGAAGACCAAGAGTCAACAAAGAAGACATGGCAAGAAGGCTATGGTTGCTGAAGATGAATCAGGGTATGAAGTGGAATCTGAAAAGGGAAATGAATCAGATGACACAGCAAGGGTTGCTGATATGGAAGATTATGCTTTGATGGCTAATATGGATGAAACAGAGGAGGTATACAATATTGTATCTATCAATACTCCTGCTGGAAGTGATTGTGAATAAACTTGTGGTTCAAATCCTAGAAATTTTGACAATAATGAGACTTTGGATGCCATCCTTAATCAACTGAGGATAATACAATCTGGTTATGAGATTGTGAAGGCTGAAAAAGAAGCTCTTGAATTAGAAGTTGGAAGATTGAAAGCTGAATTAAGAGTTCTCAAAGGTAAGGAAAAAGATGTTGGACAGAATCAGTGTAAGCCTGCTGATCATCCAGCAGCCCCTGAATCTGCTGACCCATCTTGCTCCTCTACTGCATACAAATCGGAAAGCCTTATGGTGATAAAACGGGGCTTGGATTTGGAACTCAACAATCCAAAAAGAGTGGATCCGAAGGTTACTTGAACCTAGTACTAGAATTGGTCCTAAGTTTGTACCGGCACAGACAAGATCCAACTCCGGTAAAGGTTGCTTTGAGGCAGTAAAACCTACTGAGAATACTTCAAGGAAGCAAAATCAGAAGTCAAAGAAGTCAACAGCTCCTAACAAAAAGAACAAATCCAAAAATAGGACTGCTGGAACTTCTAGACCTACTGATAGCAGACCTGCTACCAAGTCTGCTGGACCATAAAAAGGTAAAGGTTAGAAATATTCCAAGGATAAGAATCCTAAATCTAAAAATGTTAATCATTCAAGGGATACTTATCTCAGGGGGAAAGGTAGTCTGTTCCCTACTGATGATGATTGGAATATCCCTGTACCTGCTGATAGAAACAACCATTATGACCATGCTGCGAGGGCAAAACCTAAGCAATGGAATCAGCAGAGGACTTATAAAAGGCCTCAGCAGGGACCTCAACAGACTCCATATTACAGGGCTGTTCCTAACAGACAGCAAACAAATGGTTATACTAATGCTTCTAACACCAAAAGTCACTTCAAACAAAGCATTATAAACCAAAAGGCCGTAAAAACATATGTGAATCCTACACAACCTATCGTTAGGACTTATGGATGTGTGGAATACATGTATGAACCAAAGTATGACACTTTTAGGAGAAGACCTTATGGAAACATACCAAAAGTCATGCTTACTACTGACCACTATGGACCCAAACAGGTTTGGGTACCTAAAATGTATTAACTTTGTTTTGTAGGGTGTCTGGTACTTTGACAGTGGATGTTCCAGACATAAGACAAAGAATAAGCACTGTTTATCAAACTTTGTGGCAAAGGATGGTCCAAGGGTGAATTTTGGCAAAAGGAATACACCTGGATATACAAGAGGATATGGCACACTTGTGAGAAATGGACTTACAATCAAGAATGTTGCATATGTGGAAGGACTGGAATACAACTTGCTGAGCACTGGACAATTCTATGACATGGGATACAAGGTCACTTTTGACAAAAACAACTGTATTGTCATTATTGAAAGAGGTGATCGAGTTGTACTGGCTGGTAGAAGACAACAAAACATGTATGTTGTGGATTGGTCTACTTGCAGCCTCCGAAACTCGCTCGATTGTGCATACCAAATCGAACTCAATTGGTTATGGCACAAGAAGTTGAATCATTTAAACTTTGATGATATCAATCAGTTGGTAAAGAATAAGCTGGTGATTGGTTTACCTGAGATCACATTCAAAAAGGATGGTATATGTGATGCTTGTCAGCAAGGTAAACAGATTAAGTCAAGCTTCAAGTCAAAAACTAAACAATCAACTAATAGAGTGTTGGAGCTGATGCATATGGATCTATTTGGACCAATAGCTCCAACAAGTATAACAGGAAATAAATACACCTTAGTGGTTGTGGATGATTATTCAAGGTACACTTGGGTGATATTTATGAACAAGAAAAGTGAAACACTCAAAAGCATTCCTAATCTTCTGAAGAGATTACAAAATGAGAAAAGTTTGACAGTAGTAAAAATAAGATCAGATCGGGGTACTGAATTTCTCAACAAAGTGATAAGAGAATATTGTGAACAGAATGGTGTACTACATCAACTTGTCGCTCGTTGGTACACCTCGGCAAAATGGGGTTCTTTGAAAGAAGAAACGGGACTTTAAAGGAAGCGGGAAGGACAATGATTTGTGAAGCATTGCTACCCGAAAGGTATTGGGCTGAAGCAGTTAATACAGCATGCTATACACAAAACAGAACATCAGTGAACAAGAAGCTGTTGAAGACACCTTATGAGATTTGGAATGGAAGGAAACCTAATATATCTTATTTCCATCCATTTGGAAGCAAGTGTTTCATATTGAATCACAAGGTACATCTGAAAACATTTCAACCAAAGTCAGATGAAGGAATTTTCTTGGGATATTCTTCAGTCAGCAAGGCATTCAGAGTACTGAACAAGAGGTCACTGAAACATGAAGAAACAATCCATGTTGTGTTTGATGAACCTAAGTTCACCGGTATTGAAGATGAAGATTGTGAACTGCCGAGAATCAACAAGTCACCGATCCAGTTGTGTTGAAGTTTTGGAAAGATTTAATGACTTAAAAGTTTCGATACGCCCCGCCGAACACCCTACGGTAATGCTACGATGCAACAAGCTCGAGCGGTTCAAGGATCTGGCGAACCCCCTATTAATGAAGAAGCTACGAGCGGACCTACCGAAGATGAGATTCGATAATCAAACTAACCAGAATCCACAATGGTTAAGTAATCACCCTGCTGAACAAGTCATTGGCAATGTACAGCAAGGTGTAAGGACTAGAAGACAACTTGAAGCAATGTTTACATGTTTTCTATCTCAAATGGAACCTAAGGTTGTTGAAGAAGCAATTTCAGATCCAGATTGGATAATTGCTATGCAAGAAGAGTTAAATGAATTTGAAAGAAATCAAGTTTGGACACTAGTTGAAAGGCCTAGTCATGCAAATATCATTGGTACTAAGTGGGTATACAAAAATAAACTTGATGAATCTGGTACCATTGTGAGGAATAAGGCCAGACTAGTTGCAAAAGGCTATTCTCAAGCAGAAGGAATAGATTTTGATGAAACTTATGCACCTGTTGCAAGATTGGAAGCTATCAGATTATTCTTGGCACATGCTGCATATAAAAACTTCAAGGTATACCAAATGGATGTCAAAAGTGCATTCTTGAATGGCATTCTAGAGGAGGAAGAGTATGTTCAGCAACCTCCTGGATTTGAAGTTAAAGATCAAGAAGATAAAGTGTATAGACTCAACAAAGCACTTTATGGATTGAAACAAGCACCAAGAGCATGGTATGAGACTCTATCTCAATTCTTGGTGGACAATGGTTTTACAAAAGGCACCATTGACAAGACACTTTTCAGAATCAGTGAAGGGAACAGCACCCTGCTGGTACAAATATATGTTGATGACATAATTTTTGGTTCTGAAAATGATTTACTTTGTGAAAAGTTTGCAAATCTAATGAAGAGTAAATTCCAAATGAGTATGATGGGAGAATTGAACTACTTCTTGGGATTGCAAGTAAAACAGTTGAAAGATGGAATCTTCATTCATCAAACCAAGTACACCAAAGAGTTGCTGAAGAAGTTTGGTATGGAAAACAGCACCAAAATATCAACTCCAATGAGTACAAACATCGATTTGGATGAAGATAAAGAAGGCAAAGATGTTGATCAGACTTTATACAGAAGGATGATAGGCAGTCTGCTATACCTTACTGCCAGCAGGCCTGATATATCCTTTGATGTAGGTGTTTGTGCAAGATTTCAATCTAAACCTAAAGAAAGTCATTTAGGTGCAGTCAAAAGAGTTCTCAAATACCTAAAAGAGACTTTGGGAGTAGGGATATGGTATTCCAAGGATGGAAGTTTCAAAGTTATATCCTACTCAGATTCTGATTATGCTGGATGCAAAATTGATAGAACAAGCACTACAGGAACTTGTCAGTTGATGGGAAGTAGACTGGTCTCCTGGTTCAGCAAGAAACAGAATTCTATATCAACTTCCACTGCTGAAGGTGAATACATTGCTGCTGAAAGTTGATGTGCACAAGTACTATGGTTAAGACAACAATTAAGGGATTATGGAATTGAAGAAAAGGAAATTCCAATCATGTATGACAATACAAGTGCAATTGCAATCACTGAAAATCCTGTTTTGCACTCAAGAACCAAACATTTTGATGTGAGACATCATTTTATAAGAGATCATGTTGAAAAGAAAGATGTGGTGGTTCTATACATCCCTACTGAAGATCAACTTGCTGACATCTTCACTAAACCACTTGATAGTGAAAGATTTGCCAAGCTAAGGACTGAATTGGGAATTATCAAAGTTGACTGATAATCAGCAGAGTACTGGAATTCAACAAGGGGTTTAGTCTTTGTTATGTTGGGTGAGCTCACTTAGCAGATTAGTCATTGGTATCAACAATTCCATGTACTTATGTTTGGATAATTGAGCAAATGAGGTTGCCAAGAGGATTGGTCTTTGTCATGTTGGGTGAGCTCACTTGACAGATCAGTCATTGGTATTAAACTTCATCTTGTATTATCAATTGATCAAAACAAGAAGAAATCAAGGATCAAGCGAGTCACTTTGTTAGCGACCGCCGAGCCAACCCCGCCGAGGACAATCCCGCCGAATGGAGCGTTACACAGTCAAACTTTATTAAAGTCAAAAAGCAGTTTGGCGGGATATTTATCCTATCCTTTATTACCATAGTTAACACGATCTAACGGTTACAATACGTTTTGGAAAGTAATGGGCCACGTGTCAAGACGGCATTTATTCAGATTAATCGTGGTTAACATCAATGTACGTGCACTGATAGTTACAACTACTCACTGTCTATTTATACAGACCTACACACAGCAGATCTTCTCTACTTGAAAAATCTCAGATTCATATCTCTGTTTTTACTCTGTGTGAACACAGATTTACAATCTATCTTCTTCATCTTTTATTTCTCTTAACAATGGCGGAAAAGATTGATGTCCGTTGAATCAAGCCAAAGTGTTAGAGGCTTCGTTGTTGATGCAAACAAAACAGATTTGGCCATCAACATTGGTCGAAGAATAAGGAGGTTTGCAGGATTGGAAAACATACTCAATATAAGATTGGAAACAATCTCATACACAAATGTTATTGACTTTTGGAAAAACATGGTTGTGGAAGAAGGAAGTGAAGCATTCAAAACAACTGTGAATGCTAAGGAGATTGAAGTTTCCCCTAGTCTACTGAGGGAAGTTTTTGGTTTTGAAGAAGTGGTAGATGCACCAGTAAATCCTGAAGCAATGGGATTATCCAAGATGAAGTTTGTTGATAAAATCAAAACAGATAAAGACATCAAATCAATTCCAGGCATCAATGTGAGACACATTGGATATGAGTGCAACCTGCTGAGCAAGCTCATTGCAAAGAATATATTAGGGCTGGTTGGAAGTATGGATACTCTATCAGGACCCAATATAGAGCTGATGATGATTATCTGCAGAAGTTTGAAATTCGATTGGGCTGGATACTTCATTCATTACATGAAGAAGGTTGCAAGAGAAGGAAAGAAGAAATCCAAGGCCTTGCCCTTAGGATTAATGGTTCAGACCCTGCTGAATCACTTGAAGATTCCAGATATTGAATCTGAGAAGATTAATCAATCTAGATACAAGAAGGAAATTTATTATGCTATTCCTGGTCTGGATGATGATGAAGATGTTGCTGATGCGGCTGCTGATGATGATAGTGATGGAGATGATGGTGATGCTGGTGGTGAGCAGGTCAAGCAAACGTTAAGAAATCTGTCAAACCTGCTGCACAAAAGAAAACTACTTAGAAAAGAAAGGCTGCAGATACAAGGAAAATAACAGAGGTATTACAACCTAAAAGAACAAGGAAGCAAATAGCACAGTCTGCTGAGGGTCCAGCTGAAGTTGAGTTTACTGACCCTGCTGTGGCTGCAAGAAAACTGTAGTTGAGATTCTGAGGGAACAACATAAGGAAGCCAGTAGAAAGATGAAGTCTACTGTGATTGAAAAAGAAGATGAGCCACATTCCAATAGAAGGAAAGAGATCACTCTGAAAAAGAAACATGGAAAAGGGAAGCAATTAAAGATATTGGAGGCTCTAAGGGAAGAAGAACAAGAAGAAGCAGTAGAAGAAGAAGTAGTAGGAGAGGCTATTGATGCTGAGCCATTGACAATTATCAAGCCTAATGAGGATGCAGAGGTTGTTGTTGAGCAACCTGTTTGGAGAGTCACGACGGACTACGAGTCCGAACCCGCTCGTTGATGTTGTTGAATCCTCACCTACTAAGGCCGCCGAGCCTATCGAAGCCGCACAAGTTGTTGTTGAGCAACTTGGTGAAGAACCACAACAGACTACTGAGTCTGCACCTGCTGTGGTATGGGATACATTGGTTGAAGACCCTGCAATTCCTGCAATAGTTCAGGGGGAAGAACAGTTTGCTGTTAACCCTGCTGATGAGCATATAAGTCAGGAGGAACCAAGTGTGATACAGATGGAGGTAGTGGGAAGCAATATACAAACTGAGCAACCTACTAGCCTTGAGGCATCCGTGGAAGAAACTTTGAACTTACTTGTTGAGACCTTTGGAGGTCAGCAAGGTAAGGCAACAGCTCACAGAGGATCATTCCTGCCCTATGAAAAACATGAAAAGAAGAGGAATGAGGGGTATGTTGATCCAAAACTCCTACTGGTGGCTGATTACTTCCAATGGAAGTTTGGATTTTATAAGAAACAAAAACCTGCTGCAGAACCTATGACAGACTTTGAAGAATGGGTTTTTGAGAAATAAAGTGTGGAGATCTTGCTGTATCTGATTGATACTTCTTTATTACAATCAAGGCTGATGGACTTGTTTGATGAACAACAGAAAGATGAGGTTATCAAGTTTAGGGATCCAAGAGATGACAATGATGATTCATCCTCATCATCAGATTCTAGAGGTGATTTTCCCTCTGGACCAGGAGGAACCAGTGGGACTGCAATGTTGAAAGAACCACCTGTACAACAGTCCACTGATACTGGTAAGTCTGCTGAGGGCCAGCAGACTGGAGAGATGGATGAGGATCTGCAGGATCTCACCATGGATGATCTGGAGGCATTGATCAATGATGGAGTCAATTTAAGTGCTAATAGGCTAGCTGATGAATCAAATACATTCCATGTTGTAGAGCCTACTGCACAAACTGAAGCTCAACAAAGTGCTGATTTGGATGAAGAGAAAGTTACTGATTATATTGAGCCAAGTGCTAGTTCAGAGGACTCCTGTCAATATCAAGATGGATTTGACACTGAGGGTACTTTATCCAAAACTGCCATTATCCTAACCAAGATTGGTCATGTTGAAGGATTGCAAGTGGATAATGAGGCTATATTCAATCCTCAACCAGTGGCACAGGAGGTTCAAGCTGCTGAGGTCCAAACAGCTCCTGATCAAGGAATTGAAGAGGAGGTACAGGTTGCTGGGTTACAAACAGCACCTAGACACATGTTGGAACATGAGGTACAGGCTGCTGAGTTACAAACAGCACCTGGACAAAGGTTGGAACCAGTTTTGGGTTTGGAGGAAACCCCTGTTGTTGTTCAAGAGGCTGTTGTAGTGGAGCCTACTGGAGTCAAGACCACTAAAGGGAAAGATGGTCAGCAGACTGCAGTTAATGAGGATGAGCAGCTGCTGGACTATGACTTTAGTGATAAGGAGTTCCAAATGCTTGAAGAAGAAAATGTTGATGTTGATCCCCCACAGGCATTGATCCTATCTTAGAAGAATATCAAGGACCTAACCTGCTGGATTAGATAGGAGTTGGGCAATGGTTGTGAGCAATCAGAGGCCACAATATAATGTTGAGGAGCCTGCAGATGGAGCTACTGGAGAAATGGCTGGTAGAGTACCAGTAGAAGTGTTGAATGAGTTGAGGACTGTCAGGAATTTACTGCAACAGTTAAGAACTCAACTTGATAGACAGGAACAAAGATTTGAAGAGCTGATGAAACTGGTGAATGAGAACAGACAATCTGCTGATACAGTTGCTTCAAACTTCACATCTACTCAAAATGCTGTGAATAATATGATACTAGATGTGAGGGGAATCAAGGTAGGAAACACAGCAAAAGAAAAGTTTTTGAATGATCAATTTACATCCATTCATCAAAAACTTGACAAGCTTGCTGAAACCCTTAGACTGCTGAGCCTGCTGCTGCACAACAACCTGCTGTGCTTGATCCTAAACTTACTGAGAGGATAACCCTGCTGGAGCAAACAATGCAAGAAAGTATCACAGCAATTGATACTAGGACTGAAATCATTGAAGGAAAACTGAGCAACCTAGTTATCACACAAGAGAGTGTGCATGGCCTGTTGTCCCGGTTTGTTGATGATGTCAATAAGGGGGAAGAGTCAATAGCAGAAGCAAAAGAAGCTGCCATAATTTTTGCAAAGAAGAGATGGGAAGCTGATACAAATGCTTTCAGACAACCAGCACTTGGCAGACTTCCACTCACTGATGAGCTTCTCCAACAATACAAAAAGGTATACAATAACAGACATAGACCCTATCATGACAAGGGATTTCATGAAGGTCGAACTCATTTTTGGGACTAAAGTTTTGGGAAGCAAGAATCAAATCCATGAGGGCCAAACACCAGAGGTGGTAGAAGTGGAATAGGTATACCTACCACAAAGGCAAAGGATTCAGTGAATGAATTTAAAGAAGTGTATATGAGGTTAGGTTTCAGGGTAAATCAAATATCCCTTACTCTACCTGAAGCATGGCATTGGTGGAAACAAGTAAATCCTCATATTGAATTCTCTCTGATTGAGAATGATTGGATGAGAGATATGGTGAGAGAAATCAGAGAATACCAAGAACAAGCAGAGAAAGATAGACAAGAAAGGGAAAGAAGACAGTAGATCAGCATACTTTAACTGCATTATGTTTTTGCTGATTCTAGACTGTAATATCTTTGAACAAATGATTTTAATGATAGATGAATGAATTTTTTCTGTTTTTGTTTTATATCTTTTTGCTAACCTGTTAGGTGAGGGTATTGGCATCATCACCAAAAAGGGGGAAATTGTTGGACTTATTTCTTTGTTTTGATGATGAGTGCCAGACTAGCTGTTATAGTGCAAAGGCAAAAAGATGTCTAGATCAAATGTATAGGTTTATTAGAGTTTGATTCATAAATAGGTTTGATCAAACAAGCACTGTAATGGTCTGCTAATTCATATCGCCGACCGGTCAATATCCATAGGGTAGTTAGGTCCAGTAGACTTTTCTGGAACCTGCTGAAGACTGAAGGCTGAGGGCTCAAACTCGATTCTGAAGGCTAAGGGATCAAACTTAGTAATTAAAGTCAAGGATATGGAATCAGAATTTAGGCAAGTCTGTGATGACCTAAACTGATTACATATACCTTGTGAAGAAGGTCTAAGTTCCATAAGTTGGATGATGTTTGGAACTTGGTTATATTTTTAAAAAGGTGTAATCTAACTTCACAAATAAAAGTTAGATAAAATAAGTCAGCTGCATTGTTTTATACACAGCAAATTGCAGTCCAGCAGACTGATAGGTATCTCAGCAGACTGATGAACCTGCAGATAATATACCTCGGGTAATTCAAGATTACATTGGAAGATTACATGAAAAATGACAGCTAACAACCTCTGACTTATCAAACAAATCAAAGGCTGAGATTAAAAGAACGTTGGGATGATTCAGATTTTTATCCAATGGTTATAAGTCAAAGGGTGGACAGACTGCACTGTCAAAAATGAATTCTGACAGTGTCAGTCCTATGAATAGTGACAGAAAGCAAATCAGATGGGACAAAAACCAGGAACGGTTACTTTTGAATTTCAAATACAAGTCACATGTTCTCCTACCTATAAATAGAGGACTTTCAACTCAGAAACATGATGATAAAAATTGATAAACTTTGAAGAGATATTTTTCTGAGCTGAAAAACACCCTGCTGAACTTACTGAACTTAAAGCTACTGATCCAGAGAAATTCTTCAAGTGTATTCTGCATTCAAGCTACATCAAGCATACACACTTGAAGACTACAAGCTGCTGATTATCTCATCCTAATCAAGCTGCTGCAACCAAATCATTTATTTGATTCAACCTTTATTTTATAAAGAATCTGCTGAAGACAGTGAAGCACAGTTGTGTGAAAGACTGTTGTTTGTGGTGGAGCTGGTGAAGAGGCAATTCTACCCTTCAAGGACCAGTGGAAGACTCTAGAGCGAAATCCTACTGTTCTCGCTTTTCGGTTGTGAAGCCATAGTTATTGGTGAAGGACAAGCAACTTAGGAATCTTTGTAACAGCTACATCAAAGATCTCTAGTGAATTTCCTCCAACATCACAGGAGAAGAGTGGACTGACAGGATTACACCACCTGGAACAATTATAAAATCTTCCTACTTACTTTCTGCATTTATATTTTGCATTTAGTTTATTATACACATCAACCTACTGAACCTAGCAACTGAAATCACACACATACACTACTGAGTATCTAATACTTAGTATCATATTTAACAACAAGTAATTAGGCTTAATTTTGATATAATTCCGCTGCACAAACTCAATAAACTTAACTGTCAGTAGACTGCTGTTCATCATCAGGCTACTGAGGTATCAGCAGGTTGCTTTGAAGTTGCTGAATTTGTTAACTCCAAAAGTTTTAAGTGTTAAGTTTATTCACCCCCCTAAAACTTAACCAAAGCCTTTTCAAGGGACCAACAAGGATTGAGTTGGAAGTAGCAACAAAAGGAGCAAGAAACTAGTAATTTTGACGTCAGGATTGAGCAGTAAGCTAAGGTAAAGTGTGCAAAACCAGAGAATAAAAAAATCTTGAGAAAATAGGCCTCGATAAATCGAGGGTAACCCCGGGTTACCGAGCTAGGGTTTTTCAGTTTTTGCATGTTAGATAAAAAAGAAGACTTTTCGATGACACGAGATGGATACACGTTGCATCGGTAAGCCCACCAATCAGCAAAACTTTCCCATTTTCCCTATTTTCCATCATTTCATCCTTTCTCACACTCCACCATAACTCTACCTCAATCCCATCAATCAAACCCCTCAATTCCCTCACCCTCATTACTTCTCTACCCACCATCCCACTAAATCCTATCACCTTCTATGATTTTCTCCTATATAAACAACCTCCTACCATCATTATTCATCATCTTCATCAATCATCTCCTTCTTATTCACCACCAATTCTCCATTTCTTCTTTTTCTACAAATCTCGGCCAACATCACCACCACTATCACCACCAAAATCAACCCTTTTTCTTCCATTTAAATACCAAAGCACCCATTTTCCATCCTCTTTTGCTGAGTGGCACTGTTGTAATAGTGTAGTTGCTGCAGATCATCATATTTCTTCATCAATAGCGCAGTTACACTAAAAACCGAAAACAATAGCCCGGTAAATCGTGAGTACCTGCCAATTAATCGGAGGTCCTTTTTCTGTTTCAGTATCATCTTCAGTCTCTATTACCATCAGGAATGGTCCCCAAGCATAGCAGAACCGCTCGTCGTCCAAACGGTCAACATATTGTATATGGTGATGCCAACCCCTTAATTGATGGGGTTGAGAAATTTGATTCACTTGAAATTTATGAGTCGTTACGAGGTCACTGTAACAGACGACATGTTACACGTGAATACGGCGTAAATTTAGAGGACTGTGGCTCGATCTTTCCAAGAGCCATGAAAGTTCAAGATATTTTCGATATGGCGGAGGCACCAAGCCGGTTCAATGCTATGGTGGTGCGTGAATTTTATGCATATTTGGCGCATAATGCCGGAGCTACATTTGCCATAGTCTGGGGAGTAAAAGTAGAATTTACGGTTGAGAGGATCAACGAGTACTACGGGGTGCGCAATCCACCAGTGGGCCCAAATGAGTATACATCCTCCACAGATGTGAATGATTTAGAGAGGATGCAAAGGATCGCTGACTACTTCAGGGTGGAATGGAAGCGCAATACTTTAGGAGCCCCCACCATATTCTTAGAGAATGACCTATCCTGGGATAGAAAGATGGTGAACAGATTTGTATGTTCCCGCCTTGTGCCGACCAAGCACATGGCATCTGTCACACCGCAGAGAGCGGAGTTGATGTTTTATCTGGAGCATGGATCTCCAGTCCATATCGGCCTATTGATGCACAACCACATTCATAAGCTTGCCAATGAGTCCGAGCGAGAGCAGTTGCCTTATGGCCCTATGATAGACATGTTCGCTACGGAGGACGAGGTCAAAGTTATGGTTAGTGACGTTTCGGAAGGGCCTGAACTGAAGATTAGTTCACAGTCATTTTTGAGAGCACCAATACGGGTCGGTCAAAGAGCCGAGAGAGAGCGTACTCCAGTACATGGAGGACCTTGTTCCCAGAAAGCCTTGATTGAGGAGAATGCTCGAGAAATTGTGAGTCTACATCGCAAGATGGATTGTATTATGACTTTTTAGGCGTACCTACTTCGACCCCACTACCTAGGAATACCCCACGTGACAGAGCGTCTTGCTCCACCACTGCTGCCTCATGTTCTGGACCACCTCCCGGTTTCGAGCCTATATATGACTCGGAGGAGTATTTTGACAAGGACTAGTTATTTCTTTTTCTTGTTGTTATTTTCCATTTTTGTCTAATATTTTTATTTCCTATCTAGTAATGTAGCATATTTTTAATAATAATAAAATGATTTTGTCGGCTTAATTTGTTTGGAGTTATTTCATTTCTTTTTACTGTGGCAATTTTATTATACGGTTTGTTGTCACCCAATTCTTCTTGGATTATTTGAGAAATTTAAAGCAGATTTTGTCGAGGACTTCTTACATCAGCCATTGCCATATAGAAAATCCAGTTTCTTCCTTGGGTCCAAGCTTAAACGAAGCTAAGTTTGTTTTCATTTTCTATTACCATCTTCTCCTAAGGACAATGTTTTGATTAAGTGGGGGATAGGATGTCACTTAGCCTTTTAACATTATATTCCAAATTTTTAGATTATCTGAACTCTCTAAGATGCATTTTTCCCACATAGACTTTTAAATTATTCTAAGTAAGGAAATTGAGCTAATTACTTATATCTTTTTTTCACAATGCTTAGGTGAGAGTCATGTTCACTTCTGAAGTAGTAACACATTTTTCATACATTCTGTTGTGAACCACACTTATTAAGCATGTATGATTCGATTCTTCAGTATGTCATATAGATGAAACATTATACGATTTAGTATGGAAGAATGAGCATGTGTTACGACGGAATGAAGTAGTGACTTATTAATTGTTATTTTTCCATTTGCATTCAATCTTTGAGCATGCAATCTGACTGAGAAGTATTTTAGACTAGATGAAAAGTTATCCTAGACCGGGAATAGATATTTGTCGATGGATATACTTTAACCCCTTGTTGTAAGTAGAGGGTAGCATCTTGAGTGCCAAGAAAGATACACCGGGACAAACAGACTTGTGAGAGAGAGCGGAAAAAGAGCGAGAGCCGATGGAGCGTAAAAGGCATGGATATTTTAGAAAAAATATATGTATGCAAAAGAGAAAAATAAAAGAAGAAAAAAGAGCCAAGAAAAATCAGCAATAAAACAAACGAGGACCTAAGAGTAATACTCGGTCCCCAAGTCTATCCGGCCCAAGTAAGGTTCCATGTGGTTTGCCTAAGTCTGAAATTAGGAGGAGCGAGTGTGCACAATGGTAAGTAATGATTGTGGGATCTCCATAAATTCTATCTTTTCTTGAGTGCACTATCACAAAAGATTTATCACACGACACATTGATGCATTGGTAGGTGATGATTAATGGGGAGCTTATGGAATAATGCATGATATGTGTTTTGCCCGAAATACTAGTTGATATAATGTGATTCTGTATGCGTAACTGATGATTGAGAGTCATTGCACACACACATTGGTTCATGGCATGAACATTGTTTAATGTGTAACTTATGGATATGAGTGGCATGATCCTTCATCCTAGCTATGTGAGGCACTTTTCTTTTCACTTTCTTCGCTCGGGACGATCAAAAGCCAAGTGGAGGGTAGTTGATAATGCTCTAAATGCACCATGAAATTAACCCTTATTTACCCTAAATTCTGCTCCAAAGAGTGTAGATAGGCCGATTATTGTGAAGGAATATATGTTACACTGAGTGCATGTTCCTAAGTTCATAATTCTGCATCTGTGTTGATATCCTGAATATTGGTACTGTTTTGCCTGGTTTTATGTATTTTTCAGGATGTAGCATATCTGGAGCACTTAAGGATGGATATGGATTAAGGAATGAACATTGGGCCGAGTGGAGTAAGTCTAGGAAGAGCTCTGTTGAAAGAAAAGAAGAAATTCAGGCCCGGTTTACCGTGGGCTAGGCCTGATAAATCGAGGGTCTTGGGGAACATGAAATTGAATATGCCGCTTCTAGTAGGCCGGTTAGGGTTTATTTGAGTCATAAGTCGGCTAATGTAGATATCTATATGAAGTCGCAAAACTGATATTATTAGTATGTTCCATGTTTCATATATTATTATCATATATATTAACATTTTTTATGCAATAAAATTCTTTTAAGCTTTTGGAGTTTATTTTCTGGTTTCCTTCCCTTCCTTTCCATCTCTAGCTTGAGTGGATCAAGCTAGATCTCCATGGTTGAAGGTATGAAGCTTTGAGCGTTCCTTTATTTCTTTAATATGGTATATCTGCTTGTATTTATGTGTTCTAGTTAATCTGCTTGTTTAACAGCCCAATATTTACTTGAATTAATCTGAATTGAGCAATGAATATTTTCGATTAAGAACAACCGCCCCCAGTAAATCAGCGGTCTATACCGATTTACCGAGGCAATTCTAGGTCACCTTAATTTGGAGTTTCAGCGTCAAGTACGTTGATCGGCAGGAATAATTAAAATGAGTAATAGGTCTGGCCGATCTAGTTTTCATAATTCATAAATTAACATGAAGGACTGTTATTGAAGTGTTAATTAGGACATTGTCTTGATGGATCTCTAGGAACGTGCTAGTCATAGTCGATAGCTACTTAGGGAAGTCTTCGGTCTTATGCCGGCATCTCTAGAACTTATCGCGTATGGGCTAATACAAACAATGAAGGAGGTTATTTGCATATAGATTGTTAGCTGTACTTACAGTGGTAGTAGATAGGGTTAGAAGATGCACCCGTAGCTAAAACTGAATTAAAAGCTCGATTACTTTAAGGAAATTATGTTGGGAAGTAAACATAAGGATTAATTAAACCAAGTTAGTAAATAGAAGGGATGGGGAAGGATTACCATGTTTCTTTTACGTTTATTGTTGGTCAATGACCACTTATGTCTTATTGATTAGTTCAAAATTGTTATTGCTTAAGTTGCATTGTATCTGTGGTATCAATCTTCATTCGCCTATGCGATACTACGATTGAACTAGTACTCTTGCTTGTATAATCGATGTAAGGCTCGCGATGATCAGTCACATAATTCCTCTGGGCACTATTGAGTGTACGACTGGCGTAATGGATCTATTTAAATATTTTGTCCTCTATTTGTCCAAGGCTGCTCTAACTGCCATATCACTTGAATCACACATAAGCTCAAAAGGTTTATTCCAATCTGGGGATACCAGGATTGGGGCAGTTATCATTTGCTTTAATGTGTTGAATTCCTCATTACATTCATCTCCAAAGACAAAAGGTACATCTTTCGCATATAGTTCAGTCAATAGTCGAGAGATTTTTGAGAAGTCTTTGATAAACCTCCTATAAAATCCTGCGTGGTCCAAAAAGCTTGCAACGTCTTTAAGTTCATTGGAAGTGGCAACTTCTCCATTACCTCTATCTTGGATTTGTCTACGTCCATTCCTTTCTTTGAAATTCTGTGACCTAACATAATTCCTTCAGTGGCCATAAAGTGGCACTTTTCCCAATTAAGTACAAGGTTGGTCTCTTCACATCTCTTGAGCACTCTACTCAAATTGTCCAAGCATTCATCATACCTATCTCCAAAAATAGAAAAATCATCCATTAATATCTCCAGAAAAGCTTCCACCATGTCCACAAACAATGATATCATGCACCTTTGGAATGTGGCTGGCGTATTACAAAGCCCGAAGGGCATGTTGTTACATGCGAATGTTCTATAAGGACATGTGAAAGTAGTTTTCTCATGGTCCTCTGAGGAAATGTGTATCTGGTAGTACCCAGGATACCCATCCAAAAATAGTAAAATGCATGACTACTTAGTCTCTCTAGCATTTGGTCAATGAATGGTAAGGGGAAATGATCTTTTCGAGTCACATCATTTAGTTTCCTACAATCAATGCAAACTTGATGTCTAGTAATTAGCCTAACAAGGATCAACTCATCAAACTCATTAGGTTGGACAGTGAATCCACCATTCTTGGGTACCACATGAATCGAGCTTACCCATTCACTATCAGCAATTGGGAAATTGATAAACTCTGATGTTGAGCAACTGCTTTCTTCTTTAGGTCTGTAGGGATCTTATGCATGAACACTGAGGGGCTTATTCCTCGAATATCCACAAAATTCCACCCGAGCGCTCTTTTATGCTCCATCAGTACTCTTAAAAGTTTATCTTCCTCTAACGGTGATAAGGCTATGGAAATAATCAGGGGGAGAGTATCATCTTGTAAGTACCCGTACTTTAGATGAGAGGGGAAACGTTTAAGCATTATGTTCTTCGGCGGCTCCTCCAATGACGACTTCAAAATTCTGCCAGTCAATTGCAGATCAAAGAATTTGTACCATAAAGTCTATGGATGGATCATCATATATCCACAGAAGATACATGTTCTAATTCTTGCACACGACCTTCACTGCAACCAGGCCAAGTTTTCCCTCCTCCTATTCTTCTTCTTTAAATAGAAAGGTTTTTGCCCCTTCAGGATATATTGCCAATTGCTATTGTAACTTCAAGACTAGCTCATCATTGTCGTCTAGCCTATAACATGCCTCTCCTTCATCTCTTGTATAACCCATTGTCTTCATCACATTGAAGACCGCTCTGTCATCATTCACTCTCAAAATTAACTCGCCTTTATGGACATGTTTTAAGGTTTTACTCATCGCTAGGAAAGGTCTCCCTAGGATGAGCAGAACAACACTATTCACGTCTACTAGGAACACAAACTTGTCAACCTTTACCAGAACATCTTCAACAACTCCACATGGTTGGTTCATAGACCTATCAGCCAATTGAAGGGTGATTGAGGTCTTGTTCAACTCCTTCATGCCTAACTTATGGAAGACAGAGAGCGGCATCAAATTGACACTTGCTCCCATGTCACACAAGGCTTTGTTTACGCACACTCCTTCAATTGTGCAAGGTATGAGAAAGCTCCCAGGATCTTTACATTTAGCAGGTAGCTAGCATTTCAAGACTGCTGAACATTCCTCGTTCAGGAAAAAAATCTCTAGGTCCAAAAAATTTCTTTTGGTAGAGACTGCTTCTTTTAGAAA
Source organism: Gentiana straminea (assembly GCA_036785695.1). Lineage (NCBI taxonomy): Eukaryota > Viridiplantae > Streptophyta > Magnoliopsida > Gentianales > Gentianaceae > Gentiana > Gentiana straminea. Next base: position 2,944,717 of record JAVUPR010000311.1, on the reverse strand, counting down.
CTTAGCATACTCCAGCATTCCCGCCAAAGCCTCTACCAAAGGGATACTTGTAGCTTTTTAAACATCACTATAAATTTTTTGTACCGGGCATCATCAATATTAGGCTTAGACTTCCTAGGGGGATAGGGTAAAGTAGCAGGATTAATAGTTACAGTACGTGGAGACTTACCTGCTGCTTGCTGATGCTCTTCCTCCTTTTTTGTTGAATCTACAGACGCTCAATTCAACACGGTGGTGTCCCGCTGAATCGGGTCCCCTGTTCTTTTTGATTCTACTCATTACTGTCTCTGGTTCTTTCTAATAATAGGCTAGGCAATTCATTTTCGCTCCTTGTCATAATGGCATTTATGTCCTTCGGATTCTTCTCCGTATTGCTTGGTAAACCATCTGGAGGAAGAGCTGACACTTGTTCGGCAATCTACCCGGCTTGATGCAATAGATTATGCACTAAGGCTTCTTGATTGGCTAGTCTTTTATTGTTCTTTTAACAATAGGCCAAAAAGTTTTCACTGAGCTCACTCATGGATTTTATCGGTTGGCTAACGCTTTCGGTTACCGTTAAACTCATCTTATCCATGGCTGCTTCCTATCAACCGGACTTATTTGTTAGAGGCACGAAACTCCCACTTGGCTTTGCTTCACCATCAAGATTCCTATATCTAAAACCAGGGTGATCCTGCGAACCTGGGAGGTATCTGCCCCCATATGGGTTTCATTGCTTTCCCAAATAATTTACGTCCTTAGTGTTGGATGTCTCAATTAGTTGGACCTTTTCAATCTTGCCAATGCGTTCTTGCATGCCATCCATCTTTTCATTGATTACTAGAAACTGGTACAAGATCTGCTGAGAAGAATCTTCTCCAAATACGCGTTTAGCTGCTTTTACTACCTCAGTCTGCTGTGTTCCCCATTGACTTGTAAGTGCTATCTGTGCTCCACCATTTATGGGGCGTGGAAAGACATGGTAGTGTGTTTTTTCCCTTGCCCTCATCTAAAACTAGGTTGTTGGTCCCTCCGGAGAAGGTGTTAATGGTGACAGTGCTAACCGGATTGCTATGAACCCGCCGGTCTATATTGGGGCACCACCCTTCTTTTGATTTCCATCTATTCTTCATACAGGACCCTGATTGAGCGCTTGCAGATTTCTAGAAAAAGGAGGCCCTCCCTCTAGCGCCATTTGACGAGGCTGGAAATCGTCGGGTATTAATTCCAGGGCCCTTTTATCTTAGTGACAATCTGCACAAGCTTTAAGAACACTAGAAACGATAAAATAAGGGGCTGGTTTGTGTGAGATTTAGCCTGGACTTGAGATGATGTATCCCAAGCTGTCTATGTATCCTATGAATTAGTCAGGAATCAAGTCATTTGTAGTTCCTTAAGGATTGTTTATATAGAGGGGCATGTGCCCTAGGCATGCATGGGACATGTCCTTGTTGGACTGTGATTTCGTGTCCCTAAGGAAGAGATAATTATGATTCAATCCCCTTAATTATAAGAGATAATCTCGGTGATTTGAATATCAGATAACAGCCTTTATGGCTAAGGATTCTTTCCATGTTTTTCTGATAAATTATGCACGTGGGAAATTTAGTCCTAGATAGACTCAGGTCGACCTGTGATGTCCGAGCTGAGTCGACATATATCTTTTACTTTGGCCGACCGGTAGAGGTCCTAGAGGATGGACGAGCCGGGCTTCTGGCCCTTAAGGTGGACTTTCTCTGTCTTTATTTATTGTCGAATCGCAGTGGGATGACACGTGGCGATGTGCTAATCCGACCTCCGTCATAAATCACTTGTTTTTGTGAGATTAAAAACGGAATATTACTTTCATTCTTCCACCCGATTTTTTAAAAAGTTGTAACTTTTGATTTCTGATAGTCAAAGTTATTTCACCATAGTAAATGTTTTTGTTTCATATTATTTTGATTTCCCATTTTATATCATTCCGGCGTAATTTCTGAAATCCGAAAACAATTTTGCGTTAACAACAACTGTTACAACATTTGCACAGACACCATCACAGCATTTGTAGTGACACTCTTACAGTGATACCGTCATAGTTCTTATAGACACCTTACATATACACTAACACCTTATGTATTTACATGAAAGTGCTCACTACTAAAAAAATTACCTTTTGCCGTGGATTCAAAGTGCCATTAAAATGTAAAAAAAGTGCCACTATGGACCTATTGTCACATCTAAAGCTTTTGTGTCATCCCTGACAACCAACTATGTGTCAAAAAGTTCTTGCCACGCTTTTTACACACCGTGGCAAAAGGTTAAAATCTATTGTCACAGTACCATACCGCGGCAAAAAGTTCAAATCTATTGCCACAGTACCACACCGCGACAATAAATCAGAATCTATTGCCGCAATGCCACACCGCGGCAAAAACAAATAATTATGAAAAAAATTTAAAATTAGAAAAAAAATAGTTTTTGCAACGCTTTTATTCTTGTTCCACAAAAACAATTGATTTATGTAAGAAAAAAATATAGCAAAAATTAGTGCCCCGTGCCACCCCACCTATTAAAGCTCCAAGTAGGAATCGTCAGACTGCCTCTATCAGATAGATTCTATGCATGCTGATATGTCTCTTTATTGGACCAGGTCCCCGCAGAGTTCGTTTCGATGCCTGTTATAGTAGTCAGGAGAGTCATGATCACCGTCCACTTTCTTATACCATACAATATTTGAAAGTTCAAGAGAGATCAATACCACTCCGCGATCGCACCTCTCACGACTATGTGCTATGAAGGGTCTCCATACCAGTAGCCATAGGAAGAATTGGTACCAGCAACCATACCATACTGACAAGAGCTCTTAAAAGCCGGGATTGTGCGTGTTTCCCTGGCTAAGTGTATGATCTTTAAATTAAACGGTAAATTCAGAGTACCTTAATAGCGGAAGAAATCATCAGGATCGTTTCCTACATCCATTGTTACTCGACTACGTCTCTGGTGTTCCCGTCTTGATGAGAGGATTCCGATATCTCTCTCCTTGCCTACAACCATTATGTGTTGGTTTCTTTCATATGCTTTATGATGGAATAAAGCATTGCTTTTATAGGCGGAGAGATGGCCGAAATCCGAATGACCTAGGGTTAAGCTTTAATCTCGTCCGTCCATCAAAACCGAGTTTTAATCGGATTAAAACTCCTTTTAAATAACCAATAATAATAAATAGCATATTTCCTAGGGAAAACGAATTTCCTATAAGACCACTATTACAGGAAAGGAAATTAATCGGGCTCAATAAAAGCCACGACATAATTTTTCTTACATTCTCCCACTTGGTCGATAGGATCATTTCATCAGTGTTTTCCTTTTAAAGGAACATAAGGCGCGCATTATATGCTAAACAATTTCTTTCGTTGGTTAGCGTAAGTGTCATCATTAATCTAGCTGTCAATGGGAGTCATAGCGGTTACACATCATTCTGCAACATGCTCCCTTCTATGTACCACAACACTGACAACCGTCTTAACTAGACCATAAGCGAAGATTACATAAACGGTCCCGTTATGTCTTTGCAAGAGACATTTTCTGTTTTAATAATTCCATTCGTAAGGTGTGTACACAATGGAAAACATAAAACAATAATGATGTAGAAAAGTGACATTAAGATCTCAACAATTGTCAAACGTAAGTACAAAATAATTGGTAGAACACGATAATTGGGAGCTATCCTCAAGACCTATGCTTTCAGTGTCTCTCTGTTATGTCTTGGTGGTAGTCCTTTCGTAAATATGTCTGCAACCATAAGATTTGTCAATATATGTTCAATGACAAACAAATTTCTTCTAACATCTTGCTTCAGTAATAGATATTTAAGGTCCATGTGTTTTGGTCCCTTAGATATCATGTCATGCTTAGAGGATCCATGTCCCCTAGACTGCAGCCTCATAACATGCCACATACTCTTCTTTCATGGTGGATGAGTAAGTCAACTATGACTTCTGGCTTTTCCGTGATACGGCACCTCCGTTTAGAAGATACACGTAGCCAAGAGTACAAAGTCTGGTGTCAGTTTATCCTCCAAAATCCGAGTCTGAATAACCAATCACCTGTGGGTGTCCTGGTTTTCAATATGTGAGCATGTAATTCATGTTCCTTTAAGTATCTCGGTACTTTCTTAGCAGCTTTCCAATGAGACATTCTTGGATTGCTTTGAAATGTACCTATCATGCCAGCAACATGACTAATGTCAGGTCTTGTACAAACTTGTACACACTGTAAACTCTCTACAAGAGAAGCATAAGGATGTTTTTCCATATCTTTACGTTCCAACTCATTCTGCGGAATAATATTAGAACAATAATGGAAGAACATGTCATCATGCCAAATCTTTCCAAAACTTTATCAATATAAACTTTTGAGACAATCCTAAATATTAAATGCCCTCTCACGGAATATTTCTATCCCTAACACATAGGAAGCCCCACTTAAGTCTTTCATTTCAATGTTCTTGAAGATATCGGCCTTGGTTTCATGTAATACACCAAGATCACTGTTGGCCAATGATAGATCACCAGTATACAAAATCAAAAATATGAACATACTCCCACTGATCTTGAGGTATATGCAAAGGTCGATTGTGTTCTCATTGAAACCGAAAATAGTAATGGTTTTATGAAACTTTCAGTACCGTTACCTCGAAGCTTGTTTCAGTCCATATATTGATTTCTTAAGCTTGCAGACCATGTCTTCATGACCGTCAACATGAAATCCTTAGGCTGACGCATATAGACTTTTTCTTTCAAGTCTCCATTCAGAAAGGTTGTTTTCACATCCATCTTGTGTAACTCGAGATCATAATGAGCTACTAGTGCCATGATAATTCTAAAGGAGTCTTTCCTGGACACAGGGGAAAAGTCTCATTATAATCGACGACTTCTTTCTAATTGAAATATTTGGCAACAAGTCGGGCTTTATATCGTTCAATATTTCCATGACAGTCGTGCTTGGTCTTGAAGACCCACTTACAGCTAACTGGTTAGTGTCCTGAAGGTAATTGAATGACTTCCCATACTTGACTTTCATCCAAAGATTTCAATTATTCTTTCATGGCATCAATCCACTTACTAGAATTAACTTCCTTAATGGCTTGTGAAAATGAAACCGGATCTTTACTTGTCCTTTGTTCATATTCTACTTGATAAAGCATATAATCATTAGGAATAGCAGATCTCCTTTCTATTTGAGATCTTCTTAATGCCGGTTCCTAGGGTGCTTCATTACTATTTTCATTGGCGATGATCTCATCATGGAGTTGTTGATCATTTATTGGATTTTCTTCATTGTTCAACGGTTCAACAATGGAGAGATTCCCAATACTTTTCGGAATAGGGTTAAAAGGGACGGGTACCTTTATTTCCTTTATGATCACATCACTAATTTTATCACTCCCACCGATTTCGCCATTCTAATAGAATATAGCATTATCGGTTTCAACAATTCTCATAATATGGTTAGTACAATAAAACTTATATCCTTTGAATTTTTTTGGGTAACCTTGAAGTAACCACTAACGTTTCTAAATCCAATTTCATTACTTGTGGATTGTAAATTCTAGCCTCAGCTGGACATCCCCATATTTGGAGATGCTTCAAATTAGGTTTCCACCCTTTCCACCGTTCAAAAGGTGTCTTTGGAACTGCCTTACTGGGAACCTTATTTGCAATATAAACAGCTGCCTGTAAAGCATCCATCCACAATGATATAGGCAAGTCAGTATGACTCATCATAGATCTAACCATTTTCATATACGTACGATTCTGCCTTTCTACTACACCATTCCGCCATGGGGATCCAGGCGTTGTGTATTGAGCAATGATTCTAGCTTTTAGAGAATTTTTTGCAAAAGGTCTAGGATGTTGTCCTGTTTCATCATACTTTCCATAAAATTCACCACCTCTATCCAACCTTATGATTTTCACCTTTCTATCTTGTTGCCTCTCGGCTTCAGTTATGAACATTTGTAAAGTGTCCACAGGTTGAGATTTGTCATGCAACAAGTATAGATAACAATAATGTGAATAATCATCGATAAGGGTGATAAAATACTTTTCTCCTCCAAAGGTGGGAGCATCAAAGGTCTACAAATGTATGTATATATAATTTCAAGAAGCTGGGTACTTCTTGTGGCTAAATTGAAATACAAAATATTTAATGAGGCTAATTTAAACAACACTTACATAAGAGTAGAGTATAGACAAGAAAATAAGGTGCTCCTGTGGGTAGTCACCATAAATTCTTCACATAATGTCGACATACTCACACATAATTGAGTGATATTTTTGTAAAGAAGACGAACAAGGTATCTGTGGATATCCTTGACCTTCATATACACACTCTATAATTCTTTATGTTGTGATGGTAATGATGAGTTTCATCAAAAGGAGTATCATGTTAAATTTGTACAAAAGGGCTACACTTAAAAGCTAACAACTGCAAACATCAACTAATTAGGGTCAAATATCAATGTATTCCTTAAATTGACATATCCATTTATTTGAACCATTTGTCAATTCAACTGAATATCAATAAATTTCAACCACTTCACATAATGTGATCAAAACATTAATTCATCATAATGTCGCTGCTGGGCTACACCCAACATTTGATGCCATTGACACTCAAAACATTGACAATCATACGGAGGTCAACTAAACCTTATGTTGACATATACATGTGCAATGTAATACTTAAATATGGTTCAAGTATACATGTATAATGCCTTAATAGACTTACAAAATAAATATGTCATGATCTAATCACTAAATATAATGTGAATAGTCTTCATATGTCAAGAATTTGAGCTGCTGTGACAATACTCTAAACTTGACAGAACTATAAGACATATTTATAATCTTTGCAAAAGTCAATAATTTAAAGGCTAAAACTTTATGATATGTCACAACTTTTATATGAACCAAATATCAACAAAATATGTACTTTGCACTTTAATGATATTTAGTCACTTTATCAATATGTGACTTTGTTGCTTCAGATGCCAATGTAGTGGCTGATGCCTTGAGCAGAAAACCAGTGTTTGCAGTATCGAGTGTTGAAGACGTTGCAGAAAGGTTAGATGGGTTGAGAATCCGAAGCTTTGATCAGATTGAAGACCGACAGTTTATGGCACCATTGTTAGCAAGGTCTGAGTTGATGGATGACATTCGGGAGAAGCAAGATGAAGACCCAGTTTTGGTTGACTTGAAGCGAGTTGCAAGAGAAAAACCCACAGTGGGTTACGTGTTAGACAAGAATGGAAATCTTTGGTACCAGGATCGTTTGTGTGTGCCTAAAGTTGGTGATTTAAGACAGAGAGTCATGGAAGAGGCACATAGGATTGCTTTCGCAGTTCATCCAGGAGCTACTAAAATGTACAGAGACTTGAAGGAAAGGTTTTGGTGGCCCTCGATGAAACTGGAGATAGCCAAGTTCGTTGCAGAGTGTGATACTTGCCAGAAGGTTAAAGCGGAACATAGAAGACCGGGAGGAATGCTTAAGCCATTGGATATCCCGTAATGGAAGTGGGATAAGATCACTATGGACTTTATCACCGGTTTACCTAAGACGAGAGGCGGTAATGATGCGATTTGGGTGATTGTGGATAGATTGACCAAATCCGCTCATTTCTTACCATATAAGGTCGATATGCCCTTGAAGAAAATGACGACACTATACTTGGATAATATAGTGAAGTTACACGGAGTACCTATCTCGATAGTTTCGGATCGTGATTCGAGGTTCGTCGATCGGTTTTGGAAAAGTTACAAGCGACTTTTGGAACCAAGTTGGATTTGAGTACGGCCTTTCATCCTCAGACAGATGGACAATCTGAGAGAACCATCCAAACACTTGAAGATATGTTGAGAGCTTGTGTGTTGGAAGTAGGTGGATCATGGGATGATTACCTACCGGTAGCGGAGTTTGCTTACAACAACAGTTATCATACAAGTATTGGCATGCCACCGTTTGAAGCATTATATGGAAGAAGATGTAGAACACCGCTGTTTTGGGATGAAGTCGGGGAAAGACAAATCACCGGGCCGAAATTGGTTGAGCAAGCTAAAGAAAGGGTTCAAATGGTCAAGAAGAATCGAAGGCGGCTCAAGATAGACAAGAGTTGGGCAGATGTTAGAAGGAAACCTCTTGAGTTTGAAGTTGGTGAAAGAGTTTACCTACGAGCTTCACCAATGAAGGGAGTGAAACGTTTTGGACAAAAAGGAAAGCTAAGCCCTAGGTACGTTGGACCTTTTGAGATTCTAGAAAGAATTGGACCTTTGGCTTACAGACTCAAGTTACCAGAATCCATGTCGAGTGTCCACAACATGTTTCATGTCTCAATGTTAAAGAAGTGTTTGACCAAGACGGATATTGAGACTATCGTTGATCCGGAGGGTCTCCGGGATAATCTTTCGTACGATGAGACACCGACCGAATTTTGGACCGGAAGGAAAAGATGATTAAGAGACGGTTGATTCCTTTAGTTCGGTGCAATGGAGCAATCATTCACCGGATGAAGCTACTTGGGAAGTTGAGGACGATATGATCGGCGAGTTCCCGCATTTTATGGACTTACCGGGTATGTTTTAAGTTTCGAGGACGAAACTCCTTTAAGGGGGAAGAATGTAATATTCCGATTTTCGGGAAAGGGCGTACGTGTCATTTTGCGAAAACGAAATATTGGGTTCGGTTCCTTTTTTTCGGAGTTTAAGTATTTGTTAAATTATATATGTATATTTCGAAATATATATATGTATATAGTTAAGGAAGATAATAAGATCTTTATCCTTTTTTTGGGATTTATCTTATTATAAAGGAAGATAATAAGATCTTTATCCTTTTTTTGGGATTTATCTTATTATAAAGGAAGATAATAAGATCTCTATCTTTTTTTTGGGATTTTCTATTTAAGGAGAATAAATCCCCACAATTCTTATAACCTATTAGAAATCGATTTTTCTCCACCTCCATATACTCTCTCGCGTGTGTGAGCCAAAAATTAGGGCCGAGAGTTTTTCAATCGGTCGTTAAAGCAATTCTTGACGGTTTTCGGATCGAGTAGAGCGCCGGAATCGTTGTGAAGAAGGCAACGTTTTGATTGCGAAAGTTGAAGCTTTGATAAGAGAAAGATCGGTTTTAGTCTTCGTTTCTCCGAGTTTTGCTTTGTTGGAATAAGCTTGCTAAAGGTAAGAAGCTCTTCCTACAATCTAATTGTGGTTTATAGTAGAATAGATCATGTTTTGGATGCATATTGTATCAAGTTTTAAGCTTAGATGATGTTTAAGGATTAAGTTTTGTTTTGGATCTTAAAAGACATGTTTTCTACTTGTTTTTCTCGCTATAATTCATGTGCAAGATGTTTAGATTCGAGTAGAGACCGTTAAGGGTTGGAAAATAGGTTTTAGGGCTTTTTCTCGCGTAGGATGTGTACGCATTGGCTAGCAATACGCCCGCATTCCCGATGCGGGATTGCTTAGAATAAGTGCGACGAGGGATGCGCACGCATTCCGCAGTAATGCGCACGCATTGCCCCGCTTTCTATGTAATGTTGTTTTAAGCTATGTTTTGAATTTTAAACCTTAATTCATGATTAAATAACATTAATTGAATATGAACAAGCCCCGATTGAGTTTCGATTCGTTCGCTTAAAACACCGAATGTACTCTTAAAGGGAGTTGAAGTTCGGATCCGTCGGAAGGGCATGAAAGGGCTTGTGCTTTGATGAACTAGGGTTCATCAATGTCCGTGTAATTGATAGGATGTGATGTCTAGTTGTCTAAGTGAGGGAGTAGAGCTGATAAGGGAGTATTATTCTGAAAACACTTAGGTGACTAGTTAATTCACATTAATAATTACATAAGTGTAGTAAAAGCTAAAACGTCATCTATTCTTGGTTAGGCACTGATTCAAATCGGCGATGTGATACGTTCATAAAAGGTGGACAACACTACGGCTCAAAAGGTCAAGGGTAGTGGAGGAAATCCATCGAACGTATATGCATACCGGGGAGATCCCGGGACTACCGGTGCTAATCACCGTAGTTGGCAAGTATATCTCGTGGTGGAATTTTCACCATGCATTGTGTCCTTGAGTAATGATGTAACAAAGATAAGCTAAGTTAGAAACGTATAGTCACGACGTGTCGATGGGCATGTAGTGAACCCTAGATCGAGTCGGTCTCGCAAGGCAAATCTTTTAATAATAAACCTTAATCATATTGTAGCTTCTACTTCTTACTTTGTACATTGTACTTACCTCAAATGCATGTTTATTTATGTGTTTGGGGGAGAGAAGACGAACAGTAAATGATGAGTTCGAGGAGAACTTTGATGACGACGTTTGAGGACGCCGGAGTTGAAGACTTTGATTAATTATTATTCATTTCTTTATTTATTTCCTAGATTTGGATTATTATTGGATTTTGTAGTTTACTTTTAGTACTTTGGAATTCGTACAATTTTGGATTCGTTGGTTTTGTTTCGGATGTAATAACTTTACATTTCTTTCTCTAGTTCTTGAATTTCTATTCTGAGATGTTTGAAAAAATTACCCGAGTCTTTTTAGCTTCCGTTTGCTTTTATTTGATACGACGTAGTAGAGGCTTACGTGTAATATTAGTTATTTAATATTATGCGTGCCGAACGTTTCGATTTCCGGATAAGGACTCGGTGTCCGGGAACGGGGCGTTACGGTTGGTATCGAGAGAGAAGCGTCTTTTAGGCTTTCTTTCTATTAAGATAAGTTCTCTTTAGACCTCTTAGTAACGATTTGGTTTTCGTTGATCATCGGGATGGTGTTCACGAGAACCGGAGCGGGTGCGAAGCTTCGGGAGTACGTCGAGAGAGTCCTACGCCGCCAGTTGTTAGAGGCGGTTTCGTGAGGCGAATCCTTCACCTCACCCGAGCCCCACTCCACCCCCTCATACCGCAACCCCTACACCACGATCTCGCGGAGTTTGTCACCGCGACCTCATCGGGAGCAACACCCACAATGGCATGTGGGAAGTTCGGTTCGGTTTTCCTTGGTAAGTGACGTTCCGGTGGGTTTAGTACCGCCACCGCAAGTCACCCTCCACCAAGGTACAACTACATCTATGGAGAACCAGGAGAAGCACCTATACGAGTCACCGTAGTGGGAGACATTCCACCGCCTACGTACCCCCAAAGAACTAGTATCTATCCCCCGGCGGTGAGCTACCCTTCTCCACCGTTGTTTTCTCATCGCGGCATCGGACCTTTTACCCTCCTCCAGGTGGGTCATACTCCCCGACCTACCGTACCACCTCCACCCCGTTTTGACCATCAACAAGGTCTTGGTTACCCACCCTACGGTTTACATCAACCCCGCTTTCAACAAAGCAAGAGATACCTTTTGAATACCCTCCAAGCTTTATCCACAAGCCCCACCCGCTTAGACCGGCACCCGAGCAAGCACCACCGATTGACCGGTATACGAGATTAAGGAGGAACAAAGTTCAAGACTTCTTTGGGAATGTCGAGCATTCGAAGGCCGAAGAGTGGATAAGGAGTTTTGAGAAGGCATGTAGGAACATACATGTCCCCGAGACCGAGATGGCACAAGCTTGGCGGTTAGTTTCCTTTTGGGTGCAAATTTGAAGCATGGATAGATGCTATACGAGAAAGAATGGTAAAGTGACGGATTGGGAAAGCTTTAAGGCAATCTTCTATAATGAGTATTTTCCAAAGAACGGTGCAAGGACGGACATGGCAAGTCAATTTCTAAAGCATAAGCAAGGTAATTACATGACAAGTATCACAATACACCAACAAGTTTAACGAATTGGGAAGATTTTACCCTGAGTTGATGAAGGTAGAAGAGAGGAAGATGGCCCTATACAAGGAAGGGTTATCATATCAGATACAGTCTGGCATGTTGGGTTTCACAGCTAAGAACATGGCTGAGTTGTTGAATAAGGCCTTAGAGGTTGAGACATTCAGGAAGAAGGCCACCGTTGTTATCGGGAGCAAGAGGAATTTTGGAACAAGCCAGGGCAATAGCCGGGGAGCACCCCAACAAAATTTCAAGAAGACAACGGCCCCTACAGCGAGTAAGCCACCCACCGGAGCACCTTTATGCTCTAAGTGCAACAGGAATCACTCAGGTGAGTGTAAGGCTAATACAGGAGGCTGCTACTACGGTGGAGATTTAGGACATTTTGCCAAGATGTGTCCCACGAAAGGGAGTTCGAATATTCCGAAGCAAGGAAGTGGGAAAGGCGGCCCAAGTCGCCCAGTTCGAGTCTTTGCAGTGGATGCTGAGATAGCAGAACCGGACGATAATGTTATTTCAGGTACCTTTTTGTTTAATTTAATTTATTTGAGTACTTTTATAGCACGATTTAAATCATGTTGTATTTGTATTTAAATAAATGAATTTACATCCTAGGTACAATAATATTAGACAACTTAGCGCTACGGCGTTGTTTGATACGGGAGCGTCTAATACTTTTGTGTCAACTAAGATAGCTAAGAAGCTTAACTTGCCAATGGAACCTTTAAGAAATACTTTGGAGATAACAACACCTTTAGGGAAGGTGACTAAGGTAACCAAGTTGATACCCCCGGTAGAGGTTCGAGTTGGAAAGTATTGTTGCAAGAGTGACTTTACGGTTTTGGACTTTTCGATTTTGATGTGATTCTTGGAATAGATTGGCTATCCGAGAATTTCGTCCACTTAGATTGTAGAGAAAAGAGAGTGACCTTTAAGATACCGGGAAAATCGATAAGACTTATCAAGGTAACATTTACAAGCCTAGTAAGAAGCGTCACCCTATAATTTCGGCGGTTAAGGCTATAAGGGCTTGTCGAAAGGTTGTGAAGGCTACTTGTTGTACGCGCTTGATGTGGAGCGGGTAAAACCTAAGTTAGAGGAGACCCCGTAGTCAAGGAATACCCCGAAGTGTTTCCGTAAGAGTTACCGGGAAACATGCCGGATAGAGAGATAGAATTCGAGATCAAGTTGATGCCGGAGCGGCACCGGTTGCTAAGGCACCCTATAGAATGGCACCGGCTGAATTGAAGGAGTTGAAAGCACAGCTCAAGGATATGCTTGAGAGGAATATAATTCAGCCTAGTACTTCGCCTTGGGGAGCCCCGTGTTGTTTGTTAAGAAGAAAGATGGTAGCATGAGGATGTGCATAGACTATCGAGCGTTGAATAATCGACCATCAAGAATAAATACCCTTTGCCGAGGATTGATGATTTGTTTAACCAGTTGCAAGGCAAGAGAGTGTTTTCTAAGATTGATCTTTGATCGGATACCACCGATTGAAGATCAAGGTAGCGGATATACCAAAGACGAATTTCGGACGAGGTATGGACATTATGAGTTCTTAGTTATGCCTTTTGGACTCACTAATGCCCCATCTGCATTTATGGATTTAATGCAGCGTGTTTTCATGCCATACTTGGATAAGTTTGTGATAGTGTTCATAGATGACATCCTTGTATACTCCAAGGATGAGAAGGAACATGAAGAACACTTAAGGATAGTGCTGGATACATTAAAGGAGAACCAGTTGTATGCCAAGTTCTCGAAGTGCGACTTTTGGTTGAATCAAGTGAGTTTCTTGGGTCATGTCATTTCTGGAGATGGCATTAAGGTTGATCCCGCGAAGATTGAAGCAGTTGAGAAGTGGTCCAGACCGACTACCGTTTCAGAGGTTAGAAGTTTTCTCGATTTGGTCGGCTATTATAGGAAGTTTGTACAAGACTTCTCAAAGATAGCTACACCACTTACCCGGCTCACTCAAAAGGATGTGAAGTTCGAGTGGACCGGTGAGTGTGAAGATGCTTTTCGGACGTTGAAAAAGAGGTTGACTACGGCCCCGCTTTTGGCGGTTCCGGAGATCTTTGATAATTATGATGTCTACACGGATGCTTCGGGACAAGGTTTAGGTTGTGTGTTGATGCAGGGAGGGAAGGTAATTGCTTATGCATCCCGACAGTTGAAGGTGCATGAGAAGAATTACCCAACACATGACTTAGAGTTGGCGGCGGTAGTGTTTGCCCTAAAGACTTGGAGGCACTACCTGTATGGAGTTAAGGCCAGGATCTTCACCGATCACAAGAGTTTGAAGTATTTCTTTACCCAGGAAAATCTGAATATGAGACAAAGGAGATGGCTGGAGTTCGTAAAGGATTATGACTTGGAGATTCAGTATCATCCGGGTAAAGCAAATGTAGTGGGTGATGCCTTGAGCGTAAAACCGTGTTTGCGGTATCGAGTGTTGAAGACGTTGCGAAAGGTTAGATGGGTTGAGAATCCGAAGCTTTGATCGATTGAAGACCGACAGCTTATGGCACCATTGTTAGCAAGGTCCGAGTTGATGGATGACATTCGGGAGAAGCAAGATGAAGACCCGAGCTTTTGGTTGACTTGAAGCGAGTTGCAAGAGAAAAACCCACGGGGGTTACGTGTTAGACAAGAATGGAAATCTTTGGTACCGGGATCGTTTGTGTGTGCCTAAAGTTGGTGATTTAAGACGAGAGAGTCATGGAAGAGGCACATAGGATTGCTTTCGCAGCTTCATCCAGAGCTACTAAAATGTACGAGAGACTTGAAGGAAAGGTTTTGGTGGCCCTCGATGAAACCGGAGATAGCCAAGTTCGTTGCGAGTGTGATACTTGCCGAAGGTTAAAGCGGAACATAGAAGACCGGGAGGAATGCTTAAGCCATTGGATATCCCGAATGGAAGTGGGATAAGATCACTATGGACTTTATCACCGGTTTACCTAAGACGAGAGGCGGTAATGATGCGATTTGGGTGATTGTGGATAGATTGACCAAATCCGCTCATTTCTTACCATATAAGGTCGATATGCCCTTGAAGAAAATGACGACACTATACTTGGATAATATAGTGAAGTTACACGGAGTACCTATCTCGATAGTTTCGGATCGTGATTCGAGGTTCGTCGATCGGTTTTGGAAAAGTTACAAGCGCTTTTGGAACCAAGTTGGATTTGAGTACGGCCTTTCATCCTCGGACGGATGGACAATCCGAGAGAACCATCCAAACACTTGAAGATATGTTGAGAGCTTGTGTGTTGGAAGTAGGTGGATCATGGGATGATTACCTACCGGTAGCGGAGTTTGCTTACAACAACGGTTATCATACAAGTATTGGCATGCCACCGTTTGAAGCATTATATGGAAGAAGATGTAGAACACCGCCGTTTTGGGATGAAGTCGGGGAAAGACAAATCACCGGGCCGAATTGGTTGAGCAAGCTAAAGAAAGGGTTCGGTGGTCAAGAAGAATCGAAGGCGGCTCAAGATAGACGAAGAGTTGGGCAGATGTTAGAAGGAAACCTCTTGAGTTTGAAGTTGGTGAAAGAGTTTACCTACGAGCTTCACCAATGAAGGGAGTGAAACGTTTTGGACAAAAAGGAAAGCTAAGCCCTAGGTACGTTGGACCTTTTGAGATTCTAGAAAGAATTGGACCTTTGGCTTACAGACTCAAGTTACCAGAATCCATGTCGAGAGTCCACAACATGTTTCATGTCTCAATGTTAAAGAAGTGTTTGACCAAGACGGATATTGAGACTACGTTGATCCGGAGGGTCTCCAGGATAATCTTTCGTACGATGAGACACCGACCGAATTTTGGACCGGAAGGAAAAGATGATTAAGAGACGGTTGATTCCTTTAGTTACGGTGCAATGGAGCAATCATTCACCGGATGAAGCTACTTGGGAAGTTGAGGACGATATGATCGGCGAGTTCCCGCATTTTATGGACTTACCGGGTATGTTTTAAGTTTCGAGGACGAAACTCCTTTAAGGGGGGAAGAATGTAATATTCCGATTTTCGGGAAAGGGCAGACGTGTCATTTTGCGAAAACGAAATATTGGGTTCGGTTCCTTTTTTTCGGAGTTTAAGTATTTGTTAAATTATATATGTATATTTCGAAATATATATATGTATATAGTTAAGGAAGATAATAAGATCTTTATCCTTTTTTTGGGATTTATCTTATTATAAAGGAAGATAATAAGATCTTTATCCTTTTTTTGGGATTTATCTTATTATAAAGGAAGATAATAAGATCTCTATCTTTTTTTTGGGATTTTCTATTTAAGGAGAATAAATCCCCACAATTCTTATAACCTATTAGAAATCGATTTTTCTCCACCTCCATATACTACTCTCGTGTGTGAGCCAAAAATTAGGGCCGAGAGTTTTTCAATCGGTCGTTAAAGCAATTCTTGACGGTTTTCGGATCGTAGTAGAGCGCCGGAATCGTTGTGAAGAAGGCAACGTTTTGATTGCGTAAAGTTGAAGCTTTGATAAGAGAAAGATCGGTTTTAGCCGTCTTGTTTCTCCGAGTTTTGCTTTGTTGGAATAAGCTTGCTAAAGGTAAGAAGCTCTTCCTACAATCTAATTGTGGTTTATAGTAGAATAGATCATGTTTTGGATGCATATTGTATCAAGTTTTAAGCTTAGATGATGTTTAAGGATTAAGTTTTGTTTTGGATCTTAAAAGACATGTTTTCTACTGTTTTTCTAACTATAATTCATGTGCAAGATGTTTAGATTCGAGTAGAGACCGTTAAGGGTTGGAAAATAGGTTTTAGGGCTTTTTCTCGCGTAGGATGTGTACGCATTGGCTAGCAATACGCCCGCATTCCCGATGCGGGATTGCTTAGAATAAGTGCGACGGGGATGCGCACGCATTCCGCAGTAATGCGCACGCATTGCCCCGCTTTCTATGTAATGTTGTTTTAAGCTATGTTTTGAATTTTAAACCTTAATTCATGATTAAATAACATTAATTGAATATGAACAAGCCCCGATTGAGTTTCGATTCGTTCGGTTAAAACACCGAATGTACTCTTAAAGGGAGTTGAAGTTCGGATCCGTCGGAAGGGCATGAAAGGGCTTGTGCTTTGATGAACTAGGGTTCATCAATGTCTCGTGTAATTGATAGGATGTGATGTCTAGTTGTCTAAGTGAGGGAGTAGAGCGATAAGGGAGTATTATTCGAAAACACTTAGGTGACTAGTTAATTCACATTAATAATTACATAAGTGTAGTAAAAGCTAAAACGTCATCTATTCTTGGTTAGGCACTGATTCAAATCGGCGATGTGATACGTTCATAAAAGGTGGACAACACTACCGGCTCAAAAGGTCGAAGGGTAGTGGAGGAAATCCATCGAACGTATATGCATACCGGGGAGATCCCGGGACTACCGGTGCTAATCACCGTAGTTGGCAAGTATATCTCGTGGTGGAATTTTCACCATGCATTGTGTCCTTGAGTAATGATGTAACAAAGATAAGCTAAGTTAGAAACGTATAGTCACGACGTGTCGATGGGCATGTAGTGAACCCTAGATCGAGTCGGTCTCAGTAAGGCAAATCTTTTAATAATAAACCTTAATCATATTGTAGCTTCTACTTCTTACTTTGTACATTGTACTTACCTCAAATGCATGTTTATTTATGTGTTTGGGGGAGAGAAGACGAACAGGTAAATGATGAGTTCGAGGAGAACTTTGATGACGACGTTTGAGGACGCCGGAGTTGAAGACTTTGATTAATTATTATTCATTTCTTTATTTATTTCCTAGATTTGGATTATTATTGGATTTTGTAGTTTACTTTTAGTACTTTGGAATTCGTACAATTTTGGATTCGTTGGTTTTGTTTCGGATGTAATAACTTTACATTTCTTTCTCTAGTTCTTGAATTTCTATTCTGAGATGTTTGAAAAAATTACCCGAGTCTTTTTAGCTTCCGTTTGCTTTTATTTGATACGACGTAGTAGAGGCTTACGTGTAATATTAGTTATTTAATATTATGCGTGCCGAACGTTTCGATTTCCGGATAAGGACTCGGTGTCCGGGAACGGGGCGTTACAATGTATCATCACTATATGAGACATATAACATTGTATGCAACACGTTTCTATATCTTTCTCATTAAATTACATAAGATATGTATCAATCATCAAGTGGCATTAAACATTATATAATTCAATACGCTTAATAATAATTTTTGTTTTAATCCATGAGCAGCATAATATACAAATTGCAATTATATTCTTTGCATTTTTTTTTTTTTTTGGGAGACGGTAAATAAAATAAAAAAATAATAAAACAATAAAATGAAGCAGTCACGTAAGGTAAATAATGGGACCATTCCCGTGGTCAATTAATGCGGCGGCAAACCTTCAATGTAAATTTTTTTTTTAACTCTTACAGGGGTAGTTAGCTAATTAAAATTGCATCAACCCTAACTCTTCCGCCGCCGCTTATCATTTATCATCAATGCAGCAGAAGTTCCCCACGGTACAATAATGGGAGGAATAAAATAAACGTCAACCGTCCTGCCGGAATTTACATATATATATATATATATAATTTTTTTTTTGGCACATAAAATCAGCAGGCACCGTATGACCCCTCTTCATCATAAGTCCGGCAAACTAAAATTCCGATGAACTGATCATATGGCTGTTGCAAATAAATATGAAAGTGCTAAACGGACGGCTACGGACACCCAATAAATTCCATTACCGACAAGTATTCAAAACATAACCTACGTTATTATTATTTCACCAGTCGAACGATATGAATAATAGATCTGATCGGGCATGGATTTTCACAGAATGAAAGCAACCAGCATCATATATAGAATTATTCATAAATCGAATAACAAAGATTATAGGTTGTCTCTGATACCACATGTAAATTAAACGGTAAATTCAAAGTACCTTAATAGCGGAAGAAATCATCAGGATCGTTTCCTACATCCATTGTTACTCGACTACGTCTCCGTTGTTCCCGTCTTGATGAGAGGATTCCGATATCTCTCTCCTTGCCTACAACCATTATGTGTTGGTTTCTTTCATATGCTTTATGATGGAATAAAGCATTGCTTTTATAGGCGGAGAGAGGGCCGAAATCCGAATGAGCTAGGGTTAAGCTTTAATCTCGGCCGTCCATCAAAGCCGAGTTTTAATCGGATTAAAACTCCTTTTAAATAACCAATAATAATAAATAGCATATTTCCTAGGGAAAACGAATTTCCTATAAGACCACTATTACGGGGAAGGAAATTAATCGGGCTCAATAAAAGCCACGACATAATTTTTCTTACATTCTTCTTCTTAGAGCGCTCTAAGTGGGAAACTTATGATACCAGTTGGTGGGGACGGTACACAGCTCTATTTTGCCTCTGCCATTCTATGAGTCTCTTCTTTTTTGCATATGGCATCGCCACGCCCTTCGGCAGCATCCACTAATTCGAAACTTAATTTTAAAACCATATTCGACTCGGACGTTTCCGAGATGCCGCTAATAACCCACGAATGGAAAGTGCTTTTCCTTGTTTGGATCCAATTTCAATGGTAACTTGATGAGTTGATCCACCCACACGCCTTGCTTTTACTGTTATATCGGGAGTTGCTCCACGTATTGCTTGACGTAAAATAGATAGTGGATTTGTTTCTGTCTTTTGTTGTATCTTTTTCACGGTTCTAAAGATAATTTGATAAGCCAATGATTATTTTCCGTGTTTCAGAATACGGATAAATCGGGTATTGGTTCAGGTAAATCCAATTAATTTAAAAAGATAGAAATAAATGTATTTCATGACTTTATTGACTTGACCATGAAAAAGAAAAAAAGAAGAGACTCCACTTCTTTTATGTTAATGATACTTCTTAACTTAATTAAACCTAATTAAAACTAAATGAAAGTTGAATGGTTGTGACTTGATGTAGATAGTGTTTTAAATTAAGCCAATATCTTGATTGATCAAACAAAACCTTATTATTTTCAGAAGGTTTATACATTTTTTATTTGAGGCAAATTCGAAATTGTTCGAATTGTGTAATCGTCAATTACTAATGTCGGAAAGTGACCTAAAGCAAAGGTAAAACGAGGTTGTTAATAATAAATTACCTAGGGAAATAGGTAAAAGAAATTTCCAACCAAAATTTAATAGTTGATGAAGGACACTAACCCTATTAATGATCATGTAGCCATCACAAAAGCATTAAGAACAAATCATCATTAATAGGGTTAGTGTCCTTCATGCATGTACTATTCATCAACTATTTGACTGCTTCTCCAGTATAAAACATCATTTGAGATGTTATACATGGAAGTAGTTTAAAATAAGTCCAACCTTCTTCCAGTGTTTTAATTTCAAATTTAGATCTCCTATCCAGTTAGAAAATAATTTTATACTTCTTTAACAAAGCAAGTTCCAAAACTCAGAACCAAGATCAGTCAATACATGTTTCCAATGCTTATATATCCCTAGCTGGAAATCATAGTTTAAAGTTGATTACTTTATGATTTGTATATTTTCTGTCTCTAACGTCGTGTGAAAGCCAAAAAGCTTAATGCTTGGAAAACAAAGGCTAACCATTTTTCGTAACCATTCTTCACATAATGCGTACCGGATACTCTGGTTCCATATCATCAATCTCACATGTAGAGCCCTGAGTACAGCTCGGAAGAACGACATGATATTTTCCACATGGATTCGTATAGGAGAGATCATGTCCAACTAAGCTTAAGAAAGTTATTAATGAAAATCAAGTCTAACTCGGCGATTCCCGATAGGAGCTATATATATATATATATATATATATATATATATATATATATATATATATATATATATATATATATATATATATATATATATATATATATATATATGTATGTATATACACACACATTGATTGTCATAAGATTGAAATGGGGTTTATCATAGCAGAACTTTTGGGATAGGGGTGGGTGGGTGGGTGGGGGTGGATTACTGGTTCTCTTATGCATACTAATAAAATAGTGGCTTTATGAAAAAGGCAAAGACAAAACTGATTCTGATTTAGTTCAACAAAGCTTAACAATATTACAACACTTAGAAGTACTAATAGTTCAAGCACATATTCAGGAATTCACCAAAAGACAGAGTATAAGCATACTAAGAAACAACTCAATAAAAACAAGATATTCCCAACAGTATGAAACTGAACATCAAGTGTAGGATTTTAGATATTTGTCCAGTAAAATCAAATCCGACACATTAGGGCCAAGAAATCGTTCAAAACAAATTTCACATGAATCAAGAATACTCATATATTTTACAGGCTACGTCACCGAAATATGCGTATGTTGAGACAAAATCGACATCACTCCAATGAAAAAAAGAAATGAGAGAGATGCTTAGTTATTGAACTGAAAGTGTTTACTTTCTCCTGACTCTTTGAGGCTTTAGCATTTTTTCTAATAATAATAACTCGTTGCCTTCTTCTTTCCTGTAGTTTCAATTTGCTCATGGGTATATATCATATGGTTCTCTTCTGCTAAAAGTTCATTGAAACAAGAGATAAAGATAGAAGCACAATTGCACGCATAACCGATGAGATAAATATGATTTTCTTTTCTGGTAGTGCTTTAAAGATCAATGAAGAAGATGCTAATACGTGGAATATGATGATGTGTAAAATGTAGAAGCAACGTAAATTCAGTAAATACTTGTTGTACAATATTGGAACTAGACATGACCATGAAATAAAGTCACGAAGAAGCTACCTATGAAAAACTTCACCCAATCAAAAAAATAGGGGAAGAACACAAATAATTAAGACATGATATAAGTGAATTTTATCAAGATTCAACTACTTATGGGATTTGGGGAAAATAGCAGTGCCATTATCAAATGGTAGAAGAAGCTGTGAGGAACAAGATGATGTAGAAGTAGTGGATTTGACTGAACCACGTTTTGAATCGTTCTGCATATTCAATGTTGATTGATTCCCAGTGATTTTGTTTGTTGGTTAGACAACAGTAGAATTAAATAGATGACTTGCATCACAAATATATGATTAGATTTTGAGCGTGTAAAGATTCAAAGCAGAATGAGCTTCAATTTTTTTTTTGCATTCTGTGTAGAAGTTTAAGTTGGCAAAGATAAAAAAGAGAACCTTTTAAGTGCAGCGTAAAAAGATAACCTAGCATAACGTGAAGAAACTATGTATCAAATAATACTTGTTAACCAAAAGAGATATCTTAAACAAGAATGATACGTAAACATACTGGCAAGCTCATGTGCTGCTTCTGGATCAATGAAGCACAAAACCCGAAATTTGTAGTGCAAGAAGCATAGTAAATGCTCATCTGGGCATCTTGCTAACTGTCAAAAACATAAAATACAACTGCTTTTCTTACAAGGAATTTTAAACCACATATAACACGATTCTATAATGGTTCTTGACCATTGAACGCCTTTATTTATCCATAAGAAGATAGCAGAAAGTTGGATTAAATTAGTAATTTCTTATGGGATGGAATAAATGCATATGGACCATAGAAATAAAAGCATCATAGAACTAAAAGGGAGGCAGAATAACTAACCATCTATGGCAATCGATTCGTCCAGTTCCATTATCAAGAACAAATTGAATATCAGTAACTTTCTCTACATTATTCAGCATTATTCCCACCAACTGGATATATTGAATATCAGTAAGCTTCACTGCTTTATTCAACATTATTCCCTCCCACTTAAACCGAACAAAGCTAAAAACCAACTATACATGATTACATAGACCAAGAACAAAAGTTGAACGAAACCTGATACCCTACTACTAAAGGAAATTCCGAAGAATTTTCAAATACTTACATTGTTCAAATCAACTTCATCAATTAGATAATTCTTGTTGTACCCACTTGACTGAAAAGCTTCACTTATTTGCTTCAAGGTTAACGGGACTAAGGCATGTGAATCTCATTTCTACACAACATATATCCAATCCAAGCTATTATCCAATAATTCAAAGGTATGAGAACATAATAAATTTTAAGATTAAACACCCCTTAGCTTTCGGGTCTTATTTAAACAATGATCAACTGAAATATGCTTAAGACTAATCATTTGTAAGTAGTTTTTTTTAAAGATATATGTACAAACAAGTTCTACAGCTTACGAAGATAATTACTACACAATAACAAAAAAACTAAAGTCCAATGATGGACAATTCAGATTTACATCATATTTTCTATTTCAAAAGTTCATGGGCCTAAGAATCAAATACTGTCTACAAATATGGATTTCGAAATGCATGAAAGTCTATGCAGTACCATAGGAGGAAGTTGCTAGCAATATAGGCTAAACAATAACAATTATCAAAACTGTGAAGAAAATAGGTGCATCTACATGACAAACGAGATAAGAAAAACCAAATTCCATTACCAAAAGCAAGGAACATGCAGAAAATATGGAAAATATATTACCTCAAGTCTTAACTCGAGAAATTGATTAAGTTACAAAAGTAGAAATTGAACGTATAACAAAGCTTTACCTTGGAAGCACCATGTGTATGGAATACTCAAGAATACTACTAGTACCTCAACCAAAGTATACCTTTGGCCAAATCACTTAACTTCCGGCTGTTGCAAATGGTCGGACACCTTGCGAGCACCATCGAAATGTTATGATTTTAAGCTATAAGATGATGTTGTTTCACAATCCTCAAGTGTATGCATATTGAATGACCGATAACATCCACCTTTGTTCATTAGAGAATCATTTCAGTCAATATTGTATGAAGTGAAGAAGAATTGGACGCATCAAGTTTCGTAGTACAATCAGGGCATAAGTAAGGGATTTTAGGAGATCGAACCTCTTTATTACCTTTATGAACATTGGAATCCATCAAACCTTTTATCAGAAATTGCATCCAAACTCTGAATCTGAAATCACACACGATAAGCTCATTGCCACCAACGATAGAAGATTTTTCTGATAGAATGGCATTGGCTGAGAAGTTGGATTATTTCTGACACGTTGAGGGGTTTAATTGAGAAAAACCGAGAAAAATGAATAGATTTGATGCAAAATCGATCAAAGAAGAAGAAGACAGGCATTGTAATAAAATAATAGACCGATAATTCTTGCCACAGTTTTCACTCCCCTTGTGATGCAATTGGTAGGGCGTCTGTTTTGTTTTTTTGACTGGAGTAGGCGTCAATTTCATCTGTCAAAATTTTGGTGAATCTATTTTTTTATTTTTTAGGAAGTGATTCTTCTTTTTAGAAAAATAATATATAATAATAATAATAATTGAGAATCTATACCGAAGAAATTAAAAAAAATGTATTCATATTGTTGGCTAGTGGCTGTTTTGCAAAACTGTCACAAAAAGTGTACATATTGCCATGCTTTTTTATTGCGTGGTTAAAAATACGACACAATAATCTATTTTTCTTGTAGTGACTTTTACGGTGGCTGTCTAGGGGAATACATTATGTACATAGTGACACCACACTATTTTTACATAGACACCGCAAATTGACATTAACACCTTATGTGTTTTAGTGACACTATATTTACAACAACTTTGTGCAACGAGTCTTTGCATTTAGACGATATTTTGACCGACAATGTGCAGTAACACATTATTCACTTCAATTCCAAAGCAACCTTCCCATACAAAATCTTCAAGATACTGAAGCTCTAATATCATACCCAATCTATCAATACCAACCTTCCAGTACCATGAATGAATGCACAATAATCCATATCTTACCAAAAGAACAGATCTTATAAGTTTCAAACTAAAACATAAGCTCAAACATAACTAAAATCAAGATGAAGCAGAGTTGACCAACTATTAACACTAGCATAATCAAATCCCATTTCAGAAAATAAAAGAAAAAAAGGATATAGTTGTGGATCAGCGACGGCAGAATCAACTCTTCCATCGAGCTAGAAGAATCACAAGTAACATTCACAGTTAACCCACCATCAACATTAGCAAAATCAACACATCCAAGTCGGCTTCGAATCGTAGTGGATCAATGACGACGACAAACGGGAGGCCTAGGTGAGAAGACAAAGGGTTCGAGAAGGCAGCGACTGGAATGGGAAGCGTTTGACTTGGTTACCTAAAGATAATTAGCTAAAAAAATATACGCGAAATAGACAATGACAATGAAATTTGTCCTTATTGTTACTAATTGAAAACACATATTAAAAAAAACTAAGTGACCCTAAATTGGATTAAAAACTAATTTTTTGTATAATATACTAAATGGAGCCAAAAAAAAGTGATGCGACACACAAAATTGTTATGCCACAAAGAGTGACACAACACACTGTTAACATAAAACAGTTATACACGTCACATATTACATACTCCCTCCATTCCGAAATAACTGAGGCAATTTCCAAAAACATTCATATTAAGGATGTAAGTTAATGCTTTAATTTGAATGCAAAAATGACTAAAAAACCCTTAGTCTATAATTAATACAATGTCGTATTTATTCTCTCACTCTTTAATAGATTATGGTAGATGTAGGAAAAATACAACAACTACTGCATTGGAAATGTAACTGCTTCAGTAATTTTGGAACAAATTTTTTTTTGCAACTGCCTCAATTATTTCAGAATGGAGGAAGTATGTTTTAAAGTTTGATTTATATGATATTCTCTCCTATGTAATATATTGGGAGGTAATATAAATGTGAAACCCCAAACTTTCATTAAGCGTATTTCCGTCTTTTTAGGAATTATATGTTTTCTTTTCCTAATATTTTAAGGTTTAATTAAGCTTGCTTGGCCTTAAAGTCAATTAAATACCGATCTAGGCTCAGAAACACATATAAAAGGTCTCCAAGTGGCCCTAGACTTTCTTTGTAATATTCCAATTTTTGGGAAAGGGCAGACGTGTCAATTTACGAAAACAAAATATTATGTTTATTTCTTTTATGGATTTTAAGTTATAATTTAATATAAGTATATATATATACACACAATTTTCAGCAATATATATATATATATTCTCCCTTGGGACTGATTTGTAATTAAAGGAGATTAAAAGTAATTAATTACAATTAATTAGTGGGAGGTTTTATTTGGGAAATAACCTCTCCACTAATCAAAAGCCTATGAGAAAGTTTAACGTAAAAACTTCTGAGTTGAGAGCAAAGGGAGTAGACAAAGAGGCTTTCTCAAATTCATGTCTCGTTGCTACTCCGTTTTTAGATTCAACTATAGCAGGAGCATCGTGAGAAGGGAAGGATCATTTTGATACCAAGATTTCCAGATTTTATCAAGGTATGAAAATAGCCCTAATCTTGGATTCATCACGTTTTGATCATGTTTGGCTGAAGAAGGTTGTGTAATTCGTAGTTCTGAGTAGTTAGAAACCTTGATCCTAATTAGTCGTGAATTGGTTGTTGATCAAATAGGTTTTTGTTGTGGTTTTGAGAAGTGACTGCAAAGTTTCTGAAGTTTTTCTTGGAATTGTGATTTGATTAAGTAAGAAAATCTTCTCTATTGTGTTACTTATGATTTGGTGAAGTTTTGGTTTTATTTTGAGGTGTTTTGATGTTGGAATCATGTTTAAACGTATCATGCAATTTCTTGATGATATGAGATGTTAAATTAAAGATTTTCTGCTGTTATGATGTTTAGAATATTGTTAAACTTGGTTGGTTTTGGGTAGAAATCGATAGAGTGCAGAAAATTGGTTATAGTGCAGTCTAAACCATTTTGGCGCGCCCTAACAAGTTTGGCGCCCCCCAAACCTGTTCTAGAGAGTTTTGTGAGCTTTCTGGTGCATTTGGCGCACGCCAAAGCATTGGTGCCCCCGAGACCTGAACATAGAGTTTATTGATGTCTCTGAAGTAGTTTTGGCGCACGCCAAAGGTGTTGGCGCCCCCTAACACTGTCTAAATGTTATTTTAAGTGTTTTAAGCTACGGGATGAGTTCTATATGTTACCCCTTGATCTAATAACACTAAATGAACATGAACAAGCCTTGATTAAGCTTCTGATGCGTGTAGTTCCACCACGAATGTACTCTTTCATAGAGTTGAAGTTCGGGACCGTCGGAAGAGTATGAATGGCTTGTGCTTTGATGAATTAGTATTCATCAATGTCTGTGTACATGTTTAGGGTGTTATGTCTAGAGTCTAAGAGAGGGAGTAGATTTGTTAAGTGAGCTTTTACCTTGAAAACACTTAGGTGGCTAGTTAATGATTAATAATTTACATACGTGTGTAGTAAAAGACTAAACATCGTAACATTCTTGGTAAGGCACTTGTCTATATCGCGATGTGTGGGCGGTCAGATAAAGTGAATAACTCTACTGGCCTATAAATGGCTAAATGGTAGAGTGACTTTTCCGAACGTGTATACTATCGGGTCTTAACCCGTGGCTATTGGTGTGATCCACTAATAGGTTGCAAACGATACCTCATGGCGTGTAGCACCATACGTAGTGCCCTTGAATGCCAGTGTAACAAACTTGAGTTAAGCTAGAAACGTTTGGTCATAACATGTTGATGAGCATGAAGTGAACCCTTGAATTGAGTCGGTCAAATAAAGATAATTTAACAACTACGTAAATCATTCTTTGTGAAATCTAATTAATGCAATAGCTTCTGTTTCTTGCTAAGTACCTTTGTACTTACCTCAAACGCATGTTTGTTGTGTTTGGCGTTGAGAAGACGAACAAGTTGAACCGGAGTTCGACGAGGATTTTGAAGATTATCTTTGATGCTTTATCGTGTTTTTTTGTTATTTCAAGACTATGTTATTTCCTTCAAAAATTATGTTGCAATTCCATTTCAAGACTTGTTGTATTTCATTGAATTTATTGTAAGATACTAGTTGTTTATCTTTTAAGACATCGTACTGTTGTAAGGTTTATGTATCTCGGTTGTAAGATATCTTTTCTATCTTTAGTATGGTTGTGTTTCTATTCTTATCTTGTACAAAATAAAAATACACCTGAATCTTTTAGCTTCCGTAAATGCGAAACTCGATACAATGTAGTAGAGGCTTATGTATAATACAGAATTTATTATATATTTTACGTGCCGAACGTTCTATTTCCGGGTAAGGACTCGGTATCCAGGAATGGGGCGTTACAGTTGGTATTAGAGCGAAGCGTCATTTAGGATTCCTTTCTTGAGTTAAGTTTCTTTAGATCACTTAGTAACATTATGATCTTCTTGATCTTTCAGAATGGTGACGACTAGGAGAGGTGTTCATGGGACTGGAAGTTCAGGAACTAGACCAGAGGCAGGCAATACTACACCGGTTGTAGGAAGAGGATTTGTGAGGTAGAATCCTTCACCTCACCCGAGCTACTCACCACCCCCTCATACTGCGACCCCCACACCGCGATCTCATTAGAAGCAACCTCCATAATGGCATGTGGGAAGTTCGGTTTAGTTTACGATGGTAAGTGATATTCCAGTGGGTTTTGTACCACCACCAGTGACAAAAGTTTGTTCTCCACCACCACCCGTAAGCCTCCCTCCAACCACATCTTACCCTCCATACCAGTAAACCTTCTACCCTCCACCAGCAAGTTCCCAACCTCAACCTGCTATCCCTCCATCACCACAGTTTGATCACCACCACGGCTTTGGATACCCACCTTATGGACTACATCAGCCATACCACACTCCACCACACCATCCGAGATACCATCCTTATCAACAAGCACCGCCTGTGACTCAGCCACAACAACCTCAACAGCCATATCCACCACCTTATTCACCTCAAGCACCGCAGCCACCAGCTTACCCACCGGTTTACCCACCTGTTTATCCTCCGGTTAAACCTCAAGAGCTTGAGCAGGCACCAACCGTGGATTGGTACACTAGGTTGAAAAGGAACCGCATACAAGACTTTTATGGAAATATGGAACCACTCAAGGCTGAGATGTGGTTAGGAAGCTTTGAAAAGGCATGTAGAAATGTGAATGTGCCTGAAGCAGAGATGGCTCAGTTAGCTGCGGGCTTTTTGTTGAATACGGCGGAGAGTTTGTTTGATGCTATAGAGAGTAGCCGAGGTAAGATTACGGATTGGAAAAGGAATTCAAGGAACTTTTCTATAATGAGTATTATCCACCAGCAGTTCAAGCAAATTAGGCAAGTCTATTTTTGAGACACAGTCAAGGTCAGCACACGACCGTGTCTCAATACACAAACCGTTTTAATGAGTTGGGAAGGTTTTATCTAGAAATAATGAAAGATGAGGAGAAGAACATGGCTTATTATAAGAATGGATTATCTCGTGAGATACAAGCCGGTATGACGGGAGCTATGCCAAGGAATATGGTGGAATTGTTGAACAAGGCCATATAAGTGGAGACTTTTAAGAACAAGCCTTCGGTGATAGTTGGTGCTAAGAGAACGTTTGGGATGAGTCAAGGAAGTAGTTGGGTAGTACCCCAGTAGAATGTGAAGAAGACGTCATCATCTTTCTCAGCAGCACCTTCAGCAAGTGCACCCCTTTTTCAGAAATGCAAGAGACATCATTCGGGTGAATGTAAGGCTAACACAGGCAGTTGTTACTGCTGTGGAGATCCTGGAAATTTTACAAGGAATTTTCCAACCAAGGGAGGTAAAGAAAGTCAAGGTCAAGCAAGTGGAAGAGGAAATTCAAGTCGACCTGTTCGAGTTTTTGCTATGGAGTCAGAGATTGTGGAGCCATATGACAATGTTATCTCAGGTACTTATAATTTATTCATTCTATGTTATTCAAGTACTATTATGGCACGTTAAATCATGTTATAGTTGTTTTTAAATAATCGAATTTACAATTTTTAGGTACGATAATATTAGACAATCTAGCAGTTAAGACTTTGTTTGATACCGGAGCGTCTAGCACTTTTGTGTCTTCTAAGGTTGCTAAGAAACTAAACATACCCATGGAAGCTTTAAGGAACACTTTGGAAATAACTACACCATTAGGAAGAGTTACTAAAGTGATGAAAGTGATACCTCAAGTAGACATTCGTGTAGGATCTTACCATTGCAAGAGTGACCTTACGATGTTGGACTTTACGGACATTGATGTGATCTTGGGAATAGATTGGCTGTCCAAGAACTATGAGCACTTGTATTGTAGAGAAAAGAGAGTAACCTTTAAGGTGCCGGGAAAATTTTCTAAGACCTTTCAAGGTAACGTGTACAAGCCAAGTAAGAAGTGTCATCCGATGATCTTAGCGGTTAAGGCTATAAGCGCATGTCAGAAAGGTTGAGAAGGATACTTGTTGTATGCAATTGATGTAGAGCAAGTTAAGCCTAAGTTGGATGAAACCCCTATAGCAAGAGAATACCCCGAGGTATTTCCGGATAAGTTACCAGGCAATATGCCGGATAGGGAAATTGAGTTTGAAATCATGTTAGTACCGGGGGTAGCACCAGTAGCAAAAGCACCATATAGGATGGCACCGGCTGGATTAATGGAATTGAAAGCTCAGTTAAAGGACATGTTAGAAAGGAATATAATTCAGCCAAGTACTTCACCGTGGGGAGGCCCTGTGTTGTTCGTAATGAAGAAAGATGGTAGCATGAGGATGTGTATAGATTATAGAGCCTTGAACAACCTCACAATCAAGAACAAGTATCCACTATCAAGGATTGATGACTTGTTTAATCAGTTACAGGAAAAAGAGTATTTTCTAAGATTGATCTTAGGTCCGGTTATCATCAGTTGTAGATTAAAGTGGCAGACATACCTAAGACGGCTTTTAGTATGAGGTATGCACATTATGAGTTCTTGGTTATGCCTTTTGGACTCACTAATGCTCCTTCAACATTCATGGATTTGATGCAACATGTTTTCAAGCCTTATTTGGATAAGTTTGTGATAGTATTCATAGATGATATCTTTATGAGAAAGAACATGAAGAACACTTAAGAATAGTGTTGAAGACCTTGAAAGAGAAACAATTGTTCGCTAAGTTTTCGAAATGTGAGTTTTTGTTGAAGCAAGTCAATTTTCTAGGACATGTGATATCTGGGGATGGTATGCAAGTAGACCCTGCAAAGATAGAAGCGGTTGAGAAGTGGCCAAGACCTGCTACAGTTTCAGAAGTAAGAAGTTTTCTGGGGTTAGCCGGATACTACAGAAAGTTCGTGCTGGACTTTTCCAAAATAGCCACACCACTCACCAAACTCACACAAAAGAATGTGAAGTTTGAATGGACTAGTGAGTGTAAGATAGCTTTTCAGGCTCTAAAGGATAGATTGACTACAGCACCAGTTTTGGCAGTTCTGAAGATCTTTGATAATTATGATGTGTACACCGATGCTTTGGGACAAGGTTTAGGTTGTGTGTTGATGCAAGGGGGCAAGGTAATAGCCTATGCATCTAGGCAGTTAAAGATAGACGAGAAAAACTACCCAACACATGACTTAGAGTTGGCAGCGGTAGTGTTTTCCTTAAAGACTTGGAGGCACTACTTGTACGGAGTCAGACAAGAATCTTCATGGACCACAAGAGTTTAAAATATTTCTTCACTCAAGAGAATTTGAATATGAGGCAACGAAGATGGTTAGAGTTCGTGAAGGATTATGACTTGGATATTCAGTACCATCCGGGTAAAGCAAATGTGGTTGCAGATGCGTTGAGTAGGAAGCTAGTGTTTGCAGTTTCAGGGGTTGAAGATGTGGCAGAGCAGTTAGATGGGCTGAAAATCTAGAGTTTTGCTCAGATTGGAAATCGACAGATTGCAGCACCATTGTTGGCTAGGTCAGAATTGATGGACGACATTCGGGGTAAACAAGATGAAGACCCAGCCTTGGTAGATTTGAAGCGAGTTGATAAAGAGAAGCCTACAATTGGTTATGTCCTAGATAAGAATGGGAACCTTTGGTACCAAGATCGATTATGTGTGCCTAATGTTGGAGACGTAAGACAGAGAGTCATGGATGAAGCACATAGGATAGCTTTTGCAGTCCACTCAGGAGCTACAAAGATGTATAGGGATTTGAAGGAACATTTTTGGTGGCCTTCAATGAAATTGGAAATAGCTAAGTTTGTGGCTGAATGTGATACGTGTTAGAAAGTCAAGGCTGAGCATAGGAAAGCAGGAGGTATGCTTAAACCTTTGGATATCCCCAAGTGGAAATAAGATAAGATTACAATGGATTTTATCACCGGTTTTCCAAGGACTAAGAGTTGGCATGATATGATTTGGGTCATTGTGGATACATTAACTAAGTCAGCCCATTTCATACCTACAAAAGTTGATATGTCATTGAAGAAGATGACTACACTTTGTTTGGACAATATTGTGAAACTACATGGAGTGCCTATTTCAATTGTATCAGATCGTGACAGCCGGTTTATTAGTCGGTTTTGGAAGAGTTTGCAGAAATCCTTGGGCACAACGTTATATTTGAGTACATCTTTCCACCCTCAAACGGATGGACAATTGGAAAGAACAATTTAAACACTCGAGGATATGTTAAGAGCATGTGTTTTGGAAGTAGGTGGAGCATGGGATGATTACCTACCTGTGGCTGAGTTCGCTTACAATAACAGTTATCATGCAAGTTTGGGGATGCCGCCGTTTGAAAGCTCATTATGGTAGAAGATGTCGAACGCCGCTGTTTTGGGATGAAGTTAAAGAGAAGCAGCTTACCGGGCCATAATTGGTTGAAAAAGCTAAGGAAAGAGTTTTGTTGGTTAAGAAGAACTTGAAGGCAGCACAAGACCGTCAGAAAAGATGGGCTGATGTCCGTAGAAGACCTTTAGAGTTTGATGTTGGTGATAGAGTTTACTTAAGAGCTTCACCAATGAAGGGAGTTAAGCGATTTGGACAAAAAAGAAATCTAAGTCCAAGGTATGTTGGACCTTTTGAGATCCTCAAGAGAGTTGGACCCTTAGCCTATAAGCTGAAGCTACCGGAGTCTATGTCGAGAGTTCACAGTGTGTTCCATGTCTCGATTTTGAAGAAGGGTTTAACGAAGTTGGATGTTGAAGCCACAGTTGATCCGGAGATCCTTCAAGATAACCTCACATATGATGAAAAGCTAGTTAAGATTTTGGATAGGAAGGAAAAGATGATCAAAAGGCTAATGATTCATTTGGTATTGGTACAGTGGAGCAACCACACAGTAAACAAAGCAACCTGGAAAGTGGAAGATGATATGATCACAGAGTTTCCAGACTTTTTGAACTTACCAGGTATGTTCAAGTTTCGAGGATGAAACTCCTTTTAAGGCAGGAGGAATGTAATATTCCGATTCTCGGGAAAAGGCAGACGTATGAATTTGCGAGAACGAAATATTATGTTTATTTCCTTTATGGATTTTAAGTTATAATTTAATATAATTATATATATACAATTTTCGTAAATATATATATATATATATATATATATATATATATATATATATATATATATATATATATATATATATATATATATATATATATATATATATATATATATATATATATATATTCTCCCATGGGACCGATTTGTAATTAAAGGAAATTAAAAGTAATTAATTACAATTAATTAGTGGGAGGTTTTATTTGGGAAATAACCTCTCCACTAATCAAAAATCTATCAGAAAGTTTAACGTAAAAACTTCTGAGTCGAGAGCAAAGGAAGAAGGCAAAGAGGCTTTCTCAAATTCGTGTCCCGTTGCTACTCCGTTTTCAGATTCATTTATAGCAGGAGCATCATGAGAAGGCAAGGTTCGTTTTGATACCAAGAATTCAAGATTTTATCAAGGTATGAAAATAACCCTAATCTTGGATTCATCATGTTTTGATCATGTTTGGCTGAAGAAGGTTGAGCAATTCGTAGTTCTGAGTAGTTAGAAACCTTGATCCTAATTAGTTTGTGAATTGGTTGTGGATCAAATAGGTTTTTGTTGGGGTTTTGAGAAGTGCCTGCAAAGTTTCTGATGTTTTTCTTGGAATTGTGCTTTGATCATGTAAGGAAATCTTCTCTATTGTGTTAGTTATGATTTGGTGAAGTTTTGGTTTTATTTTGAGGTGTTTTGATGTTGAAATCATGTTTAAACGTGATCATGCAATTGTTTGATCATATGAGATGTTAAAGTAAAAAATTTCTGCTGTTATGATGTTTAGAATGATGTTAAACTTGGTTGGTTTTGGGTAGAAATCGATAGAGTGCCGAAAATTTGTTATAGTACAGTCTGGACCATTTTGGCATGCCCAAACATGTTTGGCGCCCCCCAAACCTGTTCCAGAGAGTTCTGTGAGCTTTCTGGTGCATTTTGGCGCACGCCAAAGGCTTTGGCACCCCCGAGACCTCAACAGAGAGTTTATTGAAGTCTGTGAAGTAGTTTTGGCGCATGCCAAAGGTGTTGGCGCCCCCCAACACTGTCTAAATGTTATTTTAAGTGTTTTAAGCTACGAGATGAGTTCTATATGTTACCACTTGATCTAATAACACTAAATGAACATGGACAAGCCTTGATTAAGCTTCTGATGCGTTTAGTTCCAGGACCGAATGTACTCTTTCATAGAGTTGAAGTTCGGGACCGTCAGAAGAGTATGAATGGCTTGCGCTTTGATGAATTAGTATTCATCAATGTCTGTGTACATGTTTAG
The DNA here is from genome assembly GCA_036785695.1 of Gentiana straminea. Classification (NCBI taxonomy): domain Eukaryota; kingdom Viridiplantae; phylum Streptophyta; class Magnoliopsida; order Gentianales; family Gentianaceae; genus Gentiana; species Gentiana straminea. Next base: position 2,910,309 of record JAVUPR010000311.1, on the reverse strand, counting down.
GGTGTTGTGTCTAGAGGCTAAGAGAGGGAGTAGAGTTGTTAAGTGAGCTTTTACCTTGAAAACACTTGGGTGGCTAGTTAATGATTAATAATTTACATAAGTGTGTAGTAAAAGACTAAACATCGTAACATTCTTGGTACGACGCTTGTCTATATTGCGATGTGTGGGTGGTCAGATAAAGTGAATAACACTACTGGCCTATGAACGGCTAAATGGTAGAGTGACTTCGCCGAACGTGTATACTGTCGGGTCTTAACCCGTGGCGTTTGGTGTGATCCACTAATAGGTTGCAAACGATACCTCATGGCGGGTAGCACCATGCGTAGTGCCCTAGAATGCCAGTGTAACAAACTTGAGTTAAGCTAGAAACGTTTAGTCATAACATGTTGATGAACATGAAGTGAACCCTAGAATTTATTTGGTCAAATAAAGATAATTTAACAACTACATAAATCATTCTTTGTGAAATCTAATTAATGCAATTGCTTCTGTTTCTTGCTAAGTACCTTTGTACTTACCTCAAATGCATGTTTGTTGTGTTTGGGGTTGAGAAGACGAACAAGTTGAACAGGAGTTCGACGTGGATTTTGAAGATGATTTTTGATGCTTTTATCATGTTTTTTGTTATTTCTAGACTATGTTATTTCCTTCAAAAATTATGAGCAATTCCATTTCAAGACTTGTTGTATTCGTTGAATTTCTTGTAAGATACTAGTTGTTTATCTTTTAAGACATTGTACTGTTGTAAACTTTATGTATCGTGGTTGAAAGATATCTTTTCTATCTTTTGTATGGTTGTGTTTCTATTCTTATCATGTACAAAAAAAATACACCCTAGTCATTTAGCTTCCATAAATGCGATACTCGATACGACGTAGTAGAGGCTTACGTATAATATAGAATTTATTTTATATTATACGTGGCGAACGTTCTATTTCCCGGTAAGGACTAGGTATCCGGGAACGGGGCGTTATATTCTCAATTTCATGTTTTTGATGTTTCAGAGAAGGCCTGGCACGCTGAACCGCCAACACCACTCAGGAAAGCACACCGGACAACCCAGCTTTGACTTCTCGGCTTTGTCTTGTGAATAGAGTGCTGAAATCGATGCAATTCGGGTTGTAGAAGCTATTTTATGCTTTGAATCTCTTCTTGATGGTAAGATCTAATCTTTTCAAAGTAGTTATTGGCTTTGATATTTCTAGGGTTATATTTTTGGAAGATTTATGTTTTATTCGTTGTTGGTCTGTAGATTCATGTAGATTTTCCAGTTATTGGATGTTCGTTTTATATTAGGCTCTTGTACATTACAAGAAAATATGCTTTTCGCGGCATGGTATCGGCGGTGTGCTTTTGAAACGTGTTGCAAATGTTTCTATTTACGGCTTTCTAGATTTCTCACGTGCATTTCCAAAAACGCTGGTGAGAATTATTTTATTGGCTTGCATAGACGTGCTGTCAATAGAATGCATATCGGAAGCTTCACTAGCATGCCGCCAATACCTCCCCGCTTTATTTTTAATTTCCCGTGATACCAAAAATTTCCCGGCCTCACTCGATTCCAAAAATAAAAACCCTTGTTGAGCTCGTCAACTCCACTTTTGACAATTCGAACAGTCAAATCGTTATTCTTTTTCAATTTTTCATCAAATTATGAAGCTGGAGATCCTACTATCCCTCTGTATTCTCACCATAATCTTGTGTACTACCGAGAAATAATAGATGGAGGAGCTACTACGATGCTGTCTGGATATGTTCTTTTTTAATTTTTGCTCAATTATTGGAGTAATCAATGGATATCCTGGCAATTCCGAACCGATTTACCTATAAGTCCGATCTGAGTTAAATTAGGTAAAAGGAATTTGTAGAGTTCCCAGTTATCTATTGCTGCAATTTTCATGGGCCAGTTATTTAGCCCCTGATTTGCATTTAGAAATGTTGTGTGAGGTGAGGGGTGTCTTGGGCATTTGCTCATGATGGTGAATTAAATTTTCATGGATTGAGTGTGTAGCTTAAAAGCCTTGCTCTTTCTCTTCAAGCTACGTCTACCAATTCTTTTGTCCTCTTTGTACGGTAATTTTTTTGACATTAATAGGCTTTGATATTCATAGGAAATTGGTAATTAGCTCTGCCAAAATTTACTATACAAGGTGCAATTGGATTGGCCATTCGGGTGCTGTAACGCCCTGCTCCCGGATACCGAGTCCTTATCCCGAAATGAAATGCTCGGCATGTATAATATTAAATAAATCTAATATTACACGTAGGCCTCTACTACGTCGTATCGAGTTTAACAAAACGGAAGCTAAAAAGACTCGGCAAACACCATAAATGCTACTAAGAAAAGAACTCAACCTACTGGAAATGGAAATCTAACATTTATTACATTGAAGAAACCAAACGATAACCAAAACATACGAAGCCTCCTAAAGAATTGTTGGAAATAAAATTTATGTTTTGATTATGATTCATCACTTATTCAGTTATCATTTTTAGACCTCGTTGATGAAGTGTGAAAACAAGCTGTTATAGTGCAAAAAAAAAAGATGTCTAGAAATCAATGTATAGGATTTAATAGAGTATGATATTTGTATAAGTTAATCAGACAAGCACTGTAATAGTTCTAGGATCAGAACTGAGAAATAGGGTAAACAACTTAAGGAAACTGAGATCCCCAGGAAAACTGACATAAGAGCACACAAACAGAAACTGAAGAAGGTAAGTTCTCTGAGGGACACTGACTCAGTTGACTTATAAAGAAGATAGAAGAACGGAGGGATTAGACTCAGTTATTGAAGACTAAAGAACTGAGGGTTCAAACTCAGTTTATGAAGACTAAGCCGAGACTGTAAAGTTAGACTTCAGGAAAGTTTGTGATGACCTGAACTGACTTTATGGATCTTGTATAAAGGCCTAAGAATCATAAGTACAATGAAATCTTAGATGATTGTTTGTAAATGGTGTACTCTGATTTAGTCAATTATAATGAGATGAAGGATAGAGTACTTAGATTTTGAAGAAGTGTAAAAGCTCAGTTAATGCTCTTAAAAATTGGAAACTGACTACGCAATGTTTGAATCAGTTTTTAACTGAAGATAGGATAAACTGAAGATAAATCTGACCATTATAAGATAATCAATGTTATTGGACACGCAGAAATGTCAGGAAGGACACTGACACACAAAAAGAAAAAGCAGGACCACTAACGGCTATAAGGATTCAAATTCAAATGATCTAACCTCTAGAGGAACCCCTATAAATAGATCACTTCTACTACAAGAAGAGAAGTGGAATTCTAAGATTTAATCGAATCAAGAAAGTTCATACTAAGGGGGAAAAGCAAATAAAAAGAATTCATGCTAAGCACTTAATCGCAAGATCAAGAAATACCTTCAAGTGATCATAAGCATTCAAAGAAAATCAAGATCAATCATTTGAAGAAAACAGAGCTGAGCATAACTCATATATCTAGAAAGAAGAAAGCTCAAATCACAAATTGAATCATAGTTATTGACTCAAGTATCAACTTTGAGTTTATCAAAGGTTTTAGGCTGTGAAACACCAAGAAGGTGTGCAGGACTGTTGAGCTGCAGTCAGGAAGACTGTGTTTGTGATGTGCTGGTGAAGAGGCAACTCAACCCTCTAAGGACCAGTGTAGCAAGCTTAGTTCAAACAGCAATCCTACCTGTTGAAGACTGAAGCTGGGAGATTGTGAAGTTAAAGATTACTGAAGGACAATCAAGTGCCTAGAATTTACTTTGTGTCTTGTAACTGTAAACCCCAAGAACATAGTGGATTTGACTTCCGCATCACAGGGGATGAGGGGTGTGACAGGATTACACCACCTGGAACCTCTATAATTCTTGTTTACTTACATTACACATTTATTTACTGCATTATAGTTATATTCATCTAGTTCACATACTCAGCAAACACTAGAAACTTAGTGAACATATTAACTGATAACTCATATTTTAGAAGGCTTAATTTAATCCGCTGCCGGTTAACTCAGCTAAGGATAAGTCATTTTTGAATTATAATCAGCTAAGTTAGCTTAACTCCACACAAGTTTAAGTTGAACTAAATCTGGTTTAAGATTCAGTTTTTTGGAGACATTTTGGTGACAAGTTTATTCACCCCCCTCTAAACTTGTGTTAGCCTTTCCAAGAGACCACTAATTGGTATCGGAGCAGTGCTTCTGTTCCGAAGAGATCCATAGCTGAATCTCAATATCAGTTTGTTTGCTCGAAGTAACTGGGCATCAGTTATTTCCGATACCAACAATTGTATCGGAGCATATCTTCTATTTTGAAGAGAACTCCGATTGAGCTTTATTCAGTTTGAAATAACTTGGTATCAGTTGTTTCTTTGACCAACCTTAGCTGATTCTCTAAATCAAATTGTTTGCTTAAATCTTTAAATTTTTTCAAAACTGCATCATGGATACACAACATCACTTTAGAAATTTGATAAACTCTTCATTTTTAATGAATACAAAAATAAATTGCAGGCTCTAGTGGCTAATACTCAGGAAAAACTGATTGAAACATTAATTGAAGATCGATACATCGCCAAGTCTGAAGAAAATGATGAGACTCTACCCATAAGCTTTGAAGGAAATGACTATGGTGAGAATGATGAAGAAATTATACTATTTGGAACTAATTTGATGAACAACTCTGCCAAATCAAGCAAAGGCAAGCTTATATCGGAATATGAAGTAGATGAAACTGAGAACTTATCAGTCAATCATCATGAGGAAAGTACTTCCACTTTTAACACTCACACTTCCAAGAAAAATCATAGAAATGAAGATTTCAATGAGACCTTGGACATACTCATAATGGAATTAGAGGTAATTCAAAAGAATTATGTGAATGTCAAAAAGGAAAAAGATAAGTTCTAAGATTAACTGCTGAGATCAATCTTATCAAGGCTAATAATGGAACTAAGGAGACCTGCTCAACTGATGAACTAATAGAGGTAATAAACATCACAGAATCATCAGCTGATCCATTTCCTAACGTCCAGTTCAAACCTAGAAAACCATTTGGAGACAGAACTGGTTTAGGTTTGACAGTCAGCAAAATTCTAAGACCAGACCTAGTATAGTTGCTCCTAAGTTTGTAGCTGCACAAAAGTCAAAAACTCATAAAACTGACAATATTATTAGAACTGATAATTAATCAGCAGAGTCTCGAACTAAAACTGACAAAACTGTAAAATCAGTCAGTGGCAAAAAGCAAACTGAAAGATTTTACAGAAAGTATCAGAGGACTGAAAAAGGCAAAACTGATCAGAAATCAGTCAAAAGAACATTCAATTCATATTCACAAAAGAATGAAAATTATTCATGGAATAATAGAATCAGGGGGAAAGGAAGACTTTTCCCTACTGATGAAGACTCGAATGTACCGGTAGTTTCAAGATCTCATCAGTTTCACAAGTTTGTTAGACCAAAACATAATAAACCTGTGAAAGCTGACTTTATTCAGTCAAAATATCAAGAGAGGTAGGTAAAGACTAAGACTAAGATCAACAATCCTTTAACAAAAAATAATCAAAAAGGACCCAAGCAGGTATGGGTACCAAAGATCTCTCATTCTGTTTTGCAGGAAAAGATCAACAGCTGAAAACTGAGAAGTTGCAATTCTTAAATCTGAGTTGTACTCACAACTGAGTTTTGGAATTTACTACAAGTTCTGGATAAGGACAAAAATGGACATTTACAGCTGGGGATAAACTGCACCTACCATATTTACTGATACAAGCTAGATGACAGAACATATGTGACCTATCTTAATCTCAACCGTCCAACTTTTCCTCTCATCAACTTTTTCGCAATCTCAATGATCTTTCATAAGATGTTTTGAATCCCACTCAGATCTTTCAACCAATTTATCTACCACTTATAAATACCATCGTATTTTTCCCATTAATTCCTTACACTCTGTTTTTATACTAATCATTCTTTGAAGTTCTTTCTCTCAAAAATCTCAATCCAACTCAATCTTCAGAAACAATGGACTTCACCCGAATTGAACCTGGAATGATCATTTCACTTGATCAATTCATTGCTAAATACACTTATCATACCCTAGCCAAGGAAATCACAACAAAAATTCAGGAAATCAAGGGTTTGGAACAAGTGTTCAACATTAATCTGCAAAGCGTTTGTCTAGATAGCATTGGAGATTTCTATGAATTTGGAAAGACGTCCATTGAAGGAGGAGATGTTCACACCCTCACAACCACTGTTAATGTAAAGGAAATTCAACTCACTGAGGATCTAATTGCAGATATCTTTGGCTTTGACAAATTTGGAGGTTCAACAGCTGTCAAATTAAGCGAAGAGCGGTAAGAGAAATTATGGAAAGCTATTGCACTAAATTCAGATTCCCCAGTGTTACAGACTGGAAGCACAAGTCTACTCAAACCTGAATTCAATTTCTTACCAAGATGTTGGCAAATTGCGTGATTGGAAACGCAGGAAAATTTAGCAATTTGTCCGGCACCAAACTGGATCTATTGTATGTTATTGTATGTTATTTGGTTCAAAAATATTTCAACTGGAAAAGGTACATTCTGGGTCAACTAATGGCACATTCTTTTGATGTACCTAAGAAGAAGACTGATGTGAAGAAAGACAGATTTTATCATAAGACTCTTGCTATTTTAGTTCAAAGAATTCTTGAACACTTTAAAATTGCAAAGTAGAAGGAAACTACAATTGTACACGGGAAAATTGCAATCAAAGAGGAAAAACCTAGAAAGAGGAAAGTAGAGGGTTCTGAAATTCAACCTAAGAAGAAGAGCATAAGATCAAAGAAGCCTCGAACTGGCACTGAGGCTCTTGAACAAGTTGATGAACTGATAGAGAGGAAGAGGAAGTTGGAAGCTTCAATTCAAACAAAGATTGATGTAACTGCAAAGAAGGTTATTGAGCCTTCTCCATCAAAATCCACTACTTCAGTTGCTGAAAGCTCAGCAAGGAAACTGAGAATAGAAGAAACCCCCACCGAACCAATCCAAACTGAGAAAGTCCTTAATGAGAAAGAAACCTCAGTTAGAGAAGAAGTTGTTCCTTCACAGCCAAAAACTCAAACTCAGTAGGAAGCTGACACTCTGGGGAAACAGACCCTGAGAGATGAGTTTGATGATGAAGAAACTTACAGTGAGGAACGGCTGATTGACTTAGAGACAATGACCATGCTCAAGCTACTCTCCAAGTCTAAATCCACACCGAAAAAATCAGCATCTAGAATAAAGTATGATGAGACATTCAAAAACATTGAAACATCTCAACCTGAGGAAAAAGATCTTACTAAAAATGAATCAAGACCGGTACAAGTCATCACCTTGGATGTGCTTTTCAGTGAAACATAAATTGTTCCAGAAAACAAGAAAATAGAAGAATCAGCAGCTAAAAAAGATGTGGAACCAGCAGAAGATCAGGCTGATGAACCAACACCTGAAGAAGAACCAATTGTTGAACTGGAACTTGAGTCAGCAAAAGAACAAGTTACTGAGCATGTAGAAGAACTTGTTGTTGCTAAAGAGAATTCGGAAACTGAGCCTACCATCTCAGATCCATTGATTGAAACTGAAACCAGCTTAGTCCCAGTTGTTGCTGAAAGGGAAACCTGTTAGGTTTGATGCACGAAAGACAATTTTGTAATTGTTTTATTTAATAAATGAAATTATATTATTATTCATATTTATTATTCTCATATTCACCGATGTGAAAATAGTATTTACACTACAGAAAACCCAAAAGTATATTGTTTATGTAATCACTTAACTCAGTGTATGGGATATACACGGGAGGATTGAGTTAGTGAAGATGTACTTAAAATACAATTAGCCCGTAGTGAAGTTAATCTAGAGTATCGGGTCTTTCCTTTAACATGCTATTAATGCGCCCAGAACACAATAGGTGTGATTGTCTTATCCGGACTTTCGGTTAAGAGAACCTAGTGGGGCATTTATATATGATAGATATATCATATAGGGCTGGACCGATTTGATTAGAGTTCGCGATATAATTCAGTAATCGAGAAGTCTTATCGAATCAATCGATGATCATATTTATGGATATATCTTAATCCTGAGGTGATCACAGTCAACTTTTGAATCAGTATGAGGTTTGACTTGACGGTTAAGGATTACACCGAGTCCGTGATTTGAATTACCCCATCTTGGCATTGTACTGGATTGAGTGAGTAGTCTGTGTTATCACAGATACGGAATCCATTCCTTCCATTTCTGGAAGTAGAGAGATAGTTCCCTTATTTGTTAATCCTAGAAACTGATCGATCCATGGAGTTCATATTACACTGATTAGCTACCAGTGAGTTGTATGAATTAATTGATCACTAGGGGGTTAATGGTAAATAAGGATAAGAGGTTCTAAAAAGGGTTAACGGTAACTTCCCGATTTAGAATGAACAGTCTATGGAGGATTAATCCATATGTAATGATTACATCAATGGACGCTTATTATCATTCTCGTGAGGAGATAAAAATAATCTCATAATCGGAGGAGTGCAGTCACGGGATTATGGTGGCATATTCCTATGATTGATTTATCGAATATGATTATTCTGTTCGTAAGATAATTATTTATTTGATTTATCGGAGCCGCTGATTATTAGTCCATGGTCCCCGACGTGCCTCCAATATAGCATAGCAATTCTCGGACATCGAATCCTAATAATATTAATTTAGTTCTTGTTAGAATTTAATTAAAACGATATGGGAATTAATTTTTTAGTGGACTATTAAATTAGTTGGGCTAAATAATTAAATATGTGAAAAAGACATTTTTCATAATCTTGACAAAATTAGAGTTATGGCCGAAAATAATATTGACTAGGTCAATAAGTAAATTTTCGGCCAAGGATGTGTTTTAGTCAACAAGAAATTAGTTTTCTTGTGGATTAATAAGAAATGTGCACAAAATATTTATTGGATAAATATTTTTGGTAAGAAATAAAGATAAAGATTATTCTAGATTTGTTCTAGAATATTTCTAGGATTATCTTTTATTTAATAGGATTATTATAATTTATTTTGTATTAATTATTAAATCCTTGGAGGACAAGGATTACTCTCCTATATAAAAAGAGTTCTCCCAAGTCTAACACACACACAATTTTTCGACTTCATCTCTTAGAGAGAGAAGACAAAATTTTCGGCCAAGGGGAGAGAGGGGGAAAATCTTGGAGGTTTTCCGGGTAGCATATCGGGAGGATTCGAGTCGAGGATTTCCTTCCACCGGGAGTTGCTCGGATCACACATACGGAAGATCGTGGTGCTCTTCACACAATCTTTTATTCTTCATATTGATGTTCTTCTACTTGGATTTTGAGATCCAAGATGTATGTTCTACAACCCCCCTTGTAGAGTAGATCTAGTTATTTTATTACGTATAAATTATAGATCTAGATCCTTAAATCGCTTCCGTTGCGGATGATATTACGAAGAGTGGTATCAGAGCCTGGTGATCTATATTTATACGTATAAAATATTAGATCTAAGGAGTGGAAAACATGTAGTTTTTGTGTCTCAAATTTTTTTGGGGCCGATGCACATATATATATTTTTATGTTGTGAATGTCTTGGTTGAAGAGATGCATTGGGGTTGGTATTGTTTACCTGTAGATCTATTTTGTAGCTCTTTTGATTAGTATCAATTGAGCATAGGACTTGTAATTTAATTTTATGCAACTCGAAAATTGTAAAGATGGCTTCTTTGTAATTTTAATTTTGATCCGGGTTCGAGACGACAAAGATGATGTGTTGAAGATCATAGTGTTGAAGATCACAAGAAGGTAAAAACGGGAGGAGACCGATTGTTTTATTATATTTTTTTTTGTCCGGCAAAATTTGGTCACGGAAATTTTTTCCATGCGGCAATTTTTGTTCACGGCAATCTATTTTTTTTGACCTAATTTTGCATGGCCGAAAGGCATGCAGTAACTTAAAATAAAAAAAATAAAAAAAAACTTTTTAATGATTTGACCTGATGCTGCCGCATTAATAAAAAAAAATTTTAATTTTTTTTTGATAATTCTGCCGTGAGGAAGAAAAAAAAAAGGAAAGTCTTTTTTATAAACCAATTGATAATATAGATAAATATTTTTTTTTAATATATTGGTATATTACGGCCTCCTCTTCTCGTCGTTCGTGGTTCGTGTCAACATCGAAGGTTTGAAAATCCGGAAGTGTCAAGATCAAGATCGAAGATCGAGATTTGAAGACTTAGATTAAATTTTTACTTTTCCTTAGAAAATAGGTTATTCGGGGGTACCAACGATCCACCTCGGTGTTTAAATTTTCCGCAATTTAATTTTTATGTTTTTGATCGTAAAATAGACATAAAATCGGAATTGCCATGACATGCATCATATCATAAATCCACTCCATGCAAATAGGCATGTATACAAACTCGCGTAATTAGTTGAAATTTAATTAATACGTGGTAATTAATTAATTTAGTAACTAATTAAAGATCCGAGGACGGGTTATGAAATCGTTAAGCTTTTCGGTGTGTGTTCTCGGTGAACCACCGTAAAATTCGAAACAAGATCACGTTTTCGATTCGTAGTGTCTACGAGATTGAATGATGGTAAAAGAACAATAAATCTTGGATAAAAACGGTTCGCCTATAGGTTGGGTGGTCAACTGAGCTTGGCTCGACCGACTTAACCCTCATAGTGTGATGTATGCACGGGAGTCCGGCAAGACTAAGCTACACCGGCGAGCGGAGGGGTGATTCCATCTTATCTCAATGGGGCTCTCTTGACCCGACTTCGTCCGACTATCACATATGTTCCAAGGAATAGGACGGGTAGGCTTGCCTACGTTACCAACACCATTCGGAATCCTTGATTTAATGTGCTTTTATGTTAACATCAAAAAGACGTGGTTAGTTAACCCACCACCACTTCCAAAATATTGAGTAGGAGCGGGGGAGGTGACAGCCAACCCCATGGCCTCTACTATAGATACAAGTAAGAGAGAGAAGGGTGACGCCTCGCGGTCTCTTAGTAATATCATCCGCAACGGAAGCGATTTAAGGATCTAGATCTATAATTTACACGTAATAAAATAACTATATCTACTCTACAAGGGGGTTGTAGAACATACCTCTTGGATCTCAAAATCCAAGTAGAAGAACCGCAATATGAAGAGCACCACGATCTTCCGTACGTGTGATCTGAGCAACTCCCGGTGGAAGGAAATCCTCGACTCGAATCCTCCTGATATGCTACGCGGAAAACCTCCAAGATTTTCCCCCTCTCTCCCCTTGGCCGAAATTTTGTATAGGAGAGTAATCCTTGTCCTCCAAGGATTTAATAATTAATACAAAATCAAATATAATAATCCTATTAAATAAAAGATAATCCTAGAAATATTCTAGAACAAATCTAGAATAATCTTTATCTTTATTTCTTACCATAAATATTTATCCAATAAATATTTTGTGCACATGTCTTATTAATCCACAAGAAAACTAATTTCTTTTTGACTAAAACACATCCTTGGCCGAAAATTTACTTATTGACCTAGTCAATATTATTTTCGGCCATAACACTAATTTTGCCAAGATTATGAAAAATATCTTTTTCACATATTTAATTATTTTGCCCAACTAATTTAATAGTCCACTAAAAAATTAATTCACATATCGTTTTAATTAAATTCTAACAAGAACTAAATTAATATTATTAGGATTCGACGTCCGAGAATATCTATGCTATATTGGAGGCACGTCGGGGACCATGGACAAATAATTAGCGGCTCCGATAAATCAAATAAATAATTAGCTTACGAACAGAATAATCATATTCGATAAATCAATCATATGAATATGCCACCATAATCCCGTGACTGCACTCCTCCGAATATGAGAATATATTTATCTCCTCACGAGAATGATAATAAGCGTCCATTGATATAATCATTACATATGGATTAATCCTCCATAGACTGTTCATTCTAAATCGGGAAGTTACCGTTAATCCTTTTTAGAACCTCTTATCCTAATTTACCATTAACCTCCTATTGATCAATTAATTCATACAACTCACTGGTAGCTAATCAGTGTAATATGAACTCCATGGATCGATCGCCTAGGATTAACAAATAAGGGAACCGTCTATCTACTTCCGTAAATGGAAGGAATGGATTCCGTATCCGTGATAACACGGACTACTCACTCAATCCGAGACAATGCCAAGATGGGGTAATTCAGATCACAGACTCAGTGTCATCCTTAACCGTCAAGTCAAACCTCATACTGATTCAAGCTGTTGACTGTGATCACCTCAGGATTAAGATATATCCATAAATATGATCATCGATTGATTCGATAAGACTTCTCGATTACGGAATTATATCGTGAACTATAATCAAATCGGTCCAGCCCTATATGATATATCTATCATATATAAATGCCCCACTAGGTTCTCTTAACCGAAAGTCCGGATAAGACAATCACACCTATTGTGTTCTGGGCGCATTAATAGCACGTTAAAAGAGAGACCCGATACTCTCGATTAACTTCCCTACGGGATAATTGTATTTTAAGTACATCTTCACTAACTCAATCCTCCCGTGTATATCCCATACAATGAATTAAGTGATTACATAAACGATATACTTTTGGGTTTTCTGTAGTTTAAATACTATTATCACATCAGTGAATATGAGAAAAATAAATATGAATAATAATATCATTTCATTTATTAAATAAAACAATTACAAAATTGTCTTTCGGGCATCACACCTAACAATCTCCCACTTGCACGAAAGCAAGTGATTAATTGTTTTAGAGCACACCCTATTATTTAAACTACAACAAACTACAAAACCAACATAACTGATATGGAGAAAACCTTAGAAACTGAAAGAATTGAGGCTCCTGTGGAATCTAATATGGAAATTCCAAGAGAAAGTGAAGTAATCACAACCCCACCTGAATCATCCGTTAATGTCGGAGAATTGATAGTAGCTGATTGCAAGAGACTGCAAGCTTATCAAAATTGGAAACTCAGCTCCATATCTAATCAAAGAAGTCAGTTAGTAGAAATAGAAATCACAAATGGGTGTTTGATCTTTACAACATCACTCATTTGTCCGAACTAATCAACACAGATGAATTTTTGAGCAATGGATATGCGTTGATCAGCGACAGTCATTGGAAGAAAACTGCGGCAGGAGGAAGTTCTAAGATAGATGACAATGACGATGAAGATGATGATTCACAGTGAGATCCCAAAGTTGCAAAGAGAAGATCTCGCTTCTACTCAAGAAAAGAAAACTGGAAAAGATAAGAACACTGATGACATTGAAGATACTTCTGAAGAAAGTAGTGGAGATTCAGACTCTAAAGCTCAGTCTGAATCTGAAAGTGAAGAAAAGGAAGGTTATCAGTCCTCAACTGGCATCAGTCCCTAACTGACCAAACTGTGCATGAGATAGCAATGGCTGAAGCTGAGAAGGCTGGTGAAAAATCTGATGATGATTTCAATGTTGAGATATCAGCAGTTAGAGAAATTGACCAGTCAAGTTTGGAAGAAGTAAGGAGACAATCTGAGGAGAGAATAAAGTCTGTGGAATACAAAGAAAAACTCAAGGAGATTGTTCCTACTCCCCTTAAAGAAACAAAAGCGACTGAAGCTTGAGCAGATTAAACTGAAGTGCAAAAAGCTGAAACTGAAAAGGTCATTCCTACACAGGTTGATATTATCAAGTTTTATCACAATGAGCTGATCCGCAATCAGAAAGATGATATTAGTTTATTTGGAAAAGTGTTAAAGTCCCTAGAAGAAAGCAAGACTAAGAGGACTAACAAGGGGAAAAGATTGGATAATGTCAGAAGCGACTATCAGAACACTTTGATTGAAATTCGCAAAACAAACATTGAGAATGATTCAAGGAAAGCTAAAACTAAAGAGAGATTGGAAGGCATTCTCAATAACTTGGTTGACTGAATTGCTTTAATGGAGAATGGAATGAAGGATTCAGTCATTGCCCAGACCATATTTACATCAAACCAGCAACATCTCAACTCCTACATTAAGAGTTTGATCGATAAGAATGATGTCAATAAGAGGGAAAGTTTGGATATGTTAAAAGTCAGTGCGCAAGGAATGCCAAAAGTTCTGGAAAGCATTAATGCTAAACTGGTCGAAATGAAGAAAGCCAGAGGAGATATGACAGATGAGGAAATGGAGCCAATTACAAAATTTGCTGAACCAACTGAGAAAAGTCTTGGTCTAGATTCTCGTCTTTACAATATTTTCAAAGACTTACCCTTGAAAGAAGGAGAATCAAGAGAACAATCCTTATCAACTTTTCTGAATATGCAAAAGGTCATTATGCATTTCTGGCACAAACTGGGCAAATGGGAGAGGAATGACACACTAGAGAAAGCCTCAGAAAAAGTTGAGAAAGAGGAACCTGAGTTTGTGATGAAACTACTGAAAACTACACAAGCGAAAAACTGAGACAAATTGTGTTTGTGTTTGCTGTACTTTTCAAGAGCAAATTTTTCAGTAAACACAATATGTCCAACTTGTGGAACATTTATTCAAATATTCAAGGAATTGAAAGTACGGCAACAAATGAAGCCATGAAGAAGTATGCTGAAGATTAAGATGATAAACTCAGTGAAACTGGGAAGTGAAAGGAAAAGAAGCCGACACTTAGTTTCTTTTCATGTATTGTATTTAATACCCTGTATTGTAACTCAGTCTCTTTAATAAAATATTAGTTTCTCAGTTCGTTTTGTTTTTGTTTATTTTGTCTTTATCATTTGCATTGCTTTTAAGGAGGGTATTGACATCATAAAAAAAGGGGAAATTGTTGGAAATAAAATTTATGTTTTGATGATGATTCATCACTTATTCTGTTATCGTTCTTAGACCCCATTGATGAAGTGTCATAACTAGCTGTTATAGTGCAAAGCAAAAAGATGTCTAGAAATCAATGTATTGGATTTAATAGAGTCAGATATTTGTATAAGTTAATCAGACAAGCACTGTAATATTTCAAGGATCAGAACTGATAAATTGGGTAATCAACTTAAGGAAACTGAGATCCTCAGGAGATACTGGAAAACTGACATAAGAGCACAGCAACATAAGCTGAAGAAGGTAAGTTCGCTGAGGGACACAGACTCAGTGGACTTATCTAGAAGATAGAAGAACTGAGGGATCATGCTCGGTTATTGAAGACTGAAGAACTGAGGGTTCAAACTCTATTTATGAAGACTAAGCCGAGACTATAAAGTTAGACTTCAGGCAAGTTTGTGATGACCTAAACTGACTTTATGGATCTTGTATAAAGGCCTAAGAATCATAAGTACAATGATATCTTAGATGATTCTTTGTAAATGGTGTACTATGATTTAGTCAATTATAATCAGATGAAGGATAGAGTACTGAGATTTTGAAGAAGAGTAAAAGCTCAGTTAATGCTCTTAAAAATTGGAAACTGATAACGTTATGTTTGAATCAGTTTTTAACTAAAGATAGGAGAAACTGAAGATAAATTTGACCATTATATGATAATCAATCTTATTGGACACGCAGAAATGTCAGGAAGGACACTGACACACAAAAAGAAAAAGCAGGACCACTAACGGCTATTCAAATTCAAATGATCTAACCGTTAGAGGAACCCCTATAAATAGATCACTTCTATTACAAGAAGAGAAGTGGAATTCTAAGATTTAATCGAATCAAGAAAGTTCATACTAAGGGGGAAAGCAAATTAAAAGAATTCATGCTAAGCACTTAATTGCAAGATCAAGAAATACCTTCAAGTGATCATAAGCATTCAAAGAAAATCAAGATAAATCATTTGAAGAAAACAGAGTTGTGCATAACTCATATATCTAGAAGAAGAAAGCTCAAATCACAAATTGAACCATAGTTTTTGATTCAAGTCTCAACTTTGAGTTTATCCAAGGTTTTAGACTATGAAACACCAAGAAGGTGTGAAGGACTGTTGAGCTGCAGTCAGGAAGACTGTGTTTGTGATGAGCTGGTGAAGAGGGAACTCAACCCTCTAAGGACCAGTGTAGCAAGCCTCTAAGGATCTAGGAATGACAGTATTTGATTGATAAACTCCTCAACACAACCACAACCTATGTGGAAGCACCTTGGAATCGCAAGCTCCTCGACACAGTCTCAACTTATTAGAAAGCACCTCAGAATTCACCTTGACACATAGAAAACTTGTTTCTAAGCACCTTGGTATTAGGATACTGCTGGAAATAATAATTTAGTTTTGATGATAATTCATTTTATTCAAAAACATGTTTGTTTACACCCTATTGATGAAGTGCAAAAGCTAGCAGTTATAGTGAAAAGCGAAAATATGTCTAGAACTTAATGTATAGGTTTTACTAGAGTCTAATATTTGTATAGGTTACATCAAACAAGCACTGTAATAGATAGAAGTGTCATAAAACTGAAAACTGGAAATCATCTAAGAAACTAGAAAGACAAGTCATCTAAACTGAAACTGACTCAGACTACACCAAGACAGAACTGAAGAAGGTAAGTTCGCTGAGGGAACAGACTCAGTTGGCTTATCTAGAAGATAAAAGAACTGAGGGACACAAACTCAGTTATAGAAGATTGAAGAACTGAGACTCAGACACAGTTATGAAAGTCGAGATTGTAAAGTTAGGCTTCAGGAAAGTTTGTGGTGACCTAAACTGACTTTTTAGATTTTGTATGAAGACCTAAGAGTCATAAGGACAATGAAATCTTAGAAGATATATGCTTATGGTGTACTCTGATTAAGTCATTAATAATCAGATGAAAACCGAGTACGGATATTTGAAGCAGAGTAAAATCTCAGTTAATGCTCCAAGTCAGTCAAGAAACTGACAACTGACAAACTCAGTATAAAAATGATAAGGAAACTCAGTTTATAAGTCAGTCATCCAATAAAGTGATAGTACAACCGAATGTTGTAAAGGAATCAATTCTATTGGATGAAATACTGACAAGTCAGAACTGTCACAAAATATAGCCGTTATAAGATAGACGTTGATAAAATTCGAATTCAAGGAAGATGAACGTTGGAACTTACACTATAAATAGAGGACTTTGCACCAAGGATCAAATACGAAGAATTAACAAGATTACAAGCATTTTTTTGCACTAGTCTCATTCATTCGAATTGCTATCATCTCTGCGATAACAATATCAATCAAGAATTTCTTCAAGTGTTCAAGCTACACAGAATTTATCTAGATTCAGACACTTTGAAGAACCACAAAAAAGAATCAATTTATTGATTCTCAGCCCAACTTTGATTCTTAATCAAAGGTCAAGACAGTGAAGCAATCCGGTGAAGGATTTGCCAAGGACAGTTGTATCAGCAGTCGGGTAGACTGTGTTTGTGGTGGTAGCTGGTGAAGAGACATGCGTAACCCTTCATGGACCAGTTGGTCAAGCATGTGAAGAGCATCAATCCAACATGTTCTTTGATTGTTTGAAGCTAGGATTTGCCAAGGACTATTGTTTAGGACTTTTTGTAACAGCTGACTTCAAGAAGTTCTAGTGGAATTTTCCTCCTACATCACAGGGCAAGAGAGGACTGACAGGATTACACCACCTGGAACCTCTAACTCTTGTTTCATTTACTTTACGCATTTACATTCTGTTATTTATCATTACAGTATTTAATATTGTTTACACAGCATACTGAGAACTGATTGTTACACAAACTCACAGCTCACAAACTGACATTCACCAGAATTAAGTTTTGCATACTCAGCTTTCACATAGAATAAAAAGATCAAGAAAAAGGCAAACATTATATCCGCTGCCGGTTGAATCAGTTTTGCATATGTCAGTTTGACTTAGACTCAGCTTTGTCAGTTTAACTCCACACAAGTTTTAACTGAACCTTAAAAGTCTAAAATCTAGTTTTTAGGGACAAGTTTATCCCCCCCTCCCCTCTAAACTTGTGTTAGCCTTTCCAAGGGACCAAAAATTGGTATCTGAGCAGTGTTTCTTTAACAAGTCAATGTTTAAAACTCATTTGCTCTATATCTCCTCTAGTTGTTCTTATTAGAAAGCTCAGTTTCCAGGTTTTATATAATCAGTTTTCACTCACTCACAACGGATAGCAATCAGTATGCAAGACAAATGCTGATGTGTAACATGGATAGGTTTGACGAATACAAACATCGTATGCAGGATTTTCTAGCTGCTACTCATGACGAGATTATGGACGTGCTCACTGATGGACCAATCCAGATCAGCCACATACAAACTGTTGGTGAAAATCAAGTTCAAGTTCCAAAGTCCAAGGCTGAATGGACCAGTGATGATCGCAAGCGAAACAATCTTAACAATGTTGCTATGGACTTTATCCTCAGAACTTTTGATAGCAACATGTATCTAAAGGTCAAAGATTTCACAACTGCTAAGGAAAGGTGGGAGAAACTTCAGTTAGTCTGCGAAGGTACTGACTTGATCAAGGAAAACAAAATCTCAGTTGTGAAGCAGAAGTTTGAAAATTTCAAAATGAAATCTGGAGAGACCATTGACCAAATGGAGACAAGATTCAGTGCTATCATGGATGAATTGGACCTACTCAAGATTGAATATACAAAGAAAGAAATCAACCAAGAATCATGAAGGCCTTGCCAATGTGTTGGAAGATGAAGGTCACTGCAATGGAAGAACCTAGAAGACATGACATAGAAGATTCCTTTAAGATCTTCTCAGATCTGAAAGCTTATGAATTCAGTGAAGATTTTACAAGCACAGCTGCAATAGTCAAAGCTCTAAAAGACCAAAAACCACATCACTTGCAGCAGCGTCAAATGACTCTCAAGAAACATCCACAAGCAATCTTCAACAGTTGGATGAAATGGAAGAACAAATGGCATCATGATGAGCAGAATCTGAAGGATGAAGAATGGTCATCCTGTAACTCAGAAGTTTATCAAGAAGACTCCTGAAAAGAGACAAGATGATGAGTATCTTTGTTTCAACTGCACGAAGCCTGGACATTATAAAGCTAAATGCCCAGATCTGAATGCAAAGAAAACTCAGCAAAGAATAACCGGCAGAAGAGCGTTGTTAGCTGGAGATGAGTCTGACTACGAAGCTGGTACAGAAAAATTATCTGACGATACATCTTTGATGGCTCATACGGAGGATCAAAATGAGGTATGTGAATCTAACTCCAAATACTCCTCAGCTCAGATTTCCATGCAAAATGCATGTTCTTCAACAGCCGATTCCAATCCAAAGAACTCAGAATTAGAAGAAACGCTTGACGAATTGATGAGTCAGCTTGTCATTATACATGATTTTTATGAATCAATCAAAGTTGAGAAAGAAGTTCTAATTAATTCTAGAAGTCAAAAGATTGACGGATGAGTTGAACACGTTAAGACTAAGAATAACTGATAAAGGAAAGACTCTGTATCGTCCCTCATCGCATCGGCGAGCGAACAATTGAATCTTTTGCTCAATCTAGTTCAGCAACTGGATTCAAATCAGGCAAGCCATATAGTGATAGAACTGGCTTAGGATTTGACACTCAAAACTTCAAAGGGAGGAACGAGCAAGGCAACTGAACCTAATGCCAAAATTGGTGTTAAGTTCGTAGCTGAACAATGTCCTCAAACTAAGAAGCATGCGGAACTTGTAACACCAGTTCAATGTGAATCAAGTCAGCCTCAGCCTTAGTTTTCAATGAAGTCAGCTGTAAACAACAACAGGGTCAACCAAAAAGGTAAATTAGCTGTACATCATGAAAATCGAAGAGGTAGATCAACTACAGAATCTACTAAAGCTGATCAGGCTATGAACCAAAAAAACTTCAGTCAAAGTAAATCCAAGAATATCAATTATTCAAAGATTCACAAAGTCAGGGGGAAAGGCAGATTATTCCCAACTGATGATGACTGGAATTTTTCTGAATCTACTATTAAAACTGATAAAAAAATCATTTCAGGCAAAGAACTTATCACAAGTTTCAGTCTAAAGGTCAGCAAAGGACTCACTACAATCCTCAGTAGAAACCTTAGTACCAAGGTCAACACAGACCTCAGTACAGAAGAAATGATGGTTATTATTCAAGTTTCAATAATAGAAAACATCATGGAAATCAGTTTCTGCCAAAGGACATGAGAGATCATATAAATAAGACACAGTCCAAGCATAGATACTATGGGAGTGTGGCTTACATATATGAAAACAAGTGCAACAATATTCGAAGGATACCTAAAGGATAAATTCCTAAGGTTGTACTGACAACTGACCCCCATGGACCCAAACAGAGTTGGGTACCTAAAAATGTTCAATTTATTTTGCAGGATATATGGTACTTCGACAGTGGATGCTCAAGGCACATGACAAGGAGAAAAGACTGTCTTACAAATTTTATTGCCAAGGATTGACCAAAAGTTAATTTTGAAAGCAAAGACAAACCTGGATACACCAAAGGTTATGGTACTTTGATCAGAAATGGACTCACAACCAAAAATGTATCTTATGTAGAAGGATTGCATTACAATCTACTCAGCACCACTCAATTCTGTGACATGGGATACAGAGTCACGGTTGATAAATATTTCTGCATTGTCGTCAGCGAAACAGCATTTCAAGTCGTTTTAGCTGGAAGAAGAAAATAGAATATGTATGTTGAAGATTTGACTACAGTAGTTGCAGAAACTTGTTTACTTGTGCATACCAAATCAGAAGTCAGCTGGTTATGGCACAAGAAACTGAATCATCTTAACTTCGACGACATCAACACATTTGTCAAGAAATAGTTAGTCATTGGATTACCTAAGATTACCTACAAAAAGGATAGCTTATGTGATGCTTGTCAGCAAGGGAAGCAAACAAAAGCAAGTTTCAAGACTAAGTCTCGGCATTCTACAAACCGAGTTTTAGAATTGATGCACATGGACTTATTTGGACCTATCTCACCAATCAGTATCAGTGGAAAGAAGTATACATTGGTGGTGGTAGATGATTATTCAAGATACACCTGGGTTATCTTCTTTACCAAGAAAAGTGAAACCATGCAAAGGCTTATAGAACTTCTCAAGAGACTTCAAAATCAGAAGAGTGTTTCAGTTGTGAAGATAAGAGCAGATAAAGGAACTGAATTCCTCAACAAAGTGATTATTGAATACTGTGAAGAAAATGGTGTTTTACATCAACTTGCAGCAACCGCAATGCCTCAACAGAATGGTGTAGCGGAAAGAAGGAATAGAACACTCAAAGAAACATGAAGAACTCTGATCTGTGAAGAAAACCGCCTAAAATATATTGGGCAGAAGTAGTTAACACAACTTGCTATACACAAAACAGAGCTCTCATGAATAAAAGACATGAGAAGACCTCTTATGAAATTTGGAATGGTAGAAAGCCAAATGTTTCATACTTTCTTGATTTTGGAAGTAAGTGTTTCATACACAATAATGGAAAAGATCAACTTCACGTTTTTCAGCCCAAAGCTGATGAAGGAATATTTCTGGGATATTCAAGTGTCAGCAAAGCATTTAGAGTACTGAACAAGAGGACACTTAAGCATGAAGAATCTATTCATGTAGTATTTGATGAACCAAATTTTCCTTGAGAAGAAACTGAAAACAGACTAGAACCAGTTTCTCAACCTCAGTTACAAGTTCTACAAGAATCTATTTTTGTTGACATTGGAAGATTAAGAGTTTCAAAATCATTAGATCAAGATCAGCATCAGTTTTCAACTCCTGAACAACCTACAGTTGAACAACAAGATCCTGATCCAGTTCAAGACAATCAAAATGAAGAAAATCAAGAACAAGTTCCTAAAGAACCAGTTCAACAGAATTTAGATCCCTTGATGCAACCCCCAGTACATCAATGGATGAGAGATCACCCTGAAGAACAAGTGATTGGTGATACTCAAGCTGGTGTTCGAACAAGACATCCACTAGATGCAATGATTGCATGTTACCTATCTCAGTCTGAACCTAAAGAGATAGAAGATGCTTAAAAGATCCAGATTGGATTTTAGCTACGTAAGAAGAACTGAATGAGTTCGAAAGAAATCAAGTCTGGGAACTAGTAGACAAACCAGATCATGTAAACATCATTGGCACTAAATGGGTTTACCGAAAAAAGCTTGATGAAGATGGGAATATAATCAGAAACAAAGCTAGGCTCATAACTAAAGGATATTCCCAAGCTAAAGGCATAGACTTTGATGAAACTTATGCACCAGTTGCAAGGGTAGAGGCAATCAGACTACTTGCCTTTGCAGCACACAAGAAATTCAAAGTGTACCAGATGGATGTCAAAAGTGCATTTTGAATGGAATACTTGAAGAAGAAGTCTATGTTCAACAACCTCCTAGATTTGAGATCAAAGATCAAGCTGATAAAGTTATTAAACTGAGAAAAGCTCTATATGGATTAAAGCAAGCACCAAGAGCTTGGTATGAAACTCTATCTCAGTTTCTAGTGGATAATGGATTTATCAATGGAACCATTGACAAGACTCTATTCAGAATGAAAGTTGAAGAAAGTATTTTACTTGTCAAGATATATGTTGATGATATTATCTTTGGATCAGAGAATGAACAACTCTGTTAGAAATTTGCAAGTTTAATGAAGAGCAAATTTCAGATAAGTATGATAGGAGAACTAAGTTACTTTCTAGGGTTACAAGTGAAACAAATGGACATTGGGATTTTCATTCACCAAACTTAGTATACCAGAGAATTGATCAAGAAGTTTGGAATTGAAAAATCAGCTGGCATTTTAACACCAATTGGAACCGACATCAGATTAGATGAAGACAAAGAAGGAAAATATGTGGATCAAACTTTCTACAGAAGAATGATTGGAAGTCTACTTTATCTTACAGCAAGTAGACCAGATATATCCTTTGCTGTTGGTGTTTGTGCCAGATTTCAAACAAGACCTAAGGAAAGTCATCTCACTGTTGTCAAAAGAACTTTAAAATATCAGAAAGATACAAAAGGAGTTGGAATATGGTATTCAAGAAGAGGAGAATTCAAGCTGATATCCTATTCAGACTCAGACTATGCAGGATGCAAAGTGGATAGAAAAAGCACCTCAGGCACATGTCAGTTGCTAGGAAATCGACTTGTGTCTTAGTTCGGTAAGAAACAAAATTCTATTTCCACTTCAATAGCTGAAGCTGAGTACATAACAGCTGGAAGTTGTTGTGCTCAAGTTTTATTGATAATGTGTGACAATACAAGTGCAATTGCAATAACTGACAACCCAGTTTTGCACTCAAGGACGAAACATATTCATGTGAGACATCACTTCATAAGGGATCATGTGGAAAAGAAAGATATTACCGTTCTCTATGTCCCGATTGAAGATCAGTTGGCTGACATTTTTACCAAGCCTCTGGAGAAAGAGAGATTTGCCAAACTGAGAACTGAGTTGGGTATAATCAAAGTCAGCTAAGTCAGTTTAAGCCAAGAGATTCATCAAGGGGATTGATCTTTGTTATGCTGGATGCGCTCACTTAACAGATCAGTCATTGACATCAACAATCTCAAACTGACTCACTGAAATTGAAGAATTGACGGAACTAAATTTTTCATTAACTGACCCATACAAAGAAAGTCAAACGGTAGAAAGGATAAAACCGACAACGGTTATATCGCAATTAATTAGCGCAGTTTATGTCAGAACCTGTTGCTTGTACACCCCCACTATTGTCAGAACAATACATGCATCAGTTACAATAACCATCATGGAATTTGAAAAGGTGGTACAAAATCTTTACAAAATCGTGTAGGATATACGATCCGTCAGCAGACCCCCCCTTATATATATCCAATCCTTTTTCATAACTTATCTTACTCTCAAAGAAAAATTCAAACTTTATCTCTCTCAAAAGCCAAAAATATTATCTTTCTCAAAATCACACCTTTTTCAAAAAATTAGTAATGAAAGCTTCAAAGAAATTACAAGAAGAAAGGCTTATTACAGAGTTGGTTACTTTATCATTCAAACAATATGAAGAACTCTACAGCAATACCATGTTAGCAAGTCTTATGTGCGAGAATATCAAGCGTCAGCCAGGATTAAGAGACATCCTGGAAGTAAGGTTCAAGGAAGATCGTGATGTAGAAGGAATTTTACAGTTCTGGGAAAGCATGAGATTGGTAAGACAATCTCTCATCACAAAAGTTCGAGGAGAAAGGATTATTCTCAATGAAGCAGTCATCAGGATGCTATTTGATTTCAAGGAACCACTTGTGAAATCAATAGATTTGAGTTGTTTACCACTCAAAAGAGATGTCTTTGTCAAGCAAATTTCCTTAAGTAAGGAACCAGCAACTGTCGGCACTCATTTCAATGATCTTAAACCTGAGTTTGGACTCCTCGGCAAATGGCTCAGCAGGCATGTTATTGGAAGATACAAAGGAATTTCCAGTTTATTTGAAGACAACATTTATCTGATGAACATAATCTAGGACGAACTTGAGTTCAATTGGGCAGGTTATGTATTTAATCAGATAAAAGAGCAACACTTAGCTGAATTGGAAAGTGTTCGGAAAGCTCAAGCTGAAAGAAGACCATATGTTGGCAGATTTCGATTGAAGAAGACACTCAGTGGCGTTATTCAACATTACTTGGAAAGACTCAAGGAAGGAAATACAGCATAACGAACTGGTGGATCTATAAGAAGAATGGATACATCCACAGGAGATGTTACTCTAGTTCATTCTAGGAAAGAAACCTCCAAGAAATCTCAACTTGAAGTCAAGGAGAGAACTGTGTCTCAGCAAACAGCTGAACACAAATGAGTCAAGCGAAAAGCTTACTCAGAGATAGTTAAGTCAGTTGGCAAATGTTTGTTTCCAAGCACCTCAACTCAGCCAGCACCAGCTGAGGGGGAACAAAAATTGACAACTGGAGTCACTAGACAGGACGTTATAGCAACTGAAAATTTTTCTCATTTACAACAGATGATTTCAGAGAAATAAGTTTCCGTTATGCATGCTGAAAAGGAGCAACAATAATTTCAGCAGCAACCAGCTTACAATTTTGAAGCTGAAAGAATCATCAGGATGATGAAGATGAAACTCAAAACTGAAGATTGTAGAGAAGCTACTCTTGCAAGTGAAGAAAATGTATTGTTGGAAAAACTTGAAATCAAGGATTTATACACATTATTTCCAATGAATGAGTTTCTCAGAAATTGTTTCAGAAGATTCACTGAAATAGCTAAACGGGGAAAATCAGCCACGTCATCAGCTCTAGATAATCAAAAGAAAAAGGATGATGACAAAGTTGATGAATCGAAGAAAGAAGCTAATAAGGTTACAGATTGGAAAACAGAAATTCAACCTCAAGTTCATTCAACGCAAAATGCTAATGAGCAAGAAGATTTGCCAGTTGGAAACCAACAGATGTGATCCGTGATCGAATCAGATCCGAAGTTGCCGAAGGACCGACTGAAGGCACGAATAAAATGAGCACCGCGACCCTTAGCTAACTCGTAACTAAGAACCTTGGTATGACCTCAACCCTTAGATAACCCGTATCTAAGAACCTTGGTATACGAACGCCACAAG
This sequence comes from Gentiana straminea, assembly GCA_036785695.1. NCBI lineage: Eukaryota > Viridiplantae > Streptophyta > Magnoliopsida > Gentianales > Gentianaceae > Gentiana > Gentiana straminea. The sequence goes on along the minus strand of JAVUPR010000311.1, from coordinate 2,884,701 downwards.
GTCTGCTCAGAACCGTGATAAGTTCCGTTTGGAATCCACCAAACAACGGTGTTGGAATCCACCAAACACCAACGTGAGAAAACTCTCCACAGCTTAAAGCTTGAAATAAAACATATATATCACAAAATTTTGTCTGTTTATTAAAATGACTCTAAATGCCTTAATATAGGCTACATACTCCAAAACCAATTGCTAATTTTGCAATGTGGGACAACATAACTATAAATAAAAGTAATAACAAAAATAAAAGATTGTCTAACCAATGTGGGATAATAAAATATAACTAAAATAAATAAAATACTCCAAATAAATTTAATACATGTCTTCTTCAACGGGAATCACATTATTCCCTCCCGGCTCCGAAAGGATTCGACCTAGAATCAAAAGGATGTCATATAACGCAACAACAAGGACAAAATAGGCCGAACAAACATTGAACACCAATGATATGCACGGATCAAATACAAGGCGGACATACCACTTCAAATCAATAGGTCTTCGAGTTGTTGATGCATACATCGCCAATGAAACCAACGAGTAGTAATGTTGTGAGTGCGCATTGCAAATAATGTTCTATGGATCAGCAACATAATCATAAGGATGAGAATCCGGATAAACTGCAAAAGGATAAATGAAGGTGTGCTTCGGTTTTCCATCAATGTCAACTGGGACTAGAACATCAATAGGCAATATATTGGCTGGATTGGCTATATAAGTTAGCCCTGTTTTCTCCTCAAATATATGATCATCATGTACCTGAAAAGAAGACACAATAAAACTCAAGCAAGTAGTCGGTGAAGTAGGACCAACTTCACCCTTTGCCTCGGAGATCGCCCCTGCCACGATCGACTCTTGGACTACCTCCAGCAATTCTGCTCCAACAACATCATTCTTCTTCTCAACATCACATTCTTGTGCAACATATATCCCCGCCACACTCTTATCTTCATTGTTTTTCAACTCTTCTTCTCGAGTGTTAACAATCTCTTCATTTTTCGCTTCAACCAAGTCATTTTCCCGTGCTGATGCATGTTTCAAACAAGCTTCCTCGTCGATTCTACATAGTTCTTGCAATAAATCAGGGCAATCATAATAGTGATGACCACTTCCTTTACAATGACAGCAAAAAATAGAAAAGTGCTCTTTAGACATTTTCTTAACAATATCTGTACCACTACGGTTACCTCTACCACCACGATTACTTCTACCACTGCGGTTATCTCTACCACCACGGTTAGATTGCTTAGTTACTCCCTTTAACATATTCTTCATCTCATCCATCATATCATCAAAACGTTGTTTTATTGTCTCCAAATTTCGATTCATCATATCATCAAAATTCCGATAATAGACATCCATAAGACTCTCTTTTGACATTAATCACGGTCTAACTTCACCAATAATCCCAACAACAATAATAATTACCACAGCCACCAAAAAAACTGAACCTCCTTTTTTTTATAATTGTTCTAAAGAAGAACACGCAACAGGAAGAAGGAGAAAAAAATGCCCAAGGACTTGACTGAAAGCACCAATAAAATGAGCACCGCGACCCTTGGCTATCCCGTAGCCAAAAACCTTGGTATAATGGACACCCACAAGGTTAGCTCACAACGTCGATAAGTCCCGTTTGGAATCCACCAAACAACGGTGTTGGAATCCACCAAACACCAACGTGAGAAAACTCAACAAAGCTTAAAGCTTCAAATAAAACATATATATCACAAAATTTTGCCTGTTTATTACAATGACTCTAAATGCCTTTTTATAGGCTACATACTCCAAAACCAATTGCTAATTTAGCAACGTGGGACAAAATAACTATAAATAAAAGTAATAACAAAAATAAAAGATTGTCTAACCAATGTGGGATAATAAAATATAACTAAAATAAATAAAATACACCAAATAAATTTAATACGTGTCTTCTTCAAAGGGAATCACATCACCAACCAACTGACAATCAGCAAACAGATGGAAAGGATGAGGATCAGCAACTCATGGTAATTGAAGATGATACTCAGCCTAAGATTCAACAAGAAGAAGCAGCAGATCCATCTGAATTTTTGACAAAAAATGAAATGAGCAAAGTACAAGAAAATATGAAGATTATGCTCAACCAAAAGGACGCTTACAATGGCCTTTTGACAAAGATTTTTGGATACTTGGATTATCGAAAGAAGTCGGACGTCTCAGTCCACACCAAGATGGATATTATTCAGAAATCATCTTCAAGCTCAGCATCAGAAATTCTCAGTCTCAAGGAGAAACTTGAAGTTACAACTATGGAAGATAGTGAAACGCATGCTCATGAACATTGGTATTTAAATCAGCGCATTTATGTCTTAGAAACTCAGCTGAAAGAAGTGCTTGATTCTCAAAAGAGTATCTCAACTGACCAAAAAGTGACACATCAGTTGGTAAATCAGTTGTATGATGCCAAAAAGGTGGAAGCTGAAGAAGAAAAGCTGAGACTACTTAACGAAAAACCGAAGCTTGAAGAAGAACTGAAGAAATGCAAGTCAGCAGCAGATCCTTATGTTCGAAATATAAAGGAACTGACTGAAGAGAAGCTAATTGAGAAATACAGTCAACTTGGTGAAAAGAGAGCTACTCTTACAAAGGATTTGTTGATGAAGTTTGTCAATGATCACAACAATATCAAACACAAGTACAGATACAAGACTTATGAAGATTCTCTTGTTTACTTCTTATCTGATCAGTATCACAATCAGAGGATGGCACACTATAAGAAGATGAAGAAGATTGAAGAAAAATTGCAAATCAGAGACAAGACTGAACAAATGAAAGCTGATGTTGCACAATTTGTAAGCCATTACAAGGATGAAGCAGCTTTACCGAAGCTAGTCTTTTGGGGAAAGTGGAAACGTTCCAGTTAGATAGATTATCTCACGACATTCTCCAAGGAAGACAACAAGCTAGAAAGAGCTTATCAACTTCATGATAAGGAAAGGAAATATACTTTAGTTACACAAAGAGCACAAAAAACAGTTTAGCTCCTATTTCAGTTTATTATCAACTGCGTAACTATTTCAGTTTTTGCTGATTCTTAATGAAACCAGTTTCAGTTTTACATTGCTTTACTAGAGTCTGATATTTGTATAGGTTTTAATAGAGTCTGATATTTGTATAGGTTACATTAGAAAATCACTGTAATAGATAGAATTGTCGTAAAACTGAAAACTGGAAATCAACTAACAAACTGGAAAGACAAGTCATCTAAACTGAAACTGACTCAGACTACACCAAGACAAAACTGAAGAAGGTAAGTTCGCTGAGGGAACAGACTCAGTTGGCTTATCTAGAAGACAGAAGAACCGAGGGACACAGACTCAGTTATAGAAGATTGAAGAACTGAGGGCTCAGACTCAGTTATGAAAGTCGAGACTGTAAAGTTAGACTTCAGGCAAGTTTGTGGTGACCTAAACTGAATTTATAGATCTTTTATGAAGACCTAAGAGTCATAAGGACAATGAACTCTTAGAAGATATATGCTTATGGTGTACTCTGATTAAGTCAATAATAATCAGATGAAAAACTGAAGTACAGATATTTGAAGAAGAGTAAAATCTCAGTTAATGCTCCACGTCAGTCAAGAAACTGACAACTGACAAACTCAGTATAAAACTGGTAATGAAACTCAGTTTATAAGTCAATCATCCAACAAAATGATAGTACAGTCGAACGCTGTAAATGAAGCAGTTCTATTGAATGAAATACTGACAAGTCAGAACGGTCACAAAATATAGCCGTTATAAGATAGACGTTGATACAATTCGAATTCAAGCAAGATGAACATTGGACCTTACACTATAAATAGAGGAATTTGCACCAAGGATCAAATACGAAGAATTAACAAGATTACAAGCATTTTTGTACACTAGTCACGTTCATTCGAATTGCTATCATCTCTGCGCTAACAAGATCAATCAAGAATTTCTTCATGTGTTCAAGCTACACATAATTTATCCAGATTCAGACACTTTGAAGAATCACAAACAAGAATCAATTTATTGATTCTCAGCCCAACTTTGATTCTTAATCAAAGGTCAAGACTGTGAAGCAATCCGGTGAAGGATTTGCCAAGGACAGTTGTATCAGCAATCGGGTAGACTGTGTTTGTGGTGGTCGCTGGTGAAGAGGCATATGTAAACCTTCAAGGACTAGTGGCTCAAGCCTTTGAAGAGCAGCAATCCCACATGTTCTTTGATTGTTTAGATAGTGAAGCTAGGATTAGCCAAGGACTATTGTTTAGGACTTTTTGTAATAGCTCACCTCAAGAAGTTCTAGTGGAATTTTCATCCTTCACCACAAGGGAAGAAGGGACTGACAGGATTACACCACCTGGAACCTCTATAACTCTTGTTTTATTTACTTTACGCATTTAGATTCTGTTATTTATCATTACAGTATTTATTATTGTTTATACAGCATACTGAGAACAGATTGTTACACAAACTCTGCTCACAAACTACATTCACCAGAATTCAGTTTTGCACACTCAGCTTTCACATAGAATAACAAGATCAAGAAAAAGGCTAGAATTATATCCGCTTCCAGTTGACTCAGTTTTGCATAAGTCAGTTGACTTAGACTCATCTTTTTCATCTTAACGCCACACAAGATTTAACTGAACATTAAAAGTCTAAAATCCAGTTTTTAGGGACAAGTTTATTCACCCCCTCTCTAAACTTGTGCTAGCCTTTCCAAGGGACCAACAAATACCAACAAGGGTTTCTTAAGCCCTTGATAAACCTATATTTATAAACCTCTTTCCTGAGAATTTCACACACACTTTTCCATGTGAAGAAAATATGAAATTTTATTGATAACGAGTTCTCTCTTTTTCAAGTAATGTACTTGGTATGTATAGGACTTTAGGATACATAAAGATGACTAAATGCATGTAAGAATTTAGTGCCTAGGTTCATTGCATCTTGACTTTCATCCAAGAGTTGGAAATCGTGATGTATCTTGCAAATTATGGTGCATTGAACCTATATTCTTGACTTTATCTTCAAAATGACCTCCATCCACGAATTTGAAGGATAAAAATGAGCTAATATGACATAATAAATCATATAGTAACATATAAAATCACACGTCATTATGTGCTTCAAAATTGGGACATTATTTGAGTTTCTTTTTTTGCGTTGATGTCTAGTCTTGATATGTCATTATTTTCATATTTGGATTGTAATGTATCTTCCTTGATTAATAATAATGTATATAATATAGTACAATAATTTATGATTTGATGTTTGCTCATTATTTAGCTATTTATTGACCCATAATCATATCCGACTCTCCCGGTTGCGAAGGATTCATCCTCGAATCAAAAGGATGTCGTATTCTTCAGAATCAGTCACCAACCTCGAAAAACTTGCAAAAATCAGCAATGATTTACAGGGATAAAAAACAATGTGAACATACAACTTCAAATCGATGGAGTGTTGAAAAGTCGATTCAAACTTCACCGATGCAACATAGGAACAGTATCTCGGCCCACAGGAAGTGTAGCTAAAACTTGGTGTGGTAGCAACATAATCACGCAAATGTAGGTTAGGGTATGCATGAACACATTTAGCAAAAGGATCAATAAAAATGTGCGCCGGTTTTCCACCGAGGTGTTCACGTTCAAAAACCTCCGTATGTAATAAGCTTTCCACAACGGGGTAATCTTCATGTTCCTACAAAGAAAAACAACATAGCTGCCAAATGAATTTAGTAACATGGTCTCTTCAATTTCCTCAACCGGAATCAACTCCTGAAGTTCTTCTTCTACCATACATTCCTCCGTTTTCAAAAACCACCTCCTTATTGTTAATAACCTCTTCATTCACTTTATCCTCTTCAAGAAATTTATTTATTATTTCCTCTCTCACTGCCTTAAAAATTCATGACATTTCCTCCACAGTTCGAATAATATCATCCTTATGACTTCTTTTAAATTGTTCATAATAAGCAACATCATGATTCTTTGTCTTTTTGTGCCTTACAATTGCAGCCCTTACCTTTCCCGTTTCCAACTTCCTCCGTACTCGATATTCCTCAGAAAATAACATAGTACCAAAAAAAGGATGATTTAGATGTGGTAAAAATTTCAGGTCGTTTGAGGTGTATAGTTTGGCCAACCAATCGGATTTCTGTGACTGGTGCAATCTATCAAAAAACATTCCAGAATTACAACAGTGACTTACATCGCATATTGTGGCCAAACAGTTGAGAATCTGGGAAAACACAAAGAACGAAAGTTGTAGCATAGGGAACTTCCTATAATATTACCAAATTTGAGGAAAGTTGGATATACATAACATACCGAAAAATGACTCAGAAAAAGAACTGATGTGGCAGATTATCAGGATATATATATATATATTTTTTGAAAATAAAGGGATATAATACCGTCAATCCGCCTTGTCACTGATACCTACTGAAGTGAATTTGATTTGTGGATCTAGGAATGATAGTATTTGATTGATAAATTCCTCAACACAACCACAACCTGGTGGAAGCACCTTGGAATCGCAAGATCCTCGACACAATCTCAACTCGTGAGAAAGCACCTCGGAATTCACCTTGACACTTAGAAAACTTGTTTCTAAGCACCTTGGTATTAGGATACCCAAAAGTGTTTCTTAAGCCCTTGATAATCCGGATTTAGAAACCTCTTTCCAGAGAATTTCACACACACTTTTCCAAGTGAAAAAAATATGAAATTTTATTGATAACAAGTTCTCTCTTTTTCAAGTAATGTACATGGTATTTATAGGACTTTAGGATACATAAATATGACTAAATACATGCATGAATTTCGTGTTAAGATTCTCCCAAGGTTCAATGCATCTTGACTTTCATCCAAGAGTTGGAAATCTTGATGTATCTTGCATTCTTTGATGTATCTTGCAAATTCTGGTGCATTGAACCTATATTCTTGACTTTATCTTCAAAATAGCCTCCATCCACGAATTTGAAGGACAAAAATTAGCTAATATGACATAATAAATCATATAGTAACATATAAAATCACACGCCATTATGTGCTTCAAAATTGGGACATCATTCGAGTTTCTTTTTTTGCGTTGACGTCTAGTCTTGATATGTCGTCATTTTCATCTTTGGATTGGAATGTATCTTCCTTGATTAATAATAATGTATATAATATAGTACTATAATTGATGATTTGATGTTTGCTCATTATTTAGCTATTTATTGACCCAGAATCATATCAGCAATCCTACCTGTTGAAGACTGAAGCTGGGAGATTGTGAAGCTAGGGATTAGTGATGGACAATCAAGTGTCTAGAATTTACTTTGTGTCTTGTAATTGTAAACCTAAATAACATAGTGGATTTGAACTCCACATCACAGGGGAAGAGAGGAGTGGATTTATTACACCACGTATAGGAACCTCTATAATTCTTGTTTACTTACATTACGTATTTATTTACTGCATCTAGTTATATTCATCTAGTTCACATACTCATCAAACACCAGAAACTGAGTCAACATATTAACTGATAACTCATATTTTAGAAGGCTTAATTTAATCCGCTTCCTGTTAACTCAACTAAGGATAAGTTAGTTTTGACTTATAATCAGCTAAGTTAGCTTAACTCCGCACAAGTTTATGTTGAACAAAATATGGTTTAAGATTCAGTTTTTGGGAGAAATTTTGGTGACAAGTTTATTCACCCCCTCCCTCTAAACTTGTGTTAGCCTTTCCAAGGGACCAACAAGAATACTAAAGGAAGTTACAACATTTCCCAAAGAACAACATATCTACTGAAAATAGAAGAAAACATAATAAATAAACTCTTCAACTTCGGCGTCCTTAAACGTCGTCATCAAAGTCCTCCTCGAACTCCGGATTTACATGTTTGTCTTCTCTCCCCCCAAAACAAAGAAAAACAATGCATTTAAGGGAAGTAAAAAGTACTCAATAAGAGGTTGAAGCTACAAATTAACTAAGGTTTATAAACAAGTTTTATGATTAAATATATTATCTTTCTGAGACCGACTCAATCTAGGGTTCACTTCATGTCCATCAACATGTCATGACTCTATGTTTCTATCTTAGCTTATCTCTATTACATCAACATTCAAGGGCTCTACGCATGGTGCTACTCAACACGAAGTAACTTGGTGCAACATATTGGTGGATCACACGAATAACCACGGAAGTCTATTCTGGTAGACTCTGATAGTGCACACGTTTGGCGAAGTCCATCCATACGTAGGGTCTCGGACTTACGGGGTGGTGTTCCTCCATACGTAGGGTCCAAAGACTTACAGAGTTATTCACTTTCAGAACGCACAGACATCGCGATATAGACTTGTGCTTTACCAATAATGGATTGATGTTTAATCTTATTACAATGCAAGCATGTCATTATTAATGGTTATTAACTAGCCACCTAAGTGTTTTCAAGTAAGCTCCCTCACCCTTACTTCTCTCTCTCTTACACCACTAGACACGGACAAGGCCTATCAATTATACAGACATTGATGAACTCTAGTTCATCAAAGCACAAGCCCTTTTATTCCCTTCCGACGGATCCAAACTTCAACTCCCTTTAATAGTACATCCGGTACCAAAACTAAACGAATTGGAAGCTCAATCGAGGCTTGTTCATGTTTAATTAATGTTATATGATCAAAGAAGAACATTTGAAACTCATATTCATCAAAAGGGAGGTCCAGTGGGCCTACACTGGGTTTAGTGAGCCCGCATTAAGCCTCTGTTCGTAGAAACTCAATTTCTGCTAGCCCAGTGTGCCACCACTGGGTCTGGTACACCAGCACTAGCACTCTGAATGTAAAAATTCACCTTTTGGCTCTCCAGTACGTCCGCACTGGCTTGGTGCGCACGCACCAAGCGCGGCAACTTCCTAAAAACTTTGTTTTTGAATCCTAATCGATCCCAAACTTGTCCAACTTCATAATACTCAGAAAAAGGCATTAAAACACAGCTTTTTTCTATCATAACAACTATAGATCCTTAGGCAACACGAATGTAACAATTCTAGCATAATAATCGTCTCAATCCTAACATAAACCCTACGAAACCGTAATTAACTTGTAGGAAGATCCTCTTACCTTTAGCTAGCTAATCCAAATCCAAAAACTCAAAAAACTTCAGCAAACTCAAACCTTTCTCTATAGTAACCGATGTGATGAATCACAAAAATACATTAGATATGATCACACGCTTCTATAACAACAAAACTATGAAAGGTTTGAGTTTTGATCTTCAAAACTCATCCAAGAACACATGTAGGTTGAATAACATACGTTAACAAGCTCTGATCTTTGAGTGTTGAAATGACGCTCCTTTCATGACGATTCCAATGCTCTACTCGGATCTAAAAACGGTTGAGATTCGACTTAGAAAATGGAAGAAATATCTTAGACTTTTGCCAAAATCTCACACGCAGGAAGAGGGATATACGTATGGAGGAAATTCTGAATCAAAAGGTTAGGGAAACTGATGGGGTTTATTTTACTTAAATAGCTAAATCCCAATAATTAACCTAATCCCTTATTTTCTTTAATTACCCTTAAAAATCAGATATTTACCTTGAATTATATACATATAATTCGAATATATATATATATATATATATATATATATATTTATCCACAAAAACTTAACTCCAATAAAAGATGTAAGAAAAATAATATTTCATTTTCGCAAATGACACGTCTGCCCTTTCCTGAAAATCGGAATATTACATTCCTCCCTCCTTAGAAGGAGTTTCATCCTCAAAACTTGATTGTACTCAACCTTTGACCTTCCGTAGCACTCTCTCTTCAACACACACCAAACTGAAGCTTCACTTGTACCCCACGGTAACAAAACTGCTCTTGCCAACCTCATTGTGAAATGTTACTGGTTCCCAAATTGCTCCAAACCCTTGCACAAGTAACGGACTGACCAAACACTCTGGAACCACTGAACTGCAGTAACTAATCTTCTACCAAATGCTTCAGCCTTATATAATTTCACTGTACCCGGATGGTGTCCATAAAGGTTTCCTAAAGGTTGAGGGGTAGGCTTACCTTTCTAGCTATCTTACTTAACACAAAATTTTTGACACTATCGTATTAATTAAAGTTGATATAGCTATGTTACATGTTATTAATGTTCCTAAAAGTTGGTTCATTTACTTAACTATAATTACAACGTGAATTTAATTCATGTCATAAGAACAATTTAAGAAAACAAACAAACTAAGAAGTACCTAGTATGGCTGCACCCGAGGCAAAAACCCTTCTTGGTCGACTTGCCCTTTCTTGGTTGTTCCCTTGATCCCTTCTAGCACTCCTTACAGGGCAAGCTTCTGAGTAGTGTCTTGTATCTCCACAAAGATAACATCCATTTGAACCTGCTCGACATTCCCCGGAGTGGTTCTTTTTGCACTTCGGACAAACCAAAGCACTACCAGGTGCCTTAGCCGTCAGTGGTGCCGTAATCCTTTTCTCATCTTGTAGCTGAGGCGCTTCTTGATCTTCTACTTGGCTACTCTCCCAAGTTCTTTTTAGTCCAATAACTATCAAGGGGTTGTTCTTAAACCACTTGACTTTCAAAGCCTTGTTCATCATCTCCGCCATGGTTCTTGGTGTATATCCCAACATGTCGTCTTGTATTTCCCATGATAAACCATTCTTATACAAAGCCATCTTCTTCTCTTCAACTCTAATAATATCCGGGTAGAACCTTCCCAACTTATTGAACTTGTTGGTATACTGAGATACTGTCATATGAACACCCTACTTAAGTCTTAAGAACTGGCTCGCCTTGTCCACTTGCAATGTTGCTGGGAAGTACTCATTAAAGAACATAGCCTTAAATCCTTCCCAATCTGTCACTTTACCGTTACTGATTTCTATAGCATCAATCCAAGCTTCAGCTGCACCCAAAAGAAACCTACTTCTGTTCGGAGGATTTTGCATCACTAAACAAAAAAATAATTTATAAACCTATACATAACATGCAAACTAACTCCTAACCGACCGAATATCGGGTAATTGCTAGCATAGTAGGGTAAGTACGGGTATCGATCCACAGGGAATTGGGATGTTGAATCTAATCTTATTAATTCTTCTAAATTGTTACTACTAAAACGAAACTAAAAACGATAAAATAAACTGGACAGAGGATTGTCAGTCCAAAGCCAGGAAACGATATTTGCGAACAAAATAAATAAAACTTATTCTACTAACCAAAGAAACATAATAACTAACATTGAACAAATAACGAACGAGCAATGATCCATCAATTCCCGCAACCATCACCCCACCGAAAGTAATAAGAAATACAAACATTCATTCACAAGTTTCCATGGATTTAAATCTTATCTAAAGAAGCGTTTCCTCTCTCGATTTATCACGCCATTAATTAGTTTACCTCTCGGTTTAACTAAAGCATTTACAAAGCAAAGATACGGATTTAAAAACCCTAATCTAACAACATTATCCCTCAACTCTCGTTTGTTGGAATAATTATTGCTATTCTCCTTCACGATAATCTAATGAACTTATTAACTCTCGTATTTCTAAGTTCTATTAACCTGCAAAGATAAAACATGAAGGTAGAACAAGTACAACTTGATAAAATAAACGAATGCAAAATCTCATCTTTTCCGGTGATGATGATATCCCTCAATCTCTTTCTAAGATAACCTTGTAATGAATTAACTAAAATTGTGATTCATGATGAACCTAGACTCCTAACCTAACAACTCTCGTTAAATAGGTTAAAGCTCTACTCTTTCCTACGGTGATCAAGTTTACACCGACTCTGTCATATGGTAAACATCAACAAGCAAACATCTCTCGATTTAATTTGCAAGATAACAATTAATCATAGAAAAGAAGACAACTTTAAATTAAACTTACAAAACATCCAAGAATTGAAATCGAGTTCGTCGCTGAAACAGCTTTCACAGAGCTTGATCGGACTGCTCAGCCTTTATTCATCGTCGGGAAACAAGAAAAAAAACATATGGCTCGGTCGACATACGTGGTATACCCTATCGCACTCAAATCATCGACTAGCTTCCGACACACCCAATTAATTCATTTAATTCAACTTTTTCATTTGACAATAAGTTACGTGTTACTTATCACATTCAAACCTTAGATATTCACAGTATAACATACTTCGGATCTAAATACAAACTATCATAAATCTCAAGATATATACATAGCACTAAGCACATGACTTATAAGAAAATCAGAAATCACTAATCAAAAGGGGTATAACTTTTATATTAGCTCATCATTCACTATGGATCGTGAAAAATAGATCTCAGGTGAAACAACTAACTTATCAAACATATGATATATAGCTTGGATGACTATAAAAATAACGAACATTGAATTGAATTGCCTACTCGGGACAAAACAAAAAACAAAAATGTCGGAAAATTTTGAAAATTCTAGCTCATGTTGCATAGACATAGATTCGTAACGAATTAAGCAAATGTATAGATACATATCAAATCATTCCCCTCCCCCACACGTAAATAACAACATGTCCTCATGTTGTGCAGATTTTAAAGAAAAGATAAAGAACTTAGCTGATTGTAGTTCGAAGGTGGCAATTCTGGAAGTGGTCGCGAGTCAGATCCAGAAAAGCTTGAGGAAATCAGTAGATTGTGGGCCATCCACCGGAAAACTGATATCATCTAAAAGCTCACAATCGCTATCGAAAATATCCTGCACACTTGAACAAACATGGCAATATCTCGGGGAACATAGGGGGATATAACATATTGCGCAGAAAAGTAAATCATAAACAAGATAGAAGCACATGATATAATTGCTCAGATGGAAAAATCACCACACAGGGAAAACACAGGACATCTAAGCGTCAAATAAGCCACAGAAGCTTACAATACAAATATGGACCAACATGTGCATACAGAAATGAGGATAGAGGACACTACAAAGTAGCGAGGGCTAGGTGCACTAAAAAGAAAAGAAAATAATAATAAAATAAAAAAAACAAAATAAAATACAATGCGACTACATGATATGCAAAATGATATGCAACTATACTAAAAATGCAAAAAGAAAATAAAGAAAAATGCTAGCCCAACTAGTTCCATAGATGTCGCCCTAATCTAAGCACGGTCAAGAATATAAACGTCTACTAAATAACACCACAGAAGCGTAACAAAATTTGATTATGCAAAGCCACAGAAGCTTGCCATGTAAAGTGTAGACGTGCCTTTAACAACCCTAACACCCTAGATAAACGACAAAAGGAACATCATAAGTCAAATTTGGAATCACGTCTAGCTAGGTGAATTACTCAACATGGACTGCAATAGATGGAAAGAAAACCATAACGGTGAAAGAACAGGACATCTACGCATATACAAAGGCCACAGAGGCTAACAATAAAACATCCATGTCAAATAATGAAGCATGTATATAAAAATTAATCAATTATTTAATATGGATCAGTAGATGGAAATATATAAACATGCAAGTTCAGAACATCTACGTAAAAATAATTAGCCACAGAAGCTCGTATGAAGATATCCACGTCAAATAAAGCATTAAAAATCAAGTCAAGAAAAACTTGGAACCTGGACGTGCGTTCGACATACCAAACGGGCGGTTGCCTGGAAATTTTGCACTGGACATTGAACGCCCGTTTGAAAGTTCGATACGGCAACCTGCAACTTAGTAAAGCACAGCCGAAAACCCTAGACTAACATTTTAAACTCATGGCAATTCAGATCATCAAATCACACATACAGCAGCCACAGATAAATTTAAGCACAGAGCACACTAGGTCACAGATTAGGTTACACTTCACGTTTCACAAATCGAGTAAAAAACTTTTTGCACATTCTTAACCCAACAGTCATCGAAACATGGCAAAAATAAAAACTCTCAATTTGTGTGACGCTACTTTTATTGAAAGAAAAGAAAAAAATTAAATCGTAACAAAATAGAAAAATTAACTCAATTAGATTCAACAAAAACACCAATTCCCCGGCAACGGCGCCAATTTTGTTCGGAGGATTTTGCAACACTAAACAAAAAAATAATTTATAAACCTATACCTAACATGCAAACTAACTCCTAACCGACCGAATATCGGGTAATTGCTAGCATAGTAGGGTAAGTACGGGTATCGATCCACAGGGAATTGGGATGTGGAATCTAATCTTATTAATTCTTCTAAATTGTTACTACTAAAATGAAACTAAAAACGATAAAATAAACTAGACAGAGGATTGTCAGTCCAAAGCCAGGAAACGATATTTGCGAACAAAATAAATAAAACTTATTCTACTAACCAAAGAAACATAATAACTAACACTGAACAAATAACGAACGAGCAATGATCCACCAATTCCCGCAACCATCACTCCACCGAAAGTAATAAGAAATACAAACATTCATTCACAAGTTTCCTTGGATTTAAATCTTATCTAAAGAAGCGTTTCCTCTCTCGATTTATCACGCCATTAATTAGTTTACCTCTCGGTTTAACTAACGCATTTACAAAGCAAAGATACGGATTTAAAAACCCTAATCTAACAACATTATCCCTCAACTCTCGTTTGTTGGAATAATTATTGCTATTCTCCTTCACGATAATCTAATGAACTTATTAACTCTCGTATTTCTAAGTTCTATTAACCTGCAGCATAAAACATGAAGGTAGAACAAGTACAACTTGATAAAATAAACGAATGCAAAATCTCATCTTTTCCGGTGATGATGATATCCCTCAATCTCTTTCTAAGATAACCTTGTAATGAATTAACTAAAATTGTGATTCATGATGAACCTAGACTCCTAACCTAACAACTCTCGTTAAATAGGTTAAAGCTCTACTCTTTCCTATGGTGATCAAGTTTACACCGACTCTCGTCATATGGTAAACATCAACAAGCAAACATCTCTCGATTTAATTTGCAAGATAACAATTAATCATAGAAAAGAAGACAACTTTAAATTAAACTTACAAAACATCCAAGAATTGAAATCGATTTCGTCGCTGAAACAGGTTTCACAGAGCTTGATCGGACTGCTCAGCTATGGCTCGGTCGACCGAGCAGGGGCACTCGGTCGACCGAGTGGTCGGCTTCTCGGTTCTTGTGCAGTGTTCGTCTCCAGGTGTATATGTTCTCATTTTCTGCTGCATGCCCCCTTTTATAAGTAGTTTTGCCGACTTAGGGTTATTATTAGAAAAGCTTAAACCCTAATAAAATAGAAATAAAGATATTCCCATATTTATCCTTTCTATTCATCTGGACTCACGTTTGAGGCGATGGACGCCCGTCCTATATAATTTTGAACGCTCGTTCGGCTTTTCCAAATCTTCATTCCAAGTTTCACTTGCATCTTTCTCCTTCTATCTACCTTCAATTGAATATCTTTTTTTAGCTCATCCTATGCCATGCAAATGTACCTACAACACGACAAAAACATGCAAAATGTAAAATCATACATATAGATAGAAAACACCAATAAAACCACGTAATTAGCTCGATTTTGCACTTTAATACTTTTAAAACTCATTTGCTCAATAATTCGATTAAACCCTTAATTTCTATGCAAATTATAGGAATATGGAGGAATTTGTTACGAAATACAACGATATAAATCACCTAAAATCACCCTAAACAACTGCCAACTGTGCCATCTTAGATTCAAGGACAGTTATGTTCCTGCAAGCCTTCTCAAAACTCCTTAACCTCTCTTCAGCTTTTGAGTGTTCCACATTCCTAAAGAAATCATGAACTCGGTTCCTTCTTAGCCTTGTGTACCAATCCACTGGCGGTGCTTGGTCAAAAGCCGGTCTAACTAGTGGAACTGGTGGGTATACTGGAGGGTATCCAAAAGGTACTTGTTAAGGCTGTTGTTGGTATGGGCGTGGCTGGTAGAAAACATAATGTGGTTAACCAATGCCTTGTTGATGATCAAAACGTGGTGAAGGGGTATAGTAGGTCGGGGAGTGTGACCTACTGGCGGAGGATAAAAGGTCTGATGTTGTTGATGGTGGAAAACAGGTAGATAAGGATGACTCACCGATGGCGGGTAGACTCTGGTCGGTGGAGGGTAGATGTTGGTTGCTGGAGGGACGTAGACAGGTGGGATGTCTCCTATTATAGTGACACGGATGGGGGCTTCCCCGGGATTCATTATAGATGTCGTAATACCTTCGTAACTGGTTAGGCTGAGGTCATGGTGTTGCACTCTGCCGTGGTCATGGAGTAGGGTTCTAACGAGTTCTTGGTGTGTTGGTCTGATGAGGGGATGGATTCTACAGCACAAAACCACCTCCTACAACCTGTGATAGACTGTTTTCCCTTACTCCCGAGGTCTCTTCACCATGAATTCCAGTTCTCGTGGTTACCATCCTGATGATCGAAGAAAACTAGAACGTTACTAAATGACCTAATGAAGTCTTGTCTTAGAGGAAATGATGCCTAAAAGATACTTCGCTCTGATACCAACTGTAACGACCTGCTCCCGGATACCAAGTCCTTATCCGGAAACAAAATGCTCGGCACATTTGATATTAAATAAATCTAATATTCCACATAAGCCTCAACTACGTCGTATCAAGTTTAGCAAAACGGAAGCTAAAAAGACTCGGCAAACACTATAAATGCTACTAAGAAAAGAACTCAACATACTAAAGATTAAAATGTAACATTTATTACATTGAAGAAACCAAGAGATAACCAAAACATACGAAGCCTCCAAAAGAATACAAAGAGAATTTACAACGTTTCCCAAAGAACAACATGTCTAGTGAAAATAAAAGAAAACAGAATAAATAAACTCTTCAACTTTGGCGTCCTTAAACGTCATCATCAAAGTTTTCCTCGAACTCCGGATTTACCTGTTCGTCTTCTCTCCCCCAAACACATAGAAAAACAATGCATTTGAGGTAAGTACAAAGTACTCAATAAGAGGTAGAAGCTACAAATTAACAAAGGTTTGTAAACAAGTTTTATGATTAAATAAAATATCTTTGTGTGACCGACTCAATCTAGGGTTCACTTCATGGCCATCAACATTCATGACTATACATTTCTAGCTTAGCTTATCCCTTTTACATCAACATTCAAGGGCACTACGCATGGTGCTACTCACCACGAAGTACTGGGTCCAAAGACTTACAAAGTTATTCACTTTCAGAAGGCACACACATCGTGATATAGACTTGTGCCTTACCAATAATGGATTGATGTTTAAACTTATTACTATGCAAGTATGTCATTATTAATGGTTATTAACTAGCCACCTAAGTGTTTTCAAGTTAGCTCCCTCACCCTACTTCTCTCTCTTAGACCACTAGACACAGACAAGGCCAAGCAATTACATAGACATTTATGAACTCTAGTTCATCAAACCACAAGCCCTTTCATGCCCTTCCGACGGATCCGAACTTCAACTCCTTTTAAGAGTACATACGTTGCCGAAACTAAATGAATCGGAAGATCAATCGAGGCTTGTTCATGTTTATTTAATGTTATATGATCAAAGAACAACATTAAAACTCATATCATAGCTAAAAATCATCTTATTCATCAAATAGGAGGTCCAATGCACCTACATTGGGATTAGTAAGCCCGCACTAAGCCTCTGTTCATAGAAAGTCAATTTCTGCTGACCTAGTGCAACAACACTGGGTCTGGTGCGCCAGCACCAGCACTCTGAATGTAAAAATTCAACTTCTGGCTTTCCAGTGCGTCCGCACTAGGCTTGGTGCGCCCGCACCAAGCACGGAAACTTCCCAAAAACTTAGTTTTTGAACCGTAATCGATCCCAAACTTGTCCAACATCATAATACTTATAAAAAGGCATAAAAACAAAGCTTTTGTCAATCATAACAGCTATAGATCCTTAGGCAACACGAAGGTAACAATTCTAGCATAATAATCATCTCAATCATAACATAAACCCTACGAAACCGTAATTAACTTGTAGAAAGATCCTTTTACCTTTAGCAAGATAATCCAAATCCAAAACTCAGAAAACTTCAGCGAACTCGAACCTTTCTCTCCAGAATCGATGTGATCAATCAAAAAAATAAATTTGATACGATCACATGCTTCTATAACAACAAAACTATGAAAGGTATGAGTTTTGATCTTCAAAACTCATCCAAGAACACATTTAGGTCGAATTACATACCTTAACAAAGCTCTGATCTTTGAGTGTTGAAACGACACTCTGTTCACGATGATTCCAACGCTCTACTCGGACCTAAAAACGGTTGAGATTCGACTAGAAAATAAAAGAAATCTCTCAGCCTTTTTCCAAACTCTCACACGCAGGAAGGGGGATATACATATGGAGGAAATTCTGATTCAAAAGGTTAGGGAAACTGATGGGGTTTATTTTCCTTAAATAGCTAAAATCCCAATAATTAACCTAATCCCTTATTTTCCTTAATTACCCTTAAAAATCTGATTTTCCCTTAAATTATATACATATAATTTGACTATATATATATATATATATATATATATATATATATATATATATATATATATATATTTATTTATTTATCTACAAAAACTTAGCTCCAATAAAAGAAGTAAGAATAATAATATTTCGTTTTCGCAAAATAACACGTCTGCTCTTTTCTGAAAATCTTAATATTACAGGTGCCTTCAGTAACTAATGAATCTAAAGAGTTTGAGACATCTGAGATGACAAATATTGCAGGGGTTATTACTTTTTCTCAAGTGGTTATACGGTTATTTCATCCCATGAAGACAAAAATGAGGAGGGTGTATGGAGGTATGTTGGTTTGCGAAATGACGTGGAGCTGTCTATCATTTGAAGTTCCATTTATTCTGGAGAAAGCAATGAAGTTATTATTTTGGAAGATGTTAAGGTGGTCTTGCTTCCCCTTGCTTATCATACTTGGAGTATCTTATTATTTGTGCAAACCTGAGTACGACCATTTCTTTTACGTCGTCCACTTCCCTTTTTTTTTTTTTTTTTTTTAGGGGGGGGGGGGGGGGGGAGGGCAAATTCGAGTCGGACACGTATATCACCACCACCGATATTTCGGCCACTAATTTCCTTCCACATTTATTCACAACTTCAAAACCCCCATTTCTCTGCAAATCGAGTTTATCGGTGAAACACCACCTCTCTCATCGCTAAGCTCTTTCACGCTTCAATTCGTCTCCCAAACTCGGCGCCGCCACCGGCGTTTCTTTAACTTAACCACCTCCTACCTTCCGCACTCTTCTTCTTCGTTCTCAAGTTTTGTTCACAATTATTTTTTGTACACCGTTAATAAACCGAGGTTAATACCAATTTTTTGTTTTTGTTTTACCCCTTGCAGAATCGGATATAAATATTGGTCTGGTTGGCCAAATCTCAGAACAAGGCATCGGATCTCGCCATTTCCATTCTAGATGCGGCCATATTGCGGATGCATGTGCTGGTGTCCGCCGTTATAGAAGCCGATGTCCGCTATTGGGTGGATTGATGTTGCCACTTCATTTACGAATTCTGAGCTCTGCGGTTAGGTTTTTGAATGTTTGTGTTTATTTTTTTTATTTTAAAATATTTATGCTTAGAAATTTCTGATTTATCTTTCCAACGAACAATTCCATTTTATGTGAAGCCGTTCTTGTTTATTTATCCAGAATTTCTGAGCTCTATGGTTAGGTTTTTGTTTTTTTGTGTTCAACAACTTTGTATCGGATTGTGACGGAGAACTACTCGCAATGTCCGAAGGTGGCGAAGACGAGAAAAAAGCCAGGTGACTTCTATCAGGTAACCTCTGGTTTCTCTCCTCTACTTATTAGGTTATTAGTCTCTCTAATAGCTGCGTACACAGTCTAATTTCGATGTAATGACTGATTCTCTATGGCTTAATCATGCTCCTTTATTTTCTCCACCTTTCATGCTCTACCATCACCGGTAATTCCTCTTTTGTTTTACTTCCTGCATGTATTATTAGCATTTTATTTATGTGTGTACGTTTATTTTTTCAATTGGCATCTCATTTGTTTACTTAGGTATATTTTCTTGCTTCCTTTGCATCTTTGTGAAATTGGATTCATTGCATTTGATAGGCATGTATGAAAACTAATGATTTTCAAGTTTGTGGCTTCATAGGCTTGCTCGTAGGGTAGGGCGAGAAAATAAGAGCTACGGTCTTGATATTGCTAATATGTTGCTAATGCGGTTGATATTGCTAATTTGTGAGTGGTTGATCTCTCGCTACATAATGTAGTTGATCAATAAGTAAATTTTAATCGATTTTGATCATTTGTTGCAGTGCATTGCTTCCACAAGCATGTATTTGAAGAAGAGAGAGAAGGAATTGAAGAAGGAGCCTGAAGCCTGCCCGTAATTGCCTTTGGGAAACACAACACCGTGACCGCCACCGATCTCAGACGTGGCTAGAGGGGGTGGATGATCTGATTCCGTCGTGATGAAGGCGAAGTACGAAGCCGATGCAGCGATGGAGAGATTCGTATAGTTAAACCTCACCTCCAAATTCTCATCGATTGATCAGTGCAATTACTATGCAGAACCTTGCAAGGAGTTGGTGTTCATTCTCAAGCATGTTTACTCCATTTCCCCAAAATGTTTGCAGCCATTGATCTTCAAAGAAGTTTCATGCTCCGTAATTGATCTTTCCTCTTTCTTTCATTTTTTGTTTTTATAATTGTTAATGCTTGCTGTTAATTTGCTTGTGATTGATCTGTTTGTTGAAGCTCATGCCATGGCAGCTTGCTTTCGATGCTACGAAATTGCGATGACACGATCTTTATATTGTGTCAATCTGTTATTTTTCAATTGCTGCAGCATTTGTTATAAAGAACATTGAAAATGAACTTGACATCTAAATTTGCTTAAATTTTCTGTGTAGTGTCCTATATTAAGGTTTTGTTCTTTAATCACAAAAGTTCACGAATTTGAGAGATTCTGAAATTGTGAAGCCATGTTAAACTCAAACATATAAATTAAGTTTATCTTCATGTAGATGCATACTTATTAGTACATCAGAGTTTATGTTGATATGGTGCAGTAGGTTTATGTTGATATGATTAACAATGCATTTGAATACCTAAACATGCCCAATTAAATGTGTGAGGCCGGTCTAACTACAAGAAATAAGGACAGAAACGAGGGCCAAAAACGTGCAGCGCACGTTTGCCGCCACTAGTTTAAGTATATAATGAGAAGATGTCGGTTAAATATTCTAAATTTACATTTAAAGGACCGTGTGTTAATAGAACATAGCGATTAAACTCTCAATTTATTTCTTTGCCTTTCATTATCTTGAATTGCTAGTGTCATTTGAATTCCAATTTATCATTCATTGTTTGATTCCTAATAATCCCCTGAAACCTGAGTAACTATGATTCTGACATGTAAATTAGAGTTTTTCCTTTTTCTGATTGGCTAAGTTCCCTTTCCATGTTTTAATTTTTTCCGGTGAGATCTGACACACTCATCAATTTATGTCTCATTAAGCAGGAATGGACCACCCACATGAGCTCAGATAGCAACCTTCAGATTGTGCTCTATTGTATCAAGAGAATTTAAGCCATTTTTGCATCTAGTTTGCACCTTCCTTAATGGAGGCTCCTATATGGTGCACAAATTTTTGGTAGTCACTCTTATAGACCACATGAAAGCTCATTGATGTTGTTTTATTTTCCAACAAATAGTCAAACTTACAAGAACAATTTTTTTAGCAGAGAGTATACTTGTTGCACACCGGTAAGTGTTATTTCTTAATCTTCAACAACATTCTGATTTCATATAATTAATTGTCTAGTAATTCATAGGTGGTTTTCATATCATTAATTGCGAAGGATTCATCTGCTGGTCCCTTGTAAAGGATTTGGACATGTTTAGAGATAAACTTGTCACTTAAAACATTTTACGGAGTTGAGATAACTGAGCTGAGAAAAAGGTCTGCTGACTTTTTTCACAACTAAGTAAAATGCAACGGAATTAACAATAAGTAAACTGCTTAAAGAAAGTTTGTAGAAAGTAAATGCAGAAATAATAAAACAGTTTTTATACTGGTTCCAGGTGGTGTAATCCTGTCAGTCCACTCTTCCTCTATGATGTAGGAGGAAAGTTTCCACTAGTCTTCTTGAGGTTACACTTGTTACAAAAAGCCCTAGTTGACTGTCCCTAACTAATCTCTGGCATCACAATCTAAACACTTGACAACAGGTAAAATTGCTGCCCTCCAAATGCTTCTCTGGTCCTTGAAGGGTTGAATTGTCTATTCACCATCTCCACCACGAACACAGTCTTCCTGACTGCTACAATTGTCCTTGACACCCTAGACCGGATGCTTCATAGTCAAAACCTTTCATAAAATGAATGTTCGGTTGAATCAAGTAAGTGATTCAGACATAGAATCTTCAAGAGTTGGTTCTTGATATAACTTGAATGCTTGAACACTTAGAAGATTTTCTAGATCTTGTGATTTGGAGCACAGATGATGAACACAAGATCTTAGCAATAACGTGATAGCTCGTATGTAACTTGTGTGTTTGATCCTTGTAGTTAAGTCACCTATTTGAAGGTGAAAATCCAACGTTCAAATTTGAAATCTACAACGGTCATGTTTGATCTTATTACCATCTTGTCAGAACTGTCAGTAGCCGTTCTGGCTTGTCAGGATATCAAGCTATCACAAAACTTGATCTTCAACGTTCCAATATTCTTGTAAAAACTGATTAGCTGATATTTGCTTCAGTTGTAACTAATTTCTGAGTTTTCATTTATCAACTGAGTAAGAGCATTAACTCAGTTTCTTTTCGTCTTCAATACTGAGTACTCTTAGTTTATCTGATCCTTATGTTTTGTGAGATCAAAGTACACCATTTTATCTCATTAAAGAACTAAGTTTACATTGTCCTTATGTAACTTAGACCTTCAATACAAGATCTATAAAGTCAGTTCAGGCCATCACAGACTTACCTGAATTCTAACCTTATAGTCTCGGCTTTAGTGTTCATAAATTGAGTTTGATCCCTCAGTTCATCAGTCTTCAAAACTAAGTCTAGTCCCTCAGCCTTCATAACTGAGTTTGGTCCCTCAGCCTTCATAACTAAGTTTGGTCCCTCAGCCTTGAGACTTTAGACTTGTAAATGACCAACTGAGTTTGTTCCCTCAGCGAATCAATTTTAGATATCAGTTTCAGTCCTAGACTCTACTAAAACCTATCTATTACAATACTTGTCTGATATAACCTATACAATAATCAAACTCTAGTAAATCTTATACATTCCATTCTAGACATCTTTTAGCTTCACAATAACAGCTATACTCAGATCTTCGTCAATGAGGTTAAAACAAACAATTAAATAATAAGTGATGAATCATCATCAAAACTCATTTTTATTGATAAAAATTTCCCCCTTTTGGATGATACGAAAACGCTCCTTAAAAGAAAATCTTAAAGGTAAAAACAAAACAAAAACCAAAAACTAGATTTTTCCTTGAAAACTAAAAAGTTCACTGATTACAAAAATTGATATAGACATCAGTTAAAACATCTAAGTTTGCTGGACTAATTATGTATTTATTACATATGTTCTATCTTAATCATAGAGCCTATACTCTTCTTTTTTAGCTCTGTCTTCAACAGCAAAAAGCTTGTTGTAATCCACTTGACTGAACTCTTTCCATCTTCTACATTGAACTAACTTGGGTAGTTCATAGTTATCTCTATAGTAAGCTTCAAATTCTTGAATGTCAATCTTCATTTGTTCTTTCTTGTCTTTCACATCAAGTTTGTCTTGTACCTTCTTGTCTCTCCTGTATCCATTCATTTTCAGATGATAAAACATTAATGACAGAATTGTTTGAACAGATTCTTCATAGGGTATTCTATTTATACTTCCCTTTCAAATGATGATAGTTAGTCTGAAATTCTGCCCATAACTCGCTTGTAAGAGTTAACCTCCCATCAGCAGGTACTGTGAACTTCTTGGTAATCTATTCTTAACATAGTTCATTGGGCTTTTCGTATAACTACTAACTTTTCTGCAATCTTAGGCTTTCATCTTTCAACTTTTCAAACTCCGCTAGTAGCCTTTTCTTTTCTTCTTCTACTTCCCCATTTTTTTGAATCATTTGAGTAAGCTGCTGAGAAGAATGAAGCTCCTTCAACTGAGATTGTAGCCCAAAAATTCTCTGATTGAGATGCCACTCTGCTTGACTTCAGAATTCCATGTCCTCAGTTGTAGCTGTTACTAGCTTCTCCTTTAACTGAACTATTTCTGAAGCCGAGTCTGAGGAAGCTTAGTTGATTTTCACTAAGTTCTTATTCACAGCTTCATCAGTTTTCTTCTGGTAATCCAAATATCCTAACATCTTCTGAAAGATTTCACTGTTATCATCTCTTTGACTTAGTAGTGCTTCCATAGATTTCTTAATCTTGTTAATTTCTTGAGTTGTCATAAACTCTATAGGATTATCAAATACATTGATGGTAGTCTGAGTCTGAGGATCTAGAATCATTAGTGTTCTGCAATTGTCTTGAGTTTTCTTGCGAATGTCAGCTATCATTGACTCAACTGGCAATTCATCCGATTGTTGAACCGACTTTCCTTCGTTGTCAGTTGTATCTTCAGTTTTCTCTGAGAAATTTGATTTTAGTTTGTTCAGTTAAAACATAAAACTGAAATTTCTTTGTCAGTTTCTAATCATCATCACCCTTATCATCATCTTTCTTGGGCTTCTCCTGTAATGACTTATCTGACTTCTTCTTTGATCTTTTTGCCTCTTCTTGTAAGAATTTATAACTTATAGTCAAGAATTGATCCATAGGAAATGATTCATACATGCTCTTCACTTTAAACTGATCAAGAAACCACTGCTTTTATTTCTCAATTCTTCTTTGAGTGGTTCTTAGTTATTGATTGTGTTGAGTTTCAGCTTTCCGAAGTTTATGATCCTTTCTGATTCAAAAGAATACTCATATTCTGTCTGTTGAGGTGGTTGCTCTGTCTGTAGTGGTACTATATTAGTTTCCGTTGCTGCAACTTCAACATCAGCTTTCTTGATCTCAGCTTGATCTACCACAGTTTCTTGTACTCGCTTGGTGTAAGTTTTACCAGTCTTCAAATGTGGTTCCCCTTACTTGATGCTTTTTCTTCTTTGTTAGTTTCTTTTACTCGATAATCCGAGAACAACTTCCTTTCAACTCCCTTTCAGTTTTCTTTGGTAGTACTTCAGTCCTTCTTCAAATTTTCAGTAGGTACTGGAGAATTGTCAATTTTGCTGAGTTTTCACCATTTTCAGCTTTCTTTCCACGTTTGAGTACCTCCAGGCAGTGTTGAATGACAATGTTGAATGACTTCTTCAGATGAAGTCTTCCTTCATTTTCATGCCTTCTTTCTTGGCTTTGTAGATTCAATTCACTTCTTCATAAAACTGCTTCTTCATCTGGTTGAAGACATAGCTAGCCCCGTTGAACTCGAGCTATTCCCAGATGATGTTCATCAGGTGTGTTTTATCTATTGATAAACCTTCCAACCCTTGAAATTTTCATATTACACTTCTTGTTAAGCATTTTCTTAATAGGGCAAATTCTGGTTTCAGTGTCTTCATGGTTGAGTAAATATAAGCCGGTTAATCACTTGAAGAAATTTGAATTAGAAATTCTTCCCGTTTCAGATGTGGGTTAGATAAATCAGTTGATTTGTTGGTGGGGTTCTTGAAATCGAACAATCTTCTGATGATTTTAGCATTGATGCTGACTTTTTCTCCATAGATGACGGTTGAGAGAAAATAACGATCAACCTTAATATTCTCCCAAAATTGAACTATCGCCTCAAAATCAAGATCTTTCTCCAATTCAATGTCGAGAAAGTCCTCAAATCCTTGTATTTTCGGTATCTTCGTGTTGATTTGGCTTGCTAGAAGTGTCCTTTGACATTGATTTTCATACTATTTTAGGGAAAACACCATACCTTCATCAATTAATGTTGTTATTCAAGAAGATAATTTTTGTGCTACCATTTTAAAATTTGCTGAGAAAGCGCTTGAAGAAAGGATTGAATTTGTGAAGTGTAAACGATTTGTTCTTTGAACTGATCCCTGATCTTCATAAAGATTGTGATTGTACCGTTTGAACTTCCATTCTAAATTTTGCGTATTCAATGCATGTACTTTTTGTCCTTATCCGAGTACACACGTAACAACTTTTCAGACAATTACGTGGTAATTAATGTGATGTAGCTATAGTGTATACATACACTTTACCAATTGACCATCTTTGACTTCTCAATAATTTAAAACTGAACATCAGTTGGTAGTCAGTTCTTCCACTTGTGTAAATGTCAGTCCTTCCAAATATCGGTTCTCTAGATGTCAATTTCATAAACAAAATAAGATCGTTGATACCAATGATTGATCTGTCAAGTGAGCTCACCCATCATGACAAAGATCAATCCCCTTGGTGGATCTCAATTATTCAACTGACCTTGATTATTCCCGATTCAGTTCATAGTTTGGAAAATATTTCTCCATCAAGTGGATAGGTATAAATATCTGTGAGCTGATCTTCAGTTGATATATAAAGCATTGTGACATCCTTTTTCTCCACATGATCTCTTATAAGTGACGTCTAACATCAATGTGCTTTGTTCTTAAGTGCAATAATGGATTTTCAGTTATAGCAATTGCACTTGTGTTATGACACATTATGGGGATTTCTCTTTCTTCTATCTTATAATCTCACAGATGCTGTCTCAGCCACAAAACTTGAGCACAACAACTTCCAGCCGCAATGCATTCAGCTTCCATTGTTGAAGTTGAGATTGAGTTTTCTTTCAAGCTAAACCATGACATAAGTCTATTTCCCATTAACAGACAAGTGACCGCGGTGCTCTTTCTGTCTATTTTGCATCCTGCATAGTCAAAATCTGAATATGATTTTAGTTTTAAATTGTCCATCCTTTGAATACCATATTCCAACTTCAATGGTTTCTTTTAGATACTTTATAATTCTTTTAAGTACTGTTAGATGGCCTTCATTTGGTCTCGACTGAAATCTAGCACAAACTCCTACTGCAAATGATATGTCTGGTCTACTTGCAGTTAAGTGAAGTAAGCTTCCAATCATTCTTCTATAGTGTGTCTGATCCACATATGTACCTTCATTGTCTTCATCAAGTCTTACTCCGTTCCCATTGGGATACTAATTCCTGAGCTATTTTCCATTCCAAACTTTCTTAATAGCTATTTGGTGTACTTTCTTTGATGAATGAAAATTCCATCTTTCATTTGTTTGACTTGTAATCTAAGAAAATCGTTTAGTTCTCCAATTATACTCATCTGAAATTTGCTTTTCATTAGATTGGAATTTTTTCACAAATCAATTCATTCTCTGATCCAAATATGATGTCATTAACATATATCTTTACAAGCACGGTCGTGTCTCCATCCTTGATTTCAGAAAGAGTCTTGTCAATGGTTCTTTTGGTGAAACCATTGTTTACTAGAAACTGAGACAGAGTCTCAGACCATGCTCCGGGTGCTTGCTTAAGTCCATACAAGGATTTCTTAAACCTATAAACCTAATCTTCTTGACTCTTCACTTCAAACTGGTGGTTGTTGTACAAAAACTTCTTCCTCCAGTAGTCCATTTAAAAATGCACTTTTAACGTCCATTTGGTAAACTTTGTAATTCTTGAATAATGCATGAGAAAGAAAGAGTTTGATTGCCTCTAACCTTGTTACAAGGGCATAAGTTTCATCAAAATCAATTCCTTCTACTTATGAGTATCCTTTGGCAACTAGTCTTACTTTATTTCTAACAACGATGCCTGATTCATCCAATTTGTTTCTGTATACCCACTTAGTTCCAACGATGCTTGCATGATCTGGTTTGTAAAATAACTCCCAAACTTGATTTCTTTAAAACTCATTAAGCTCTTCTTGCATAGCAATTATCCAATCTGGATACTTAATTGCTTCTTCAATGACTTTTGGCTCTAGTTGAGATAGGAAAAAACAAAGCATATCCTCCATCTGACTTCTTGTGTGTACTCCATGATGAATATTTCCAATTACTTGTTTAGCAAGATGAAATTTCATCCATCTTAGTTCATCAGGTTGAACTCCTTGATTAGCTTGAACTAGTTCTGCTTGATTTTCTAGAATTTGGTCTGCTGTTTTTTCAACTTCAGCTTTAGTAGGTTGAACATTGGTTGGTTCATCTGCTGGTTGATTTAAAAGATCTAAATTGATATCAAGTGGTCCATCTTTTGTGGAACTTTTAGTCAGTCTCAAATGGCTAAGATTCTTTTCAATATTCACATAAACTTGTGTATTTTCCTTTGGTTGAGAAACTAGCTCTAGAACATCTTCGATTGGTTCTCCAGTGAACTTAGGTTCACAAAAAACAAAATGATTTGATTCTTCATGCTTAAGTGTCCTTTTATTCAAAGCTATGAATGCTTTGCTGACACTTAAGTATCCCAAAAATATTCCTTCATCAGCTTTAGGTTGAAAGGCTTCAGCTGATCTTTCCCGTTGTTGTAGATGAAACATTTGCTTCCAATAGCATAAAAGTATGATATTTTGGGTTTTGTTCCATTCAAAATATCATAAGGAGTATTTTCATGTTTCTTATTCATTAGGGATCTATTCTGTGTATATCAAGCGGTATTAACTTCTTCAACCCACTATCTTTCTGGTAACTTAGCTTCACAAATCATAGTTCTGACTGCTTCCCTGAGTGTCATATTTCTCTTTTCACCTACTCCATACTGCTGAGTGTTACGGTGATTTTTACGATATATACGATATTATTTCGTAGCAATTTCCTTCGTGTTTTATTACTTTTTATAGAAAAGTAAGTGTTTAAAGGATTTATTGAGAGAATGCATATGAAATTGGTTTAAATGCAAAATCGAGCTTATTACGTGTTTTTATCGATGATTTTTCCATCAATATATATGGTTCTACATTTTGCACGCTTTGATTATCTTGTAGGTACGTTTGCATGGCAATGAATGAGCTTAAAGGATGTCCAACTGAAGATTAAGTGGAGAGAAAGATGCATATTGGACTTGGAGTGAAGGTAAGGAAGCTTTGAAGAACTAAACGCGCGTTTATCTCCGTTCAGCTTGGACTGGCATCCAACTACATGGACTGGCGTCCAGGAAGAGCCAATGGATTTAGGATTGACAGATATTTGGTGAACGAGCGTCCAAAAAGTAATAGGACGGGCGTCTGATCCAGCTCGGCCCGACTCGAAGAAATCCAGCACAGTGGACGGGCGTCCGACAATCCAGACGGGCGTTCACCCCTTTAAACGGGCGTCCAGTCCGCCGACTTCAGCGTAGCCGACTTAAAAACCTATTTATATTCGCGTTTTTCAACCCTAAAAACACCACAATTCGATCCCTGGCCGCCCCAGGCCCCTTGGGGGCGCCCTAGCTGCGTTTTCCCACCATCATAAACATCTTTTTATCTTCTTTTTATTTATATGATTTGTATTCCAACGATGAGCTAAGGCTAAGCCTAGAACGAGCTTTGTGAAGCCAATTCTCAGCACCGTTTTGATTTCGAATCTTGGATTTTTTTGTGAGTTTTTATTTAAAGTTTGTATCTTTATTATGTGCTTTATTGATTATGCAATTTAAATCGAGAGATGGTTGCTATTTGATGTTTAACGTTTGATGAGAATCGTTGTTAGACTTAGATCACCGTAGTAAAGATTAGATCTTTAACCTAAAAATAACGAGAGTTGCTAGGTTAAATTTCTAGGTTGCTAGATTGAGAAATCTTACACCTTTGTTATGGAAGCGTTAATCTTTAAGATCGAGAGATGAAAGATTAATAGACGAATTATCTACTAGAGTAGAAATTTATACCTTTGATAGGTGAACCACATCTTTATTAAATCTTCACTAAACGATCTAGAGTAGAAATTGAGGGTTGCGGGATAGGTGGATCAATGCTTGTTCTTCGTTAAAATTAATTGAAATTATCTTTGTGCCTTGTTCTTCGTTGCTAGCTTAGAATTTTATTTTCGTTTTAGTTTATAGATTAGAGTTATTTTCGTTCGCAATTATCTTTCCTGGCTTTGGATTGACAATCCTCTGTCCAGTTTATTGTTTTCGTTTTTCTTTAGTTCTGTTTTGTTTTATTTTCCGTGACAACCTTTAGAAAAATTAAGAACTAGACCAATCTCGATTCCCTGTGATTCGACTCCGGTATTAACCTCTATACTACGATCCCTGCACTTGGGGTAAACCGGATTTATAAATTTATCACTTGTTTGTTTTGCTTAGATAAAATCCGTGACAAGTTTTTGGCGCCGTTGCCGGGGAATCGGTACGGTTGTCTAGTTTATTAATTTTTCTGATTTTCTGTTATAAGTTTGGATAAAAGGGATCGTTAGGGCACATGGTAGTATTTTGGCCGTAACTTTCGGCTCGAGTGTCCGTTCGGCACCATTTTCGAGGTCAAAATCTGCTGTTTTCCCTTCCATTTTGGGCTCAGAAGCTTTCAACACGTTTTTCTCCCTTTTATTGTTTTCTTGTTTTATGTTTTAAATTTTTCGTAGGTAGGTTTCTGTTTCTGTTTCCGTTTCTTTTTTTGTTTCTTTATCTCTTCTAAAAAAACAAAAAAAAATGTCATCAACTAGGATTATGCAAGATCAGATCGCCATGCTGAAACAACAGATGGCAGCTCTTCAAATGTCGCTTAATCCTATGAATCCGACCCCGTCTTTTCCACAGAACTCACAAGTTCTGTTCTATGGAAGATGTTGTCGACCTGGCCATGTTGTTGGCAAGTGTCAGTTTCTTTCCCTTGCAGCGTATCAAGTTAACACTGTCCATAATCAGGGAAATTTTATTCTAGTCACATGTCAAAATTGTGATAATGTGGGACACACTGCTCGTTTCTGTCCTATGAGTGGACAGAACGCTGAAGTAAATGCTTTCTGTGGCCAGCAGTATCAGAGATTTACTAATCAGTTCTCTGGCCAAAGCAGTTTTCAGAATCAGGGTTTCAATTCTCAGGATCCGAATTTCTATCAAAACCCGAACTTCAGTCAGTACCAACATATCAATTTTTCCAATCAAAATCAATGGTTCAATCAGAACAGTCCCGATCCTATGTTTCAAAGTCAGTCTAGCCAATCTTTCCCACAGAACTTTCAGAACTATCAAGGCCCCTCTCAATCGGACGATCTTGAAGCTAAATTGGAGGAGCAAAATAGGACACTCAAGAATCTTGAGAGACGGCTCAGGCAAATGGCTCAAGACCAAGGCATTGACCTAGCTCCCACACTCCCTTATGATGGAGAAGAGGCTAGTGCTATGAATGTAAGGTCCGACACTCAACTTAGTGGTTTCCCTGTTCTGGATGAGAGTACTCAGGTGGCTGATCCCCTGAGAAATTATGAAATATAGTGGAAGTCGGGAGGCTGATCTCCTGACTGGTAAGGAAGGTGGAAACTGAAGGGATAGACCTTTACTTTCCTCTCCAGAATGTTATGCATCTAGACAAGTGCACTCCTGATATTCCTTGGTATGCTTCTATCGCCAACTTCTTACATTCCCAGTACTTAAATCCGGAATTTTCATATCAGGAGAAGAAGAAATTTTTCTCCGATGTGAAAACCTTCGTTTGGGATGAACCTTACCTCTTCAAGATTTGTAAAGATGGTTTGCTGAGAAGATGTGTTCCTAAATCTGAGCAACGTGATATTATTGAGCAATGCCACAGTGGACCCACTGGCGGTCACTTTGGTCCTTGGAAAACCGTTGCTAAGATCTTTCAATCCGGCTTCTATTGGCCCACGATCTTTAAAGATACAGAAGCTTTCTGTAAAGCTTGTGATAGGTGTCAAAGAACCGGAACTTTAACAAGGCGTTTCGACATGCCATTGAAACCCATCCTAGAATGCAAAGTCATTGATGTATGGGGTATCGATTTTATGGGACCATTCCCATCATCTTGTGGAAATAAATACATCTTAGTCTGCGTGGATTATGTATCGAAATGGGTGGAGGCTCAAGCCACTTCTCACAATGATCATAAAACGGTCATGAAGTTCCTGAAGAAAAATATTTTTGTGAGATTTGGATGTCCCCACGCCTTAATCAGTGATGAGGGAACGCACTTCTGCAACCGGCCACTAGAAAAAGTTCTTGAGAAATATGGTGTCCGGCACAAAATTGGCACACCATACCATCTTATGACTAGCGGTCAGGTTGAAAGAAGCAACCAAAGTTTAAAGAAGATCCTGGAGAAAATAGTTAACAGTCATAGAAAAGACTGGAGTCTAAAGTTGGATGATGTACTGTGGGCATATCGAACTGCCTATAAGACCCCCATGGGTACATCACCCTATCAAATGGTTTATGGTAAACCATGCCACTTACCAATCGAGTTAGAGCATAGAGCGTATTGGGCCACGAAGTTTTTAAACTTCGATACCCAATCTTGTGGAAAATATCGATTGCAACAGTTGCATGAGTTAGACGAATTTAGACTTCAGGCCTACGAAAGCGCCAGGATAAGTAAGGAAAAGACAAAACTCCTTCACGATACCAAAATCAAGAAGCGAGAATTTCAAGTAGGGGAACAAGTTTTATTATACAATTACAGGTTACATATGTTCCCTGGTAAGCTGAGGACACGATGGTCCGGTCCCTTTGAAATTCTCCAAATCATTCCTGGAGGTGTTTTAGAACTAAGAGGTCATGGTGACCAGCCGTTCAGAGTGAATGGTCAAAGGTGTAAGCATTATATCGGTCAAACCAAAGAGAAGCCTTTGATTGTTCACTTCCTCGACATCCTCGGGTGTGGTACTCCTGAAGTCAATGAGTTTGACGAGTTTTCGCCCGATTTGTTTTCGGAGAATGACGGCAGTGGTCCAGTAGAGGAAGTTCTGGCTGGTAGTTGGGATATGGAAGAGTTTAAACGGGAGGCACAGTTAAAGAGAAGATTGAAGAAGAAGAAGTCTGCAATGGGGAAAATTAAGAATGTTTGGAAAGCGGTAAAGAACCTGACCCCATGTGTGAGATGTTGTTTCTGTAGCCACACTAATGACCAGAGCTTACACGAAGTAGTGGCCGGAAGGAAGATTAAGTGGCCTGATCCAGGCTGAATAGTACGTGTGTCTAGCCAAAGACACTAAAGAAAGGCGCTTGTTGGGAGGCAACCCAATAATAAGAATAGTTTTTTATTTTATTTTATTTTATTATTATTTTGGTTTATTTTGTTTTTTGTTGAATAAGGGGGGCTAGTTTTGTCTTGTGTCGTCTAGGTTTTTGGAGTCGGTTTCTGTGGCCAGGTAACTTGCATGAGCGGAAGCTACTGTCATTTTTTGATTCATCTGTGCTTTAGTTGAAGCTACTGTCGGTTTTCCGTTGCTATTACTTTCTAATGAATCTTGTAATCCTTAACGCGCATTTGCACTTTCAGTTGGAGTTTGGTATTTCTGTATGCACATGTTGGACCATATTTGTTTTGTAAACCTCTGTGGTTATATTTGACGCTTAGATGCCCTGTGTTTTCTCTGTGTGGTGATTTTTCCATCTGAGCAATTATATCCTGTGCTTATATCAAACTTTTCTGCGCAATATGTTATATTCCCCTATCCCCGAGGTACGTTTTGTTTTGTTTTTCATGTGTGCAGGGTATTTGCGATAGCGATGGTGCACTTTTAGATGAAGCCAGTTTTCCGGTGGATGGTCCACAGTTTACTGATTTCTTCAGGCATTTCTAGTTATGACTTGCTACCACTTCCAGAATTGCCACCTTCGAACTACAATCAGCTAAGTTTTTCTTATTCTGCACAACATGAGGACATGTTATTTAAGTGTGGGGGAGGGATTGCTTGTACCTATGCGCTCAGTTTATTATGCTTATCTTTTGTGAAAAAATATTGAAAATTTTTGAAAATTTTTTTTAAACAAAAATCCGTCCCGAGCATGATTTTATTTTGGTTACTTACTTGTTATATTCCCATACTTGTGTTCAGTTGACTAGTATTTTTGCATAGACCTTTGATAAATAAGCCTTTACTCGAATTCTTTTCACGTAAGCCTCTTCGATGACGAGCTGAACTTAGGAAACTGTACCCATTTAAACCGATATGTTTGATTCTGGTTATCAGACCGTTCACTGAGTGCTAATGTCATGGAAATTGTAATATGTGCGTAGTTGGAATTGAAGTAGGAAGTATCGTGAATATACCGAAGCCTGAATGTGATAAGTGAAACGTAACTACTGTGCTTTGGAAAAGTTTTTTTAAGAAAAATATATGAATTAATTGGGTGTGTCGAAAGCTGGTCGATGATTTGAGTGCGGTAGGTCATATCTCGAATGTCCTATACCACTATGATGACCAAAAGCTCACGACAGTCAGAAGAAGCTGCCTTATGATTTGAGTAAGGTAGGGCATATCCCGAATGTCCTATTCTACTATGATGGGCAAAAGCTCATTCTGATGTGCGTATAAATGTGAATTAATTAAATCAACTTATATAAGGAATTTGGTATGAATAAGTGAAAGACTTACTTATCGCCTACCTTATCCCCAGTATAGACCAAGGTATATGTTGTAGGGAATATCCTCTGGGTACAACTGAAAAGATTTCGAAAACACATGTATTACCCTAGTCATGACATGAGTAGTTTTGTAGGGCGTATGTATAGTCAGGGTGATTCATTATCTGTCTTTAATGGGTATTGGTTGGTTAGCTTGATTTTAATTGTCAAGTGTGGAATCGGTGGAAGTTGAAGAAGGCTTTGCACACACTACACATTCGAGTAGTTGTTTATTACATTGGATGTATGTTTTTGATGCTAGTCGACCAGTTGTGATTTGAAATATGGGATTTTATGTGGTTCATTGCTTGAGTAAGTCTATGTTTTCTTTTGTTTTGCTCGGGACGAGCAAAAGCTAAGTGTGGGGGAGTTGTTAACGGTGATTTTTACGATATATATGATATTATTTCGTAGCAATTTCCTTCATGTTTTATTACTTTTTATAGAAAAGTAAGTGTTTAAAGGATTTATTGAGAGAATGCATATGAAATTGGTTTAAATGCAAAATCGAGCTTATTATGTGTTTTTATCGATGATTTTTCCATCAATATATATGGTTCTACATTTTGCACGCTTTGATTATCTTGTAGGTACGTTTGCATGGCAATGAATGAGCTTAAAGGATGTCCAACTGAAGATTAAGTGGAGAGAAAGATGCATATTGGACTTGGAGTGAAGATAAGGAAGCTTTGAAGAACTAAACGCGCATTTATCTCCATTCAGCTTGGACTGGCATCCAACTACATGGACTGGCGTCCAGGAAGAGCCAATGGATTCAGGATTGACAGATATTTGGTGAACGAGCATCCAAAAAGTAATAGGACGGGCGTCTGATCCAGCTCGGCCCGACTCGAAGAAATCCAGCACAGTGGACGGCCGTCCGACAATCCAGACGGGCGTTCACCCCTTTAAACGGGCGTCCAGTCCGCCGACTTCAGCGTAGCAGACTTAAAAACCTATTTATAGTCGCGTTTTTCAACCCATAAAACACCATAATTCGATCCCTGGCCGCCCCAGGCCCCTTGGGGGCGCCCTAGCTGCATTTTCCCACCATCATAAACATCTTTTTATCTTCTTTTTATTTATATGATTTGTATTCCAACGATGAGCTAAGGCTAAGCCTAGAACGAGCTTTGTGAAGCCAATTCTAAGCAGCATTTTGATTTCGAATCTTGGATTGTTTTGTGAGTTTTTATTTAAGGTTTGTATCTTTATTATGTGCTTTATTGATTATGCAATTTAAATCGAGAGATGGTTGCTATTTGATGTTTAACGTTTGATGAGAATCGTTGTTAGACTTAGATCACCGTAGTAAAGATTAGATCTTTAACCTAAAAATAACGAGAGTTGCTAGGTTAAATTTCTAGGTTGCTAGATTGAGAAATCTTACACCTTTGTTATGGAAGCGTTAATCTTTAAGATCGAGAGATGAAAGATTAATAGGCGAATTATCTACGAGAGTAGAAATTTATACCTTTGATAGGTGAACCACATCTTTATTAAATCTTCACTAAACGATCTAGAGTAGAAATTGAGGGTTGCGGGATAGGTGGATCAATGCTTGTTCTTCGTTAAAATTAATTGAAATTATCTTTGTGGCTTGTTCTTCGTTGCTAGCTTAGAATTTTATTTTCGTTTTAGTTTATAGATTAGAGTTATTTTCGTTCGCAATTATTTTTCCGGGCTTTGGATTGACAATCCTCTGTCCAGTTTATTGTTTTTGTTTTTCTTTAGTTCTGTTTTGTTTTATTTTCCGTGACAACCTTTAGAAAAATTAAGAACTAGACCAATCTCGATTCCCTGTGATTCGACTCCGGTATTAACCTCTATACTACGATCCCTGCACTTGGGCTAAACCGGATTTATAAATTTATTACTTGTTTGTTTTGCTTAGATAAAATCCGTGACACTGAGGTGTTGTTGTAGCTACTAGTTGATGTAGGACACAATTCGGTTCATAATATTCTACGATCACTTTGTTGATAAATTCAGTTCCCTTATTTGATCTGATATTTACTATTGATATACTCTTCCCATTTTGAAGTCCCTTTAGTAGCTCAGGTAAATTCTGAAAAGATTCACCTTTATTTGTCATGAAAATCACCCATTTGTATCTTGAGTAGTCATCCACCACAACTAGTGTATACTTCTTTCCACTTACAGTAATTAGTGTGACATGTCCTCAAAGATCCATGTGTAGAAGCTCTAAAACTATGTTTGTTGATTGCTGAGATTTTGTCTTGCAGCTGGATCTGATCTGCTTTCCCTTCTGACATGCATCACAAATGTTGTCTTTCTTGTAAGTAATCTCGGTAAACCAACACAAAACTTCTATTTCACCAGTAGGTTGATGTCGTCAAATTTTGGATGACTCAGTTTCTTGTGCCATAACCAGCTGACTTCTTATTTGGTATGCAAAAGTAAACAAGTTTCAGAAACCGCAGTCATGCAGACCGCAACATACATGTTTTCACGTCTTTTTCCAGCTAGAACAACTTGGCGTGCTGTCTCACTTATTATAATGCAATACTCCTTGTTAAAAGTGACTATATATCCCATGTCACAAAACTGACTTGTTATGAGTAAGTTGTACTGTAGCCCTTCAACATAAATTACATACTTGATTTTAAGTCCATTCTTCACCAAGGTGTCATAGCCTCCTGTATATCCAGGTCTATCTTTGCTACAAAAATTGACTTTGGGTCCATCTTTTGAGATAAAGTCCTCCAGAAAATGTTTGTTTTTGTTCATGTGTCTTGAGCGTCCACTATCAAAGTACCATACTCCCTGCAAAACAAAATAATGATTTTTAGGTACCCAAATCTATTTGGGTCCATGTTGGTCAGTGGTAAGTTCCAATCTTGGAATATTTCCATAGGGTCTTCTTCTGAATGAGTTGCACTTGTTCTCATATATGTTTGCTACAGATCTGTATATTCTTCCATCAGTTTGTGATTCATTCATATATGGTTTCTGGCCTTTGGGTATAAACTGTTTTGCACTGTTCCTTCTGTTCTTAAACTTAGCATAGTAAACATTGCTCAGCTGAGTTTTATAATGTTGGACCGTAATACAAGGCTGGAAAGAGTTCAGAAAGGGGGGTGAATGAACTTTTTTCGATTATGGAATTTTTCACTTAATGAATGAGTCTAATCTGTAAGAACAGACTAGCAAGTAACTCATCTGCTTTTACTAGTCTGATTATCCTCAAAAAGAAAGTGCAGTGGAATAAAAATTTAGTTCGAAATAAGCCTTGAGCTTGGTTTTCAGTGCCGAGTAGTCTGATGTAGAGTATGCAAGTACTGAATGTAAAGAACTGAAAGTAAAGGAGATAGGAAGTGTTATCGATCTTTGGAGTAGCGTAATCTCCTATATGACCGCTTCTCCCATGACTTGGGAGGTATCACTATTGTACTCTAGACTAATATAATAGGAAAGTGTCCTTGATACATTGCAGATGTTTCACACTCTAAATAGCCAATCCTTGACACCCCGTAGATGCCGCACACCCTGCAGATGCTTCAATGGTCTATTTGCACATAGCTTATCTAAAGAACTTCCTTTCTCCAGTAGCTCATCTGTTTTATTCATTGTTCCTTCACACCCTGCAGATGCTTGAACTAGTTCGCCGCTTTCTTGAGAACTTTTTTGTTGAGTAGAGTGAATGTTTTATCAAATTAATGATACATGGAAGAGAGCCTTTTGCTCAATCTGACTTTGAAGTTTAAGTTGCAGCTCTCTTGACCAAGTAGATAGCTAGATATTTCTTTGACGCTTCATTGATGATCTGCTTGATTTCTAGATCTTGATTGGTAAGCTTAGAGATGAAGATCTTGTTCTTTCTTAGATTGAATCTGAGAAAGCTTTTTAGATTTTTCAAGAACATAACTTCCAGAACTTCCTTTTTCTTGCTGTTGATCTTCAGCCTTATATACCCTTCGAAGCGTAGGTGTACCTTTGAGAAGATGAGTGTCTTTGATTCAATGCTGAGTTGTCACTTGAACTATTCAAATTGGCATGTTCAGCTTTTATCCATTGGAGCCTGTCATTGTTAGCTTCTATTTCTCCACATGTATGATTTTGTATCTGTTTGTGTTGGTCCCTTGGAAACGCTAACACAAGTTTGGAGGGGGGGGGTGAATAAACATGTCACCAAAAACAGTATATTAATCAAATTAAGGTTCAGTTTTAACTTGTATGGAGTTGAGCTGATAAAGCTGAGTTTAAGTCAAACAGACTTATACGAAACTGAGTCAACCGGCATCGAATATAATTCTAGCCTTTTTCTTGATCTTGTTATTCTCTGTGAAAGCGGGGTGTGTAAAACTGAATTCTGGTGAATGTCCGTTTGTGAGCTATGCGTTGTGTGACAATCAGTTTTCAGTACGCTGTGTAAACAATAATAAATGCTGTAATAACTAAATAACAGAATGTAAATGCATAAAATAAATGAAACAAGAGTTATAGAGGTTTTAGGTGGTGTAATCTTGTCAGTACTCTCTTCCCATGTGGTGTAGGAGGAAAATTCCACTAGAACTTCTTGAGGTGAGCTGTTCCAAAAAGACCTAAACAATAGTCCTTGGCTAATCCTTGCTTCACTATCTAAAAAGTCAAAGAACATGTTGGATTGCTGCTCTTCAAATTCTTGAGCCACTGGTCCTTGAAGGGTTACGTATCCCTCTTCACCAGCTACCACCACAAACACAGTCTACCCGACTGCTGATACAACTGTTGTTGGTCCCTTGGAAAGGCTAACACAAGTTTAGAGGGGGGGGGGGTGAATAAACTTGTCACCAAAAACTTTCCTAAAGTGGATTTATTACAAATTATGGTTTAGTTAAAACTTGTGTGGAATTAAGCTGACTGAGCTGAGATTAAAACTGATTTAAGCAACAACTGAGTCAACCGGCAGCGGATATATTTCTAGCCTTTTTCTTGATCTTGTTATTCTTTTATGAAAGCTGAGTGTTTGGTAAACTGAATTCTGATGAATTTCAGTTTGTGAACTGTGAAGTGTATAACAATCAACTATCAAAATGTTGAAAGTAAATGCTGAGTAAATAAATAAATCCGTAAGGTAAATAAGACGAATATTATAGAGGTTCCAGGTGGTGTAATCATGTACGTCCTCTCTTCCCCTGTGGTGCGGAGGAAAATTCCACTAGAATTTCTTGAGGTGAACTGTTACAAAAAGTCCAAAACAATAGTCCTTGGCTAATCCCTAGCTTCACTATCTAAACAGTTGTAGAATAGGTAGAATTGCTGCTCTTCAATTGCTTGAACACTGATCCTTGGAGGGTTGAATTGCCTCTTCACCAGCTACCACCACAAACACAGTCTGCCCGACTGCTTGTAACAACTGTCCTTGACAAAACCTTCCCGGTTTGCTTCACATTCTAAACCTTTGATATAGAATCAAAGTTGGGTTGAGAATCAATGAATTGATTCTTGTTTGTGGTTCTTCAAAGTGTCTGATTCTTGGTAAATTATTTGTAGCTTGAACACTTGAAGAAATTCTAGATGTGATCTTGTTATAGAGCAGAGATGATAGAAATTCGAATAAAAAGACTAATGCACAAATATTCTTGTAAATCTTGTTAAATCTTCTTATTGTATGTATCTTTTAATCCTTGGTGCAAAGTCCTCTATTTATAGTGTGAGGTCCAACGTTCATTTGGCTTGAATTCGAATTGTATCAACGTCTATCTTGTAACGGATATATTTTCTGACCGTTCTGCTGTGTCTGTAATTTATCCAATAAAATTGCTTCCTTTATAACGTTCGACTGTACTGATATATCCAATAAAATTTTCTGACCGTTCTTCTGTGTCAGTTTATCGGATGACTGATATATAAAACTGAGTTTCCTTATCAGTTTTATACTGAGATTATCGATTGTCAGTTTCTTGATTGACTTGGAGCATTAACTGAGATTTTACTCTTCTTCAAATATCAGTACTCCAGTTTTTCATCTGATTATAATTGACTTAATCAGAGTACACCATGACTCATTATCATCTAAGAATTCATTGTCCTTATGATTCTTAGGTCTTCATACAAGATCCATAAAGTCAGTTTAGGTCACCACAATCTTGCCTGAAGTCTAACTTTACAGTCTCGACATAGTCTTTATAACTCGCCTTTGAACCCTCGCCTTCTTCATCTTCGATGGCGAGTCTCGTGACCCTCGCTTCTTCATCTTCTAGATAAGCCAACCGAGTCTGTGTCCCTCGGCGAACATATCTTCTTCGGTTTTCATATTGGTGTATCCGTGTCGGTTTGTTTGTCTTGATGATTTCCGCTTTTCTAAATGACTTCCAGTTTTCAGTTCTACAACACACTAACTATTACAGTGCTTGTCTGATGTAATCTATACAAATATCAGACTCTAGTAAAACCTAAACATTCAGTTCTAGACATCTTTTAGCTTTTCACTATAACAACTAGCTTCAACACTTCATCAATGAGGTTAAGATAATACTTTGAATAAATAGGATGAATTATCATCAAAACATAAATTTTATTTCCAACAATTTCCCCCTTTTTGATGATGCCAAAACTCTCCCTAAAAGAAAAGCTTAAAGATCAAAACAATGTAAAACTGTAAAACTGGATTTCATTAGAATGAGCAAAAAAAAACTGGAATAGTTACATTTTGTCCAAATAATTGTGATTAAAGACTAAGCTTTTTCTTAACTGAAATAAACGTCTTCTCCTTGTCATATAGACGATAGTCATTTTCTAGCTTGGAGTCTTCTTTTGAAAAATTCTTGTTCTAGTCAACTTGACTTCCTTCTTTCCATCTTCTCCATAGAAATAGCTTCGGTAAGTCTGATTCTTTCAAGTAGTACTTTCCAAATTCTACTACATCAGCTTTCATTTGTTCAGTCTTGTCTTTAATCTTTAGTTTATCATCAATCCTCTAATTCTTCTTATATTGTGCCATTTTCTGCTTTGATAATACATCAGATAAAAAGTAGTTCAAGGATTGTTCAATTGTAATGTCCTTGTACTTGGCTTTGATAGGATTGTGATCGTTGATAAACTTCATCCATAGATCCTTTGTAAGAGTAGCTCTCTTTTCTCCATGTTGACTATATTTCTCAATGAGCTGCTCGTCAGTTAGCTCTTTCCTTAAGAACTTAGGATTTGATTTGTATATGTCCAATTCTTCTTCAAGTTGCTTTATCTCTTTAAGTAACTTCAGCTTTTCTTCTTCAGCTTCCCCCTTTTTGGCATCATACAGCAGATCTACCAAGGCAAGGGTTGCCTGTTGGTCGGCTGATATACGTTGCTGAGAAGCAATTACTTCCTTAAGCTGTGTTTCTAACCCATAGATGTGCTAAATCATAAGCCAGTGAGCCTGAGCATGTGTTTCCCTATCTACTGTGATTGAGTCTTCTAGTTTATGTTTAAGTAACAGAATTTCTGAAGCAGAACTTGAACTAGATTTGTGGATCATCTCTAGTCTAGCATGAACTGAGACATCTGTTCTAGTTCTATAATCGAGATATCCAGAAATATTTGATAGAAGACCATTCTGTGCATCCTTGTGACTGAGCACAATCTTCAAGTTTTCATGAACTTTGGCCAACTCATCATTTTTTAGGATGTCAGAAGGATCGTATGTCATTTCAGGTTGATCCTTAGGTTGAGTGATATCTTCAATAATCATCAATTATCGATTATCAGGTTCATCAGCTGCTTGCTGAGTGTCAGTTGTTTGATTCCCAACTAGAAACTCTTTTTGCTGACTTACAGTTTGCGTAGCTAGAGGTTGAGGTTGAATTTCTGAATGCAAAACTGTAGTCACGTCAGCTTCTTTCCTTGTATGATCATCTTCATCATCATCCTTTTTCCTTGAAATTTCTTTGGGAACAGATGATGTGACTGATTCTCTCCTTTGAGCTAGTTCAGTAAACCTTTTGAAACAGTTTTCAAGAAACTCTGATATAGGAAATAGAGTATATAAATCTCCGATTTCCAGTTTCTCCAGGAGTAATTTTTCTTCAGTCTGGAGACTAGCATCACGAGAATCTTCTGGTTTAAGCTTCATCTTCATTAGTCTGACAATTTTATTAGTTTAAAAAACTGGGGCTGGTTGCTGAACGGATTGATGTTGTAATGGAGAAGTGTTATCAGCAAGAGTGTATTTCCTTGTAACTTCAGTTGTTAGTTGTTGTTGTTGTTGTTCCCCCTGAGTTGGTGCTGTCTTACTTGAGGTTGCTGGGTATAAACATCTTACAACTGATCTTTCTTGTGCTGAGTCTCCCTTTCGCTTGATTCCTCTGTGTTCAGCTTCCTGGCTGAGACACAGTTTTCTGACCTGCTTTAGGTTGGGAAGTTGTTCCTGTTTTTGTTGTGATTTCCTTTGTAGCTGTATCTTGTCTTGCTTGCTTCCATTCCATGAGTATTTCCAGATAGAATTGAATGATTCCACTGAGTGTTTTCTTCAGTCGAAATCTACCAACAGTTGCCTGACCTTCAGCTTGAGCTCTTTGTACACTTTCTAATTCGGCTAAATGTTGTTTCTTTATCTGATTGACTACATATCCTGCCCAATTCAATTCTATTTCATCACAAATTATGTTCATCAGATAAATATTCTCTTCGGATTGTGTACTAACTCCTTTGGATTTTCCAATGACATGTTTGCTGAGCCATCTGCTGAGGTGCGCAAATTCTGGCTTGAGTTTCTCAACATGTCTATCAATTTGTACTGGTTCCTTAGAGAAAGTAAGTTGCTTTAGAAAAGCTTCTTTTTGCAATGGTAGAGTAGCCAAATCTATTGACGTTGCAGATGAATCCTTGAAGCCGAATAATGACTTCATAACTCTTTCATTGACAACAATACGATTTCCATGAACTGTAGTGATCAGAGTGTTTCGTACCAAATGCATATTCTCCCAAAATTGCAGAATTCCTTCCACATCACGTGGTTCGTTGAATTTGATTTCTAGAAGATTTCTCAGACCAGGTTGTTTCTGGATTTTATTACAAATCCAACTTACTAACAGAGTATTGTTGCACATTGCTTCATAGATATCGAGTGAAAATTCATCCAACTCTGTGATCAATCTTTCTTGTTTTGATTGGTCTGAAGTGGCCATATCTGGGTGTGAACACAAAAATTGATTTTTGAGAGGAAAGGATTGCGAAGAGTCTGATTATGTTTTTTGAATAAGAAGAAGAATTTGAAATTGGATTGAAAATAGTATGAACGAGGGTTGAATAAATAAGTAGGATATACTGGCGGTTTGAGTAGTACAACTTTTCAAATTCCATGATGGTTTGGGTAACCGATGTGTGCACTGTTCTGACAGTCGTTGGGTGTACACGCAATATTCTGACAAAAAGAACTACAGTAATTAAATGCGATATAACCGCTAACGCTTTAATCTTGTCAACCTTTGACTTAAGTTGACTCAGATAGAAAACTGAGACTGAAGTCAGTTTTTAGAAGTAACTTTCACTTTTCGTCAAATTTGTCAGTTTCAGTTTGAAATTGTTGATGTCAATGACTAATCTGTTAAGTGAGCGCACCCATCATAACAAAGATTAATCCCCTTGACGAATTTCTGGCTTAACTGATTTCAACTGAGTTTTATTATACCCAATTCAGTTCTTAGTTTGGCAAATCTGTCTTTGTCCAATGGCTTTGTAAAGATATCGGCCAACTGATCTTCAGTAGGTACATAAAGAACTGTGATATCATTTTTCTCTGCATGATCTCTTATGAAGTGGTGACGTACATCAACGTGCTTTGTCTTTGAGTGTAAAACTGGATTATCAGTTATTGCAATTGCACTTGTGTTATCACACATTATGGGAATCATTCCTTCTTCTATCCTATAATCTCTTAATTGTTGTCTAATCCATAAAACTTGAGCACAACAACTTCAAGCTGCTATGTATTCAGCTTCAACTGTAGAAGTTGAGATTGAGTTTTGCTTTTTGCTAAACCATGGCACAAGTCTATTTCCTAGTAACTGACATGTGACTGACGTGCTTTTTCTGTCCACTTTGCATCCAGCATAATCTGAGTCTGAATAAGATATTAGCTTGAATTCTCCTTCTTTTGAATACCAAATTCCAACTCTATCTGTATCTTTCAGATATTTTAATGTTCTTTTCACAACTGTGAGATGGCTTTCCTTTGGTTT
This sequence comes from Gentiana straminea, assembly GCA_036785695.1. Taxonomy (NCBI): domain Eukaryota; kingdom Viridiplantae; phylum Streptophyta; class Magnoliopsida; order Gentianales; family Gentianaceae; genus Gentiana; species Gentiana straminea. Next base: position 2,839,942 of record JAVUPR010000311.1, on the reverse strand, counting down.
TGACTGTAATCTTGCACATACACCAACATTAATTGATATATCAGGCCTACTTGCTGTAAGATAGAGTAAGCTTCCTATCATCCTTATGTAAAGTGTTTGATCAACATCTTTGCATTCTATGTCTTCATCTAATCTGATGTTGGTCCCCATTGGTGTAGAAATTCCAGTAGATTTTTCCATATCAAACTTTTTGATAAGTTCTCTTGCGTACTTGGTTTGGTGAATGAAAATTCCATCATATAATTGTTTTAACTTGTAATCCAAGAAAGTAATTCAATTCTCCCACTCATTTGGAATTTTCTTTTCATCAAACTTGCAAATTTCTCGCACAATTGTTCATCTTCCGATCCAAAAATAATGTCATCAACATAAATTTGGACAAGTAGAGTATTTTCACCATTTTTCATTATGAACAATGTTTTGTCTATAGTCCCTTTTATGAATTCATTATCTACTAGAAACTGAGATAGAGTTTCATACCAAGCTCTTGGTGCTTGTTTTAGCCCATAAAGAGCTTCCATAGTCTGAAAACTTTATCAGCTTGATCTTTGATTTCAAATCCAGGTTGTTGTTGAACATATACTTCTTCTTCAAGAATTCCATTCAAGAAGGCACTTTTAACATCCATCTGGTATACTTTGAATTTCTTATGAGCTGCAAAGGCAAGAAATAGTCTGATTGTTTCTAATCTTGCAACTGGTGTGTAGGTTTCATCAAAGTCTATGCCTTCTGCTTGAGAGTATCCTTTAGCTACACGTCTAGCTTTGTTTCTGATGATATTCCCATCTTCATCAAGTTTTTTTCTGAAAACCCATTTGGTTCCAATGATATTCACATTAGCTGGTCTTTCTACCAATTCCCATACTTGATTTCTTTCAAACTAATTCAGTTCTTCTTGCATAGCTAATATCCAATCTGGATCTTTCAAAGCTTCTTCTATTTCCTTAGGTTCGGATTGAGATAGAAAACATGCAATCATTGCTTCTAGTTGATGTCTTGTCCAAACGCCAGTTTGAGTATCACCAATAACTTGTTCTTCAGGGTGATCTCTCATCCATTGATACAAGGGTGTTTGCATCAAAGGATCTATATTTTGTTCGACTGATTCCTCAAGAGCTGGTTCTTGAATTTCTTCAGTTGGATCTAAAACATGTAGTTCAGGTGTGGTTTGTTGAGTAGTTAGAAACTGAGACTGATCTGGATCTGAACATTTTGAAATTTGTAGTCTTTCAATGTCAACAACAACTGATTCTGATGAGACTGGTAACTGAGAAATTGGTTCTGGTCTTTCTTCAGTTGTTTCACCAGGGAAGTTTGGTTCATCAAATACCACGTATATTGATTCTTCATGCTTGAGTGTCCTTTTATTTAATACTCTAAAAGCTTTGCTGACACTTGAGTATCCTAGAAAAATTCCTTCATCAGCTTTGGGCTGAAAAACATGAAGTTGATCCTTTCCATTGTTGTATATGAAACATTTGCTTCCAAAAGCATGAAAGTAGGAAACATTTGGCTTTCTTCCATTCCAAATTTCATTAGGGGTCTTCTCATGAATTTTGTTCATGAGAGCTCTGTTCTGTGTGTAACAAGCTGTGTTAACTGCTTATGCCCAATATCTTTCAGGTAGTTTTGCTTCACAGATCATAGTCCTTCCTGCTTCTTTAAGTGTTCTGTTCCTTCTTTCAGCTACACCATTCTGTTGAGGTGTTCCTGTGGCAGCAAGTTGGTGTAAAACACCATTTTCTTCACAATATTCAATAATCACACTATTGAGGAATTCAGTTCCCTTATCTGATCTTATCTTCTCAACTGATACTCCTTTCTGATTTTGAAGTCTCTTGAGTAATTATGTAAGTCTTTGCTTGGTTTCACTTTTCTTGGTTAAGAAGATTACCCAAGTGTACCTTGAAAAATCATCTACTACCACCAATGTATACTTCTTTCCACTGATACTAATTGGTGTAATAGGTCCAAATAAATCCATGTGAAGTAGTTCTAGATGTCTGGTTGTTAAATGCTGAGACTTGGTCTTGAAACATGCTTTTGTTTGCTTTCCTTGTTGGCAAGCATCACATAAGCTATCCTTCTTATATGAGATTTCCGGTAGTCCGATGACTAACTGTTTCTTAACAAGTGTGTTGATGTCATCAAAGTTAAGATGACTCAGTTTCTTGTGCCATAACCAACTGATTTCTGATTTGGTATGTACAAGCAAACAAGTTTCAGCAACGGCTGTTGTCCAGTCTACTACATACATATTTTATTTTCTTCTTCCGGCTAAAACAACTTGATAAGCTGATTCGCTGACGACAACGCATAATTCTTTGTCAGAAGTGACTTTGTATCCCATCTCACAAAATTGACTGGTGCTGAGTAGATTGTAGTGTAGTCCTTCAACATAAGATACATTCTTGATTGTAAGTCCATTCCTGATTAAGGTGCCATAAACTTTGGTGTATCTAGGTTTGTCTTTACTTCCAAAATTAACCTTTGGTCCGTCTTTTGCAATAAAATTACTGAGACAGTCTTTACTCTTGTCATGTGCCTAGAGCAACCACTGTCAAAGTACCATATATCCTGCAATAAAAATTAAATAATTTTAGATACCCAACTCAGTTTGGGTCCATGGGGGTCAGTTGTCAGTACAACTCTGAGGATATATCCTTTAGGTATTCTTCGGTTATTGTTGCACTTATTTTCATATATGAAAGCCACACTCCCATAGTGTCTATGTTTGGACTGTGTCTTATTTATATGATCTCTCAGATCTTTTGACTAAAATTTATTTCCATCATTATTTCTATTAAAACTTGAATAATAACCATCATTCCTTTTGTACTGAGGTCTGGACTGACCTTGGTACTGGGGCTTTTGCTGAGAACTGAGATTAGCTCTCTGCTGAGTTTTGAACTGAAACTTGTGATAAATTTTTTGTCTGGAATGATTTTTATTATCAGTTTTATTAGTAGATGCGGTAAAATTCCAATCATCATCAGTTGGGTATAGTCTTCCTTTCCCCCTGAATGTGTGAATCTTTGAATGATTGACATTTTTGGATTTACTTTGATTGAAACTTTTCTGGTTTTTGACTTGATTGGTTTTTGTGGACCTGGTAGTTGATTTCCCAGTTCGGTTTTCTTGAAATACAGCTGATCTACCATTTGGTTTACCCTTGTTGGTAGATACAATTGTTTTCTTGAAAAACTGATTTATCCTATGTGATACTGGCTTTACTGGTTCAGCAATTTTCTCAGTTTGTGAAAGTTGTTCAGCTACAAACTTAATACCAGTTTTGGTACTAGGTTCATCAGCTTTGTTGGTTCTATTCTTAGAAGATTGCTGTGTATCAAATCCTAAACCCGTCTTGTCTCTATACGGTTTTCCTGATTTGAATCCAGTAACTAAACTTGATTGTGCAAATGATTCGATTCTTTTGCTGCCGATGCGATGGGGCGATCTTGAATCTTTTCTTTATCAGTTTTAGTCAGTTTCAACATTTTTAGTTCAGACTTCAATCTTTCAACTTCAAGAATTAGATTCTATTTTTCAGCTTTAATTGATTCATAACCAGCTTGAATAGTCACTAGTTGATTCATCAATTCGTCAAGAGTTTCTTCTAATTCTAGATTTTTTGCATTGGAGTCAGCAGTCGAAGAACATCCATTTAGCATGGAAATTTGAGCTGAAGAGTATTTAGTATTTGATTCACAATCTGATAGTCTTTCAGTACCAGCTTCATAATCTGATAGTATTTGATTGTGTCATCTGATAGTCTTTCAGTACCAGCTTCATAATCTGATACCAATTCTTCTTGGTGGGGTCTTCTTGGTCAGTTCTGGACACTCAGCTTTATAATGTCCAGGTTTCTTGCAGTTGAAACAGAGATATTCATCATCTTTTATTTTCTTAGGAGTCCTCTTGATGAACTTCTGAGTGACTGGGTGTCCACTCTTCATTCTTCGAATTCTGTTCATCATTAGAGCCATATGTTCTTCTATCTTATCCAATTCATGAAGATTACTTGATGAGTTTTCTTGATTGTCATTTGATGCTGCTGCAAGTGCTGTGGTCTTTGGTTCTTCTAGAGCTTTGATTATTGTAGCTGTACTTGTAAGATCTTCACTGAATTCATAAGCTTTCAAATCTGAGAAGGTTTTGAATGAATCCTCTATGTCAAGTCTTCTAGATTCTTCCATAGCAGTGACCTTCATTTTCCAGCACATTGGTAATGCCTTCAAGATTCTTGTATTGATAACTTTCTTTGAGTATTCAATCTTAAGTAGATCTAATTCATCCATGATAGCACTGAATCTTGTCTCCATTTGGTCAATGGTTTCTCCAGATTTCATCTTGAAATTCTCAAACTTTTGTTTTGCAACAGAAATTTTGTTTTCCTTGATTGAATCTGTTCCTTCACAAACAAGTTGTAGTTTGTCCCACATTTCCTTGGCAGTTGTGCATTCTTTCACCTTTAAGTACAAGTTGCTGTCAAGAGTTCTGAGGATAAAATCCATAGCAACATTGTTGAGATTGTTTCGCTTGCGATCATCACTAGTCCATTCGGATTTGGGTTTTGCAACTCGAACTTGCTCTCCACCGACAGTTTGCATGTGAGTGATCTGAATTGGTCCATCAGTGAGTACATCCATCATTTCATCATGAGTAGCTGCTAGAAAAGCCTGCATTCGACGTTTATATTCATCAAATCTGTCCATGTTTCACATAAGCATCTGCCTCGCATATTGATTGTTATCCATTGTGAGTGAGTGAAGACTGATAGTAAATTAACTGGAGCTGAGCTTTCAAATGAGAACAACTAGAGGAGAAATATAGCAAATGATATCTTATCAAAGAAACACCGCTCCGATACCAATTGTTGGTCCCTTGGAAAGGCTAACACAAGTTTAGAGGGGGGGGGTGAATAAACTTGTCACCAAAAACTTTCCTAAACTGGATTTAATACAAATTAAGGTTCAGTTAAAACTTGTGTGGAGTTAAGCTGACTGAGCTGAGATTAAAACTGATTTAAGCAACAGCTGAGTCAACCGGCAGCGGATATATTTCTAGCCTTTTTCTTGATCTTGTTATTCTTTTATGAAAGCTGAGTGTTTGGTAAACTGAATTCTGATGAATTTCAGTTTGTGAACTATGAAGTGTATAACAATCAACTATCAAAATGTTGCAAGTAAATGCTGAGTAAATAAATAAATGCGTAAGATAAATAAGACGAATATTATAGAGGTTCCAGGTGGTGTAATCCGGTACGTCCTCTTTTCCCTTGTGGTGCAGAGGAAAATTGCACTAGAACTTCTTGAGGTGAACTGTTACAAAAAGTCCTAAACAATAGTCCTTGGCTAATCCCTAGCTTCACTATCTAAACAGTTGTAGGACAAGTAGAATTGATGCTCTTCAAATGTATGAACACTGATCCTTGGAGGGTTGAATTGCCTCTTCACCAGCTACCACCACAAACACCGTCTGCCCGACTGCTTGTAACAACTGTCCTTGACAAAACCTTCCCGGTTTGCTTCACAATCTAAACCTTTGATATAGAATCAAAGTTGGGTTGAGAATCAATGAATTGATTCTTGTTTGTGGTTCTTCAAAGTGTCTGATTCTTTGTAAATTCTTTGTAGCTTGAACACTTGAAGAAATTCTAGATGTGATCTGGTTATAGCGCCGAGATGATAGCAATTCGAATAAAAAGACTAATGCACAAATATTCTTGTAAATCTTGTTAAATCTTCTTATTGTATGTATCTTTTAATCCTTGGTGCAATGTCCTCTATTTATAGTGTGAGGTCCAACGTTCATTTGGCTTGAAGTCGAATTGTATCAACGTCTATCTTGTAACGGATATATTTTCTAACCGTTCTGCTGTGTCAGTAAATTATCCAATAAAATTGCTTCCTTTATAACGTTCGACTGTACTATCAGTTTATCGGATGACTGATATATAAAACTGAGTTTCCTTATCAGTTTTATACTGAGATTATCGCTTGTCAGTTTCTTGATTGATTTGGAGCATTAACTGAGATTTTACTCTTCTTCAAATATCAGTACTCCAGTTTTTCATCTGATTATAATTGACTTAATCAGAGTACACCATGACTTATTATCATCTAAGAATTCATTGTCCTTATGATTCTTAGGTCTTCATACAAGATCCATAAAGTCAGTTCAGGTCACCACAATCTTGGCTGAAGTCTAACTTTACAGTCTCGACATAGTCTTCATAACTGTGTTTGAACCCTCAGTTCTTCATCTTCGATGGCGAGTCTCGTGACCCTCGCTTCTTCATCTTCTATATAAGCCAACGTGTCCGTGTCCCTCGGCGAACTTATCTTCTTCGGTTTTCATATTGGTGTATCCGAGTCGGTTTGTTTGTCTTGATGATTTCCGCTTTTCTAAATGACTTCCAGTTTTCAGTTCTACGACACACTAACTATTACAGTGCTTGTCTGATGTAACCTATACAAATATCAGACTCTAGTAAAACCTAAACATTCAGTACTAGACATCTTTTAGCTTTTCACTGTAGCAGCTAGCTTCAACACTTCATGAATGAGGTTAAGATAATACTTTGAATAAATATGATGAATTATCATCAAAACATAAATTTTATTTCCATCAACTGTCCTTGGGAAATCCTTCACCGGATTGCTTCACAGTCTAAACCTTTGATTAAGAATCAAAGATGGGTTGAGAATCAATAAATTGATTCTTGTTTGTGGTTCTTCAAAGTTTCTGAATCTAGATGAATTCTGTGTAGCTTGAACATTTGAAGAAATTCTTGATTGATCTTGTTAGCGCAAATATGATAGCAATTCGAATGAACGAGACTAGAACACAAAATGCTTGTAATCTTGTTATTTCTTGGTAAATCTTGATGTTTGATCCTTGGTGCAAAGTCCTATATTTATAGTGTAAGGTCCAACGCTCATCTTGCTTGAATTCGAATTGTATCAACGTCTATCTTGTAACGGCTATATTTTGTGACCGTTCTGACTTGTCAGTACTTCAACCAATAGAATTACTTCATTTACAACGTTCGACTATACTATCAATTCGTTGGATGACTGACTTATAAAACTGAGTTTCCTGATCAGTTGTATACTATGTTTGTTAGTTGTCAGTTTCATAACTGACTTAGAGCATTAACTGAGACTTTACTCTTCTTCAAATATCAGTACTCTAATATTTTTAATCTGATTATTATTGACTTAATCAGAGTAAACCATAAGTATATATCATCTAAGAATTCATTGTCTTTATGATTCTTAGGTCTTCATACAAGATCCATAAAGTTAGTTCAGGTCACCACAAACTTGCCTGAAGTCTAACTTTACAGTCTCGACTTTGTGATCTTCATAACTGAGTTTGAGCCCTTAGTTCTTCAATCTTCAATAACCGAGTCTGTGTCCCTCAGTTCTTCTGTCTTCTATATAAGCCAACTGAGTCTGTATCCCTCAGCGAACTTACTTTCTTCAGTTCTGAGTGAGCTTTAGTTTTAGGTGTAGTCTGAGTCAGTTTCGATGACTTATCTTTTCAGTTTCTTAGATGATTTCCAGTTTTCTAAGTGATTTCCAGTTTTCAGTTTCACGATACTACTATCTATTACAGTGCTTGTATGATGTAACCTACGCAAATATCAGACTCTAGTAAAACCTATACATTCAGTTCTAGACATCTTTTAGCTTTTCACTATAACAGCTGGTTTCAGCACTCCATAAATGCGGTTATGATAATAACTGATTAAATATGATGAATTATCATAAAAACATAAATTTTATTTCCAACAATTTCCCCCTTTTTGATGATGCCAAAACTCTCCTTAAAAGAAAAGCTTAAAGACAAATACAATTAAAAACAATGTAAAACTGGAAACTGGATTTCATTAAGATATGCAAAAACTAGAATACTTACACATTAGTAAAAACTGAAATAAGAGCAAAACTATTTTCTGTGCTCTTTGTGTAGCTAACTCATATTTCCTTTCCTTATCGTGAAGCTGAAACGCTCTTTCTAGCTTCGTGTCTTCCTTGTAGAAAGTTCTGTTGTAGTCTACTTGATTAGAAAATTTCCACTTTCTCCATAAGACTAACTTTGGTAAAATTCATCCTTGTAGTAGTTTTCAAATTCTGCAACATCAACTTTCATTTGTTCAGTTTTGTCTCTGATCTGCAACTTTTCTTCAATCTTCTTATAGTGTGCCATCCTTTGATTGTGATACTGGTCAGATAAGAAGTAGACAAGAGATTCTTCATAAGTTTTGTCTTTGTACTTCAGCTTGACATTGTTGTGATCATTGACAAACTTCATCCACAAATCCTTTGTTAAAGTAGCTCCTTTCTCCAGGTGGACTGTATTTTTCAATGAGCTGTTTGTCAGTTAGTTCTTTTACAAGAACATAAGGATCTGCTTTTGATTTATATTTCTTCAGTTCTTCTTCCAGCTTCATCTTTTCATCAAGTAATCTCAGCTTTTCTTCTTCAACTTCCCCCTTTTTGGCATCATACAACTGATTTACCAACTGATGGGTTGCATGTTGGTCGGTTGAGATAGTCTTTTGAGAATCAAGCACTTCTTTCAGACGAGTTTCTAACACATAAATGCGTTGATTTAAATGCCATTGTCCTTGAGCATGTGTCTCTCTATCTTCCATGGTTGAGACTTCAAGTTTCTCCTTAAGACTGAGAATTTCTGATGCTGAGCTAGAAGATGATTTCTGAATAATATCCAACATGGTGTGGACTAAGACGTCCATCTTCTTTCGATAATCCAAGTATCCAAAAATGTTTTTCAAAAGGCTATTGTAAGCATCCTTTTGGTTGAGCATAATCTTCAGATTTTTGTACTTTGCTCATTTCATCTTTTGTCAAAAATTCAGATGGATCCGTTGCTTCTTCTCGCTGAATCTTAGGCTGAATATCATCTTCAATTACCATGAGTTGCTGAATCCCATCCTTTGCATCTCTTTGCTGGTTGTCAGTTGATTGGTTTTCAACTGGCAAATATTTTTGCTGATTAGTAGTTTGAGTTTGAGGGAGAATTTTAGTTTGCAAATCTGTAGCCCTATCAGCTTCTTTCTTTGATTCATCATCTTTGTCATCATCATTCTTCTGTTGATTATCTAAAACTGATGACGGGGCTGAAACTCATTTATTAGAAATAGAGTGTATAAATCCTTGATTTCAAGTTTTTCCAACAATAACTTTTCTTCACTTGCGAGAGTAGCTTCTCTACAATCTTCAGTTCTGATCCTATATATTTGACTTTTAATACTACATTTGGTCCCTTAGCCTTCATTATTGAGTTTGAACCCTCAGTCTTCAAGCATCAGCAGGTCCTAGACACTCTATTGACCTAGATAGGTCTCCTAATCAAGTCAGCTGACCTCTTTATAGTGCTTGTTTGATCAAACCTATACAAAGATCAAACTCTAGTAAACCTATACATTCAATCTAGACATCTTTTTGCCTTTGCTCTACAATAGCTAGTCTGGCACTCATCATTAAAACTAAAATATGTCTAACACATGGTTTTAGCATCCAACTACTATGTCAGAGTCTGGCACAAGCCAGTCAGCATTCGCCCATGCCAATTACATGCAAAAAGGAAGCGGACGCACGCCAATCATTGCTGGTGCATGCCAATTTAGAGGATGGAGCAATTAATAGTCTTATTTACTCTCTCTCTCAAGGCTCTTGACGGCAACTTCAACCCCAAAGTTCTCCTAGCAAAATTTCTTAGATTTTTAGCTTTTAATAACCTTGTAAACCTTATGAATTGTTAGTTTGATTTCTAAAGTAATTTAGTGGAAGAAGTTCAACTCTTCTGGTGTACCAAACCCATTGAAGTTCTTGCAAGTTGAAAGAAGCTTCCATCTTCAAGTTTATAGCTGTTGTTGCTAAATTCTTAGTACTACTTTGTTTTAATTGTTCTCAATGATATGAATTCTAGCTTTAACATGTTGGAATCCATATCCAAGAGTGGCTAGTTCCCACTAGCAAAGATAATGTTTTAGTGGTAGTATAATCTCTTGGTTGATTGGGAATGATTGTTCATGTTGCTTAGCTTCATTTGTTGTGAATCGTTTCCTACTTGCATTGTATAATGTGTTTGTGTTGGAGTAATTAACCAATACTATCACACACACACTTAATGGAGACCGAAATGAGTTGTTAGATGTGATAAAAGAGGTAGGAGAACCAGAAGGTAAAATCGACATTAAGTTGAACTTGATTTCTTATCTGGGGAGTATTGACATTGTCATTGCATTCAAGTTCATATCATGTTTAATCATTAGGTCTAAGACACTAAGAGCAAGGAGGAGAGATAGAGTAGTTTCATTCACTTATATGAGGGGAAGCTACTTGCTTAGGAATGTAGCGGTTCATACACTTGAACACCATTGGTAGGTTGGTAGGAAATCATTCCCATGATGTTAATAGAGGTGTGCTTGATCTATGAATTATCTTGGTTAGGCCTTTTATCATTTTATCTTCCTTTGTAGTGGTAGATTCGTAGTTACATTTACTTTCTTGTATCATTGTGACTTATATCAGGATAATAAAAGCTTTTTCGTGTTTGACCTCGCATTCCTCATGGGATACAACCTTGACCACTAGACTAGACTACAATTGCCATGGTACACTACCATTGAGATTGGACACCTAGAAAGGTTTAATAAAGCTACATACTCTGCTCTACTGTAGATGTTGCAATAAATGTCTATTTCTTGCTAAACAATGATACTAGTCAATTCCTTAGTATTTTATAAGTATAAGATGTACTAATCCAGTCCATTTTGCATTATGCATAGTCTCCATCTGTGTATCCAACCAGTGCGAAATGACCTTCTCTTGGATAAAATAATCCCATGTCAACTGTATTTATTATGATATTTTAACATTCTTTTAGCAGCAGCTATGTGACTTTCTTTTAGATTTGATTGAAATCACGCATATACTACAACATCAAATGATATGTCTGGTATGCTTGTAGTAAGATATAGTATTGAACTTATCATACCTCTATACTTGGTTTGATCCACACTTTAACCATTAGTATCTTTGTTTAAGTGTAGATTTGCTGACATGAGAGTTGCAGCCTTTGAACTTGATTCCATTCCATACTTTTTGATGAGATCTTTGATATATTTGCTATGGTTGATGAAGATGTCATTCTTCATCTATTTGACTTGACTTCTTGAATTCTTCCAATGAGTCATTTGCTATCTAGTTTCTCAATATTTGCTTAACAGTTTGTCCGCTACATCCTCTTCCACTATGACCTCCTCTTGCTGTAGATCTTAATGATTTAATCATTGTCTCCCAGAATTTGAGTCCAAGAAAGGAGTTTAGACCCTTCTGAAAAGTCATATCATGATAAGGTCTCTTTCTTGCATAGTATTGCTTTTTGAACTCCTTCAGCAGGTCATCTGTCAACTGTACTCTGCCAGGTGCAGGGCCTCTAAAAGTATTGATATCAGCCTCAAACCTCTTTTTGTTGTAGATGCTTACGCCTTGATAGGAACCAACTTTACAGTACATTTATGTACAGTTCAGCCCACGATAATCACATTTCTGGCATGTTTCGGGTGAGTTTAGACCCTATTTTGAGTATTAAATGAGGTTTTATTGCATGGCGAGTGACTGTCGGTTTTCCGTAAACTCGACCTTATTTTAGCATTTTATACTCGTTTTTCCCGAGCACCCGTAGTTTGCGGGGTTATGCGTTTGCTTGTTGTTTTCATATGGATGCAGGACTAGGGTGTCTCGAGGGCCCGAAAGGCAAGAATTATGGAGTTTAGAAGTGCCCGAGGCAAAACACGGAGGTTGAAGGTGAAAAAGTGAAGATTTTGGGTCACATGGGTCCGGACGCCCGTCTGGACACCTTGGACGTGCGTTCAGTGACTGTCCGGACGGACAAAAACCTCTCATCCGGACGGCGAACTCTCTGGAAAATAGATTCTTGGCTGCAAAAGTTTGTCCGGACGGACAAGGTGTTGTGTCCGGACGGCTAACTCTCTGGAAATTAGGAAAACTTTGATGAAGAATTCGTCCGGACGGACAGATCCAACATCCGGACGGACAAGAGCATTTCATCCGGACGGACATCTATGCATCCGTCCGGACACCTGGAAAATCAAGAACAGTCCGGCCGGACATGGCGGATATCCGTACGGACGAGAAGACTTTCTATATAAAGTCCTCATTTCTCACGGCCGCAAGCGTAAAATAAGGGGAGATAATATTAGATAGGTTAGGCAATTTGGGGCGATTTTCTTCGTTTCTTAGAGTTAGAATTAGTGTTATATATCATTAGAATCCTCTTTCGATCTTCTCTTTGAACCTCTAACTTTTAGCTTCGATCCGTAACATTTCAAGTGACAAGATTTGTTCTTTTGGAGCTCGAATTTGGTAGTTCTTCAAGTAATCGAAATGGGTATGTTTTCTTGTTGTTTTACCATTGTTGTGATGTTTTTCTTCCGTTTGTATTGTTTAGATTCGATTATGAGTAGCTAGATTTGTCATATGGTCGAACCACGTGAATGCGGCTGAAACACCATTAGAGAGATGAACCGGGAGGTAGTGTAGCGCGTAATTTAACGTTCTAATCGATAATCCACATCACGAAACTTGTTTTGATTGTTTTAATAGCTTTGAATGAGATTGATAACCTTGTTCATTGTTGCACACACGTAGCTTATAAATTTATGTTGCGGCGACGTGTGGGAACGGGGTTTCGGGACCGTAGAAGTTTTGGGCTTGAAAGGTAGTCTGACACCTACCCGTGTACTAGATTGACGCCCTAGTCATCAAGTCCAGTTCCAATATGGGGTTTGTCCTATGAGTTATCGTTAGACGGCAAGGTAGAGTAAGGCACACTCCCGGGGCAATCTTTCTGAGGGTAAAGTAATCCGTTGAAACGTAGTTCGGCCATACCTTTTTTAATTTTTTAGAATTCCGAGTAGTGTAATCTTTCTTTTATGCAATAGTATAACTTCACACCTATCTGTTTGACCTGAACTGAGTGCTAAGTCAACTGTGGTACTCAAAAACCAATCTCTGTGGGTTCGACCTCGGACTCCTCAAGCACTATCCTACAATCGACCCAGTCCACTGCCGGTTAGAAAGTAGATTTTGCTAAGGTTTCGAGTTTTTACTTGATCGACCGGACCTAGAAAATCCGCTTATCAAGTTGGCGCCGTTGCCGGGGATTGGCAATGCTTTGATATCACAAAAGTTGACCGAAAGCTTGGGCTTAGGTCGTTTTTATTGTTTTCTGTTGCTTTGTGTTGACTTGCAGCTGAAGTGCCACACCACCTATTGATGAGGTGGTGGTGACGAAGCACTGTGATTGTTTTCATGTTGTTTTCTGTGATTTTGCAGATTGAGCATAAATGGGTGGATACTCTCAACAATACAACTTTTATGAAGAAAAATCCACCTACCAACCTTGGGCACTTGAGCTTGGTCAAAATCGGTATTATCAACCTTATGACCAAGAGCCGGGTGCGTCCATGGGATGTGGAATGGATGACGACTATCGATATGATGAGGGGAACTATAATAGACAGAATTTTGGGGGAAATTGGAACCAGAATCGACCGAGAAACTGGGAGGCAATCAAAGCCGCATGACTACAATTGGAGCCCAAATCAAGGACAAGGGAATAATCGAATTATGACTCGAACAACCCTTGGAATTGGAACTCTCAAAATCAGCACTTACAGCAGATTGACCTTGCCTATGCCGAAGAGGAACGAGAAGTAGGCATTATTCGAGAGCGATGGAAAGGGTTTCTATGGCTATGGATGAGGAAGTGTCGGCACATCAATTGATCGATTGGTTGAACCGGATGCTCGTGTTATATAAAGAGGCCGAGGATGCTTCGAAACGGAGCTGGGGAGATGCAAGACAAGTTTTCCAGCGGGGAGTATAGGACCTGCCTAGCCAATGAAGATGGCCCCATATGAGATACATGCTATGTTGGATGTCTCAGGATATCGTGTCTCTCATGACGGCCCGGATGCCGGATCAAAATGAAAAGTCTTACACACAAACGGTCCGGGTAGACAGTGATATTGACGAGTCAAGTTGCTATAATGAGGTGCTCGTCCTGGAGGATTCAGTGATTGAGTTGGCTTTATCACCGCCACCCCCCATTGTAGTATTTGATTATATGAGTTTCCAAGTCCTCCCGAGTGAACTCCCGAATAGTGAGCTGAAAAATGATGATGTTTTGGTAGAGTCCGTGATGCAACCGAGTTGGAAGCTAGGAAAAGGGAGTTAGGCTCGTTAAGAGAAAACTCGCGATGGAAATAGGGCCCAGAGAAAGTCGTCAGTGAAGAGGTTCAGGTGGAGAGTGAGGTTGATGAATCGGCTTTCTATGAGGAGATTTCTGAGCCAGTGATTGAGATGCAAGAGATTGATATGGGATCGCCCATCACTCCATTAGTTGATTATGTACCATTCGAGTCGGTGAAGAATTTTTATGAGTATCCCAAGCCACTTGTAGTGGAACCTACCTCAGTTTTGGGTGAGCCGGAAGCTTTTGGTATTGCCATGCTCTGGGACATGGAGGATACCCATGATTGTAAAGTAAGGGAGGTGGAACTGTTGTCTATCATACCACATCCCGACGATGACCATCATGACACCTTGACGAGAGGTGCCACAGATTTATTTGAGGTCATCGATCTGGTGAGATTAGAAACGGAGAAGAAGATGGGACAGCTCATTCTGCCGCCTAGCTCGCTAGTGGTTCGAGGGCATGTGGATGAGCCCATTATGTTGACACCCCCGGATAGATTGGTCATCTTTGATATACCGGTCCCGGATTATTACACCCTTCCATTCTATGCGGATGAGTTCTACGAGGTTAAGTTCGAAGGGTCCCGGGTGGAAGACACACGTAGAGGTGATAGAGAGGAAAGACCACGGTGGTGGGGTGATTCCAAGAAGAAGATGATGAGAGGTTTTGACAGAAGAGGATTCCCAAGTTGGGAGGAGGTTGCATCGAGGGCTATGAGAGGTAAGTTTCTAACGAACTCGGTTTTCATGATGCTTGCTATTTGTATTCTTCTTGAGTTGTTGATCTTTTTGAGTTCGGATTTTGGTTGATGGTTTTGATGATACTTGTTTCAAATGAAATATTTGAATTGTTGTTTTGAGTCTTTTATGGTTTGAGTCCGTTTTGGTGTCACTTGGTCGAGCCAACATCGTAAAACAAAGGCGCTCGGTGGGAGGCAACCCACCATTTGCTGTGTTTTGCTTGTTTTGAGGTGATGTTTTTGCTACTTTTTCTCGATCTACCGATTGTAAGACATAAGGCACCCACTTTTCATCTTTTCATGCCTCATGTGACTTGTCTTGGATTTGTGGATTTTGTGTTGGGCACGTTTGGACGTGATTGGTTGTTTATTGTATGGTTGATTCGTATTTTGACTATCTCTATGCCATATGTTCAAGTCTTCTGACGTGACGAGGTCGTTTATTTTTATCACCCCCGGATTCTCCCCATATTATATGCTTTGGCACACGGACCATGTCCCGTGCATGTATTTCTTGGATGTTTTTCAATGACTAGGGATTCGGGATGTACTACTTTCATGACCGTTACGGGACTTGATCGCGCCGTTTAGCCGGGCTCATAAGCTAAGTCTTTCTTTTTCCTTCTCGTTCACACACCGAGGACGGTGCTTCACTTAAGTGGGGGGGGGGACGACTTAGCTTATTCGCTTGTTCTTAAAAGTATTATGCCGTGATGTGATAAACTTGGTTTTTACTCGTTTCCGAGTCGATTTTTAGGCCGTTTTTCAAAATTTTCCAAGATTTTAACACCACGTTATATGCATGCTGTTCACAATTGAGTGGTGAAAGGTCTTTAGTTTTGTGAATGTCTCATAGTGAGTCTGTATTGTCATGATACGGAACACTTTTTAGTACACGTTTGACAACGTTTTTGCTTATCACGATTACTTTACACACTTGTACCCCTAGTTTCGAGGCGAAATAGAAGGATTAGCCTTGGTAGGAAAACGGGATGACAGTTTTGGCGTTCTTTTTTACCCTACTTAAGAAAAATAAGCCTGAGCCGAACTTTTGACCTTCGTAGCCCCTCTCAGCCTTGATAGAATGGTCTGACCACCATTCGCATTATAGCCGTTTCGTTACTTAGTCAGAAACCTACCCTTGAGCCTTATTTTGGTCACATTCCCTTCATTTGACCCTACGAGTGGACTTAGTCTCTTGTTAAACCACACTTGCCAAGGCAAGTGTGGGGTGGGGGAGATGTTGTTTTTGAGTCGGGTTGTTGTTTCCTCAGTTTTAGAGCTATAAGGAGAGGAGGAGGTCAGTGGGGCTGGATGCTCGGGTTTCATTTCAAAATAAAAAAATTAAAAAAAATTAAAAAAAAATTTCAAATCAAATAATTGTGTTTTATATAGAAATAAAGGGTTGAAAAAGGCAATGAGCTTAAAGCAATGATGATGTTAGGGTTGGGATAGTCAGATAGGTACTAAGTATTCGAGCTCACCTCACGACACTTGAAACATAGTCGAGTTTGGCAATGAGTTCGGGTATTTCAGTATCCTATAGTTCCCAAAGTGTCGAAAATGATCAAAAAGGAGTTTGGATGGTTTGTATAGTAAAGAAGACGTGGTACGTGTTTGGATTATGTTCACTCGTACTTCTTTTCTCCAGTTTCCCAAATTACCCTTTTCGATTAACCGAATTTACCCTAGCCTAACGTTATAACCATTCATGTCCTGTTGGACCGTGTTTAACCTTGGTTAGTCCCAATTAGTGGAGATTCTAGGAAGGGCAGGATTGTGTAAAGTCATTTGTCCGGTATTCCAAGCCCGAAATCGTATTAAGCATAAGTCGTCGTCATTCAACACACACTCACTCCGTGTCATGATCCAAGTAGAGTCAAAGTAATGCATTCACTTAACTAAGTTCTTTTCACCTCGATATTTTGAAATGCATGCATGTACCGTAAAGTTGATTCCTTGGTATTGTTTGAACGCCTAATTTACTCGAGGACGAGTAAAGGCTAAGTGTGGGGTGGTGATAGGAACCAACTTTACGACATTTACGTACATACGGTTCGGCCCACGATTATCACATTTCGGCATGTTTCGGGTGAGTTTAGACCCTATTTTGAGTATTAAATGAGGTTTTATTGCACGGCGAGTGATTTGTCGGTTTTCCGTAAACTCGACCTTATTTTAGCATTTTATACTCGTTTTTCCCGAGCATCCGTAGTTTGCGGGGTTATGCGTTTGCTTGTTGTTTTCATATGGATGCAGGACTAGGGTGTCTCGAGGGCCCGAAATGCGAGAATTATGGAGTTTAGAAGTGCCCGAGGCGAAACACGGAGGTTGAAGGTGAAAAAGTGAAGATTTTGGGTCACATGGGTCCGGACGCCCGTCTGGACACCTTGGACGTGCGTTCAGTGGCTGTCCGGACGGACAAAAACCTCTCATCCGGACGGCTAACTCTCTGGAAAATGGATTCTTGGCTGCAAAAGTTTGTCCGGACGGATAAGGTGTTGTGTCCAGACGGCTAACTCTCTGGAAATTGGGAAAACTTTGATGAAGAATTCGTCCGGACGGACAGGTCCAGCATCCGGACGGACAAGAGGATTTCATCCGGACGGACATCTATGCATCCGTCCGGACACCCGGAAAATCAAGAACAGTCCGGCCGGACATGGCGGATATCCATACGGACAGAAGACTTTCTATATAAAGCTGCCTCATTTCTCACAGCCGCAAGCAGAAAATAAGGGGAGATAATATTAGATAGGTTAGGCGATTTGTGGCGTTTTTCATCGTTTCTTAGAGTTAGAATTAGTGTTATATATCATTAGAATCCTCTTTCGATCTTCTCTTTGAACCTCTAACTTTTAGCTTCGATCTGTAACATTTCAAGTGACAAGATTTGTTCTTTTGGAGCTCAAATTTGGTAGTTCTTCAAGTAATCGAAATGGGTATGTTTTCTTGTTGTTTTACCATTGTTGTGATGTTTTTCTTCCGTTTGTATTGTTTAGATTCGATTATGAGTAGCTAGATTTGTCGAATGGTCGAACCACGTGAATGCGGGTGAAACACCATTAGAGAGATGAACCGGGAGGTAGTGTAGCGCGTAATTTAACGTTCTAATCGATAATCCACATCACGAAACTTGTTTTGATTGTTTAAATAGCTTTGAATGAGATTGATAACCTTGTTCATTGTTGCACACACGTAGCTTATAAATGTATGTTGCGGCGACGTGTGGGAACGGGGTTTCGGGACCGTAGAAGTTTTGGGCTTGAAAGGTAGTCTGACACCTAACCGTGTACTAGATTGACGCCCTTGTCATCAAGTCCAGTTCCAGTATGGGGTTTGTCCTATGAGTTATCGTTAGACGGCAAGGTAGAGTAAGGCACACTCCCGGGGAAATCTTTCCGAGGGTAAAGTAATCCGCTGAAACGTAGTTCGGCCATACCTCTTTTAATTGTTTAGAATTCCGAGTAGTGTAATCTTTCTTTTACGCAATAGTATAACTTCACACCTATCTGTTTGACCTGAACTGAGTGCTAAGTCAACTGTGGTACTCAAAAACCAATCTCTGTGGGTTCGACCTCGGACTCCTCAAACACTATCCTACAATCGACCCGGTCCACTGCCGGTTAGAAAGTAGATTTTGCTAAGGTTTCGAGTTTTTACTTGATCGACCGGACCTAGAAAATCCGCTTATCACGCCCTCTTTTGCTTCTGCTGTTTGACCTTCTTCCCCCTTATTGACATCATCAATAACACTGTTCTATAGACCTACAACAGTTTCTTGTGTAATTATCAAATTATTCAGTTGCCCTTCAATTATTTTTGTTCTTGTATCAACTGAAGTAATCTGGCCTTCCATTGTTTGCTCCAGTAGGTCTATTCTCTCAGTAAACTTGGGATCTAGTGTAGCAGGGTTAAAAGTCTCAGCCAACTTATCAACTTTCTTGTTTGAAGATGCAATCTGCTCAACCATGAATTTATCATACTTTACAATATCCTGCTTGACATAAGCAACTTCTCTTACTATATCATTAATGGTAAATTGTACTAAAATGACATTGGATGCAACAGTCTCTGTAGTCCTTCTTCTATTCTCCACCAGATTTTCCAAATCTTCAAATCTTTGCTCACTTCTTGTAAATTGAGTTCTCAGCTGGGTGATATCTTCTCTGACAACTCTTAACTCTTCCAAAATATGTATTGGTATTGCAGCAACCATTCCAGCCATACCACTACCAAGATTCTCAACAGAACCTTCAATATTGTCATCAGCCCTTGGTACCCTCACCACAATTGCTCTTGTTCTGTCCCAAACATAGGGCTCAGGACCTTCTACATCCAAAATAGGTACTTGCTTAATGACAGGTTTTTGTTCTTCTTGTCGAGGCTCTTCTTCTTCTTCTTGAGGTAATTGAAATTCCACATCACTGAAATCATAATCAAGAAGTTGCTCCTCAGATTGTTCATCAGCAGCTTCTTGTCCATTTTTACCATCAGTAACTATTTCCTCAGCAGCCTCCAAGCTAGACACATGGGATTCCTCCAATCCCAACAAAATATCCAACCTTTCTCCTAAAACTGTCTGATCCTTAGTACTTTGGACCTCCAGTTCCAACCTTTGTTCAGTTGCTGTTTGAAACTCAACAGACTGAACCTCCATGTCTTCAACACTTGGAAAGATATCCATGTTTTCCTCTAAAATGCCATCAACTTTAGCAATCTCTCTTAGTACTTCAGCAGCCTGTGCTAAAGTTTCATCAGTATCAATACTATCATGATATTGAGCAGATTCCTTAGATATGACATCAGTCAGCTCAACCACTGTATCTTCAGTAGCATTCATCAAATTATCATCCTCAAGGAGTGTTGTTGTTGCAATTTTTAAATCCAAATCTTCAGTGAAAGCATAAAACATTTCTTGGTCTAGATTGTCAGTCTGCTGGCTCTCAACGGACCTACCATCCTCAGCAGGTTGCTCTGCTGTCTTTTCAGTAGATCCCAATCCAGCAGTGTCATTAGATTTTTCTTTTGCAACACCACTAGACTACCAAGGGTGCATAGGATGATCATAATCTGACGATGATGATGATGAATCATCACTATCACCTGTGTAAACTTTGGATCTTTAGACATTATGTTTTTCTTCTTTCTCCCATCCTCGATGATTTCCAATTGCCTCATTTCTATAAGGGATGTGTCAATCAATCCCAATAGACTTTCTACCCCAAGTGTTCCAAAAACCCATTCTTCAAATCCACTCATGGGTTCTGCTGCTGGTTTTTGCCTCTTGTAAAAACCAAACTTCCATGCAAAATACTTTGTAATCTTTTTAAGATCAGGATTTTCATCAGGCTTCTTTGTTTTCTTTTCATATGGCATGGAAGGTTTCTTTGCAGCCGGTTTTTCAACTAGTTGACTGCCAAATGTCTCAACAAGATGAGTCAATGTATCTTTAGCAGACACAAAGAGATCAGTAGAATCTTGAGTAGGTACATTTGTGTCTACCACTTCCAGTTGTTCCACACTTTCTTCTCCCAGAATTATATGCTCCTCGGTAGGGGTCTCATCTATCTTTCCTTCCCCCTAAGTTTTTGCTGTTTCAGCAGAGTCTTCCACAATTTCAGTAGCCTCCACAGTAAGCTCAACAACTTCTTGTGCAACATCTACCTTTTCTTCTTCTTCTTCTCTTTGTTCCTCTAGAATTCTCAACTCTTTCCCTTCTCCATGTCCCTTCTTCTTTACAACTTGCTTTATTCTCTTAGAAGGTTGTTCTTGGGACCCAAATAGAGACTCTTCCAACTGCTCTTTATAATTACTGACAACCTTCCTTTTATTTGATGCCTCCCTGACCTGTTCCTTAAGTAAATCTACAACAGTCTTCTTAACAGGTTCAGCAGGCTCAATAGGCACAGTAGGCTCAACAGTAGTGCTATCCTCGGTACACTTAGTAGTGTCTACTGACTGCTTTGTCTTCTTTGGTTTTAACACATCAGTGATCTTTCTTGTGTCAGCACATTTTCTCTTTTCATCTTTCTTCTTTGATGCGGCAATTTGAGTATCAGCCCAAGGTTTTATTCTCTGCTCCTAATTTTGATCACTATTGATGGAGGTCAAGTTAAATTATTAACTCGAGACCTACTAACCCACTAGCAAGAGAACTAGGTTCAATTGTAGTATAGCTAGATAGAGTCGAGGTCGATCCCACAGAGACTCGGCACAAACAAAACACAACTTACTTTATCGAACTAAATTGAAAGGGCGGTCTACGACCAACTAAATGCGATAAATAAAATAGTGACAACCACAAGACACAAAATACCACAAAGACAAATTAAAGACTACTAAAACACGGATAATACGGTTGATATTATCTAGACAAATAGTATTGATTACGCTAGTAGATCATAACTCCCCCATGTGAATTAGGTTGATAACGAGACAAAACAAACGTTAAAGATTAATTATTATGACTACGGGAGTCATCCCCTAAGGTAGATTTAGCTCCGGTTAGGCCATCTAAATCATCGTGCCTCCATTACGTGACTTCGCTTTTTAATGCCTCCATCTCATATAACTTCTGACACAATTATTTCACTAGGGATGCCGGTATAAACCGTAACCTCATCTAAGCAACATTCCTATGGTGAGGCGTACTTCTTAGATGCCGATTCAATCTATATCCTAAGTAACAATCACTTTTTGAGTTTCATGTTAAATTATGATGACTAATAATTAAGTTGATCGGGTTTAATTACTCGTTTAAATTCCAAATCGAGAAATCGACGTAGTCGAAGCCGATCATAATATTGCCCTACACATCACCACGCTCGGTCGACCGAATGACGGCACTCGGGCGACCGAATGTCATGTCTAGGTCGACCGAACACGGTTCGTGTCGGAACAAATCATGATTACTTCTTAACGTTTCTAACCTAAGCACATGGGTTCGTAAATAAATCTACATCACGCAATCAATACAAATAAAACTACTCCATAATAAAATATAACAAATCTACGAATAGAAATTGCATAATTGAATAGTCATACCCTCGAAGACGAGAGTGACTCCCACTCTTTAATGCGCTCCCTAATCGGAGAGTCCGACGAATCCACAATGAAAGAACATAAAGAAAAGAAAAGAAAACTAAAAAGCTAAAATTGTATGAATTGTTTTGTGTTGTAGTGGTGTTGGTGGTGGTGTCTTCTCAATTTCGGAGCTTCTGCTTATATAGGAGTTGTAACCGACATAGGGAGAATCCAGAAGATTGACATGCATTTATCAACTTAGGCTCGGGTGACCGAACCTACACGCTCGGTTGACCGAATGACATGGCTCGGTCGACCGAGCCTCCCTGTTTACGCGTTTTCAACTTCGGTTCGTCTGACTTGTTCCCCACTCCATGCTTTTGAATTGATCTGATCAATATTTTCTTCAATGCTCCGATTTTCTTCTCTTTTATCTTGAGATTTCTCGATTGCGTGATAATTATCTTCCCGATTTATCATAATCTGCAAAATCAGCATTTATCACACAATTAATTGCTCTTTTAATAATAAAAACATCTAAATACCAATTATCATATTAATAATCACTCATCATTACATAATAAATATAAACACGTGATTAAATATGAAATATATATATAATTAACTCCGATTTAAGGTTATTATTGATGACATAAATGGGTACATTTTAACCGTCATCAAAATGCCCCCCACTTAAACTTTGCTTCGTCCCGAACAAAGCATCAATAAGTCATTCCCCAAGACAACATTTTCCGTGGTCATCTCATACTTACACAAGAAACCCGAGTCAACTCATACCGGTCATGCTCATAAGATAAGCATTATTCACTACTCGCTATGAATCGAAGTGATTGTGTGCATGTGCGTTGGTTTTATATAAATGTAGCCGATTTAGAGTTTATGCGGACTTCATATCTAAATTCACCAACATCAGCATTCATACTTCTTATGCCTCGCAATGGTTAAAGCACTAGAACAATAAGCAAGAGCGTATCTATAGGGTTTTTGGACTTGGAGAATGAGTACTACTCGAAGCCTCTAAAAATTAATATTTTCAATTTTTGCATATGTTTCGAATACTACTAATCTCAAGGAAGAAAACTTTTTAATGAGTATCTCCCTATCTTAGATCATGCATAGCACCGAATATTACCACAAGCGCGGGGCTACTTTGGTAATTTTTCTACAAGCCCGTGTTTTAATGCATTGTCAAAACACGGTACGTCCCAAGCTTATTACTCGCTCTTGTTGGCTAGAAGATCGAGAATACATTAGTCGACAAATATCGACATTAGGTCCTCATAACCACTTATCTACGCATTGTACACATACTTCTTTCAATTATTATAACTCATGCGGTACTAAGCGATTCACATGTCGAGTAATTGAACAATACCTAACTACTTGCAATTGTTGGCATGAATATCCTTAAGTCTACTAACAATTTATCGCAAAAGTATAATATGACCACGTACTCACGCGACTTGGTTCATTTCCTATCAAATCTAAGTATAAGAACTTCACAAGTTTAAGGGTACGAGTTAAACAACTTGGCATTTATCCATAAAAAATTTTAAATTTGGCTCAAAATTGTCTCAGTATTCCGTTTCCCTTGACTTCAACATATAGCACAATATATATAGCTAAGTCCCCTGCCCCCCACTTAAACATGGCATTGTCCTCAATGACAAAAATAAATGAGAGTTCAAGAAGAAAGACTTAGCTCGGAAACGGCTCCCAAGTAAAGGAACAATATCGGAGTAATCATCGGCACGGCGTGGAGAGACGGACACATCCCGTATAAACAAACAAGCTCCACGAAATCTTCAAATACCATGTCTATGGAAGTTATAAAATAATGTGGCAGTAATTAGATATAGATATCTAAAAACAGTTTAAGCCACTTTACTTTATACTGCCATGGACAAGACCAAAAGGGATTTAAACCTAAAAAAAAAAACTCACATGACGGCTATCAAGGAAAAAACCTCGTTTATTCCGAACTTAGACTCGGAACATGGCGAGATGAAAAAAACCATGATAGGCGCATGCTACTTTATTAAAAAGCAAAACAAAATAGATAGTTATAGGTAGTAGTTCTAAATTTAAAGTCGCAAGCTCGACTCAGCTCAAGATGGTTTATTCATAGACAGGGTCATCGAGGTACAAGACCTCCTCCTCAGCCTCAGGCGGCAGCCCGTGATAATGCTTAATACGATGTCCATTAACCACAAATGCGGACTCGTCTTTGAAATTGAATAGTTCCACCGCTCCGAAGGAAAGACTCGTTGTACTTGAAATGGGCCACACCATCTTGATTTCAACTTACCCGGGAAGAGTCTTAAGCGCGAATTGTACAAGAGAACCGGATCACCCTCTTGAAAGGTCCTATCCGAAATCTTTTTGTCATGGAACTTCTTCGTGCGTTCCTTAAAAATCTTGGCATTTTCGTATGCCTCTAAACGAAACTCCTCCAGGCGAGTTAATTCTAACATCCTCTTCTCACCGGCCAACGTCTCATCAAAATTTAGCATTCTAGTTGCCCACATGGCCCGGTGCTCCGGTTCCACGGGTAGATGACATGCTTTTCCAAAAACAATCCTATATGGTGACATTCCAATCGAGGTTTTATATGCGGTCCTATAAGCCCATAAAGCGTCGTCTAAACGTAACGACCAATCCTTCCTAGTCGTATTGACGAGTTTTCTCCAGGATACGCTTTATCTCTCGATTGGTGACTTCTACCCGTCCACTAGTCCGGGGGTGATATGCGGTTGCTAGCTTATGTCGAACCCCATACTTAATCATCACCTTTCAAAAGGCGTTCCAAACCTTGTAAAATAATGCTTCTTCAAACCTTGTAAAAATGTTCTTCTTCAACCACAACCACAACCCTAGCATCGTTAGTAGGTGAAGCAATGGCCTCAACCCATTTGGATACATAATCAACAAGCAACTAAGATGTACCGGTTAGATAATGATGAAGTGAAGGGTCCAACGAAATCTATTCCCCAAACATCAAAAAGTTCTACTTCTAAAATGCTCTTGAGTGGCATCTCATTCCTACGTGAAATATTTCCCGTCATTTGACAAGCATGACACCCTCTTGCATATTGGTGTGCATCCTTAAACAATGTCGGCCAATAAAAACCGCACTTTGGAGGACCTTGGCCGCGCTTTATCTCCCCCGTAGTGTCCTCCAACTTCATAAGAATGACAATGCTTCGGGATATCATTATACTCTTCCTCGGGCACACATCTTCGAAAAACATTATCAGATCCTAGCTTAAACAAATAAGGCTCATCCCAATAATAGTGTCTAATATCTTTGAAGAATTTCTTCCTCTCTTGGACAGTGAGATTTGGTGGTAGATACTTCGCGGATAGATAATTAACAAATAAACTAAACCATGGTTGTTTCTTCTCCTTCACAACCTCTATTCGCGAAGAAACCGCAAAGACAATCACCTTGTCCCCCGATGGTGGTGATGGAGAAAAGTTGTTCATCGGAAAAGATTCTCCTATCTCGGGCAATTCCTCACCATCCTCTAATTGTAAGCGCGACGGATGATCGGCCACCACGTTCTCACTTCCTTTCTTATCTCGGATTTCAACGTCAAATTCTTGCAGCAGTAGAATCCATCTCAACAATCTAGGCTTTGAATCTTGCTTTGCTAGGAGATACTTAAGAGCCGCACGGTCTGTCCATACAGTGACTTTAGATCCCACTAAGTAAGATCTAAATTTGTCAAAAGCAAAGATAACGGCCAAAAGCTCCTTCTCCGTTGTGGCGTAATTTCTTTGGGCAGGCATTCAAAGTCCGGCTCGCATAATAGATAGGTCTGAAGATCTTATCTTTTCTTTGACCCAAAGCGGCGCCAACAGCAGCATCACTTGCATCACACATCGGTTCAAACGGAATCTCCCAATCCGGTGCGACTAGAACGGGTGCGATAATCGACCTACTTTTTATTTCATTGAAGGCTTTTATGCACTCATTAGAAAACACGAATGGTACATCCTTGGCCAATAATTCGGTAAGAGGTCTACAGATTAGGGAAAAGTCCTTGATAAACCTACGATAAAATCCGGCGTGGCCTAAAAAACCTCGCAAAGTTTTAAGATTAGTAGGTGGAGGTAGTTTCTCGATCACCTCAACTTTGGCTCTATCCACCTCTATACCGTTCTTTGATATGCGGTGGCCTAGTACTATACCTTCCGTAACCATCAAATGACATTTCTCCCGCTTAATCACAAGATTAGTCTCTTCACATCTCTTCAACACTCGCGCTAGATGTGTGAGACAAGAATCGAAATCGTCTCCAAATACGGAGAAATCATCCATAAATATCTCCAGGAAATCTTCCACCATATCCGCAAATAACGACATCATACATCGTTGAAATGTCGCGGGGGCGTTACACAATCCAAATGGCATTCGATTATACGCAAATGTCCCATATGGGCATGTAAACGTTGTTTTCTCACGATCTTCGGGCGAAATGTGGATTTGATAGTATCCCGAATATCCGTCAAGAAAACAATAGAAAGCATGCCCGCTCGCCTCTCGAGCAATTGATCGATGAAGGGAAGAGGAAAGTGGTCCTTACGAGTCGCATCATTTAGTTTCCTAAAGTCTATGCATACTCGATGACCGGTGATTAGCCTTACAGGAATTAACTCATTCAACTCATTGGCTTGCACCGTCAATCCTCCCTTCTTGGGAACTACGTGGATAGGGCTTACCCATTCGCTATCAGCAATTGGAAATATAATTCCCATTTCTAGCATTTTTATAACCTCATCCCTAACCACGTCCTTTAATTGTGGGGTTAAATGCCTCTGAGGTTGTGCAACCGCTTTCTTTTCAGGGTCCACGGAGATCTTGTGCATACATACGCTAGGACTAATGCCCTTGACGTCTGCTATGGTCCATCCAAATGCTCCGCGGTACTCTCTCAAAACTCTCATTAGTTTCTCCTCTTGTAAGTCCGTCAAGGATGAAGATATAATTAGCGGCAAAGTCTCATCTTGAAGAAATACATACTTCAAATTTGCGGGAAGAGGTTTTAAAGTCAAATTTGTGGGAGGTTCTTCCAAAGAGGTTTTCAACTTTTGACCGGTGAGTTTGAGTTCGAAGTACTTATGCCACGTTGGTCTATGATAGAATCTTTCAATCTCCGCAAAGACTTACTTCCTCTACAGGCCTTGGGGTCCCTCTACCGCATCCCGGCCATATCATCTTCTCCTCCTCACTACTAATGTACTTGACTTCATCCTCTTCTTCCAAGACAACATCCAAGAAATCCTTGATACTTTCATGTTGTTGAAATTCTTGAACGATCCTATCAATGGAATCCAACATGAAACATGCATCTTCCCCATCATCGTTTGCTTCATGGTGTCGAAGACATTGAATGCAACTCTCTCTTCGTTCACTCTCAATACCAACTCGCCTTTGTAAACATCAATTAGCGTTCTACTAGTGGCCATGAAAGGTCTCCCTAATATCAATGGCACTTCGTAGTTAGCTTCCATATCTAATACCACAAAGTCGACAGGGAATACAAACTTTTCAACTCTTACTAGCACATCCTCAACCACTCCACACGGTTCTTTGATAGAACGGTCAGCTAATTGCAATGTGATTGAGGTCTTCTTAAGATCTTTCATGCCTAGTTTCCGAAAAATAGATAGTGGCATCAGGTTCACGCTTGCTCCTAGATCACACAAAGCTTTGTTTAAACATACGTTACCTATGGTGCAGGGAATGAGAAAGCTTCCCGGATCTTTGCATTTTGGGGGTAGCTATGTTGAAGAATGGCTGAGCACTCCTCATTGAGGCATATGGTCTCTAAATCTAGGAGTTTCCTTTTAGTTGAGACGGCGTCTTTCAAAAACTTGGTGTACTCAGGCATTTCAGCTAGTGCTTCAACTAGGGGTATATTGATTTGTAACTTACTGAACATATCCACGAACTTATTATACCTCTTATTATCAAACTTAGGTTTCGGCTTTGGTGGAGGATAAGGTAGAGTTGAAGGATCGACATCGGTGAAAATTGGGTACTTATTATCAAAAAGTTCAACTCTAGGGCCGGCGGGTTCTTTATAGGTTCTTTGCTTAGGCAAAGACTCGGAAGTATGGGTCTCATTGCTTGGCTCACCATCCTTATTCTTTGTGACTTTCTCTTTCTCTTTCGGGGATGGTGGAGTTACTTCTTTTCCACTTCTTGTCATGATCGCATTCAAGTCCTTAGGGTTCTTTTCGGTGTTGCTTGGTAACCCTCCGGGAGGTCTAGTTGAAACTTGCTCGGCTAGTTGTCCTACCCGGTGCGTGAGGTTTTGGACTAGAGCTTCTTGATTGGTCACCTTAGCGTCGGTCTTCGACAATATTGGCTAAAGTTAGTGGCTAAGTCGGCCATAGATTTTGAATGTTGTCCCATATTGTCGGTGACAACATTACTCGGTTTTTCTATCGCGACTTCCCAACCAAAAGTTTTAGTTTGTTGTGGTACATAAGGGGTAGGCGGTTTAGGCCTTTCTCCCCGCATTAATGTCACTATATCGGAATCCAGGGATGGTTATGGTTAGGCCCGTACCCTCCTCCGACATAATTGGCTTCTTCGGTACCGGCATTCTCACTTTGAGGTGCTTCCTCGATTCCACCCTTTTTTATACTTTTGTCATCCTCTCTTGCATCCCATCTACCTTATTGTTGATAACAGAAAGTTGTTCTAAGATTTTGGTAGATGCACTATCATCAAATATATCAGCGGCCATCTTCACAGTAGCTATGTCACTGCCTCCCCATTGGCTGTTCATCGCTATTTGTTCCATCTTCCCTTGTGCCTCCTCAGGAGATAAAAGAACAAACGCTCCATTGCTGGAGGCGTCTACTCTAATTTTCTCAGTCTCTCTCAACCCATGGTAAAAAGTTTGCATTAAAAGCCAAAGAGAGATATCATGATGAGGACACTTCCTCATGGCTTCCTTGAAACGCTCCCAAGCTTGATCAAAACTCTCCCCAGGTTGTTGCTTAAATCCTAGGATGTCTTGGCGTAACTTAAAAGTTTTTCCTAAGGGAAAATACTTATTCATGAATTTTTGCAACAATTGTTCCCAAGTAGTGATAGATCCACCTCTAAAGAGAGAAGCCATTGCTTAGCTTTATCTTTCAAAGTGAAAGGGAAAAGCTTAAGACGAATGTTCCCCTCCGGGATTAATTCTGGTTTCACTGTACTGACGATTTCCAAGAAATTCGTTACGTGAACACCAGGATCCTCGTTTTGGACTCCATGAAAAGTAGAATAGTTGGTCACCATTTGAATTACATTAGGCCTAGGGTGATAGACTTCCGCAGCATCTTGCGGTGCTACGATAGCGGGAATGAATTGCTCAATAGTGGGCGTTGCATAACTTTGCAAAGTGCGCCTCGCTCCTTGAACTAGGGCTTGGTTCTCATTATTAGCATTTGCATTCACATTATTGATAACAGGATTAATAACAGGATTAGGTACCTGGTTTGGATTGACCGGAGGATCTTCCATTTCGTCTCGGATTCGACCGTTCGGACCGATCGGTTGTATGTTCTTCTTCCACTCCTTGCTCGCTTTCCTCAAGATTTGGATCCTCTTCTCCTTGCTTAGCCGCTTCCCTAGCTAACTTCCTATTTCACCTTGCAACTTTCTCTATTTCAGGATTATAAGGTTCAAGCGGTTCCTTCGATTTCCGAGTAGCGTACTATAAAATAATAAACAACAGTAAAACAATTAACCACTAGTAAAGGCTAGGCCTTTAACTAACCAAATAAAACTAAAACAGACTCGAAATAAGTTGAGAAAAGAAAACGTAAATAAAACAGAAGCAGAATACTATAAAAATGATACAGAACAGAAACAAAAAAAAAAGTAAATAATTCCTCGGTCGACCGAGAGCTATGGTTCGGTCGACCGAACGCTTTTTTTTTTTTTTTTTTTTTTTTTCGACACTGTTTAATATACAGACTCTTATTCACAGAATATTCACGAATCCAGTCCTAACAAAATAAGCTATATCTTAATTTAATGACTCGAGTCCCCGGCAACGGCGCCAAAAACTTGATGGAGGTCAAGTTAAATTATTAACTCGAGACCTACTAACCCACTAGCAAGAGAACTAGGTTCAATTGTAGTATAGCTAGATAGAGTCGAGGTCGATCCCACAGAGACTCGGCACAAACAAAACACAACTTACTTTATCAGAACTAAATTGAAAGGGCGGTCTACGACCAACTAAATGCAGTAAATAAAATAGTGACAACCACAAGACACAAAATACCACAAAGACAAATTAAAGACTACTAAAACACGGATAATACGGTTGATATTATCTAGACAAATAGTCTTGATTACGCTAGTAGATCATAACTCCCCCATGTGAATTAGGTTGATAACGAGACAAAACAAACGTTAAAGATTAATTATTATGACTACGGGAGTCATCCCCTAAGGTAGATTTAGCTCCGGTTTGGCCATCTAAATCATCGTGCCTCCATTACGTGACTTCGCTTTTTAATGCCTCCATCTCATATAACTTCTGACACAATTATTTCACTAGGGATGCCGGTATAAACCGTAACCTCATCTAAGCAACATTCCAATGGTGAGGCATACTTCTTAGATGCCGATTCAATCTATATCCTAAGTAACAATCACTTTTTGAGTTTCATGTTAAATTATGATGACGAATAATTAAGTTGATCGGGTTTAATTACTCGTTTAAATTCCAAATCAGAGAATCTGATGTAGTCGAAGCCGATCATAATATTGCCCTACACATCACCACGCTCGGTCGACCGAATGACGGCACTCGGGCGACCGAATGTCATGTCTAGGTCGACCGAACACGGTTCGTGTCGAACAAATCATGATTACTTCTTAACGTTTCTAACCTAAGCACATGGGTTCGTAAATAAATCTACATCACGCAATCAATACAAATAAAACTACTCCATAATAAAATATAACAAATCTACGAATAGAAATTGCATAATTGAATAGTCATACCCTCGAAGACGAGAGTGACTCCCACTCTTTAATGCGCTCCCTAATCGGAGAGTCCGACGAATCCACAATGAAAGAACATAAAGAAAAGAAAAGAAAACTAAAAAGCTAAAATTGTATGAATTGTTTTGTGTTGTAGTGGTGTTGGTGGTGGTGTCTTCTCAATTTCGGAGCTGCGCTCGCTTATATAGGAGTTGTAACCGACATAGGGAGAATCCAGAAGATTGACATGCATTTATCAACTTAGGCTCGGGTGACCGAACCTACACGCTCGGTCGACCGAATGACATGGCTCGGTCGACCGAGCCTCCCTGTTTACGCGTTTTCAACTTCGGTTCGTCTGACTTGTTCCCCACTCCATGCTTTTGAATTGATCTGATCAATCTTTTCTTCAATGCTCCGATTTTCTTCTCTTTTATCTTGAGATTTCTCGATTGCGTGATAATTATCTTCCCGATTTATCATAATCTGCAAAATCAGCATTTATCACACAATTAATTGCTCTTTTAATAATAAAAACATCTAAATACCAATTATCATATTAATAATCACTCATCATTAAATAATAAATATAAACACGTGATTAAATATGAAATATATATAATTAACTCTGATTTAAGGTTATTATTGATGACATAAATGGGTACATTTTAACCGTCATCAACTATCCACTTCTTGTGTCTCTTCATCTTCATCAAAGCCTGGAACAGAAGTGTTGATTTCTGGCTTGTACCTTGCTTTGTTGATAGTGGAAGGCGAAACATTAGCAATCTCCAAATGATTCAGCAAGGCCTGAATTAACCCCAATGGTTTTGTCTTCACGAAGAAACCTGAGCCCCTGTATCCAACATATTTCTTCTCTTTCAACCTCTTTCTTATGATCTCTCTTTAATCAGTCATTATTTTCTACATATATAGCACATAGAAACCTGCCCAATCAAATTTCATCAGGTCTATTTTAGATCCTGACAATGTATCAAGGCTGCCAACAAACCCAAAAGATTCTTTGCAATGCACTTGCTCAGCAGGTTATACTCTAAAGAAATGCCCTTTACATTGATGTTCAAAGCAACTGGTGCATTTGGATTTGTTCTTATAGATTGAACAAAATCTAACCTTGGTAACACCATAGATTCTGGATTTGTAGGATCATTATTCCCTGGACCTAATCCAAAGACCTCTCTCAGCAGGTCCGATGAAACTTCAATCTCTTGGCCATTTACAGTAGTTGTAAATGCCTCAGCATTATCTCTAATCACCATATTTCTCCATAAATCATAGACATTCTTGTATGAAATCTCTTTCAAACTGAGATTTAAAACGTTTTCCAGCCCTTCATATCTTTTGATTCTTCTTCCCATATTGATTTCTAAAGCTTTTTTATTTGTATCAGTGACATATCCTCTAACACTTTGACTGGTTCCAAGATGAACATCTTCAGTCGCCATTCATGTGTGAAATTTTGATAAATTGAAGAAGATGAAAAATTGATGCTTTGAGCTTTCACACTTGTAAGAAATTTGCAGAGGATATAATGTGAGTTCTTGCATATACGGTCTATTGTATATAAAGGCAGAGATTGTAGTGGGTAGAACACTGTGCACATACTATTCAAAAATACGATCTACAACTTGAAATAAATGCAGTACTACCACGTGTCCCGGTAACTGATCCCACTATTATAGTTACGGTTATGTACTAGTAACAGTTGTAACAAAAGATAAGATTAATATCCATTTACTCGGCCCTTGACTTTCATTAAAGTCTTTCTTTATCAGCAACATAAGATCTTTAGCATACTTCTTCAGTAGAGTGAATATAGTCTCCTGATATTCTTCAGTAGACTCAGCAGATTCGGTATCCTGCTGATGTATAAAATGCACAGCTGATCTTTATACAACATAGTTTTGTCCAACTGATAATACAAGATCAAGTTTAATACCAATGACTGATCTGCCAAGTGAGCTCACCCAGCAGGGAACTGACCAATCCCCTTGGCAACTTCACTTGCTCAATTGTCCAAACAATAAGAGCACTTCGGAATTATTGATACCAATGACTAATCTTTCAAGTGAGCGAACCCAGCAGGTCAATGACTAGTCCCCTTGGTAAATTCCAGTACTCTGCTGACCTATAAGCAGGTCAGTCAACCTTGATGATGCCAAGTTCAGTTCTTAACTTAGCAAACCTCTCACTATCCAAAGGATTTGTAAAGATATCAGCAACTTGATGTTCGGTAGGAACATAAGGAATCACCACATCTTTCTTTTCAACATGATCTCTTAAAAAATGATGTCTTACATCAATGTGTTTGGTCCTTGGGTGCAAAAAAGGATTTTATGTGATTGCTATTGCACTTGTATTGTCACACATTATGGGAATTTCTCTTTCTTCAATCCCATAATCCCTTAATTGTTGTCTCAACCAAAGTACTTGTGCACATCAGCTTCCAGTAGCCATGTATTCAGCTTCAGGAGTAGAAGTTGATATAGAATTCTGCTTTTTGCTAAACCAGGAAACAAGTCTACTTCCTATAAACTGAAAAGTTCTTGTGGTGCTTTTTCTATCAATCTTACACCCAGTATAATTAGAGTATGAGTACAATATGACCTTGAAACTTACATCTTTTGAATACCGTATTCCTACTCCCAAAGTCTATTTTAAATACTTGAGAATCTTTTTTACTACAGTTAAGTGACTTTCTTTAGGATTAGATTGAAATCTTGCACAAACACCTACTGCAAATGATATATCAGGTCTGCTGGCTTTGAGGTACAACAGGCTTCTTATCATCCTTCTGTATAAAGTCTGATTAACATCTTTACCTTCTTTATCTTCAGTAGTTGATACTTTGGTGCTATTTCCATACCAAACTTCTTCAGTAGCTCAATGGTGTAATTTTTTTGATGAATGAATATTCCATCTTGCATTTGCTTGACTTGTAATCCCAAAAAGTGGTTCATTTCTCCCATCACACTCGTCTGGAAGATGCTTTTCATGAGATTCGCAAACTTTTCACATAACATTTCATTTTCAGAACCAAATATGATGTCATCCACATAAATTTGCACTAGCAGGGTGCTGTCTCCTTCATTGATTCTGAAAAGAGTCTTGTCAATGGTTCCTTTGGTAAAACCATTGTTCATCAAGATTTGAGATAGAGTCTCATACCAAGCTATTGGTGCTTGTTTCAGTCTGTAAAGTGCCTTGTTGAGTCTCTACACTTTATCTTCTGGGTCTTTAACTTCAAAACCAGGAGGTTTCAGAACATAAACCTCTTCTTCCAGAATGCCATTTAAAAATGCACTCTTTACATCCATCTGGTATACTTTGAAGTTCTTATATGCAGCATATGCCAAAAATAGTCTTATAGCTTCCAATCTTGCAACTAGATCCTATGTCTTATCAAAGTCTATTCCTTCTACTTGTGAATAGTCTTTTGCCACTAGTCTGGCCTTGTTTCTAACAATGGTACCAAATTCATCCAGTTTGTTTCTGTATACCCATTTTGTTCCATTTACATTTGTATGATCAGTCATCTCCGCTAGTGTCCATATTTGAGTTCTTTCGAACTCGTTCAGTTCTTCTTGCATAGAAATTATCCAATCAGGATCAGAATTTGCTTCTTCAACAACTTTAAGTTCCATTTGAGACAGAAAGAATGTAAACATGGCTTATAGTTGTCTTCTTGTCCTTACACCTTGTTGTACATCACCAATTACTTGTTCAGCATGGTGAACTTTCAACCATTGTAAATCTTGGTTTGCTTGATTTACTGCAACCTGATCCTCAGTACGGTCTGCTGTAGGTTCAATAGGGCGGTCAGTAGATCCTTGAGTTGTATTTGTTGTATCAGTAGTGTTGCCAGCAGGTCCTTTAGGAGGGGCTTCTTCAATTCCAAAATCATAGACCTTTAAGTCAATTCTTTTCTTTAAAACATCAATATATTCTAGATCAGTGACTTCTAGATTTACAGCAGGTTATGAAACTATTGGAAATAAAATTTATGTTTTGATGATGATTCGTCAGTTATTTTAATTATTGTATTTAACCCCATTGATGAAGTGTCATAACTAGCTGTTAGAGTGCAAATCAAAAAGATGTCTAGAAATCAATGTATAGGATTTAATAGAGTCTGATATTTGTATAATTTAAGTCAGACAAGAACTGTAATAGCCTAGGATCTGAACTGAGTCCATAACTGAAGATTAACCAGCTTTGAGAACTGACTAAGAGCACACCCACTGAAGAAATGTAGAAGGTAAGTTCACTGAGAGACATAGACTCGGTTCACTAATCTAGAACTAATGGCTGAGGGTATAGACTCAGTTATAGAAGATTGAAGAACTGAGGGTACATACTCAGTTATGAAGACTTAAGCCGAGACTCTAAAGTCAGAATTCGGGAAAATATGTGATGGCCTGAACTAACTTTATGGATCTTGAAAGAAGACCTAGTATCATAAGGACAATGATATCTTAGCTTACTTGTGAGTTATGGTGTACTCTGATTAAGTCAATAATAATCAGATGAAAAATAGAGTATTGAGATTTTTTAAAGAAGAGTAAAAAAACTCAATTAATGCTCTCAAGCTGAAAACTGACTAAGAAAAGTTTTCATGATGAGGTCAAGGAAAGCTAAAAGAAAATCTAGCCGTTATAAAGCAAACAATTTTATTGGTCACATAGAAAAATCATAAAGGACATTGACATTCATCAGAATTGGCAGAACCACAAACGTTTTTAGGAATTCAATTTCAAACATTCAAATCATTTAACCGTTGGAGAAAGCCCTATAAATAGATCACCTTTATCAAAATTATAGGTGTGGAATTCTAAGAATTAATCTAGTCAAGAAAGATTATCCAAAGGGGGAAAGTAAAACAAAAGAATTCCTGCTAAATACTTTATTGCAAGATCAAGAAATCTTCAAGTGTTCATAAGCCTTAAAAGAAAGATCAAGATTAAATATTTGAAGCAAGGAAGAGGTTAACATATCATATACATCTAGAAGAAGAAGCTCGAATCACAAATTGAATCATAGTTATTGATTCAAGTCTCAACTTTGATTTTATCAAAGGTTTAGACTGTGAAACACCAAGAATGTGTGAATGACAGTTGAGTGCAGTCAGGAAGACTGTGTCTGTGATGAGTTGGTGAAGAGGCAATCCAACCCTCTAAGGACCAGTGTAGCAAGCTTAGTTCAAACATCAATTCTACCTGTTGAAGACTGAAGCTGGAAGATTGTGAAGCTAGGGATTAGTGAAGGACAATCAAGTGTTTAGAATTTACTTTGTGTCTTGTAACTGTAAACCTCATGAACATCGTGAATTTGGCCTCCTACATCACAGGGGAAGAGAGGCTGACATGATTACGCCACCTGCAACCTCTATAACTCTTGTCTTATTTACTTACTTTACGCATTTATTTAGTGCATCTAAGTTTATTTGCACCAGTTTACACTTAGCAAACATAAGAAACTGAGTCAGCACAACATTACAATGCATCATATTTAAATGAATTAATAAACTCAAGTTTTACTTAAAGGCTTAACTTAACCCGCTGCCGGTTAACTCAGTTCAGCATAAGTCAGCAATGACTTATACTCGGCTAGGTTAACTTAACTCCACACAAGTTTAAAGCTGAATTCAATTTGTACAATATTAAGTTTTCAATTAGGTTTTTTGGGACAAGTTTATTCACCCCCCCTCTAAATTGTGTTAGTCTTTCCAAGGGACCAACATAAGCTTCTTCATCCTCCATTCCAGTGAACTTAGGTTCATCAAACACAACATGTATTGATTCTTCATGTTTTAGTGCGCTTTTGTTCAGCACTTTAAAAGCCTTGTTGACAGAAGAGTATCCCAAAAAGATTCCTTCATCTGATTTTGGTTGGAAAGTCTTCAGTTGTTACTTGTGATTTAAGATAAAGCACTTACTCCCAAATGGATGGAGTAGGATATGTTTGGATTTCTTCCATTCCAAATCTCATAAGGTGTCTTCATAAGCTTTTTGTCACTGAGGTTCTATTCTGTGCGTAGCCTGTTGTATTGATTACTTCATCCCAATACCTTTCAGGTAACAATGCTTCACAGATCATTGTCCTTCCTGCTTCCTTCAAAGTCTTGTTTCTTTTCTCAGAAACCCCATTTTGCTGAGATGTTCCAACAGCTGCTAATTGATGCAGCACATCATTTTGTGTACAATATTCTCTTATGACTTTGATAAGGAATTCAGTACCCTTGTCTAATCTGATTATTACCACTGTAACACTTTTCTCATTATGTAGTCTCTTCAAAAGTTCTAGCATATTTTGAAGTGTTTCACTTTTCTTGTTCATGAAAATCACCAAAGTATATCTTGAATAATCATCCACAACAACTAGAGTGTATTTCTTCCATGTTATACTTGTTGGTATTACTGGTCCAAACAGATCCATATGCATTAGTTCCAACACTCTCTTGGTTGAATGTTTAGTCTTTTAACTGAAGCTTGATTTTTTTTGTTTACCTTACTGACAGGCATCACATATTCCATCTTTCTTATATGTGATTTCCGGCAAACCAATCACAAACTTCTTCTTCACAAACTGATTGATATCATCAAAGTTTAGATGATTCAACTTCTTGTGCCACAACCAATTCAATTCTGACTTTGTATGCACAATAATACATGTTTTGTTGTCTTCTTCCAACTAGTACAACTTGTTTTCCCATTTCATTCATGACAATGCAGTAGGCTTTGTCAAAGGTGACTTTGTAACCCATGTCACAAAATTGTCCAGTGCTCAGAAGATTGTTGTCCAAGCCTTCAACATATGCAACATTCTTGATTTTCAATCCATTCTTCACCAGTGTTCCAAATCCTCTTGTATAGCCTAATGTATCATGGTTTCCAAAATTGACTTTTGGTTCATCATTTACCACATAATTCATCAAACAGTGCTTACTTCTATTCATATGTCTGGAACATCCACTGTCAAAGTACCAGACACCCTACAAAACAAATTTAATGTGTTTTAGGTACCCAAACCTGTTTGGGTCCGTAGTGGTCAGTGGTAAGCAAAACTCTTGGCAAATTTCCATAAAGTCTTCTTTGGAAAGTGTTGCACTTTTGTTCATTTATGTATGCTACATTTCCATAGAATCTAACATTTGGTTGTGTAGCATTCATATATGGTTTCTGGCCTTTTGGTACAAAATGCTATTTGAAGTGATTTGTATTGTTAGAAGCATTAGCATAACCATAAGATTGCTGTTTTTGGTAGGGACAACCATGTATTGTGGTCTCTGCTGAGGTCTCTACTGAAGAGTCTAGTGAGGCCTCTGCTGAGTCCTCTGCTGATTCCACTACTGAGGTCTAGCCCTAGCATTATGGTTAAAACTGTTGTTTCTAGCAGCAGGGGCAGGAAAATTTCAATCTTCATCGGTAGGGAACAATCTGCCTTTCCCCCTAAGATAACTATCCCTTGAATGACTAACATTCTTGGGTTTAGCATTTTTATCCTTGGTATATTTCTGGTTTTTACCCTTTTGTGGTCCAGCAGACTTTGTAACCGGTCTGCTATCAACAGGTCTAAGAGTCCTACCTTTTGATGTACCCTTTTTGTTATGTGCTACTGTCCTTTTGGACTTCTGATTGTGCTCTTTGAAGCATTCTCAGCAGGCTTTACTAACTCAGCAGCCTTTTGAGGTTTAGGATCTTGTGCAGCTACAAACTTAGGACCAATTCTTGCACTAAGTTCAGTAGCCTTACTTGATCCCTCTATAGAAGATTGTTGAGTGTCAAATTCATGGAAAGTTCTATCACCATAACGCTTCCTAGATTTGAATGCAGTTGTGGAACTAGATTGTGCAGCAGATTCAGTTGCTACTGCTGGTGCAGCAGACTTATATTGATTCTGTTCATAATCATTTTCCTTGCCTTTGAGAATTTTTAATTCAGCTTTTAATCTTTGGATTTCTGCTTGAAGAGCTTCTCTTTCACCTTCACATTCTCATAACCAGATTGTATTATCTTTGTTGATTGAGGAGGGCATCTAGAGGTTCTTCATTGTGAGAAATTTTTGGATTGGAACCACCAGTAGACTCACATTCACTTCCAGTAGGAGTATTAATAGATATAGAGTTTTATTCCTCCTAAGTTTCATCCATATGAGCCATGAGAGGATAATCATCCATATTTGCTATGAGAGCAGTGTCATCTGATTCATTTCCCTTTTCTGATTCCACTTCATAGCCAGATTCATCATCAGCAATCAATGCTTTTCTACCAGATCTCCTCTGCTGACCTTTATTCTTCAGCAGGTCTAGACAGTCAGGTCTGAAATGTCCAGGCTTCTTACAATTAAAGCACAGGTAATTAGGATCTTTCTTCTGTTGTAACTCAGGACAGTTTGGTTTGAAGTGTCTTGGTTTCCTGCAATTGAAGCACATAAAGTCATGATCCTTCTTTGATTCATTCTTTTTCTCAGTTGTTTTCTTGCCAGAATTCCTTGGAGATCATTTTACAGATTTCATCATTTTTATCCTGTTAGTCAGTAGGGCTATTTTCTCTTGCATTTCATCCTGCATATCATCTTGAACATTTGATGATTCTTCTTTATATGCAGTAGCCAATGTTGTTGTCTTTGTTACATCATTTTCTGCACTTGCAATAAGGTCCTTACTGAATTCATAGGCTTTAAGATCAGAGAACAATTTTGCTTGGCCACACTGATTTTGTTCTTTTTGATTACATCAGTGCCTTCACAGATAAGTTGCAATCTTTCCTATAGTTCTTTGGCAGTTTTGAAATCTTTCACCTCCATGTACATATTGCTATCCAAAGTTCTGTAAATAATATCAATAGGAATATTGTTCAGGTTTGCCCTTTTTCTATCTTCAGCACCCCACTCATTATTTGGATTTAGGACTGTTTGATTTTGACCATCCACAGTTATGACTTTGGTGATCCAGTGGTCCATCAGTCGGCACATCCATCATCTTATCATGAGTTGCAGCTAGATAAGCCTGCATACAACGCTTATACTCTTCAAAATGATCTAGAGAGCACATCAACATTGTCCTGGCATACTGGTTGTTATCCATGATGCAAAAACTTGAAAACAGAAACTTGAAAAAGCTTTCAAAGATTTTTCACAAGCATAACAAGTAGCTTTAATTTAGAACAGAAGCTCTGCTCCGATACCAATTGTTGGTCCCTTGAAAAGGCTTTGGTTAAGTTTAAAGGGGGTGAAAAAACTTAACACTTAAAACTTTTTGGAGTTGACAAACTCAGCAGGGTTCAATAGTTTGCTGACCTTCAGCAGTCTTCTGACTATTAAAGCTATTGAATTTGTTGTAGTGGAATATATTAGATTAAGCCATGTTACTTGTTGTTTTAAGGATGATGCTAAGTATTGGATACACAGTAGTGAAACTAGTGTGATTCAGCAGCTAGTTCAGTAGATTGATGTGATAAGTATGCAGATAAGATAAATTGCAGAAAATAAATGCAGTAAAGTAAATTAGACAAGTTTTATAGTGGTTCTAGGTGGTATAATCCTGTCAGTCCACTCTTCTCCTGTGATGTTGGTGGAAATTCACTAGAGACTTCGAGATATCTGTAACAAAATCCCTAAACTGTTTGGCCTTGACCAACGACTATGGCTTCACAAACTGAACACTAGAAACAGGTAGGATTGCTGCTCCTAAGTATTCCACCAGTTCTTGAAGGGTAGGATTGCCTCTTCACCAGCTCCATCACAAAACACAACAATCCTTGACACTTCAGTAGTGCTTCACTGTCTTTAGGTTCTTCTTGAAAAAGAAGGGGTTGAATCAAGAAAGTAATTCATCTTTTAGCAAGCTTTTGATCAAGATGATAAGATCAGCAAATTGTAGTCTGCATGTGTGTATACTAGATAGAACTTGATTGCAGAAACACTTGAAGAAAATCCTTGATCAG
Organism: Gentiana straminea; assembly: GCA_036785695.1. Lineage (NCBI taxonomy): Eukaryota > Viridiplantae > Streptophyta > Magnoliopsida > Gentianales > Gentianaceae > Gentiana > Gentiana straminea. The sequence goes on along the minus strand of JAVUPR010000311.1, from coordinate 2,798,865 downwards.
TAAGTTAAAGGCCATATAGTATCAGCAGGGTAAGATTGCACTTTGATCAATTACTTGCTCAAAAACCTAGGTGCTTCATGTGTATTCCTGTTGTTGTAATCTCAATCTGGAGTCCTCTATTTATATGTGTAGATCCTGTGATTTGAATTTGAATTTGAATTACAACCGTTACAGGATTTTCTGAATATTCCTGAAATTCTCTCTGTTGTACCATACTGACAATGTCAGTGTCCTTCTGACAGTCCAGTCTGTCAACCAATGATTTAATTCCATTTAATATGGCTCTGAAACCCTTACAACGTCCCTTTCATCTTGGCCATTGATTGAATAATTAATCCAATGCTTGTAATTCAAACTTATCTATTTAATCTTCCAGAAAAACATGGATTAATTCGACTATTGCATTCAGCAGACACCTATTGTATAGGTCTACTGATGTCCATATATGGTCAGCTGACTTTTAGTCTGCTGTGTTTTATAAACACATCAGCTGACTGCTTCTCATCTAACTTTTTATTATGAAGTTAGAGAACACATTTTAAGTATAACTAAGTTCCAATCACCACTTAACATTTATGGAACTTAGACCTTCTACAAAAGGTATATGTGATCAGTTTAGGTCATCATAAACTTCCCAAAATTCTGATCCATGACTTTTAATACTAAGTTTGATCATTTAGCCTTCATTACTCAGTTTGAACCCTCATTCTTCAACCACCAGCAGGTCCTACACACTCTACTAACCTAGATAGGTCTGCAGATCAAGTCAGCTGACCTCTTTACAGTGCTTGTTTGATCAAACCTATACAAATATCAAACTCTAGTAAACCTATACATTCAATCTAGACATCTTTTTGCCTTTGCTCTATAACAACTAGTATGGAACTTATCATTAAAACTAAAATATGTCTAACACATGGTTTCAATATCCAACTACTATGTCAGAGCCTGGTGCAAGCCAGTCGGCATTGGCCCATGCCAATTACATGCAAAAAGAAAGCTGATGCACGCCAATCATTGCTGTTGCGTGCCAATTTGGAGGATGGAGCAATTAATAGTCTTATTTACTCTCTCACCAAAGACAACAATGGATAACACAATTTCCATCTCTCTCTCCCTCAAGTCTCTTGAAGGCAACTTCAACCCCGAGGCTCTTCTAGCCAAATTTCTTAGATTTGTAGCTTTTAATAACCTTGTAAACCTTAAGAATTGTTAGTTTGATTTCTAGAGTAATTTAGTGGTAGAAGTTTATCTCTTTTGGTGTACCAAACCCATAGAAGTTCTTGCAAGTTGAATGAAGCTTCCATCTTCAAGTTTGTAGCATGTTGTTGGTAAATTCTTATTATTACTTTGTTTTAATTATTCTGATTGATATGAATTCTAGCTTTAACATGTTGGAATCCATATCCATGAGTGGCTAGTTTCCACTAGCCAAGATAATGTTGTAGTGATAGTATAATCTCTTGGTTGATTGGGAATGATTGTTCATGTTGCTTAGCTTAATTTGTTGTGAATCTTTTCCTACTTGCATTGTATAATTTGTCTGTGTTGGAGTAATTAACCAATACTTGCACACACACACTTAATGGAGACCAAAAGAAGATGTTAGATGTGGTAAAAGAGGTAGGAGAACCAGAAGGTAAAATGGACCTTAAGTGGAACTCGATTTCTTATCTGGAGAGTATTGACATTGTCATTGCATTCAAGTTCATATCATATTTAATCATTAGGTTTAGGACACTTAGACAAATGAGGAGAAATAGAGTAGTTTCATTCACTCGTATGAAAGGAAGCTAATTGCTTAGGAATGCACTGGTTCACACACTTGAACACCATTGGTAGGTTGGTTGGAAATCCTTCCCATGATGTGAATAGAGGTGTGCTTGATTTATGTATTATCTTGGTTAGGCCATTTATCATTTTATCTCCCTTTGTAATGGTAGATTCATAGTTACATTTACTATCTTGTATCGTTACGACTTGGATCAAGATAATAAAATCTTTTTGGTGTTTGACCTCACATTCCACAAGGGATACGACCTTGACCACTAGACTAGACTACAATTGACCTGGTACACTGCCGGTGAGATTGGACACCAAGAACGGTTTAATAAAGATACATACTCTGCTCTACTGTAGATGTTGCAATAGATGGCTTGCTAGGAACACTTTTACTATGTTTTGATGGTGGCCATACTAGATGTTATAGCAAGCCTGAAATAAGTTAGAAATCTCTGTATAAGACTTTACTTAGAGTCTGACATGTTGTATAAGTTGAGTCAAACAAGTATTGTACTAGTTGGTAGGATGGCACAGTAAAACAGAAATCCGGTAGAGTGAAGCCAGCCAAGTACCAGCAGAGAAGCATGAAGACATTACGGTCTGACTTATAACCAAGGAGGTCTATGATGACCTTAGATAAGTCTATTTTGTAATTCAAATTATGGAATACATTGTCAAATATAGTGTACACTGATCTTACCCAAATTAAGGAATAGTGAAGTACAAAGAGTTTGTAAAATCAAAGTAAGCAGTAAACCGGCAGAGTGAACTGACTATCGGTTGAGTGAAAACAATACAGTGAAGGAAGAACCAAATAGCCATGTCAGAAGGATCACTTAACCGTTCTTGGAACGGCCAAGTAATCTTTACTTGTTTAGATTCTATAATATAAAGATCAAGCATTAAATGCACAATCAATTGAGGATCAATCAAGGGAGGATTTTCTGATAGAGATTTGAGAAAGAAATCTGATCACTGAAATCAAGGAGAATATAATTGAGGAGGAATCAATAATTAAATCAAGGATTACTCTCCACATTAAAGAGCCAACGGACGGAAATTCAAATCAAGGATAATCAAGGCTATAAATAGAAGGCATTGACAGACAGGAAAACCAATGATTGAATCTGATAAGAAACAAGCAGAAACTCTATAAATTTGAAAAGCCTTTTATCAGTACTTAAAGGAAACATATAGAAATCAACTCAGCAATGAGAGCCCAAATTCCACATCAAGCACTGAGATTGATCAGAAGTCTGTGAATCCAACTCACACCAACTGAAGCAATTGAATCAGAGGAATTCTGAAAGAGATTTGAAAAAGAAATCTGATCACTGAAATCAAGGAGAATATATTTGAGGGGGAATCAAGAATTAAATCAAGGATTACTCTCCACGTTAAATATCCAACGGACGGAAATTCAAATCAAGGATAATCAAGGCTATAAATAAAAGGCATTGACAGACAGGAAAACCAATGATTGAATCTGATAAGAAACAAGCAGAAACTCTATCAATTTGAAAAGCCTTTTATCTGTACTTAAAGGAAACATATAGAGATCAACTCAGCAATCAGAGCCCAAATTCCACATCAAGCACTGAGATTGATCACAAATATGTGAATCCAACTCACATCAGCTGAAGCAATTGAATCAGAGGAATCTGAGAAGGAGTTGCAACCTTTATGATAGCTGCTGAAAGATTTGTTCTCAAGGAGCAGTGATAGATACCGAGTCACTGAAACTTTTTGTAGCTAGGGAGTGATAATCTTGAGGATTGTGAAGAAGTACAATCTAACTATTGTATCTGTGAAAACAATAGTGAATTTCTCCAATCATCATAGGAGAAGAGTGGATTAAGGGATTCCACCACCCTGAACCATTATAAACCCGTGTCTATTTATTTTCAGCAATTTACTTTATTTCATCTACTTTGAACCAACATTAAAGAAGGGACTTATATGTTGCCCAAATGCTTTTAAATATAAGAATAGTTTTTGATACTCCACTTTAGTCATTCACCCCCCCCCCCCCCGACTATAGTTTTACCCTTCTTTGGGACCAAAAATTGGTATCAGAGCAGTGTTCCTAGTATCAGAACCTGTTCAGATATAATTTCTGGTAACAAGGAGATCACATATTTTCAAAGTAGTTTTTAAATTTGTGCTTTATAAATATATCTCTTATTTGTTGTACTCATGGATTCCTCAAATTTCATGTCAAAGGTACATGTATTCATTGTTAATAACTTTGATGAATAGAAAATAAGGATGTTGTCTCATCTTGCAGCAACTCATGAGGAGATGCTGGATGTAATTAATGATGGCCCGATCAAGATCACAATTGTGGTAACCACAGGAGCAGATCAAGGGAAAGAGATAGAGAAACTCAATAAGGATTGGACCAAGGATGATAGAAGAAGAGCAAACATAGATTTTGTTGCAAAAGATATGTTCATGAGGATCAAAGATTGCAAAACAACAAAGGAGATGTGGGAAAAATTAGCACTGATTAATGAAGGATCAGAAGTAGTTAAAGAAAACAAATTATCTGTTGCAAAACAAAAATTCAAGAACTTTAAAATTAAGACTGGTGAATCCATGATCAAATGGACAACAGATTCTCCAGTATCATCAGTGAACTGCACCAACTTGGACACACATATCCACAGAAAGAAGTGTGCCTAAAAATCTTTAGAGGTCTGCCTGAAAGATAGAAGATCATCACATCAGTGCTCAGAGGAACAATAAAACTTGTAAACAGTGATACTTTAACTCTGATGTCTCAACTAAAGGCTCATGAATTTAAGTTGATAAATGAAGACAGTGCATCAGCAGAGGAACATAAGGCCAGAGCACTGGTTGCACCCCAACAAAGCAAAACAACTGACACAAGCAGCAAAGAGACATAGGAGCTAAAAGAATAGGTAGCTTTACTGATCAAACGTTTTGATAGGTTTAGCAAGAAGAAGCAATTCAAGGGAAGTTCATCATCAAACAAGAAGCCAAGGTCAAGCAAAGACATAAAGAAAGGATGATGAATACAGATGCTTCAACTGTAAGAAGAAAGGTCACTTCAAAGAAGATTGCCCTGAAGAAAAAGACAAAGATAAGGATAAGAAGAATTACAAGACAACTAAAAAGAGAAAAAGCAAGAAGGCACTCAAAGCTGAAACCAACAGTGAAAAGAATGAAGAATCATCTGAAAATTATTCTGATGATGATGATAAAACTGACAGATCAGACAATGAAAAAGCTTAACAATGCCTTATGGCTAAAGAATCTAATGAAACTGAGGTAACATCTAGCTCATACTCATCATCTAGTGCTTCCACATCTGACACTGCACAATCTTGTAGTCTCCCTTTAGATTCTGCAAACCTAATTCAAAATCATATGAGAAAATTTGAAGATATTCAAGTAAATCATGAAATTCTGGAACAAGAATGTGAGAATCTGAAAAAGGAAAATAAAAGATTAAAGAAAGAACTGGATGAAATGAAATCCGAATAAACCGGTAAGGAAATTCCCTGAACTGATCAACAAGCGGCAGGTGATCACTGATCTGATGTTGACAGACCAGCTGAGAAAATATCCCTACCAGTTAAGAGCACCACTGCACCATAAATTGCACCAGCTTACAAATCCTCAAAAAGGTTTGGATCCAGATCTGGTCTTGGCTACAATAGTTAGAATGAGAAAAGAAACAATGGACAACACAATTCTGAATCAAGGACCAAAGCTAGACCTAAATTCAGAAAAGGACAGACCATGGTTTCTGCTACTCATCCTGGACCGGCAAAGTCAAAACCCAATGTAGTGAAACAGTCGAGTAAATCATCAAATCAGCAAATTAAAGGCAAAGGCTTACTGAAAGGTAAGGGAAGACTTTACCCTTCAGAAGATGATTGGAATGCTGTACGTCCAAAATACAAAAAAAAAACCATTTCATGCTATGAATCATGTGTTTAGAAAAAGCCAAAAAAGGCATGTTCCTTGACACAAGTAGCACTATGGAAATAGGTTTCCTGCTACATATTGGAGAGTGAAAAAGGATGCAAATGCACCACAAAGTAGAGAAAAGTATCAGAGTACCTTTAGTAGAAATATTAGAAGTTATTCTACCATGCCTTATACATATGAAGTTGATGACTTCAATTATCCAAAAAGGAGATCCTTTGGATATACACTTGGAGTAGGAGGCATGATTGCTAACAAGTATGGACCCAAACAGTGTTTGGCACCTAAACATACTTAATTTGTTTTGTAGGTTGTCTGGTACATAGACAATTGATGTTCCAGACATATGACAGGGAACAAGGGATGGCTGACTGACTTTAAAGCTTTTGGTGGACCTAAAGTAACATTTGGAGGCAAAGAAAACCCAGGAAAAATTAAGGGGGAAGGCAAAATGCTCAAAAATAGTTTGAAGATCTTATGTTAAATGACTGAATTTTAATCTTCTAAACATCTGTCAATTCTGTGACAAAGGTTACAATGTGCATTTCAACAAGGATGCAAGGTGATCCACAACAAAACCAACACAGTTGTACTTGCAGGAAGAAGATAAGACAACATGTATGTGATAGATTGGAAGACAGCAAAGGCAGAAACATGTTTGCTTGTCAAAAATAAACAATCAACCAGCAGGATTTGGCATAGAAGATTGAATCATCTCAACATCAAGACCATCAACACACTGTCAAAAAACAAGTTAGTTGAAGGCCTACCAGGGATCACTTTCAAAAAGGAAAGCCTTTGTGATGCATGTCAAAAAGGGAAGCAAATCAAAAGCACTTTCAAGTCAAAGCCCTATCAATCTACAACAAGAATTTTACATCTGTTGCATATGGATCAGTTTGGACCAGTCACACCAGTAAGTGTAAGTGGAAAGAAGTACACTCTAGTAGTAGTGATGACTTCTTAAAATTTTCTTGGACCTTATTCATGAATAAGAAAAGAGAGACACTCAAAAAGCTGCCAGATTTTCTAAGAAGAATTCAAAATGAAAAGTAACTAAAGATTATCAAAATAAGATCAGATAGAGGCACATAATTTCTAAATGAAATTATCAGAAACTACTGTGAAGAAAATGGAGCACAACATCAAATATCAACAGCAGGGGCTCCACAACAAAATGGTGTAGCAGAATGAAGAAACATGACACTCAAAGAAGCAGTCAGAACAATGATTGCAGAAGCTTGCTTACCAAAGAGGTTTTAGGCTGAAGCAGCAAACACAGCATGCTATACTCAAAATTGATCAATCATCAACAAACATCATGGAAAAACTCGATATGAAATAAAGAATGGAAGAAAACCTAACATCTCACATTTACATATGTTTGGATCTAAATGTTTTGTTTTGAACAGGAATCAGCGACATACTTTTGATGAAAAAACTGATGATGTAATTTTTATGGGATACTCAGACACAAGCAAAGCCTTCAGAGTACTCAAGAAAAGAACATTGGTGATTGAAGAATCAATTCATGTAGTCTTTGATGAACCTAATACAAGTGGTGAACGCCTACAAGAACTTGAAGAAGAAGCTGCACAAAGACAAGTTTATATGAATACAACAGTACCAGCTACTATTCTGAATCACACCTTTGGGAATCAAGATGATGCACCAGTCAACACAACACAAGAGGCACCAACAAAAGAACATGAAGTTCATGCACAAGTTGAAGTTGTGGAAGAACCAATACAAGAGCAACTTCAACCTGACCTAAACTGGCTGAGAGATCATTCTGAAGAAAAAGTCATTGGAAATATCCATACAAGAGTTAGAACCAGAAGACAACTGGAAAGAATGCTAACTTGTTTTCTATCACATGTTGAACCCAAACAATAGATGATGCAATCCAAGATGCTGATTGGATTACAACAATGCAAGAAGTGCTAAATGAATTTGAGAAAAATGAGGTCTGGTAACTTTTTAACAGACTAGACATGACCAACATCATTGGAACAAAGTGGGTGTTCAGAAACAAGATGGATGAATAAGGGACAGTTGTTAGATACAAGGCAAGGCTAGTTGCAAAAGGCTACTCTCAAGCCGAACGAATAGATTATGATGAAACCTTTGCACCAGTAGCAAGATTGGAAGCAATCAGACTCTTTCTATCTTTTGCAGCCCACAAAGACTTCAAAGTTTACCAAATGGATGTCAATAGTGCATTTCTGAATGGACTTTTAGAAGAAGAAGTATTTGTTGAACAACCCCTGGTTTTCAACTCAAAGGGAAAGAAGATAAAGTGTACAAGCTCAAAAAGGCACTTAATGGACTCAAACAGGCACCCATAGTCTGTTATGAGACACTATCACAATTCTTGAGCAATAATGGATTAAACAAATGAACTATTATAAGACTCTCTTCAAGCTAATGGAAGGAACAAGCACTGTGTCAGTTCAAATTTATGTTGATGAGAAGATGAGAAGCAGTGTGAGAAATTTGCAAACCTAATGAAAAGCAAATTTCAGATGAGCATGATGGGAGAACTAAATTAATTTTTTGGTCTATGATCGCGTGTAAGTCACTAACGTCGATATTACTAGCAAGAATACTAGGTACATCATAGTATAGTAAATGCGAGTCAAGGTCGATCCCACAGAGACAATGCAACTATAATTATAAACGGTTTCTAACCTAATTAAGAAGCAACATAGAGGCTGTCATTGACAATCAATAACATAAAGTAAACAAACATGGTATTCTCTCCCTCTCCTCACCGATCTACTAACTTGGATTTGTTAATCGTTATGTTTACTTAACCACATCATTTCCTTAGATTAATCGTGAGCTTTTAATTATTATTATCATATTTATCAGCTACGGGTGCAATTCCTAAACCTATCTACTCCAACAATGGCAGCAGGCAATCTATATGCAAGCTACCCTCTATAATTGGTCCGTAATAACCCATAAACATAAAGAACTAGAATTGCCGATATTGAGCGCTAACTCATACCGCTAACCCGCCTAGACAGCTGTCGACATTGACCAGCATGTTCTTAGGATCCATTCAAGACTATGTCCTAATTAACACTTCACTAACAGTCCTTCATGTTAATTTATGAATTACAAATATTAGATTGGCCAGACCTATTACTCGTTTTAATTATTCCTACCGATCAACGCAGCTGTAGTGAATCCAAGTTTAGGTTTTCTAAAATATGCCTCGGTAAACCAGTATAGACCGCCGGTTTACCGGGGGCGGGTTTTCCTAATTTTTGGATCTACATTGCTCAGTACGATTAAAATAAATAAATTATGGGGTTGTAAAACATGCAGATTAAATATAACACATAAATACGAATAGATCTACAATATTGAATACAATACAGGAACGCTCAAAGCTTCATACCTTCAACAAAGGACATCTAGCTCGATCTACTCAAGCTAGAGATGATGGAAGAAGGGAGGAAACCAAAACAACTCTCCAAAGCTCAAGAAAACTTTATTTCATAATAATTGTATAATAAAATTGAATATAATTGAGTGCTTATGAAAATTTATACAATAATTTGTATATGTGGCCTTATACGGATACAATGACCGACTTATGACTCTCTAAAAGCCTAACCGACCTAGATAATGCGGTAGAATCAGTTTCGTGTTCCACAAGACGCCGGTTTATAGGGCCTAGCCTTCAGATTACCGGGCCTTCTTTTCTACCTTTTCTTCAACATACTTCTTCTTAGACTTCAATCACTTGGCCCAATGTACTTCTTTTGGTCTAGACCCGTTCTCCAATGCTCCAGATTTGGTACATCCTATAAAACACATAAAAAGAGACAAAACAGTACCAAAACCTTAGGAAAATAGCATAGATGCAAAATTACGATCCTGGTCATAGCATTTGACACATATTCCACATAATAACGAGCCTATCTATACTCTATTGAGCGGAATTCGGGGTGAATATAGGTATAATTATTGTTACCATTTAGAGCCTCATCAACTACCCCCCACTTAGCTTTTGATCGTCCCGAGCAAAAAGGCGAAAAGAAAATAACACTCTGATCAATACACAAGTTAATTAAAAACAACTATGCCTCACTGAGTCAAGATCAAGATCATGCCACTCATATCCATTAGTAACATATTAAACACGATTCATGTCATGAGCCAATGTGTGTGTGCAATAACTTTCACAACCGCTGAGAAATGTAGACAATTTCACATTACATCAACCCGTAGTCGAACTAACCAGTCTCGAACATGTATTTATTAACTAATTGAGCTGGCAAGGTGTATCTAGAACCGATCATATATTACTCTTAGTCTCAAGTTTAACGGTCTTCGCAAAAGTCGTGCGTCTTACGCTCCGTCGACTAAGATATTGCCAAAGAGAATATAGATGTATACATTTCAATGCACTTCTCTTTCTTGGCGGGTAAACTCTCATTGATTTATCTATCCTCACGGCCCCACTCATGATAAACTACTGAATCCGAAATTCCATTGCCTTTCTAGGCGTTGGTGGAACATGATTCGTGACGAAGCCAGGGTCAACTCTAGTCAAAGCAATATGCTATCGACTACACACCAAGGGAAGTGAGTTATACGTGCTTAAAATGTTGGTTCATAACAGAATATGCGCTTAATACGTCACTACTTCAGAAGTGGGCATTTACTCTCATTCGTGCAAAGTAAAACAAAGATGAAGTCAATTAACTCGAAAAGATCAAAGATATCATATTTTTTTCAAAATTCTATCGAAATGAATCAAAGTCTAAGTGGTGAATCGTGCATCAAAGAGAATCAAGACAATCACGCAATTCATGGAATATAATGCTAAAAATCTAAGTGCGGTTCCTCTACCCCCCACTTAATCGAAACATTGTTCTCAATGTGTAAGATGAGAAGTAAAAAATGAAAAGGAACTTAGCTTCGGTCAAGAGCGGAACCAAAGAAGAATTGGATCGACGTAGAAATCATCGGGCTCATGTAAATAATACTTGAAGAATCTGTGCTAAGTAACTCAAGAAAACCAAGAAGAATAGTGGTGACAACAAACTGTATAACAAAAATGCGGCAGAAAAAGAGAAAATAATATAACCCCAAAACAAATTAAGCCAACAAAATCATTATATGATTAATATTCCGCTACAACAACTAGATAGGAAAAGAAAATTACAAAAATAAAAATAAGAATGATGGAAAACGACAATTAGAAGAAATAAAAGCTGGTCATCATTAGAATAACCCTCCTAGTCGTCTCTAGGCTCCAAACCGGGAGGTGGTGCAGAACACGAGGCGGCGGCAGAGGAAGAGGATGCTCTATGACGAGGTGCCGTCCTAGGTGGTGGGGTAGCAGGCGGAACTCCTAAAAAGTCAATAATCCGATCCATCTTGCAATGTAGACTCGCAATCTCTCGCGAGTGCTCCTCAAGCAAGGCTCTTTGAGTTCTTGGTGCACCATGCACCGGAGTACGCTGCCTCTCTGCTCTAACCCGTCTCTGTACTCTCAAAACTGACTGCGAACTGAGCTGCGGCTCAGGATCTTCCTAATCATCACTGACAAGCATCTTCACCTCGGCCTCTAGAGCAAACATATCAATCATCGGCCCGTATGGTAGCAGCTCTCGCTCAGAAGTGGCGGCAAGCTCATGAATACGGCAACGCATGGGGCACCCGTCTCTAGATAGAACATCAACTCTACCCTCGAAGTGGTGACAGAAACCCTGTGCTTAGTCGGAAGAAGGCGTGCACAAACGAATCTATTGACCATCTTCCGGTCCCAAGATAGCTCATTCTCTTGGAAGATGGTGGGGGCTCATGCAGGATTATGCTTCCATTGCACCCCTAAGAAATCAGCAATCATATCCATCCTCTCGAGCTCGGCAATGTTGCTCAAGGATTTGTACTCATCCGGGCCCACCGGTGGATTTCTAACCCCAAAATAAGCGTTGATTCGCTCAATAGAGAAGCCAACCTTAATACCACGAACCATAGCAAATTTGGCTCCGCGGTTATGCGAAACGTAAGCATAGAATTCCCTTACCACCGTGGCGTTGAATCTGGCCGGTGCTGCAGCCATGTCCAATAAATCTTGCGCTTGTGGGGCCTCTAGAAATATCGACCCGCAATCGCCCAAATCTACCTCTCGTTCTCGAGCCACTGGCCTTGCGTTCCAATGGGCTCGGAACGACTCGTAAATAGCTAATGAATGGAACTGCGCAACCCCGTCTATCAATGGATTGGCATCTCCATATACAGTTTGGTAAACACTTGGATGAATAGCTGACCGTTGACGCTTAGGACCCATCCTGAATGAATACAGAACCTGATACATAAGCTGTTTCTGGAAAACAACCCTCGGTAAACCGGAGGTAGGGTATGGCTTACCGGCCGGATTTTTCTAGATTTCTTTCTGGGACTGTGCCTCTGATGATAAAAGATGAAGAATTTTAGCACTTCACCGTAGCAGCAGCACTACCAATCGGTAACAGAGTTGGAAAATGGGTGTTTAGGGTTTGGAAAATAGGAAAGAAATGGTTTGGTTATGGTGGTGATTTGGTGGTGATAGTGGTGGTGATGGTGGCCGAATTTTAGAAAGGAAGAAGAAATGGGAGAAGTGTGGAGAATATAAGAGATGTATTTGATAAGAATGATGATATTGGTATAGGAAGAATGGAGTGAATGTGGATGGTTTTAGTGCGATTGTGGGTAGAGAAGTTATTAGGGTGAGGGATTTGAGAAGGTGATTGATGGGATTGAGGTGTAGTTATGGTGAAGTGTGGGAAATGATGAAAAATTGGAAAAGAGGGGAAAATGGTTTGGTTTCTGTTGACTAACCGTATATGGTGCAACGTGTGTCCTGCATGTGTCTCTAAAAATTCAGCTTTATGGACTGACGTTCAGAAATTTGAAAATCAAGCCTCGGTAACCCGGAGGTTACCCTCGAGATACCGGGGGTTCTTTTTCCCCAGATTCTTTGTCTGCCTTTGCTGCACTTCTTACTCAACCTTTCAGCTCAATTCTAACCTCAAATTGACTACCCGTTTATTCTTCAATTGTTATTTCCGACTCAAAACCTAACCTACTTCACTAGAATCCACAACGAGGTAAAAAAACATTTCCACAACCATTCGGTTTCAAGCCTAAGTTTGTGGTAGGATGAAAAAATGCTCGTCCCTTCTCTGAATACTTTTATTCAATCCTAAACTACCTAAGGGTTTAAAGAAATAGTTCTGAGTTTATAGTCACCAGCTCGACTTTCTTCAGATCTCCGATCATTCAAGGGTTGGAGCCTTAACTCGCCAAACTTTCGCTCCAGAGGTTTGCACTTTTAAAGAACCTTTTTGAGCTCTCTTCCTAGCACGCCTTTCCCTTTTAGCTTGTGTGCTAGGTGATGCACTCCAAGATGATCAGCCACGCATTCACAAGCCCAAGGATCCTATTATTGTTCGATATGGCCCTATCACACGTTTATGCAAAGCTGGTCCAAGATGTTGGAAAGGAGAATGAGGTTTTGAGGATTGATGATCCAACTACTTTAAGCCTATTTGTTGCTAATTGGGCTTAATGTGCAAAAAGGCCCAAGTATGGGGCGTTTTATGCATCATAATTGCTGAATATTTTGTGGACTTTTAATTATGATATTTTTAATTAGGCCTTTTTATTTAATTAGGAAGTAATATTCCGGCCCAACTGATAAAGTGGCGCCTTATTTTCTTATGAATTAGGTTTTCTATTTTGCTATTTATAGTTGCCAAACATGAACGTATTATGCAGATTATTTTGGAATCATAAATTGAATTTTATTCAGAAACTTCCAGTGATTGGGTTTCTTCAATTATTCTGAGATGGAATAGTTGGGTGGTTCTCCTGGGATAGGATTATCACGAGACGATAATCAGAGATTTGTTATTGTTGTTTATTCGCTTTGTGTGTTCCAAATAATCCACGAAATTCATTATCCCGGAGTTAGCAATCTGCTCGTAATTAAACCCTAGCCAAAAATTCGTATGAATCCTAGAAATTGAGTGCTGAATCGATAAAAGGTTGAAGCTTTAATCTAGATCCTACAATCAGCTTGATATCAAGTGGTATCAGAGATCAGGCGATTAAAGCAACAACAGCTGCTGCGTTCTTGACAGAAATCTGCATCGTTTTCTTAGAGTTCCTGGCGTTCTTGTTCTCCGAGAAACCCTAACTGTAGCCTTATATTCATCACTTGCTACTGCATCCGATCCTTTATTGATCATCATCAAGAAGCCCTAATTTGGCCGACCGTTATCACAAGGTAATCAAAGCATCCGAAATAGCTGCGTTCATAATCTGCTGCGTATTTTCTGAATCTTTTCGAATTTCGTTCTAGTCGTTTCCTAATCAAATCATATCGAAAAATTCTCAAAGTTTACCAGTAGATAGAACTTTGTATTGGCTGTCTTTTTTCTCTTTGGAACTTTCGCAAATTCGGATTTTATCTTAATCAAATTCGGATCGGAATATTCTGCTCGATTTTCTGGAACAGCTTGTAGTCGACTTTGTTTTTAGGGAGTTGTGGTGGTCGGAATTGAATGAAATTTTGTGAGCACATAGGAAATTCATTGTTCTACAACTTTGATTCTTCGAGTTTTTACAGAGTCCCGACCGGGTTTGCACAATAGTCGCCATCACCTAGTTGACTGTTTCTGTCAAAACCCGTAACCCGAGAGTGATCTGTTTACGAATTCAATTTGAGTGGGTTATACCTGTCCAAAAATTCTGAAACTTAACAGTCTGAACCAAAATTTCGTTCTCTACAAGTTTTGTTCTTTGTGTTTTTCCGAATTCCATACCGTTTGGTCGTTTTAAAAGTGATATAAGGAAATATAGTAGCGCCTTTACTAAAACCAATTGGTGTTAGTAAAGGCGCTACTATACTTCCTTATATCACTTTTAACACGCCCCCTCAAGTGTGGGCCTATAACAAGCCCGGGCCAACATGGCACACAAAGGTATATAAAGGGCACACAAGGCCAACAAAGAGGCCCAACACTTGCACAATATAATTGGGGAAACAATGTTGGAAGCAAGGATTGATCCCATGACCTCCATTTGTTGAATTTGCTTATAATCGTGCTCCTCACTCAGCTACTAAGGCTGCACCGTTTGAAGTTGTTTATGGTTTTTTACCCTCCGCTCCTTTCGAGTTTGTTCCTCTTCCTACAGGTACACACGTGAGCTTGGATGCGGAAGACAAAGCTGCACTTGTTCGTGAATTGCATACTAAAGCTCGTTTGGAGGTTGAAAAAGCTGCAGAGCGGTATCTCAAGCAGGCTAATAAAGGACGCAAAGAAATGATCTTCAAACCGGGAGATTGGGTATGGCTGTACCTACGCAAGGAGCGTTTTCCACATCACCGGAAGAGCAAGCTGAATTACCGAGGTGATGGACCATTTCAAGTGCTACGAAAGGTGAATGACAACGCTTATGTCATAGATTTGCCACCGGATTGGGCTATGTCTTCAACAATCAACGTTAAGGACTTGTCCCCGTTTGATGGTCCTCATTATGATCTGAGGTCAGATCCTTCCGAACCGGGAGGGAATGATGCACTCCAAGATGATCAACCACGCATTCACAAGCCCAAG
Organism: Gentiana straminea; assembly: GCA_036785695.1. Lineage (NCBI taxonomy): Eukaryota > Viridiplantae > Streptophyta > Magnoliopsida > Gentianales > Gentianaceae > Gentiana > Gentiana straminea. The sequence continues at coordinate 2,783,497 of JAVUPR010000311.1, read as the reverse complement.
GATCCTATTATTGTTCGAGATGGCCCTATCACACGTTTTCAAGAGAAGAAGGCTCGAGAAGCTTATGAAAAGCTGGTCCAAGATGTTGGAAAGGAGAATGAGGCATTGAGGATTGATGATCCAACTACATTAAGCCTATTCGTTGCTGATTGGGCTTAATGTGCAAAAAGGCCCAAGTATGGGGCGTTTTATGCATCATAATTGCTGAATAATTAGGATGTAATATTCTGGCCCAACTGATAAAGTGACGCCTTATTTCCTTAGGAATTAGGTTTTCTATTTTGCTATTTATAGTTGCCAAACATGAACGTATTATGCAGATTATTTTGGAATCATAAATTGAATTTAATTCAGAAACTTCCAGTGATTGGGTTTCTTCAATTATTCTGAGATGGAATAGTTGGGTGGTTCTCCTGAGATAGGATTATCACGAGACGATAATCAGAGATTGGTTATTGTTCTTTATTCGCTTTGTGTGTTCCAAATAATCCACGAAATTCATTATCCCGAAGTTAGCAATCTGCTCGTAATTAAACCCTAGCCAAAAATTCGTATGAACCCTAGAAATTGAGTGCTAAATCGATAAAAGGTTGAAGCTTTAATCTAGATCCTACAATCAGCTTGATATCACTAGGTCTACCTCTATGTCGAGAATTGGACTTTAAACCCAAGGACTCCATGTTTTCCACTTTCAGCTCAACTCGTTCACTACGCAACACGGAAGGACTAGCTTCCGTCAGCATTATGTCGTGGTCTTTTTCTTCTCTTTCTCTCGGCATCTTGTCATGGTCTTTTATGCCCTTCAATTTTCAAAATCTCCACCTTTCCTGAAGCATACGTCATCTTACAACTCTCCGGTCGGTTTTCGAGGGGTTATAAGATCTTAAAAGATACATCGTCATTATTCAACTTTAGAGTAATCTCCCCATTATCAAAATCCATAACCACCCTACTCATCGCTAAGAAAGGTCGTCCTAAGAGAACTGGGGCACTCGGTCCTAAGGTACATCTATGACCGTAAAGTCAATAGGATACGTGAACCCTCATGCCTTAATTGTACACTCTCTAAGCAGACCAACATGCATGTCTCTAGTTCTATCAATGAAAGTCATGGTCCTGGTTTGATTCATTACTACCGGAAGCTTGATCTTTTGACAGAGGGAAAAATGTAGAATATTACAACTCGAGCCAGAGTCGCGGAGACCTAATTCTATGGATATTCCATTAACAGAATCTGGCAGTCTGAACGTTCCAGGGTTTCCTAACTTTACCATGGTGTCTGAGTCTGGGTAATCCTCAGGCTCAGAAAACATCGTGTCAGGATCCTCTTCAAGATCATCAGAATCATAATCCGAAGACGTTATTTCAATTAACTCACAAGGAAACTCACCCAGACAATACGTGCTATACTCCTTCAGGTCATCGTCAGGCTCTTGCTTGATTGCTTTTTCCTCTCTTTCCAACCGTTTCTTTATAGTCTCATAATGCTCTCGTGCTTCAGATCCAAGATACATGGAAATCGGTGAGATGTTCAATATCGTTCTAGGCATTTTTCTTGACTTGTTTGCTCCTTTTCAACTCTGAATGGATCAAATTTCTGAAGTGTTCTGATCAACCTGTAAAAAGACAAAATAAAACAAATAAAAGGTTAGCAACTTCCGTTTCAGCTGGGTGTGATCCCAAATATTGCGGACTTACTAACTAAAATCAATAGGGAATAACTGTTAAGGGTGATTTTATACGTTTTATAAGGATATATTTTATGTCAATTTTCCCCATATGTGGATGTTTCTCATAGAAATCGAGCTTTATATTGAAATATTGAGAAAATGAGTTTTAGAAGTATTAAAGTGCAAAATCGGGTTAATTATGTGATTTTATTGGATAAATATCTTTAGATGTAAGATGTTACATTTTGCATGTTTTTATCGTGATGTAGGTACGCTTGTATGAGGTGAAAGGAGCTTAAAAGATGTTAAAGTGATGATTTGCATGGAAGGGAAGAGATAGAGATGAAGTTGGAATGAAGATCAAGATGAATTTGGAGGAAAAAGAGCTGAACGCACGTCCAAGTCCCGTCCAGTCTGGACTGGCGTCCAGAATATTGGACTGCCGTCCAGGATGAGATTTTTGGTTTAGAGAGTTTGGACGCAGCCTAGACGGACGTCTGAAGGAAGTCCAGAAGAATGGACGAGCGTCCAGAATCCTTTGAAGACATAGCAGCAGCCGACCTAGTTTTCTATAAATAGCGGCTGCGCCCCAACCCTAATATCATCAGATTTTCATACATTATTGAGACCTATTGATACACAATCATTAGGAGAAAACCCTAGGCGGCCCCAGCCCCCTTTTGGGAGGTTGGGGTTGCGGATTAGTTAGGTTTTTGTATTCTTTTACTTCTTTTCTTGTTCGCATGAAGATGGCCTGAAGCTGTGAACTTGGAGCAGGCATGAGCAACTTTTTCCAGCAGCTTTTATTTTCTTTCCTTTGGATATTTTGTGAGTTTAATTTAAAGTTTGTTTCTTTCCTTTGTTTATTTGTTTATGCAATCGATATCGGAAGATGTATTGCTATTTGATGTTTACCGTATGATGGAAATCGGTGTAAGCCTTAGATCACCATAGGAAAGATTAGACTTTTAACCTTGACATAACGGAAGTTGATAGGTTAGATTTCTAGGTTTTTAGATCTAATAAATCTTGCTCCTTGTTTTGAAAGCGTTAATCTCTATAGATCGGAAGACGATGAGATTGATAGACGGATTACTTACGGAAGTAGGAATTCATACCTTTGATTAGGTGAACCACAACTTTGATTGAATCATCACTAAACGATCTAGGGTAGAAATTGAGAATTGCGAGATAGGTGGATCATTGCTTGTTCTACGTTACAATTAATTGAAATTATCTTGTGCCTTGTTCTTCGTTGTGATCTTTGAATTTTATTTTCGTTTTAGTTTTTAGAAAAGATTTTATTTTCATTAGTTAAGTTCGTAACTTTCCTTCCCTGGCTTTGGACTGACAATCCTCTGTCCAGTTTATTTTCCGTTTTAGTTTAGGTTTAGTAATAAATAGTAGTGACAATTTTAGAAGAATTAATAAGAACTAGATTAAACAACCTCGATTCCCTGAGATCGACTCCGGTATTAATCGCTATACTACGATCCCTACACTTGGGGAATACCGGATTTATAAATTTTATTACTTGTTTGTTTTGTTAGATAAAATCCGTGACAAGTTTTTGGCGCCGTTGCCGGGGAATCGGTGCGGTTGTCCAGTTCATTATTAATTTTTCTAAGGTAGTATAGTGGTGAGTATTCCCGCCAACGGAACCAAAAACAAGTTTTTGGCGCCGTTGCCGGGTAATCGGTACGGTCGTCTAGTTTCTTATTAATTTTTTCTAAAGTTGTTCTGTTTTGTTTTTCGTAGGTAGTTTGTGTTATCTAGTGATTATTAATTTTTCATAGGTTTGTGTTTAGGTTCCAATTAGGGTTTTGTTTAGTTTTCGTGTTTTGTTTGGACCTGTTTTCGTGTTTAGCGAGCGTTTATGTGCTTCGCCTTTGAACGTAAACGGGCGTCCCGAGCTATTGGACGCCCGTCCGTCCAAATCGATCGTCTCTCGTTTGTGTTTTGCCCGGGCGGACGAGCGTCCGCAACTTGGACGCCCGTCCCGTTCTTTCTCCGGCGGACGTCCGTCCGCAACTTGGACGCCCGTCCGGCCCGTTCCGTCACTCGCTTTTATTTTAATTTTTTTTTTTGTTTTAGGTAGATATCGTGGTTTAGGGTTTCTGTTTTTCGTAGGTAGGTTTCGTAGGTAGGGTTCTGAGGTTGAATTATCTGACTCCACGTTTTTCACGGTGAAATTTTTGGATAAAAGGGATCGTTTTAGCACTCGTTAGTATTTTGGCCGTAACTTTTGGCTCGAGTGTCCGTTTGGCGCGCAGGACCCCAATTCGGAAAGCTCGTTCCGACGCCGACGACGTGGCGGAGGCCATTCGACGCCATTTTCGAGGTCAAAATCCACTGTTTTCCCTTCCATTTTGGGCTCAGAAGATTTCAACACGTTTTTCTCCCTTTTTTTTCGTTTTCTGTTTTTTGTTTTAAATTTTTCGTAGGTAGGTTTCTGTTTAGGTTTTCCGTATCTTTTTCTATTTTTGTTTCTTTATTTCTTTCAATAAAAAGTACCGTTAAATAAATTGAGGTTTTTTTATTTTGCCGTGTTTCGATAACCGTTGGGTTAAGAATGTGCAAAAAGTTTTTTTTAACTCAATTTATGAAACGTGAATTTAGGTTTCATAGTTTTGTTTTCGTTTTTAATAAACACTAGGGTTTCTGTTTTAATGATATGGTATTAGGTTATGATTTTAGGGTTGCCGCTGTCTTCTGATATAGGTCGAGTCTGTTGTGCTTTTCTGCTGAGTTAAACGGGCGTCCATAGTAAGTGAACGGCCGTCCGTCCTCAATGTGCTTTAAACGTCCGTCTGTCTTGCTTAAACGTCCGTCCAGTGTGTCAGTTTCTAGTGACTAGAATTTGTTTCTGATACATGCTTTATTTGACGTGGATACTTCCATATGAGCTTCTGTGGCTAGTTATTTTTACGTAGATGTTCTGAGCTTGCATGTTTACATCTTTCCATCTACCGATCCATGTTAAATAATTGATTAACTTTTATATACATGATTCATCTATGCATGTTATAGTTAATGTCGGTTCTCGTATGCTATAACTGTTCTTATTGTTATTTAGTAGCTACCGTCGGTTTCCGTATGCTACATATCGTTGTGATGAATCCTGTGAGCTTTGAGACCTATGTGCTTTCTTGTTATTCTTGTAACTCATATGTGTAGCTACTGTCGGTTTTCCGTATGCTACCATGTCTTCTTATGAGTTATATCTGTTTAGTATAGCTAACTGTTGGTTTTCCATAATGCTATCACCTTTGATGAGTCTTAAGGCGCGTCTACACTGCATGTAATGAATAGTACTGTCGTTTATCGTAAACTGTCATTATTTGGTAGACATTTATTATATACATGTCGTGTTGCAAATGAGTGGGCTAGTTTTCTTTCTTTTATTTTCTTTTATTTTTGCATATCATGTAGATTGCATTGTAGTATATTTTCATGTAGTTGCACCTAGGCTACTATTTTGTAATGTTCCATGTATATGTTCCATCTTTATATGAGCTTAATCTGAAAAAAATCTCTATGACTTCTTTTCCATGTGAGCCTCTGTGGCCTTTGTATATATGCGTAGATGTCCTGTTCTTTCACCGTTATTTATAGTTCCATCTATTGCAATCCATGTTGAGTGATTTACCTAGTTAGATGTGATTCTAATATGACTTATGCTGTTCCTTTTGTCATCTATCTAGGGTTTTAGGGTTGTTAAAGACACGTCTACACTTTGCATGGCAAGCTTCTGTGGCTTTGCATAATCGAATTTTGTTACGCTTCTTTGGAGTTATTTAGTAGACGTTGATATTCTTGACCGTGCTTAGATTAGGGCGGCATCTATGGAATTAGTTGGGCTAGTTTATTTTCTTTATTTTCGTTTTGCCTTTTTAAGTATAGTTGCATATCATTTAGTTGCATTGTGTTTTATTCTGTTTTTTTTCTTTTATTTTTATTTATCTTTTTAGTGCACCTAGCCCTGCTACTTTGTAGTGTCCTCTATCATTATTTCTTTATGCACATGTGGTCCATATTTGTTTTGTAAAGCTTCTGTGGCTTTATATTTGACGCTTAGGTGTCCTGTCTTTTCCCTGTGTGGTGATTTTTTCATCTGAGCAATTATACCATGTGCTTATTTCTTGTCTATCATTATTTTTGCCATGTTATATTCCCCCGTGTTCCCCGAGATACTGCCATGTTTTTCAAGTGGTGCAGGTACATTTTTAGTTGTTTTTGTTAAGCTGGCCTTGGAAGTGAATCTGGAGAGGAATACCTATGACATCTCGTGCCTCGGAAACGCGGATCGATTATCTATCCTTCTTCAGCCTATCTTCATATCATTACCAAATCAGCTAAGTTCTTTTATCTTTTCATTAATTCTGCACAACATGAGGACATGTTGTAATTTAAGTGTGGGGGAGGGGAATAGTTTCATGTATCTACATTCATTTGCCATACTATTATATTTCTATGAAAAAGTGCTAAATTTTTAAAATTTTGTTTGTTTTGTCCCAAGTGAGCAAAGGTATATCTTTATTTGAGTTTTTATATCATTGGTGCGTTATTTTGCATATTTAGTAAATTTAGATGTCTCACCCAACACTATTTTTCACGTGCCATAGTAAATGATGAGCTATAATTTAAAGCTATGTCCATTTGATTAGAGATTTTTGATGATTATCGCATGATTCTTTGCGTACATACGAATTTTGAAAATTTTAATAGTTTGTGTTTAGAATTAAAGTATGATATACTGTGAATATCTGAAGGTTTGAATGTGATAGGAGGGATATAATTTAAGGTTTGTATACCAATCTAAGATGAATAATATGAATAAGATATATATATATGTATAAGTGTCGGAAGTAGCTGCCAATGATTTGAGTGCGGTAGGGCATTATCACGAAATGTCCTATACCACTATGAGGTTCAATAGCTCCCGACTGCCTGATGATAGTAGTCCAGCTAGGGTGTTACCACGAAACATCCTATTGCTGGGAATGAGGGCATATGCTATACGTGTGTAATTAAGAGAACTTTAAGAAAATTAGCAAATGGTAATGTGAAAAGATGGGTGAAAACCGTAGTTATCTTCTGACTATCCCCAGTATAAACTGAAAGATATGTTGCAGGGATTATCCTCTGAGTATGTCGGAAAGATCCTAAGCGCATTTTATTATCCTTTTCGGGACATGTTATGTTTTGTAAGGTACATGTTATAATCGTTCTTATATTTCTAATTTAAATGGGATGTTGGCTAGTTTTGCTTGAATCAATTTCAAGTGTGGATTTAGTGGAAATTTATTATGGCTATGCACACACACTTGGGTGAACCTCTAAACTATTGAATATGCTTTATATTTGCATAAATGTTTATATGTCTCGAGTCTTGATTTTGTTTTGTCTTGCTCGGGACGAGCAAGGTTTAAGTGTGGGGGAGTTGTTAAGGGTGATTTTATACGTTTTATAAGGATATATTTTATGTCAATTTTCCCCATATGTGGATGTTTCTCATAGAAATCGAGCTTTATATTGAAATATTGAGCAAATGAGTTTTAGAAGTATTAAAGTGCAAAATCGGGTTAATTATGTGATTTTATTGGATAAATATCTTTAGATGTAAGATGTTACATTTTGCATGTTTTTATCGTGATGTAGGTACGCTTGTATGAGGTGAAAGGAGCTTAAAAGATGTTCAAGTGATGATTTGCATGGAAGGGAAGAGATACAGATGAAGTTGGAATGAAGATCAAGATGAATTTGGAGGAAAAAGAGCTGAACGCACGTCCAAGTCCCGTCCAGTCTGGACTGGCGTCCAGGATGAGATTTTTGGTTCAGAGAGTTTGGACGTAGCCTGGACAGACGTCTGAAGGAAGTCCAGAAGAATGGACGAGCGTCCAGAATCCTTGGACGGGCGTCCAAAACCGACATAGCAGCAGCCGACCTAGTTTTCTATAAATAGCGGCTGCGCCCCAACCCTAATATCATCAGATTTTCATACATTATTGAGACCTATTGATACACAATCATTAGGAGAAAACCCTAGGCGGCCCCAGCCCCCTTTTGGGAGGCTGGGGTTGCGGATTAGTTAGGATTTTGTTTTCTTTTTCTTCTTTTCTTGTTCGCATGAAGATGGCCTGAAGCTGTGAACTTGGAGCAGGCATGAGCAACTTTTTCCAGCAGCTTTTATTTTCTTTCCTTTGGATATTTTGTGAGTTTAATTTAAAGTTTGTTTCTTTATTGTTTATTTTTTTATGCAATCGATATCGGAAGATGTATTTCTATTTGATGTTTACCGTAAGATGGAAATCGGTGTAAACCTTAGATCACCATAGGAAAGATTAGACTTTTAACCTTGACATAACGGAAGTTGATAGGTTAGATTTCTAGGTTGTTAGATCTAATAAATCTTGCACCTTGTTTTGAGAGCGTTAATCTCTATAGATCGGAAGACGATGAGATTGATAGACGGATTACTTACGGAAGCTTACCACCATTCTTCAAAAATTCAACAAATTTTGAAGTTTTTTTTAAAAAATTGTCCCGAGCATGATTTTATTTTGGCTTACTTACTTGTTATATTCCCATACTTGTGTTCAGTTGACTAGTATTTTTGCATAGACCTTTGATAAATAAGCCTTTACTCGAATTCTTTTCACGTAAGCCTCTTCGATGACGAGCTGAACTTAGGAAACTGCACCCATTTAAACCGATGATGTTTGATTCTGGTTATCACACCGTTCGCTTAGTACTGATGTCATGGAAATTGTAATATGTGCGTAGTTGGAATTGAAGTAGGAAGTATCGTGAATATACCAAAGTCTGAATGTGATAAGTGAAACGTAACTATTGTGCTTGGAAAGTTGAATTTAAAGTGAATTAATTGGGTGTGTCGGAAGCTGGTCGATGATTTGAGTGAGGTAGGTCATATCTCGAATGTCCTATACCACTATGATGACCAAAAGCTCACGACAGTCAGAAGAAGCTGCCTTATGATTTGAGTAAGGTAGGGTATATCTCGAATATCCTATTCTGCTATGACAGGGCAATAGCTCAATCTGATGTGTGTTTAAATGTGAAAGATAAATTAAATCAACTTACGTAAAGGAAGTGGTATGAATAAGTGAAAGACTTAGTTATCGCCTACCTTATCCCCAGTATAGGCCAAGGTATATGTTGTAGGGAATATCCTCTGGGTACAACTGAAAAGATTTCGAAAACACATGTATTACTCTAGTCATGACGTGAGTAGTTTTGTAGGGCGTATGTATAGTCAGAATAATTCATTATCTATCTTAAATGGGTATTGGTTGGTTAGCTTGATTTTAATTGTCAAGTGTGGAATCGGTGGAAGTTGAAGAAGGCTTTGCACACACTACACATTTGAGTAATCGTTTATTACATTGTATGTATGTTTTTGATGCTAGTCGACCGGTTGTGATATGGAATATGGGATTTTTGCATGAGTAAGCCTATGTCTTCTTGTTTTGTTTTCCTCGGGACGAGCAAAAAATAAGTGTGGGGGAGTTGTTAAGGGTGATTTTATACGTTTTATAAGGATATATTTTATGTCAATTTTCCCCATATGTGGATGTTTCTCATAGAAATCGAGCTTTATATTGAAATATTGAGCAAATGAGTTTTAGAAGTATTAAAGTGCAAAATCGGTTAATTATGTGATTTTATTGGATAAATATCTTTAGATGTAAGATGTTACATTTTGCATGTTTTTATAGTGATGTAGGTACGCTTGTATGAGGTGAAAGGAGCTTAAAAGATGTTCAAGTGATGATTTGCATGGAAGGGAAGAGATAGAGATGAAGTTGGAATGAAGATCAAGATGAATTTGGAGGAAAAAGAGCTGAACGCACGTCCAAGTCCCGTCCAGTCTGGACTGGCGTCCAGAATTTTGGACTGGCGTCCAGGATGAGATTTTTGGTTCAGAGAGTTTGGACGCAGCCTGGACGGACGTCTGAAGGAAGTCCAGAAGAATGGACGAGCGTCCAGAATCCTTGGATGGGCGTCCAAAACCGACATAGCAGCAGCCGACCTAGTTTTCTATAAATAGCGGCTGCGCCCCAACCCTAATATCATCAGATTTTCATACATTATTGAGACATATTGATACACAATCATTAGGAGAAAACCCTAGGCGGCCCCAGCCCCCTTTGGGATGCTAGGGTTGCGGATTAGTTAGGTTTTTGTTTTCTTTTTCTTCTTTTCTTGTTCGCATGAAGATGGCCTGAAGCTGTGAACTTGGAGCAGGCATGAGCAACTTTTTCCAGCAGCTTTTATTTTCTTTCCTTTGGAAATTTTGTGAGTTTAATTTAAAGTTTGTTTCTTTCCTTTCTTTATTTGTTTATGCAATCGATATCGGAAGATGTATTGCTATTTGATGTTTACCGTATGATGGAAATCGGTGTAAACCTTAGATCACCATAGGAAAGATTAGACTTTTAACCTTGACATAACGGAAGTTGATAGGTTAGATTTCTAGGTTGCTAGATTGAGAAATCTTACACCTTCGTTATGAGAGCGTTAATCTTTAAGATCGAGAGATGAAAGATTAATAGGCGAATTATCTACGAGAGTAGAAGTTCATACCTTTGATAGGTGAATCACAACCTTTATTAAATCTTCACTAAACGATCTAGGGTAGAAATTGAGAATTGTGAGATAGGTGGATCATTGCTTGTTCTACGTTACAATTAATTGAAATTATCTTGTGCCTTGTTCTTCGTTGTGATCTTTGAATTTTATTTTCATTTTAGTTTTTAGAATAGATTTTATTTTCATTAGTTAAGTTCGTAACTTTCCTTCCTGGCTTTGGACTGACAATCCTCTGTCCAGTTTATTTTCCGTTTTAGTTTAGGTTTAGTAATAAATAGTAGTGACAATTTTAGAAGAATTAATAAGAACTAGATTAAACAACCTCGATTCCATGAGATCGACTCCGGTATTAATCGCTATACTACGATCCCTACACTTGGGGAATACCGGATTTATAAATTTTATTACTTGTTTGTTTTGTTAGATAAAATCCGTGACAATAACACATAATAACAGGAACTGTTCAGAAATCGATTTTCCAGTCCTCGGTAACTCGGAGGTTACCTTGGGGAAACTGGCCCTGAATTTTCTCTTTCTGGAAGTTTAACATGTGCAGGGTTGATACAAAACGACTCAAGACTCAAAATAAAATAAAATAAATAAAAATGAATTCTTAATTAGAATTAAAACGTTTATACTTAAAATTGGCCATTGTCCCCGGCAACGGCACCAAAAATCTTGTTCGCGTGTAATTCACTAATGTCGATTTTACTAGCAAGAATACTAGGTACATCGTAGTATAGTAAATGCGAGTCAAGGTCGATCCCACAGAGACAATGTAACTATAAGTATAAACGGTTTCTAACCTAATTAAGAAGCAACATAGAGGCGGTCATTGACCAACAATAACATAAAGAAAACAAACATGGTATTCTCTCCCTCTCCTCACCGATCTACTAACTTGGATTAGTTAATCGTTATGTTTACTTCCCCATATAATTTCCTTAGATTAATCGAGAGCTTTTAATGATTATTATCATATTTATCAGCTACGGGTGCAATTCATAACCCTATCTACTCCGACAATGGTAGCAGACAATCTATACGCAAGCTACCCTCCTTAATTGGTCCGTAATAGCCCATACGCATAAAGGATTAGAATTGCCGATATTGAGCGCTAACTCATACCGCTAACCTGCCTAGACAGCTGTCGACATTGACCAGCACGTTCCTAGGGTCCATTCAAGACTATGTCCTAATTAACACTTCACTAACAGTCCTTCATGTTAATTTACGAATTACGAATATTAGATTGGCTAGACCTATTACTCGTTTTAATTATTCCTTCCGATCAACGTAGCTGTAGTGAATCCCAGTTTAGGTTTTCTAAAATATGCCTGGGTAAACCGGTATTGACCGCCGGTTTACCGGGGGCGGCTTTTCCTAATTTCGGGATCTACATTGCTCAGTATGATTAAATAAGTAAATTATAGGGTTGTTAAACATGCATATTAAATAAAACACATAAATACGAAAAGATCTACCATATTGAAGACAATAAAGGAACATTCAAAGCTTCATACCTTCAACAATGGAGATATAGCTCGATCTACTCAAGCTAGAGATGATGGTAGAAGGGAGGAAACAAAAAAAACTCTCCAAAGCTCAAGAAAACTTTATTTCATAATAATTGTATAATAAAATTGAATATAATTGAGTGCTTATGAAAACTTATACAATAATCTGTAAATGCGGCCTTATATAGATTCAATAACCGACTTATGACTCTCTAAAACCCTAACCGACCTAGATAATGCGGCAGAATCAGTTTCGTGTTCCACAAGACGCCGGTTTACCAGGCCTAGCCTTCGGGTTACCGGGCCTTCTTTTCTTCCTTTTCTTCAGCAGACTTCTTCTTAGACTTCAATCACTTGTTCCAATGTACTTCTTTTGGTCCAAACCCGTTCTCTAATGCTCTAGATTTGGTACATCCTATAAAACACGCAAAACGTGACAAAACAGTACAAAAACCTTGGGAAAATAGCATAGATGCAGAATTATGATCCTGGAAACACTCACATAGCATTTGACACATATTCCACATAATAACGAGCCTATCTATCCACTCTAGAACAGAATTCAGGGTGAAAATATGTATAATTATTGGTACCATTTAGAGCGTCATCAGTCGACAAGTAAAGCAAATGAAGGATGGAATCTTTATCAATCAAGCGAAGTTTACAAAAGACTTGATAGACAAATATGGTATGGATACAAGTGGCGCATCAGATACACCAATGTGTGCAAGAGTTATTCTTGGAAAAGATGAAAGTGGAAAGGATGTTGATCAGAAGCTTACAGAGGAATCATTGGGTCTCTAGTTTATTTACTTCAAGCAGACCTGATATAGCATTTCCAGTAGGAGTATGTGTAAGATTTCAAGCTCAACCAAAGGAATCTCACCTACTAACAGCTAAAAGAATAATCAAATACCTAAAGAACACCATCAATGTTGGAATTTAGTATCCAAAGGATAGAGGATTTAAACTGATATCATATTCAGAATCTGACTATGATGGATGCAAGATAGATAGAAGAAGAACATCTGGAACCTGTAAAATGCTAGGCAGCAGACTAGTATCATGGTTTAGCAAAAAGCAAAACTCTATATCCATTTCAACAGCTGAATGAGAATATATAGCAACAGGCAGTTGTTGTGCACATGTGCTATAGATCAGACAACAGCTAAGGGACTATAGAATGGAGGAGAAGACAATTCCAATCATTTGTGATAACTCAAGTTCAATATCTATCACAGAAAATCCACTACTACACTCAAGAACGAAACGCATTGATGTGAGACATCATTTTATCAGAGATCATATAGTAAAAGGAGATGTTATTCTAAGATATATACCAACTGAAGACCAATTGGCTGTCATCTTCAAAAACCACTCAGTCATGAAAGATTCAGCAAGTTGAGAACTGAGTTGGGAATGATAGAAATTGATTAAGTTATAAAGAGCAGCTTACTGGAGTAATCAGCTAAATAACTTCACCAACAGACTGAACCTTTGCCACTTTGGGTGCGCTCACTTGGCAGGTAAGGCACTGGTTACCAGCGAAGTTAACTTTACTGATTGTTAGGAACAGTTTTCTACAAGCAGCTCAGTAAGAAGTCACTCAACCGGCCTAGTGACCAGCCAAGTCACTCCACTGGCAAACAACTTGAAGTCAACAGCAAACTAAAGTGTGAACTAAATCAATCTTACTCACGTGGAATATCAGAGGAGTAATAGAGGATTATCTTATGGAAGATTACACATGTGGAGATCAGTTTGAAATCGTGGAGGTAACTATACCATGTTCACACAACTCAAATCATCCTATATAAACCACACTAAGAGATTTTTCAGAAATCTTTACGCTCTCTTGCAAATCATAAACCCTATTTTATCTGAAAAATCGAAGCTTTACTTTTGAAATATCAAATACTTCAAACAATGGCATCGTCTTCTACACTCTCGGCAACATAAAAGTACTATGAAAAATCGATCATCAAAAGATCATTTTTCTGACATGAACACGATCTCCTCATCTATGAAAATGATGCACAGGCTCAAAGATTAGTGGATGGCTGCACAAATCTAGGGCTGATGACCTTTCTCAACCCCTCAGTCAATAGGATATGCTATGAAACCCTAATTTCATTTTGGAAAAATGCAAAATTTGTGGCCAGCCAAAATAAGAGAGATCCAGAATGCATTAAGAGCACAATGTTTGGCAAAGAAGTAGTTATCACACCTGGACTCCTCAATAGATTTTTACATCTCTCAAACATCGGTCCGGTCGAGGTGAAGAAGATGCAGATCGACATCAATACATTTTGGACTGAAATAGCCAAAAACTCCAGAAAGCATAGCAAGAAATACAGCTTCCCTAGATCAGCACTCAAGCGCCCATTTGCTGATTTTGCTCCAGTAATCTCATGAAATCTTGAAGGGAAGAAGGGCTCTTTGGAAAACATGACCGAGCTAAGAGTGAAGCTGATGGAAATCATCTATCAAGGTACCTCTTTTAACTAGTCACAGTTTATCTTCAATAGATTAAAGCATCAAATACAAAAGGAAAGTGATCTGGAAATTCCGGCACCAAGCAAGAATCTACAAAAGAAAGGTGACTTATAAGAAAGAAAATCATATGGGATTCCCCTTCAACATCAATTTAACCAAATGAAAGTGAAACCCATCTGTGAGCATCCATTGCACAGGGCCAAGGTGATGTTCACCTTTGTGAAAGCATCCCAGAAACCACAACCTGTAATTGGAACCAAGAGAAAAGAGCCTAAAATCAGCAGATCATGAGTTGGGAAGAGATCCAGATCTCAAAAGTAAAGAACAACAAGGGAGTATGCCCAGCAAAAAGGATATCCATGTTGTCATTAGTGATGATAAAGTGACTGAGGAACAAACACAAGAGGAAGTCACCTACTTGGAAGAATGTGAAGAAGGATACCGTCTTACATAATCTGATGAAGAAGAGATTGAAGGTGAGGAAGATGCTACTGACAGTGCGAAGGAAAAAGGTGCAGAAGAGCAATAGGAAGGATATCATCTTGAAGATGATCAAGAAAAGATGGGTCTTTCTGATGATGATCTGACAATCCAAGAGGTGATTCTGAGGAGCCTCAACAAAGTTGACAAATAGCCGAGTGAGCCAGCTGATCAAACTCAATATGCTGAACTTGTTAAAAACCCCAGCATTGACCTAGTGGGAACAACAGCCGAGGCAGTTAAGTCTCTGGCGAAGGTCAGATCTCATAGGGACTGGCAACAGGAAGGTGAGGATGAGAAATAAGATTGCTATGTTCATGAGATTGCTGATGAAGAAAAAGAAAAGGAAAAGCAACAGGAAGGTGAGGATGAGAAATAAGAGGAAGAGCAGGGTGATGCATTTGCCCAAGCAGAAGATGTAGAAGAAGAGGCTGATGCATCAGCACCAGCAGAAGAAGATCCAGATAAAACCTTCAATCTTGATATTCAACCTCTGATAGTGGACATGGAGAGGCAGTACATCAGTAGGCAAGATCTCAAGATTGCCTTAAGGAGTGATGCAACATCCATGAATCACAAAATTGAGGCCCTCATCAGTCACATCAAAATCCAAGATGAGGTCATGGAGAGGCAAGGAAACATACTCTGCAATCTACAACATCTCATCCACTACCATGTCCAAACTAATCTTGAGTTTCTAGCTGACAAAGTTGAAGGAAATATCAAACCATTGGTGGATGCATTGAATGCGCATACTGAACAAATTCACCATCTGGATGAGATTATGGACTACTCTGGACAACAACTCAACACTTTACTAAATGGCACTGGAGCAACAAACAAAATTCTGGAGGAAAGGTTTGGTCCTCTCCCAGAATCTGAGGCAGCCAACAAGATTCTTGAAGAAATGTTTGGTGATGCCAAAAAAGTGGAAGGAAACTGCAAGCCTGAAGGCTCTAGTGTAAAGAAGAAAAGCCCAATTGATAAAGGCAAGGGCATCAGGTTTGAAGAAAAGAAGCAGTAGCCCTTTTCAATATTAACTCTGTGATTTAAATGCCTTTGAATAATTGTGAATGCAATATCTCC
This sequence comes from Gentiana straminea, assembly GCA_036785695.1. Lineage (NCBI taxonomy): Eukaryota > Viridiplantae > Streptophyta > Magnoliopsida > Gentianales > Gentianaceae > Gentiana > Gentiana straminea. The sequence goes on along the minus strand of JAVUPR010000311.1, from coordinate 2,767,635 downwards.
GCCCTCTATGGATGAATAAAAATATCTGAGATTTTATTTTTATGCTTATGTTCAGGCTTATGAGGGTTTTGGCATCATAAAAAATGGGGAAATTGTTAGGAACACTTTTAATATGTTTTGATGATGGCCATACTAGCTGTTATAGCAAGCCTGAAATAAAGTTAGAAACCTCTATATAAGACTTTACTTAGAGTCTAACATGTTGTATAAGTTGATTCAGACAAGTATTTTACTAGTTTGTAGGATGGCAAAGCAAAACAGAAATCCAGCAAAGTAAAGCCAGCCAAGTACCAACAGAGAAGCATGAAGTCATTATGGTCTGACTTATAACCAATGAAGTCTGTGATGACCTTGGATAAGTCTAAGTTATAATTAAAAATATGGAATACATTGTCAAATATGGTGTACACTGATCTCACCCAAATTAAGGATCAGTGAAGTACAAGAAGCTTGTAAAATCAAAGTAAGCAGTAATCCGGCAGAGTGAACTGACTATCGGCTGAGTGAAAACAATGTAGTGAAGGAAGAACCAAACAGCCAAGTCAGAATGATCACTTAACCGTTCAGGAAACGGCCAAGTACACATTACTTGTTCAGATTCTACACTATGAAGATCAAGATTAAATGCACAATCAATTGAGGATCAATCAAGGATGGATTTTCTGATAGACATTTGAGAAAGAAATCTAATCACTAAAATCAACGAGAATATAATTGAGGGGGAATCAAGTATTAAATCAAGGATTATTCTCCACATTAAATAGCCAACGGACGGAAATTCAAATCAAGGATAATCAAGGCTATAAATAGAAAGCATTGACAGACAGGAAAACCAACGATTTAATCTGATAAGAAACAAGCAGAAACTCTGTCAATTTGAAAAGCCTTTTATCTGTACTTAAGGGAAACATCTAGAGAACAACTCAGCAATCAGAGCTCAAATTCCACATCAAGCACTGAGATTGATCACAAGTCTATGAATCCAATTCACATCATCTGAAACAATTGAATTAGAGGAATCTGAGAAGGAGTTGCAACCTTTGTCATAGCTGCTGAAAGATTTGTTCTCAATGAGCAGTGATAGAAACTGAGTCACTAAAACATTTGTAGCCAGGGAGTGATAGTCTTGAAGATTGTGAAGCTTGTGTAGTCAAGGTCAATCTAACTATTGTATCTGTGAAAACAATAGTGAATTCCTCCAATCATCACATGAGAGGAGTGGATTAAGGGATTACACCACCCTGAACAACTATAAACCTTTGTGTCTATTTACTTTCAGCAATTTACTTTACCGCACTTTATTTCATTGCATACTATATCTGTGATTGCACAATTTACTTTGAACCATCATTTAAAGATGGGACTTATCCGCTGCCTAAAAGCTTTTAAATATCAAAAAAGTTTTTAAAACTCCACTATAGTCATTAACCCCCCCTTCCCATCTGACTATAGTTTTACCCTTCTCTGGGACCAACAGTCTGTTTCTTGCTAAACTATGATACTAATCGATTCCCTAGCATTTGACATGTACCAGATGTACTATTCTAGTCCACTTTGCATCCTACATAGTCTCCATCTGTGTAACCTTCTCTTGGATAAAATAATCCCAAGTCAAGTGTATTTATTGAGATATTTTAACATTCTTTTAGCAGCAGCTAGGTGACTTTCTTTTGGATCTGATTGAAATCTTGCATAAACTACAACATCAAATGATATGTCTGGTCTGCTTGCGGTAAGATATAGTAGTGAACCTATCATACATCTGTATTTGGTTTGATCCACACGTTTACCATTAGTATCTTTGTCTAAGTGCAGATTTGCTGACATAAGAGTTGTAGCCTTTGCACTTGATTCAATTCCATACTTTTTTATGAGATCTTTGATATATTTGCCCTGGTTGATGAAGATCTCATTCTTCATCTGTTTGACTTGATGGCCAAGGAAGTAATTGAGTTCTCCCATCATGCCTATTTAGAATTTACTCTTTATTAGATTTGAATACTTTTCACATAACTTGGAATTTTGACATCCAAAGATGATGTCATCCACATAGATTTGTAGTAGCAGTGTGCAGTCTTCATGTTGGATTCTGAACAATGTTTTGTCTATTGTGCCCTTTTTGAATCCATTTTCCACAAGAAAATTTGACAAGGTTTCATACAAAGTACTGGGTGTTAGGTGTAGTGCCCGAAAGACAATTTGTGTAATTGTTTTTAATGGATGACAGAATTTATCTCACCTTATTACTTGCTTTGTGCTTGTAAGTAATACACTGCTGCAAACCCTAAGTATATCAGTATGTAACCGCTTAACTCAGTGCATGGCATGCACGTGAGGATTGAGTTAGTGGTGATATACTTAAACTGTTAGTCCGTGGTGAACTTAATCAGAGTTTAGGGTCTCTTGATTGAAACACCAATAATGCGCCCAGAACACCTTAAGGTGTGATAGTCTTATCCGGACTGTCGGTAGAGGGTACCTACGTGGGGCATTTATATATGATGGCATTCATATAGGACCGGACCGATTTAATCCGAATTTCTCGGTATAATTCCGTAATCGAGGAATCTTATTAAATCATTAGATGATCATATATGGATCAACCTTAATCCCGAGGTGATCACGGTGGTGCTTTTTGTCCCGGGGTAGTGTTTGATGTGTTAGTTACGGTTCACTTAAATAATGTGTTCCAAGCCACTTCTCATTGGCACTATCTCCGGATGAGTGAGTGAGTAGTTCGATTTTCACGGACATGGAATCCATTCCTTCCTGCGCGAAGTAGAGAGACAGTCCCTTATTTGTTAGCCCTAAGAAAGTGATCGATCGGCCGAGTTCATATTTAGACTAATTAGCTACTAGTCGGATATGTGAACTAATTGATCACTAGGGGTTGATGGTAAATAAGGATAAGATATTCGAGTCGGGTTTGCGGAGACTTCCCACTCGAATGGACGATCTATGGAGGGTTAATCCGTATGTAGTGATTATATCAATGGACGCTTATTCGCTCTATGGGTTGAGTATAAGTATACATCTATAATCGGTAGAGTTCGGTTTAGGGTTTCGGTGGCGTAATCCCGGAATTAATAATTAATGTACTTTCGTTTCGATGAATAATTAATTATTGGAGCTACCTAGTTATAGGTCCATGGTCCCCGGTGTGGCTTCGTAATTCGGACTAATAATCTTGTTATTTGGGCCTCGGTGATAATTAATTGGTCGGGCTAATTAATTGATATGCATGGATATTATTTAGTTGGGCTAAATAATATAATACACATAAAAGACATTTTATGTGGGCTTTTTTGACCCAATATGTGGCACCATTAATGTCCTAATAATTAGAGAGAAATTAGTTTTCTTGGATAATTATTTAACATGTGATTTATCTTTTATTTGTTAAATGATAATTCATGGAATAATAGATAATAATATGATTTATCTTAATTTGTTTGGGATAATCATTTTATTTATCCTTTATTTGGAAAAGGATTAATGTGATAATTATCACTTAATTATTTAATCCTTGAAGGACATTGATTACTCTCCTATATAAAGAGAGTTCTCCCAAGTCTAATGGCAAGGTACTATTCACGTCACTATTCACCGAGAGAAATTGGCCGAAAAATTTCGGCCTCTATTCTTAGGGTTCGAGTTGGAAAAATCTTCGGGATTTTTCTGGTTGCATATCAAGGTGGCTCGTGTATCAAGAAGGGTGTCCACCAACCGCCGTTTGGAGAACACATCGGAAGATCAAGGCTTCTCTTCCCTATATTGGTAACATGATCTTAACCCCCTTGTAGTAGTTTAAGTCCTTTATTTATGTATCGTACCGTGTTAATCGTGATCCATCCGCTGCGTATAGATCTAACTTGGTTAGATCTAAGAACCTGCATCCTTCATATGGTATCAGAGAAAGGTTCCACGATTTACATAGTATAATCATAATTAAACGATTTAAAGTAGTGGAATTGCATGTAGGTAAATTTAATTTATTGTTCTATGCATTGTTTATGATTGGTTGTCATGGTTGAAGAGATGGATTGGGGGTTGGCACTGTTTACCCGTAAGATCTATTGTAAACTCATATGAACAATGAAAATTCATTGATATGAGTATAGGAAATTATGTAATTTATTGGTTATTGCAATTTTAATTTCCAGAAAGTAGATCGGTTTAGTAGCTGTTTAGGTTTTTCGTTTTTCCCGTTAATCGAGCCGTTAAAAAGAAGATCCCTCCGTTCAGAATCAAGATTGGAAGTTGATGAACAATCCCACAAAATTTGGCATCGATCAGAGTCCGTTTGGATTTCCGTTCGTTGCTGCAAAGAAGCTGCTGTAACAGAAAAACGTAGGATTCACAGAAACCCTACCTGTGACTTCCTCGAATTTCTGGGAGAGTTTCGACCGTTGAAACGCAAATCCAACCGGTCAGATTGATAAATATGCATTTCTGGACGTGGAATATAAATTTCAGGTCGATCGGGTTTCATCTCGATTCCCGATCGGCAGCGGGAAGTCATTGATGCGCTGCTGTAAAAGTCAGATTCAGCAGCAAGTTGGGCGGCTCACTGGAGAATATTGACAAGTCAAAGCTCCGATCCAACCGTCCATCTTGAAGTCCGAAGAATGAAGATCAGATCTGGAATGTTTCGTCCCGATCCGAGTTCGTTTGATATGCCAATCGTCGAAGATTCTAAACAGATGCAGATTAGGGTTTTATTTTATTTTCGAATAGATTAGTTACGGGGGTGTCAACGGTCCATCTCGGTGTTTATTTTCCGCACTAGTATACATGTGTAGATTGTATGAATAGAGCCGGAAAATTGCCATGACATGCATCATATCATGAATTCCACTCCATATGCATACATGTAGAAATTAATTTGAGGAATTAGTTAGGCATGTATAAAACACGCTATTAGTTTTAATTAATTGTTTGATATTGATTAGAAACTAATTAGGGTAAAAACCGAGGAACACGGGTTTTTTCAATCGTCGAGGTTGGGTGATGGATTCTCGGTGAATCCCACTCTGCGAAAGCATAAGGAGTAAAATCCCGAAACCTCGTGGTTAAGGTGTTGGATTCTCAGTGAATTCCACCTTACCTAGACGAGATTACGTTTTTGTTCCGTAGTGTCTACGAGAAAGTTTGGTGTTTAAGGATTGGATAATCACGGGCAAACAGGTTCGAATGTGGTTTAACCACGGTTGGGTGGTCAACAGTAGCTACGGCTCAATCGACTTCACCCTCCATGTGTGGCGTTTGCACGGGGGTCTGGCAATACTGAGCCATCCAAAGAGCCACTACGGCTCAACGGAGCTCTCCTAGCCTTGACCCGTCCGACGGTCACATATGTTCTAACGAATAGGTCGGGTAACATCAAGTCCAAAAACGTGATCAGTAAACCCACCACTTTTTCAAAATATTGAGTGGGAGCGGGAGAGGCGACAGCCGACCCCACGGCCTCTACTGTTGACACAAGCAACGTGAGAGAATGGTGACGCCTCGTGCCGGCTTTGATTTCGGCCCCCTAAGGAAGGCCTTCACCACTATCAAAATTCAAGGCTTGGTCTCCGAAAGGATAGGATTTTGGGTACTCGCCGGGTCACTGACCGACACTAAGGCGGCACACTCGGGGTCTACCTAAAAATCTGAGACAGTAGGTCACACTCATAAAGGGTATTTTTGGTAGTACCTTGGCTGAAAAAGGAAAGGTGATTGACGATCACAAATGAGATGTTCGATTCTCAATCTGATCGTCAATATTAATCGAAACCTCTTTGACCTACCCTAAGGCGGCACCGAGGCATTAGATTAAATCCTTGGAACGGTAGGATAGACTATAAGTAATTAGTTTATGTTCCTAAAATTTTAGTAGTGTATGATTTGGATTTATTTTCTCGTCGGTTTTATTTACAACTATTTATATATCTCTCTAGGGTACTAGGCTTGCTAGTGTATGTAAAATTGACTAGTAACGACTTCGTTAAAAGTGGTAAGTAACTAGAACGTTGTATTTATTAATCTCACATGCGATTAATTTTTCGGAAGAGATATATCTCTTGAGCCTTCAAAACTTAAGTGACGTAAATAAGTATGTCACTGCTGTCAATCGTGCAGAACGAGAGACAACCGTAGTTAGTTTGAAAGGTGATTGGGACGATAAAATTCTTCCAGTGAATTTTAATTGTGTAGTGTCTACACGAGAAATTTTCTAATAGAAAAATTAGAGAATCATAAATTAAAGTGTCGCTAGTTAGATGGTATTTGGAACCGATAAACTAGTGGGAGCTTTTGTCTTATGTTTTTCTAATTTAGAAAATTAGTCCCACTGGGTAACGCTTTCATTAGACATCCCACGCTTCACGAGTAGTGTCTACTCAATTGAACTGCTAGTTCAAGACTATTTCCTTTTAAGGAAAGTTGAGAATGGGAAAGAATGTCTGTAAGTGTTAATCATCTTAACTAAAGTTTTAAGGCTAAACCGAAACATTAATTAAAGAAAGTATAGGATAAGGAAAGTAATTCCGGATCACTAACCAATGAATCCTTAGCGACTTTCTTAACCGAGTAACTTGACTAGGTAGCTTAGTTCTTTGGAAGAACAAGGAAGCTGTGCATTAACGATTAATAGAGTAACAACGGGCAGTAATTTCAGCTACAATAGTGGGAGTGATATAAGGAAATGAATTTCGGATTCTATCCTTGAATATCACGAAAAAATTTATTTTTCGTTTACGATTCGTTGAAACAAATGGATTCACTTTCAACTCGATATATTGTTGCCTCATAGAAAGTGAATATGACATTTGTAGTACGAATCCAAGACTCGGACTTTTGTTTGATAAAGTCGAACCACTAAGAAAAGTTTGAATAAGTATAACACATCTAAAACTATTAAAGGTAAAAGGTTTCCGTATTAAGATAAGCGACCTTTCAATATCTATTAATTATCGCATATATCCTAGAGATAAGACCCGACGATCGGCTAAGGGTGATTCCTATCTCCCGCCTAGGAACACTATCTCAAAGGAACAATGACTAAGTTTCCTTTCAATCGGGAAAGGGTAATAGATTTGAAGGGTAACATAGCTTGTTCACCATGACCTTCGGGGTCTAGTGAGAGATACAAGCTAGTGGGAGTTTTTGAGTGGTGACATTTTGTCTGATAACTACTCGAAACGTGATTTAGTTTATCAAAAGAATACGAGGAGGAGTATCTGATTTTAGCAGAGAATAGAGTATTCCATGCTCATAAATAGGCTATAGCATAGTCTTGGGACTGATGCTCGGCCTGCCTCTAGTGGAATGTTTCTCACTGAGGAAGAAACCATAGACTTGCCTGATATAGTTATTAATGTGCTACAATACACTGTTAAACTCGATTAAGATAATTGGTTGCAAAATAACGGTTAACATTATTATGTAAACCGAGAAGTCTACCTAGAAGATGCCAGTGAATTTATGGATAATGAGTGAATTCGGTTCACACCACTTCCATAAATGTAGGCATTTAGCATTTAATGCTTTAAGGTAGGACTGGAGATTTTGCGCATACGTTCAGATTGTGACTGTTTGTGAAACATCTTAATGAGACGAGTTAAGGTTGATTATGAGATTCTTGAGATCAGAAAGTGACGGTTGAACTGTCACAAGCCTTCTGATAGAATCTATAAATAACAACCTTAAACCTTGGAGTACGGTTACCCAAAGGTAGTTATTATCTGATTTAATCAGACCACATCCAACATCGGTTGTTGGTGATTACACTGATAAATACTACTAGATCAGAATGTCAATCCACCCAAGACACAGTGGGAGTATGGTTTAACCGTTGACCCATTGTGATTTTGTGGACTTTATAATCTATTTGGGTGATTGATAACTTATGGCTCTTGGTGGGTCGTATAGGATTCGATTATAGAGGTTGGTTTGAAAACCTTAACCCCGTGAATGGAGTTTTGGTACTCCGGTTACTGTTCGACCTCTTGTAGAACCACCCGAGTGTCTCAGGCCCAGTGGGAGCAATTGGATCTACACGGAAAAGAGTCGAATGAATAGGAAAGTTTAAACTTTCAGCGCAAAGTTGAGTGGTATAGGGGTGATTCCCTGACAAGTAGAGAGTTAACCAGACCTTGAACTCTCTCACCACTCAGTCTTGCTAGATTTCGTTAGAAAGCAGAAAATAGGGGTGATTCCCTAAGACTTTCTTGCCGAACAACGGAATCTGAATTCATTTAGAACAGAAGGGTTTTAGCTAAGAATGAATAACGGATTCGTTACAAAGCAGAAGATAGGGGTGATTCCCTAAGACCTTTTTTGCAAGACTAACGATATCTTAATTCATTCGAAAGAACCTTTGGTAGGAGGCTCGCCATGGCTTATATCCTTTGTGGATTTAAGAGAACCTCTCGGTCATTTAAAAGTCACATGTTTTAAAATATGTGAACTTGACCGAGTATTGATAAGTCTTTCGTAGACCGGATATCAATATTGGTAAAGTAGTAGTATTAGTGTTCATGAATGATAACACCGAAACAAACTTGGAAACAACATGTGTGTGCTATCCGAAGTCGGAAACGACGGGCCAAGATTCTCTGGATGAGAGAATTGGACTATATTCTAAGAATCGATTCGGTCAAATTCACGAGAATGAGTCATTGGCTATCCCACCTATCTTATTGAATAAGATGATCATGCATATACGTATGCAACATTCATCGAGAGTAGTCCTACCTTACATCTCAGGAATGATTCTCTAAATCTCCGGATAAAGAGAAAATGGGATAGAGTCTCTCTTGGATAACGGCAAGTCGTGTCATAATAAGTCAATTGCGGTTGAATCTTGGATTCAAGCAATAAGTAGCGGTTTAGTATGTCCTCAAGTATCGTTAGAGAACGAGGAATGATATGCTTGTATATTTAGGTGCAAACTTGAATATGGTTGACCACACTGATTCTGACTTGTAGTCAGATTAAGGATGATCATTAAGTTGATCTCGGGCTCAGTGTTTACTCATAGTGCTTAGAATTTCCTTTTTGGTCTGGGAGTAATTCCAGGTCTGATAAACCGATGTCACTTCATTGTGAAAACAGTGAAGACATAGCTTAGAAGGATCTTCTCGGTCACTAGAAGTCAAAAGCATATTGAGAGAGAGTACCGCCTGATTGGAAGGACCGACAACGTTTCAATCCTAAAGATCGTCTCGAGTCGACAACCTAGCTAATCAGTGTACCAAGTCGAGTGCTTGGAGGGTACGGCATTGATAGATATGTCTCACCTGCTTTTAGAGCAAGTGGGAGAGTGTTGTGAATAAGATAGGGTGTGCTCTAAAATCAATCGTTGCTTGTCATTTCGTGCAAGTGGGAGATTTTTAGGTGTAGTGCCCGAAAGACAATTTGTGTAATTGTTTTTAATGGATGACAGAATTTATCTCACCTTATTACTTGCTTTGTGCTTGTAAGTAATACACTGCTGCAAACCCTAAGTATATCGGTATGTAACCGCTTAACTCGGTGCATGGCATGCATGTGAGGATTGAGTTAGTGGTGATATACTTAAATCGTTAGTCCGTGGTGAACTTAATCGAGTTTAGGGTCTCTTGATTAAAACACCAATAATGCGCCCGAACACCTTAGGGTGTGATAGTCTTATCCGGACCGTCGGTAGAGGGTACCTACGTGGGGCATTTATATATGATGGCATTCATATAGGACTGGACCGATTTAATCGAATTTCTCGGTATAATTCCGTAATCGAGGAATCTTATTAAATCATTAGATGATCATATATGGATCAACCTTAATCCCGAGGTGATCACGGGTGTCGCTTTTGTCCCGGGGGAGTGTTTGATGTGTTAGTTACGGTTCACTTAAATAATGTGTTCCAAGCCACTTCTCATTGGCACTATATCCGGATGAGTGAGTAGTTCGATTTTCACGGACATGGAATCCATTCCTTCCTGCGGGAAGTAGAGAGACGATCCCTTATTTGTTAGCCCTAAGAAAGTGATCGATCGGCCGAGTTCATATTTAGACTAATTAGCTACTAGTCGGATATGTGAACTAATTGATCACTAGGGGGTTGATGGTAAATAAGGATAAGATATTCGAGTCGGGTTTGCGGAGACTTCCCACTCGGAATGGACGATCTATGGAGGGTTAATCCGTATGTAGTGATTATATCAATGGACGCTTATTCGCTCATGGGTTGAGTATAAGTATACATCTATAATCGGTAGAGTTCGGTTTAGGTTTATGGTGGCGTAATCCCGGAATTAATAATTAATGTAATTTACGTTCGATGAATAATTAATTATTGGAGCTACGGTTATAGGTCCATGGTCCCCGGTGTGGCTTCCGTAATTCGGACTAATAATCTTGTTATTTGGGCCTCGGTGATAATTAATTGGTGGGCTAATTAATTGATATGCATGGATATTATTTAGTTGGGCTAAATAATATAATACACATAAAAGACATTTTATGTGGGCTTTTTTGACCCAATATGTGGCGCGATTAATGTCCTAATAATTAGAGAGAAATTAGTTTTCTTGGATAATTATTTAACATGTGATTTATCTTTTATTTGTTAAATGATAATTCATGGAATAATAGATAATAATATGATTTATCTTAATTTGTTTGGGATAATCATTTTATTTATCTTTTATTTGGAAAAGGATTAATGTGATAATTATCACTTAATTATTTAATCCTTGGAGGACATTGATTACTCTCCTATATAAAGAGAGTTCTCCCAAGTCTAATGGCAAGGTACTATTCACGTCACTATTCACCGAGAGAAATTGGCCGAAAAATTTCGGCCTCTATTCTTAGGGTTCGAGTTGGAAAAATCTTCGGGATTTTTCTGGTTGCATATCAAGGAGGCTCGTGTATCAAGAAGGGTGTCCACCAACCGCCGTTTGGAGAACACATCGGAAGATCAAGGCTTCTCTTCCCTATATTGGTAACATGATCTTAACCCCCTTGTAGTAGTTTAAGTCCTTTATTTATGTATCGTACCGTGTAAATCGTGTTCCATCCGCTGCGTATAGATCTAACTTGGTTAGATCTAAGAACCTGCATCCTTCACTGGGTGCTTGTTTTAGACCATAAAGTTCGTTGTTGAGATTGTGTAATTTATCTTCTTGTCCTTTGATTTCAAATCTAGGTGGCAGTCTTACATAAACATCCTCTTCAAGTAGTTTATTTAAGAAGGCTGATTTGAAACCCATTTGATATACCTTGAAATTCTGATAGGCAGCATAATAAGAATAGTCTGATAGCTTCTAGTCTTGCAACTGGTGCACATGGCTTCATTAAAGTCAATTCCTTCAGCTTGTGAATAACCTTTCGCAACTAGTCTTTCTTTGTTCTTGATGATAACTCCATTTTCATCTATCTTGTTTTTGTATACCCATTTGGATCCAATGACATATTAGTGGTCTGGTTTGTTTGTGAGTTCCTAAAATTGATTTCTCTCAAATTCATTCAGCTCTTCTTGAATTGCAATTATCCAGTCAACATCTTTGCATGCATCTTCAATAGTTTTGGGTTCAATATCTGATAAAAAAACATGTGAGCATGGTTTCCAGTTGTCTTCTAGTTTTAAAACCAATGTTTGGATCTCTAAGAACTTGTTGTGATGGATGATCTCTTAAAAAATTCAGATTTGTCTCAGTGATTTCTGTGGTCTGAACTTCTTCTGGTGTTGTGCCTTGCTCAATTGTGGGATGAAAATCATCAGATTCTGTTGAATTGATTTGTCTTACTCCAATGTCAACATAGATTAGCCCTTCTATAGTTTGATCTTCTTTTAGTAATTTAGATCAGTGTTGAAGTTAGTGTTGAAATGATGCCCTAAACCCAAACGGGTTGGACCGGATCCGATTGGGCAGGATCATTTACAGTCTATTTTGTTGATGTAATAACATTATTATGATTAATAATAAAGCAAATGAGGCTCCCAAACCAAAGGTTATGACAGCCAAAGACAAATGAAAGGATGCTTGCTTCCATTGCGGCCAGCTTGGCCATTGGAGGAGAAACTGCAAGGCTTTCTTGAGTACCAAAAAGAACAAGCATAGCGATTCTTCGACTACAGGTATATTTTGATTGAGATCAATATTGCTTCTTCTTAGTCTAACCACATGGAATTAATATTGGTTGTGGTTCTTATATTTGTATGGATATGCAGGCACTTAGAAGGACTAGAGAACAGAGGAAAGGAGAAGTGGACCTGCGCGTTGGGAATAGAGCAAGTGTTGCTGCCCTAGCCGTAGGAGTTTATTTTCTTTCATTGCCCAGTGGGCTAGTACTAGAATTAAATAACTGTTATTTTATTCATGCTCTTATGAAGAGAACTTATTTCTATTTTTACATTGGATGTAGATGGATTTTATTTTACGTTTAATAATAATTGTTGTTCTTTTTCACGTGGTGGAATATTTTATGGTACTGGAAAACATGACAATGGTCTCTACATATTAGATATGAATGTTGATATACTTAATATAAACAACAAGAAAGCTAAAACATATGACTTGAATGAATCCTACTTGTGGCATTGTAGACTTGGACATATAAATAAGAATCACATTTCCATACTCCATAAAGATGGAATGTTGGATCACTTTGATTCTGAGTCATTTGATACATGCGAAGCTTGTTTACTTGAAAAGATGACAAATTCACCATCTAGTGGAAAAGGGATAAGATTCAATGAATTACCTGAGCTCGTACATACATATGTATGCAGCCCAATGTCGATTCAAGCCATAAAAAGATACTCTTATTTTATCACCTTCACTGATGACCATTCTCGATATAGATAAGTATACTTAATGAAGTGTAAGTCTGAAGCCTTTGAAAAGTTCAAGGAGTTTAAAAGTGATGTGGAGAAATATCTTTTTAAACAAATCAACATACTTCGATCCGATCGAAGTTGGGAATACCTAGATGGAGAGTTTCAAGATTACTTAAAGGAGAATAGGATACTACCTGAATAGACCCCTCCCGGAATGCCTCAGATGAATGGCGTATCTGAGAGGAGAAACCGCACCTTGTTGGACATGGTGTGATCTAAGATGAGCTATACAGTTCTCCTAAATTTTTTTTAGGGGTATGCTCTTGAAACAACATCCTATACACTTAACTGAGTTCCATCAAAGATGGTGGATTCTACGCCATACGAAGTATGGGCAAAGAAGAAAACGAATCTAGCATATCTTAAACCTTAGGGTTGTTTGACTTATGTGAAACGGATGATGCCTGAAAATTAATTATTAGATCAAACAAGTGTATGTTCGTTGGATATCCTAGAGAAACTAGTGGATACCAATTTTAACATTCAGGAGAACAAAAGGTGTTTGTCTCCCGGACTGGCCATTTTCTAGAGAAAGAGTTTATTCTGGAGAGGGCTAGTTGGAGTAATATTGATCTTGAAGAAATTCAAGAACCACTTATGGTTAACGGTCAGTTGATGGAAGTAAAGAAGACACCACAAATAGATGAGGTGCAGAGTCTGGGTGAACCTGGTCCGATCCGGCTGGTTTTTTTCCATTTTTTAAACCGAACCATTTAATATGGTTTCCAATTTTTTAAACCAAACAAGAACGGTTTTCAGACGTAAACCATTTGTTCGGTCCAGTTTGGTTCAGCTTGGTTCCAGTTTTTTACGGTTTTCTTTAACAATTAAAATTATTGATCACAAATTGTCTCGAAACAAAAATGATAATATATGTAATACATTAGTACTATTATGTTAGTAAATCCAATGAGATGATTTAAAATTAAATTTATATTTATGTAACATCTACCCATGTGAATTTTAAAAATCCAAAAACCAACGATACTTCAATACCATCCAACACATTGAACTCGACACCTACCATTGAATTCCTAAGTTTGGGACAAACTAGATAATAAAAGAGACTACTCTTACTCATTTCAATTCATCAATGAATCATCAACTTCAAAAAATACTAATAATGAACTAATCGTTATATTATTGAATATCAAATCTCAAAATCCATTAAACAAATAATATTTTGTGTTTGGTCAAGTTCGAAAGAGGAATTCATTTGTTTCATAAGTAAGCGAGAGATAAATTAAAGATAGATACATTTCACACATTTCAAATAGAAAAAAAATATGATATAGTTTTGGGTTTCATTTAGTTAGAACATATTCGTCATTTCATTTTCTTCAAAACACCAACTCTGATTTTGACATTCTCAACAATGTTATTGTCCAACATAATCTAATTATAAGCAAATAAAAGGCAAACTTATATAAAACTAATATCTATAAATGCATTTCTTCTACCTATATAATAGAAAGGAAGGGGTTTAAAACTCCTTGACCCGTTTCCGCCCAAAAGAATTAATATTGCGGCATTCTAGAGCACACCGAAAGCCCTCAGACCTTCTAATTTTTGACCCATATAATATACTATGTGAATAATTATTAATCTTCTACTCTTTTATCTTCACCATTAATACAAATAAAAATCATTTATAACCTTTTATTATTATTACCTTTTTTCTTATTCTTATTTTCTTTGCTTTATTGACCCTCGAAAAAGCTCCACACTCGGCAAAAGGGATGGACCAAAGATAACCCTCCTTTTCCGGTGTTTATCCTTGCTGTTAAGGATTCTTCACCTTCAACCTAGGTTTTGCACCTTTGAAACCACACGGTTATTGGCTATTTTGGTAAATCTATCATTACATATGGTACGGTGGAGACAGAGGAGGGTGGCGATGGAGACCAGAGGAAGGTGCCGGGGGTGGAAGTGTTCGTGGATCAAGGTAAGATGTAATCGGTTGATGTAACATGTAATTGTTTTTAGTATGAGAGAAAATGTTTGATCGGTAAAGTTGCGATCAATTTTGATGTATATGATATATATAGGCGATGGGGTGTGTGGAGTGATGCATGAGTTAAATGTGCGGTATAGGTGAGTGGGTGAGTGGAGCTCGAGACAATTAAATGGAGGCTCTTCGAGATATTCGGTTTAATAGCCCCGAAGATGGCACACAAAATAATTAATGCTAAAACCCAACTAACCTAATAGTGCATGTAATAAATGCAGTCGACATTTTACATTGCAGATAGACATTTATTTTTTTATTTTTTATTTTTAATTATTATTAGGTTTTAGTCAATTAAATGAACTAGCCTATATGAGATGCAATTGCCAATATATATCATATGTAGAGTTGTGTATATATATATAATTAGTGTGAAACAAATATAGAGATAAGTTTGTTCACACTAAGTATATAATAGGACATCATTTTACGTGACATTTTAGCACACGTCACATGAACAACGATTTTACGAGATCGGTCCTTATACACTTTTAAAATATATTTAAGTAACAAAACATGCGGGTTTTGTGAGGTGTGTGAGTGTGTTTTCTCGGGATGGAGTGCAATCCTAGAGTCCGTCACAACATCAAACATACATTAAATCGATACGTGAGTGTGTGAGACTTGTGTAGAGCGCCAATATAACAAAGTAACACATAACGGGTTATTAGACGGACAACGTTACGAAAATATGTAGATTCTACTGCGAAATATGGATTTAAATATGAACGGATCTTTAAGTGACTTGGATAAACACTAAGGATTCGAGATTTAATCAATGATGTGCATAGTATCATAAATTCTTTGACGGTTTCGGATTAAAACGAGCGAGTTTTTTGTGAAATGCTCGGACACATGTAGCATAAGATCAAGCATTCATCGGATAAACGGATAAACAAATGAACCGGTACATACATGCGTTCAACGATGCGGGAGACAAGACACATACTTAAAACACATAAGCATATTCAGATTACACATTCAGATGTACAACATGCAAGAGACTCAAATTTTCCCAGATCAACATCTTAAGATTTAAACCAGAAAAGTGATAGCCTTGATACCTGAGCCGATCTACCTTAAAGTAGATCGGACCTTACCATTTCGATCCGAAGATAAGAAGATAGGAACATAGAGCATTTTATTTTGATGCGCGCGGGGAAGGCGCCATGCGATTTTTAGGCATAAAAGAAAGGGCCTTTCCTTTGATTCTGTAACGCCATCTTCACCATCGTTTTCTTTTGATCATTTTCACTATCTTGAGGATAAAGACTTAAACAATTCTTTGGGAGCGATTTGGTGAAGATGAATACATGAAAGTTTTACGGGCTCGATTTCTTGATGAATCGGCGAGATGAGCGAGAGAATGAGAGATAAAGGATGATTATGGTCGGAGAAAGAGTTGTGATGTTGGTCGGACTAACGAGAGAGGAAAAGGCGAGAAAGATGACTGATTTTGGGGTGTTAGTATGATTCAAGCATACCGTAAGACGAGAGGAGAAGGAGGAGAAGAAAAACGAGATAAAAAGGTTGGCCTTTTGGACGGTTTTGGCTGAAATCGCCATGGTTACGGGCGAGGATGGAGAGGAGAGGTGGGAGAGGCAGGAGCCTTTTTTGTTCTGAAATGGGAAATGGGAAATGCGGTGTGAAATTAGGTTTTAGGCTTTTATATCGGGCTAATGAATCGAGTGAGCTTTAAAACGAGTCATATTCATATCCTTGGATGAAATAGAAAGCTTGGGCCGGGTTGTTGTTAAATAGAAGGGCCCAAAGCAATTTTAATAGAGGATTTCTGGGCTGGGCCGAAAGAAACGATGCCATTAATCTTAATATCATCGTTATCGTGTCACACCGTATCATATTTAATAGAAATGATAATGAATATCAAATGTAAAAATTGTTTTAATCATTTACGGAGTGATTGTGTGTGCAAGTGATCGGGGTACCTACAAAATAGAAATAAGAATGCCGTTGTAAGTCATATGACTTCATGGCGGGTTAGTCGATAAAATATATATAGCACATATAATGTGTATAAATGTAAAATTAATCAAACCTATCAATAATAGATATTGTGGGCACAACAATTTCCCAACAATTCTCCCCTTTTGATTAATTTTACAAAATACTTACGCTCCCCCTAGATTGCGGCTCCCTACATATATACATCTCTCCCCCTTATTTTGAAAAAGAATCAAAAGAAGGGTTCACGAAGGAACCATACATGGTCACTACGCGGCTTTTCGAACAAAGCTTGAGGTAAAGGCTTTGTGAAAATGTCGGCGACTGCTGCTGCGATGGTAGGCACAAACTCTATAGATATCGTACCATTGGTCACGTGGTCTCGTATAAAGTGATAACGGATATCGATATGTTTGGCTCGAGAGTGCGGTACCGGATTGCGTGACAAGTCTATGGCACTAGTCTTTGTCACAATGAGACTGTCACACAAGGTATAGTGAGGCCGAAATCAGCAAGCTGTTGTTTGATCCACAAAAGCTGGGCACAACAATTACTTAAAGCAACATACTCGGCCTCAGTGGTGCTCAAAGCAACGCTAGGCTGCTTTTGGAGAACCACGAGACGAGTCTATTGCCTAGAGCGGCACGTGCCACTAGTGCTTTTGCGTTCCACACGGCAACCTCCATAGTCGGCATCACTATATGCGAGTAGTGTGAATGGTGTAGATGTGGCATAAAAAAGACTCAAAGTGGGGGTGTGCCTAAGATAGCGAAAAATTTGTTTGAGTTTGCTCCAAAATGTGACATCTTAGGGTTTGCTTGAAAGCGTGCACATAGACGGACGAGAGAACATAATATCGGGTCGGGAGGCGAGTCAAATAAAGAAGGGACCCTATCATGCATCTATAAAGGTGTTGGTCAAAGGGTGGCCATCGTCATACGTGGTCGGCCGACGACGGATGAGGTCATAGGCGTGCTAGCGGGCTTAAGTGTGTCAAACTTAAATTTCGTGAGCATGTCTTTAATGTACTTAGTTTGACTAACATGTGTCCCAGAAGGAGTTTGTTTGATTTGCAAGCCAAGGAAGAAAGTGAGCTCTCCCGTGGTGACATCTCAAAGTTAGACTTCATCAAAGTCTCAAACTCGGTGCATAGGTCGGGATTGGTAGAACCAAATATGATATCATCGACATACACACGAGCAATCGGGATATACGAACCGATTTCTTAATGAATAGAGTATTATCTACTCTACCCCTAGAGAAACCATGTTCCGGCAACATAGATGATAACCGGTCATACCGTACTCGGGGGCTTGTTTCAAGCCATAAAGTGCTTTCTTGAGACGGTAAACATAATCATGGTGAAGTGTATCCTCAAAACCCGGAGGTTGACGAACATACACCTCCTCGCTTGATAAGACCATTCGGGAATGCACTCTTAACGTCCATTTGGAATAGCTTTAGGTCAAAGGCGGATGCAAACGCAATAAGTAGGCGAATGGCTTCAAGCCGGGCAAGCTGGAGCAAAGGTCTCATCGTAGTCTATGCCTTCCTCTTGGCAATACCACTTGTCTTTACCGATCGGGCTTTATTCCGAACGACTACTCCGTTTTCATCCATTTTATTCCTAAAGACCCATACGTGCCTATGGTGTGTGTTTTGGGAGGTAAAGGGACTAATTCCCATACATCATTTCTTTCAAATTGATGTAACTCCTCTTGCATAGCTATTACCCAATCGAGTGTCTACTAGTGCTTCCTTTATATTTTTAGGCTCAAGTAAAGACACAAAAGCGATAAAAGGAGTGATGTAATTGTTTCTTCGATCAAGGTAAGATGTAATCGGCTGAGCCGTTAGATTAAAAGCAAAATCTCTGTAGGGTTTAGATTTTAACATATGTGTTGTACTTAGTCTTCATCTACTCAACACTACTAAATATATAGCTGTCATCATGTTGTGTATAGTGTTTTTGGGCTCTATTTAATTGTTTCTTTGATTTTTATACATTGTTTTTCTTGGTCCCTTGGAAAGGCTAACACAAGTTTAGAGGGCGGGTGAATAAACTTGTCACCAAAAACTGGATTTTAAACAAATTAAGGTTCAGTTAAAACTTGTGTAGAGTTAAGCTGACTGAGCTGAGTTTAAGTCAAACTGACTTAAGCAAAAATTGGCCTTGGTTCGAGTCAACTTCCTTGTAGGAACTCAAACCCTTGAGCGGAAATTCTAGCCTTTTTTTCTAGCTTTTTCTTGATCTTTTTATTCTATATGAAAGCTGAGTGTGCTAAACTAAATTATGGTGAATGTCAGTTTGTGAGCTGTGAGGTGTATAACAATCAATTCTCAGAATGTTGTAGATAAATGCTAAGTAATTAAATAAATGCGTAAAGTAAATAAGGCAAATATTATAGAGGTTCCAGGTGGTGTAATCATGTCAATCCTCTCTTCCCCTGTGGTGTAGGAGGAAAATTCCACTAGAACTTCTTGAGGTGAGCTGTTACAAAGAGTCCTAAACAATAGTCCTTCCTTAATCCTAGCTTCACTATCTAAACAGTTGTAGAATAGGTAGAATTGCTGCTCTTCAATTGCTTGAACACTGGTCCTTGAAGGGTTACGTATGCCTCTTCACCAGCTACCACCACAAACACTGTCTACCCGAATTCTGTGACAAGCGTCCTTTGCAAAACCTTCCCGGTTTGCTTCACAGTCTAAACCTTTGATCTAGAATCAAAGTTGGGCTGAGAATCAATGAATTGATTCTTGTTTGTGGTTCTTCAAAGTGTCTGAATCTGGATAAATTCTGTGTAGCTTGAACAATTGAAGAAATCCTTGATATGATCTTGTTATAGCGCAGAGATGATAGCCATTCGAATAACTAAGACTAGTACACAAAATGCTTGTAGATCTTAATGATTTTGTTGTTTTTCCTTGGTGCAAAGTCCTCTATTTATAGTGTGAGGTCCAACGTTCATCTTGTTTGAATTTGAATTGTATCAATAATGGTGTAGTCTGAGTCAGTTTGTTTATCTTGATGATTTCTAGTTTTCAGTTTCACAGCACACTAACTATTACAGTGCATGTCTGATGTAACCTATACAAATATCAGACTCTAGTAAGACCTATACATTCAGTTCTAGACATCTTTTAGCTTTTCACTATAACAGCTTGCTTCAGCACTTCATCAATGAGGTTAAGATAATATTCTGAATAAATATGATGAATTGTCATCAAAACATAAATTTTATTTCCAACAATTTCCTTCTTTTTGATGATGCCAAAAATCTCCCTAAAAGAAAAGCTTAAAGATCAAAACAATGTAAAACTGGGAAACTGGATTTCATTAGAATGTGCAAAAACTGGAATAGTTACACTTTGTTCAAATAAATTTAACTAACGACTAAGCTCCTTTCTGTGCTTTTTGTGTAACTGTAATATACTTCATCTCTTTGTCATGTAGACGATAATCATGTTCTAGCTTAGAGTCTTCCTTAGAAAAGGTCTTGTTATAGTCTACTTGACTTTCTTCTTTCCATTTTCTGCATAAAATTAACTTTGGTAAAGCTGATTCATCCAAGTAGTATTTTTCAAATTATGCTACGTCAGCTTTCATTTGTTCAACTTTGTCTTTTATCTTCAGTTTTCTTCAATCCTCTTGATCTTCTTATATTGCGCCATCTTCTGATTGTAGAATTCGTCAGATAAGTAGTAATTCAAGGATTCTTCAATGGTCTTATCCTTGTACTTGGCTTTGATAGGATTATGATCTTTGACAAAGTTTAACCACAGATCCTTTGTAAGAGTAGCTCTCCGATCTTCAGGTTGACTGTATTTCTCAATGAGTTTGCTCATCGCTTAATTCTTTCTTCATGAACTTTGGATCTGATTTATATATTTCCAATTCGTCTTCAAGTTGCTTCTTTACTCTGAGTAACTTCAGCTTTTCTTCTTTAGCTTCCCCCTTTTTGGCATCATACAATTGATCTACCAAAGCATGGGTTGCCTTTTGATCGGCTGAGATACGTTGCTGAGAAGAAAGTACTTCTTTGAGTTGATTCTCTAATCTGTAGATGTGCTTATTCATATGCCAGTGAGCCTGAGCATGTGTTTCCCTAACTACTGCAGTTGAGTCTTCAAGTTTCTGTTTAAGTAACAAAATTTCTTAGGCAGAGCTTGAACTTGACTTATGGATCATCTCTAATCTTGCATGGACTGAGATATTTTTTTCGTTCTGTAATCTAGATATCCAGAGATGTTTGACAGAAGGCCATTGTATGCATCCTTTTGGCTGAGCACAATCTTCAAGTTCTCATGAACTTTGCCTAATTCCTCCTTTGTCAGGATATCAGAAGGATCATATGTTTCTTCTGTTTGAACTTTAGACTGAGTGATATCTTCAATGATCATAAGTTGTTGATTATTAAGTCCATCAGCTGTCTGATTTCCAACTGGCAAATCTTCTTGCTGAGTTACAGTTTGCGTAGCTTGGAGTAGAGGTTGAGTAATTTTCTGCAAAACTGTAATCATATCTGCTTCTTTCCTTAAATTATCATCCTCATCATCATCCTTCTTCTTAAAATAATCCTTGGGAGAAGATGATGTGGCTGATTGTCCGCGTTGAGGTAGTTCAGTGAATCTATTGAAACAATTTGCAAGAAACTCGGACATAAGAAACAGAGTATATAGGTCTTTAATTTCCAATTCCTTCAAGAGTAAGTTTTCTTCAGATTGTAAGATAGCATCATGAGAATCTTCTGGTTTGAGTTTCATCTCCATTAGTTTGATAATTCTATCAACTTCAAAACAAGGAGCTTGTGGTTGATCTGAATGGTATTGTAACTGAGAAGTATAATCAGCAGGAATATCTTTCCGCGTGATTTCAGCTGTCAGTTGTTGTAGTTCCCCCTCAGTTGGTGCATGATTACTTGAAGTACCTGGGTACAAACATTTGACAACCGATTTTTCTTTTGCTGAGTCAGATTTCCGCTTGATTCCTTTGTGTTCAGCTTCCTGTTGAGACACAGTTTCCTGTCTGACTTCAGGTTGGGAAGTTGTTCCTATGACTGTTGTAATTCCCTCTATATCAGTAGATGTGGCTGCAGTTTGTCTTGCTTTCTTCCTTGCCTTGAGTTTCTCCAAATAAAATTGAATGATTCCACTGTGTGTTTTCTTCAGTCGGAATCTCCCAACAGTTACTTGTCATTCAGCTTCAGCTTTCTGTAGACTTTCCAATTCAGCTAAGTGTAGCTTCTTTATCTGATTGACGACATAACTGGCCCAATTGAATTCTAGTTTGTCCCTAATTATGTTCATCAGATAAACATTGTCATTGGATAGTGTGTTGATTCCTTTGGATTTTCCAATAACATGTCTGCTGAGCCATCTACTAAGGAATCTAAATTCTAGCTTGAGTTTATCATAATAAATGCCAACTTCTGCTAGTTACTTAGATAAAGAAATCTGTCTAAGAAAGGCGTCTCTTTTTAATGGTAGACGAGTCAAATCTATTGATGTCACAGATGAATTTGTGAAACCAAATATTGACTTCATGACTCGTTCATTGATAATAATTCGATCTCCATGAACTGTAGTGATGATGGAGTCTCTTATCAGATGCATGTTCTCCCAGAACTGTAAAATCCCTTCCACATCACGTTTTTCGTTGAAAGTAACCTCCCGAATGCTTTTTAATCCTGGTTGTTTCTGGATCTTCTCGCAAATATAACTTGCTAACAGAGTGTTGTTGCACATAGCTTCATAAACTTTGAACGTATACACATCTAAATCTTTGATCAATCTTTCTTCTTGAGATTTCTTTGAGGTTGTCATTTCTGGGTGTGAAAACAAAAATTGAATTTTGAGATTAAAGGATTATGAAAAATCTGATTTTTGTTTTTAAGGAAATGTGAACGGAGGTTGGATTTATAGGGATGATGTACTGACGGTTGGTTAGTACAACTTTTCAAATTCCATGATGGTTTGTGTAACCAAAGCGTGTAATGTTCTAACAATAGTGGGGTGTACACGCAATATATTCTGACAAAAACTGCGGTAATTAAATGCGCTATAACCGCTGTCGGTTTTATCTTATCAACCTTTGACTAAAGTTGACTCTTATAAAGACTGATGCTGAGGTCAGTTCTAGAGTAAAATTTCAGTTCCAAAATATCTTTCAGTTCTAGTTGGTCAGTTTGAGATTGTTGATGTCAATGACTAATCTGTTAAGTCAGCGCACCCAGCAAAACAGAGATTTATCCCCTTGACGAATCTCTAGATTAAACTAACTTGACTGACTTAACTGACTTTGATTATACCCAACTCAGTTCTTAATTTTGCAAATCTTTCTTTATCCAAAGGTTTTGTAAAGATATCGGCCAACTGATCTTCAGTAGGTACATAAAGAACTTTAATATCCTTTTTCTCTGCATGATCTCTTATAAAATGATGACGCACATCAATATGTTTTGTCCTAGAGTGCAAAACGTGATTGTCAGTAATTGCAATTGCACTGGTGTTATCACACATTATGGGAATCGTTCCTTCTTCTATCCCATAATCTCTTAATTGCTGTCTAATCCATAGAACTTAAGCACAACAACTTCCAGCTGCTATATACTCTGCTTCAGCTGTTGAAGTTGAGATAGAATTTTTCTTTTTGCCGAACCAAGACACAAGTCTATTTCCCAGCAACTGACATGTGCCTGAGGTGCTCTTTCTGTCCACTTTGCATCCTGCATAATCTGAGTCTAAATAGGATATCAGCTTGAATTCTCCTTCTTTTGAATACCAAATTCCAACTCCATCTGTATCCTTTAGACACTTCAAGGTTCTTTTTACAACCGTGAGATGACTTTCCTTTGGTTTCGACTGAAATCTTGCACATACACCAACTGATAGCAATCTGATTGTAGGATCTAGATCAAAGCTTCGACTTTTGTTGATTCAGCAATTGACTTGAAGCTTATACGAATTCAAGCTAGGGTTTTTCCGATCTGATTGTATAAAACATGGACTATTTGGAAATAAAACGAAAGTAACAACAATAATCAATCTCTGATTATTGTCTCGTGATAATCCTATCTCAGGAAAACCACCAAATTATTCTATCTCAGAATAATTGAAAGAAACTCCAATCTCAGAAAAGTTTCTTGATTATAAACTAGGGTTTAATCTCCAAAATAATCTGCATAATACGTTCATGTTTGACAACTATAAATAGCAAAATAGAAACCTAATTCCTAAGGAAATAAGGCGCCACATTATCAGCCTTGGGCCTGAATATTAACTTCCTAATTAAATAAAAAGCCTAATTAAAAATAGCATAATTAAAAGTCCATAAAAATATTCAGCAAATATGACACATAAAACGCCCCATACTTGGTCCTTTTTACACATTAAGCCCAATCAGCAATGAATAGACTTAGAGTAGTTGGATCATCAATCCTCGAGGCCTCATTCTCCTTTCCAACATCTTGGACCAGCATTGCATAAGCTTCTCGAGCCTTCTTCTCTTGAAAACGTGTAATAGGTCCATCTCGAACAATAACAGGATCCTTGGGATTGTGAATGCGTGGCTGATCATCTTGGAGTGCATCATTCCCTCCCGGTTCGGAAGGATCTGACCTCAGATCATAATGAGGATCATCAAACGGTGACAAGTCCCTAACGTTGATAGTTGAAGACATAGACCAGTCCGGTGGCAAATCTATGACATAGGCATTGTCATTCACCTTTCGTAGCACTTGAAATGGTCCATCACCTCGGTAATTCAGCTTGCTCTTGCGTTGATGTGGAAAACTCTCCTTGCGTAGCTACAGCCACACCCAATCTCCCGGCTTGAAGATCATCTCTTTGCGCCCTTTATTAGCCTGCTTGAGATACCGCTCCGTAGCTTTTTCAACCTCCAAACGAGCTTTTGTGTGTAATTCACGAACAAGTGCAGCCTTGTCGTCCGCATCTAAGCTCACGTGTGTGCCTGTAGGAAGAGGAACAAACTTGAAAGGAGCAGTGGGTAAAAATCCATAAACAACTTCAAACGGTGCAGCCTTAGTAGCTGAGTGAGGAGCACGATTATAAGAAAATTCAACAAATGGAAGACACGTTTCCCACTTCCTAAGGTTCTTACCCACCACAGTTCTAAGTAACTGACCCAAAGTACGGTTGGTAACCTCTGTTTGACCACCGGTTTGTGGGTGAAAAGAAGTGGAATATAACAAGGATGTACCTAGTTTCTTTCATAACACTCTCCAAAAGTGGCTAATAAATTTGGTATCACGGTCACTAACTATGGATCTAGGCACACCATGCAAACGTACTATTTCCTTAAAGAACAAGTCAGCAATAGCAGAAGCATCATTAGTCTTATTACATGCAATGAAATGTGCCATCTTAGACATTCTATTAACAACCACAAAAATCGAATCATGACCATTCCTAGTTCGTGGCAAACCTAAGACAAAGTCCATGGAAAGATCAGTCCAAGGTGAAGTGGGAATAGGAAGTGGTGTGTATAACCCATGTGGTTGTGACCTAGCCTTAGCATGCTTGCAAACTAAACACGAAGAACAATATTTAACCACATCAGATTTCATCTTAGGCCAATAAAAATGTTTCTTAAGCATGTCTAAGGTCTAATCTACCCCAAAATGTCCCATCAAACCTCCCCCATGAGTTTCCTTAACAAACAACTCACGCATAGAACAACGAGGTACACATAACTTAGCATTTTTGTAAAGGAATACATCGAAAATAGAATATTCGGGTTTATCACGAGAGGGACACGCAGAAAATATTTTCCCAACATCAACGTCATGTTCATACATATGCTTAATAGATTCAAATCCTAACAACTTGGTTTGCATAGAAGTGATAAAGGAATAACACCTAGACAAGGCATCAGCAACTATGTTATCCTTACCCTTCTTATACTTAATTACATAAGGAAATGACTCTATAAACTCAACCCATCGTATATGACGCTTATTCAGTTTCCCTTGACCTTTTAAGTACTTGATAGACTCGTGATCAGTGTGGATGGTGAATTCACGTGGCCTTAGATAATGCTGCCATGTTTGTAAACACCTAACCAATGCATATAACTCTTTATTGTAGGTGGAATAATTAAGTGCAGCTCCTTTCAACTTTTCACTAAAATACGCAACATGCCTACTTTCTTGGATTAAAACACCACCAATCCCCACACCCGACGCATCACATTCAAGTTGGAACATCTTATTAAAATCAGGTAATGCAAGTATAGGTTCAGAAACAAGCATAGACTTAAGAGTTTCAAAAGCTTCCCTGTGACGTTGTTCCCACACAAATGGTGCATTCTTTTTGACGACCTCATTGAGGGGAGCTGCAATGGAGCTGAATCCCTTCACAAAACGTCTATAGAAGCTTGCAAGGCCATGGAAACTACGTACTTGTGCAGCCGTGGAAGGTTCAGGCCACTCTTGTATCGCCTTGATCTTTTCTTGGTCCACTTCCACACCTTTAGAACTAATAATAAAGCCAAGAAAGACAACACTCTCCAAACAAAAATTACACTTTTTGAGATTAGCATATAATTCGTGTTCTCTAAGTGTATGCAAAACAGCCTTCAAATGTTCAACATGATCATCAAATGTAGTGCTATAAATAAGTATGTCATCGAAGTACACAACTACAAAGTGATTTATAAATTCCCTAAGGACCTCATTCATAAGTCTCATAAACGTGGAAGGTGCATTAGTTAAACCAAATGGCATTACAAGCCACTCATATAAGCCAAAAGTGGTTTTAAAAGCTGTTTTCCACTCATCACCCTCCCGAATACGTACTTGATAGTAGCCACTCTTCAAATCAATTTTAGTAAATAAACGACTACCATGTAAATTATCAAGCATATCATCTAGTCTAGGGATAGGATATCGATACTTTACCATTATTTGGTTGATTGCCCGACAATCTGTGCACATACGCCATTCTCCCGTCTTCTTGGGGACCACAATGACTGGAACTGCACAAGGGCTCATGGACTCATGAATCTTTCCCTTCTCCAGCAGCTCCTCAACTTTCTTTTGTATCTCCATGATCTCCGTGTGGTTGGCTCTATAGGCTGGCCGGTTTGGAAGCACGGAACCGGGTACAAAGTCGATTTGATGCTCCACTCCTCTTATTGGTGGCAGCCCCTTGGGTTCCTCCTCCGGAAAGACATCCTTGAATTCCTGCAAAACGGAATAAATCGAACTAGGGAGAGAATTGGTTAAATCGGATATAGAAAGTAAACAAGGGGTAGGGGAGTCAGAATTTTTAAGTACAGGAATATAAATTGGATTTCCAGCCCCTACGGCCTTTATCATTAAATTCCGATTGACCTTACTAGTGTGTGAGGCGGCGTTTTTACCTTGTTTAATAACTTTAGGATCAGATTCAGCCTTATCTACCCGAGCTACAACTCCTTCCTTACCCACGGCTTTATTAGCATTTTGTGTTTCTTGGTGACGCAACCGGAAAGCCGTCATCTTAAGTTGTTCATCATGCGCTTCCTTATGGGTCATTGGGTGCAAAACAATGGTCTTGCCTTCATAATGCAGTGAATAACGGTTTAAGTAGCCATCATAAGAAACACGTCTATCAAATTGCCACGGACGACCTAAAAGTAGGTGTGTGACGTGCATAGGAAGAACATCACAAAGTACCTCATCATGAAATTTACCAATCTGAAAATTAACAAGTGCTTGTGAGTTGACGTGTGTTTCCCCCTCAACACTCAACCATTGTAGTTGATAGGGTTTGGGGTGTGGTAACGTGGGAATACGCAAAGTTTCAACAAGTAACGTACTAACCACATTAGTGCAACTACCCGAATCAATAATCAAGTTACAAGTTCTACCCCCAATACCACACATGGATTGAAAAATGTTATCACGCTGCATATTGTCATCAATTTTAGTTTGTGCAGCCAATACACGTTGTAAAACACCACATACACCCGAACCATAAGAAGAAGTAGCACTAACATGCAGCAAATTATCATCATCGCTATCACTATGTGCGCTATTATCATCCTTATCGGAGTCAGATTCAAATTCATGAGGTTCTAACTCAACGCCAACAGCCCTTAAAACACGCTTATTAGGACAATCACGAGCATAATGACCTCTACCACGACACCTAAAACAAGCCATATCACGTGCACGTTCAACAGTAGGAGCACCCTTTTCGCGCATGCTTTTGTTTTAGCATCAGAATAAGGATAATTCAATTTACGTGGTTTAAAATAATCTTTAGGACAAGGATCCAAGATGATCAACGACACAACACAAGCTAAAAAAACCAAAAAAAAAATTGCAGAGTTTTCCCGTCAATTTACTCGTGTTTTTTTTTCTGATGAAAACAGAACGTGAAGCTCGTGTGGTGTGTGTAGAGACAATCAAATTTTCTGGAAGTGCTTCGTCAAGATTGATCGGAGTACTACTCTTTCGATCGAAAATCAAGAATCCGGTTTCCTTAAATTCTTGATGTTCTTGATTCGGTTTTTGGAGTGTCGATCAAGAACGAGGAAGATACCAGTATTGATTAAATCTCGTAATTTTGTGCTTCGTTCTTCTCTCTTTTTCTTTTCTTTTTTTTCTATCTTTTTTTGTAAAAGGGTCGGCCTTACAATAAATTAAAGACTTTACAGCAAATCAAGAAGTAAATGCTGAACAGAAATATTGATTAATTAAGATCGAACTAGTCCAAGAACCTGAAGTATCCTTCAATTGGGAGGTTTCTTGTGGTGCGAGAAGTCCAAGAATGTCGATAATATGCAGCAAATAGCAGGAATAATTCTGTCCGGATGCGATGGAAAATCAAACGCAGTAGCAAATTTCCAAAGAATCCGTCCTAGAACAAATTAGGGTTCTTGGATTGCAAGAACGTCTAGGGTTACGAAAAGAGCAGCAGAAATTCGAGAATAGTGCGGAAGACGTTGAAGCTTTAATCCCTAAAGCTCTGATACCAACTTGATAGCAATCTGATTGTAGGATCTAGATCAAAGCTTCGACTTTTGTTGATTCAGCAATTGACTTGAAGCTTATACGAATTCAAGCTAGGGTTTTTCAGATCTGATTGTATAAAACGTGGACTATTTGGAAATAAAACGAATGTAACAACATTAATGAATCTCTGATTATTGTCTCGTGATAATCCTATCTCAGGAAAACCACCCAACTATTCTATGTCAGAATAATTGAAAGAAACTCCAATCTCTGAAAAGTTTCTTGATTATAAACTAGGGTTTAATCTCCAAAATAATCTGCATAATACGTTCATTTTTTACAACTATAAATAGCAAAATAGAAACCTAATTCCTAAGGAAATAAGGCGCCACTTTATCAGCCTTGGGCCTGAATATTAACTTCCTAATTAAATAAAAAGCCTAATTAAAAATAGCATAATTAAAAGTCCATAAAAATATTCAGCAAATATGATGCATAAAACGCCCCATACTTCGGCCTTTTTGCACATTAAGCCCAATCAGCAATGAATAGACTTTGAGTAGTTGGATCATTAGTCCTCGAGGCCTCATTCTCCTTTCCAACATCTTGGACCATCTTTGCATAAGCTTCTCGAGCCTTCTTCTCTTGAAAACGTGTAATAGGTCCATCTCGAACAATAATAGGATCCTTGGGATTGTGAATGCGTGCATAATCTGAGTCTGAATAGGATATCAGCTTGAATTCTCCTTCTTTTGAATACCAAATTCCAACTCCATCTGTATCTTTTAGACACTTCAAGGTTCTTTTTACAACTGTGAGATGAATTTCCTTTGGTTTCGACTGAAATCTTGCACATAAACCAACAGTAAAAGATATGTCTGGCCTACTTGTTGTAAGATTGAGTAAGCTTCCAATCATTCTTCTGCAAAGTGTTTGATTAAAATCTTTGCCTTCTTTGTCTTCATCTAGTCTGATGTTGGTCCCTATTGGTGTAGAAATTCCAGCTGATTTTTCCATACCAAACATTTTGATAAGTTCTCTTGTATACTTGGTTTGGTGAATGAAAATTCCATCATCTAATTGTTTAACTTGTAATCCAAGAAAATAATTCAATTCTCCCATCATACTCATCTGAAATTTGCTCTTCATTAAACTTGCAAATTTCTCACATAATTGTTCATTTTCTGATCCAAAAATAATGTCATCAACATAGATCTGAACAAGTTGAGTGTTATCTTCATTTTTCATTCTGAATAAAGTTTTGTCGATAGTTCATTTGATAAATCCATTATCCACTAGAAACTGAGATAGAGTTTCATACCAAGCTCTTGGTGCTTGTTTAAGTCCATAAAGAGCTTTCCTTATTCTGAAAACTTTATCAGCTTGATCTTTGATCTCGAATCCAGGTGGTTGTTGAACATAAACTTGTTCTTCAAGTATTCCACTTAAAAATGCGCTTTCAACATCCATCTGGTATACTTTGAACTTTTTGTGAGCTGCAAAGGCAAGAAATAGTCTGATTGCTTCCAATCTTGCAACTGGTGCATAAGTTTCATCAAAGTCTATGCCTTCTGCTTGAGAATACCCTTTAGCTACAAGTCTAGCTTTGTTTCTGATGGTATTCCCATCTTCATCAAGTTTGTTTCTGAAAACCCATTTGGTTCCAATGATATTCACATGAGTTGGTTTTTCTACCAATTCCCATACTTGATTTCTTTCGAATTCATTCAGTTCTTCTTGCATAGCTAGTATCCAGTCTGGATCTTTCAAAGCTTCTTCTATCTCCTTAGGTTCAGATTGAGATAGAAAACATGCAATCATTGAATCTAGTTGATGTCTTGTTCGAACTCCGGCTTGAGTGTCACCAATAACTTGTTCTTTAGGGTGATCTCTCATCCATTGATAAACAGGTGCTTGCATCAAGGGATCTACATTTTGTTCGACTGGTTCTTCATGAACTGGTACTTGATTTTCTTTAACTGAGTCAGAATCATGTTGTTCAGGAGTGGGTTGTTGAGTAGTTGGAAACTGAGACTGATCTTGATCTGAAGAATCTGAAATCCGTAGTCTTCTAATGTCAACAAAAACCTATTCTGGAAAGACTGGTAACTGAGATTGAGAAATTGGTTCTGGTCTATCTACAGTTGTTTCACTTGGGAAGTTTGGTTCATCAAATACCACGTGTATTGATTCCTCATGCTTGAGTGTCCTTTTATTTATTACTCTGAATGCTTTGCTTACACTTGAATATCCCAGAAAAATTCCTTCATCAGCTTTGGGCTGAAAAACATGAAGTTGATCTTTCCCATTATTATGTTTGAAACATTTGCTTCCGAAAGCATGGAAGTAAGAAACATTTGGTTTTCTTCCATTCCAAATTTCGTAAGGAGTCTTCTCATGCCTTTTATTCATGAGAGCTCTGTTCTGTGTATAGCAAGCTATGTTAACTGCTTCTGCCCAATATCTTTCAGGTAGTTTTGCTTCACAGATCATAGTCCTTCCTGCTTTTTTGAGCGTTCTACTTCTCCTTTCAGCTACACCATTCTGTTGAGGTGTTGATGTGGCTGCAAGTTGGTGTAAAACACCATTTTCTTCACAATATTTAATAATCACATTGTTGAAAAATTCAGTTCCTTTATCTGATCTTATCTTCACAACTGATACATCTTTCTGATTCTGAAGTCTCTTGAGTAGTTCTATAAGTCTTTGCTTGGTTTCACTTTTCTTGGTTAAGAAGATAACCCAAGAATATCTTGAAAAATCGTCTACTACCATCAATGTATACCTCTTTCCACTGATACTAATTGGTGTAATAGGTCCAAATAAGTCCATATGTAGTGTTGGATCGATAATGCGCAACTAAACACTCTAGAGGGGGGTGAATAGAGTGTTAACTAATTTATGAACTCTTTTTCGATAAATCAACACAAGTACTAAACAACTAAGGCGGAAGCTAACTTAGTCGGTTATTCGCTTGTGTTATAAAACCTTAGTGATCAAATTACTTAATTTATTGTGATAAAAG
Organism: Gentiana straminea; assembly: GCA_036785695.1. Classification (NCBI taxonomy): domain Eukaryota; kingdom Viridiplantae; phylum Streptophyta; class Magnoliopsida; order Gentianales; family Gentianaceae; genus Gentiana; species Gentiana straminea. The sequence goes on along the minus strand of JAVUPR010000311.1, from coordinate 2,735,809 downwards.
CATAGCACTTGATAACTCAAATAGTCATCAAGACTAAATATGGCAATCTGATAATTTGATAAAAACAATTGCGTCACCACAACAACTTGCAGGTACACAGATAGGACAATATATACTTGATATGGATAATCAGATTGTAAACTAATTTACTAGATGAACTAATTCTTTTAGTGAGCAAATACTTGACTTATATAAAAATTAATCACAATAGAAATCATCAATTCAAAGTACAGGTTCTACTTCAAAGCTGTTGGACGAAAGCAAAATACTATTAATACAAATTACACTATCAAATGCTGTTCAAAATAATCTATTTTTAAGCAATTTTCAACAGCTCAAAGTTCAGCAAAGCTAATTAACTCAAGGACCAACATGTTACAACTTCTGCTACAGAAGTGCAGATTCAGCAAACCGAAAACTGATCTATTACAAACTGATGCAGCAGTACAATACACAGAACAACAAATTACAAAAATAAAAGCTGCAAACAATATTATTACAATATGCAGCAAGTTAATAAGAAAATTAACTATTACAGAAAAAGCAATTTGCAGATTATATAATGGACTGAACTCTCAGTCAAGACTCAGGAATGATAATCAAAATGTATCACCAAGAATATCGGGGCTGATCTTGTACACACCGAGTACAATGTTCGGATAACCAAAGATCGCAATCTACACTATTACGGGATGTTCACAAAGGCTCGGATATAGCGGGATTGTAGCCGAGTTTCAAACAAGTGCAGCAGATGCAATAGGGATAGGTTATAGCAAAGAAAGAAGATAAAGGCAACTGCAGACTCAATAAACACAAGGGGGTGTTCCCAATCGATTGACGGCAATACGAGTATATGCTTGAAGATCGAAATCGGTACCAACAGCTTTATGGGGATAAAACAAAATACTCGGACGAGAATCTAACGGACTTATGTCCGAAGCTAAAAACAAGACTTAAAGTGTCGATTTCGGGGAGACTCAAGGCACAAGCAATATACCTCACTAAGCAATCGGACTTGGTACTTCAGCCAATCGATTGTTGCTTACTACCTCGATCGGTTAGAGATCGGACCACCAAAATCAAGTTTACGAAAGCACGAACAAACTCGATTAGACCACAAGCTAACTAGTATCAATAAGACTACTAAAAGCGAGTTCAATAGGCAATCACAACAAAATTAAAACACGAAACGGTGAGTCAAAGTGATACCTTGCAGGGAAAGGACACTAAGACCTCACACCAAAGATTCTGTCTAAAGGCGTTGATCGAACCACACTTCTCAACAAAAAGGACCGAATCAAGCTTGATCAATTCAAAGCAAATTACCAAGCTACTCTCAATACTTGTGCTATAAGACTTACGGGACCGAAATGAGAAATGTTTTGCAGTGAATAAAAAGTGTCGGATTGCTCAAGAAATGGAATTATGAGTTGTTGCAATCCTAGTTAATATGACTGGCTATTTATAGCCTTGAGGTATAACTTGAACCTCAAAGGTTTGTGTGAACACAATCAAAAAGAATTCTTCAAAATCTGAGGCAATTTAATACAGTGATTTTCCAGTCATGGTTAACCGAGTCCCACATTGGTTTAAAGAGTTAAACATACTCTCTAAGGAAAGGGCCTTTAGGCAAATATGAGAGAGTGATGTCAACCAGTGAACCGAACCAATTTGGTTAACCACACAACCACTTAAACTATTAAACCGTCTGAATTCTTTTTAACTTTGTTCAAATAGCTCAGTGTAGAGAGGCACCCGGTTTGGTCATAGTTCAATTTGACACATTTAGCAACTTACCTCAATTGAACCCGACCTAATCCTAAAACCAAATTCGAAACCAATTATGATGCCAAATGGTCCGAATTTAATTTTAGGGCATCATTGGGTCACTACCCTCGGCATTGACTCGACCCTTGACTTCCTAGGGTGTAAGACCCTCGGTCAATTTACCTAATCCGTACACCAAGAAGGGTCAAGCCTTATACCGGAGCGGACCGGGTAGAGATTCACCGGTTTGTGAAGACCGAGGAACCGAAAAGAGCATCACCGGCGTGAAACGGCATTACTTCAATCTCCAAGGTGCATCGGGACCGAATTTGGTGTAGTATTCGGTCTATAACGGTCATGGGTCAAGCCTTCACGATTTGCACGTGTTTCATTTGACCCGAGATATCTGCAATCACAGCACAAGGAAAGGTCAAGGCAATGGTCTATTCGAATCAGTGTAAAATCAGACTGTATACGAACATTAACTCAGAAGAGATACGACCTGATTTAGGGTTGACTGCAAGTCCACAAAATCAGTGTTTTTAAAGCTTGAATCAGCATCGAAATGGTGGAAAGGTCGGACCTTTCACACTGAGCCTTCAATCGACACAAAGAGGAAAGAAAATCAGGGCAATAATCTGTTCGAATCAATAATAATAAATGATAAAACGATAAAAACATGAAAGAATTCACCTTTTTCAGAAATGGACTGCGAATCTTTCAAAATCATGGATTTAATGCCTTGAATCACAGCCTTCGTGTGTAGACACGTAGCTATGAACGAATCTCCATCGAATCGTGTAACGATTACGGTTTGTTACATCAAACCTTCCAAATGTGGATTTTACACATGGTGGCTCGAACACGCGGCATCAATTCTTCCCTTTTTCGAATAGGCCACGTGAAGCAAATCGAGCAAGATCGAACATTGAGTGCTCGATTTTCATCGAGAGAAGGAAGGAGAGAAGCCGGATTTTCGGGATTTCAAAGTTCAACATTCGAGTCGAAGAAGCGGCTGGAGGTTATACGAGAGAGATTAGGTTTTCTGAATAATTGGGGACAAAAGCTGATAAAATGGAAATTGGGGTTGGGGGTTCGGGTTTTGTGTGTTAAAAGGCTTGGGCCGGACTGTATTGTAATAGAACGGACTGGATTACTAAAAAGTATTAGGCTTTGTTATAAGCCGGGTCCAGCACCAAAAATAGTCTAATTAATCAAATATTAATCAATTAATTAGTCCAATAAATTGGAAAAATTAATTTAATTTAAATAATCAATTAATTAGTTAATTTATTAATTCCTGCAAAAATAATTTGAACACAGAACATTGCCATATGATGTAAGTCAAAGACTTCATGGCTATTAGTGAGATATAATAATTAAATGAATAATGACGTAGACAATCATGTCATAATACTTTATAAAAAGAGCTTATAGAAAACTGTATAAAAGCTTTAAAAGAAAGGAGTGTTGTACTTGAAAATTAATCAACACGTAACTAGTGTACCACAAAATACTCAACATTCTCCCCCTTTGATTTATTTTCAAAATAACACTTTTAAAGCTTTTAAAGGATAGTTTTAAAAACCATGGAGAGTGTAACTCCCCCTAAATACAAGCTCCCCCTTAATTAGAGCTTTCTAACTTTAATAACAAAAATAGTTCAACTTTTAAAAGCTTTATAACACTACTTTCTCCCCCTTAGTTTGAAAATTAATCAAATAAGGTTATAAAAGCGGGGTTGAAAAAGTCATGAACCACAAAATACTACTTAAAGTAAAAGTGTATAAGATACTTCCTTTTTTTTTGGGTATCAAGGTGTATGATACCAATTGCTTTTCAATCATTAAGACACTATCATGCCAAGATATATTATTTTAGCACATAAATTTAGAAACCTGCAAAACAGATTTATATAATGGTACCCTTTATACTTTGGGTCCTTCGGAGTTAGAATCAGACTTGAGAGAATCTTTTCGAACCCATACTTTTCGTACCCTTGGTTTATGTCCAGTCTTCTTAGTCCAAGTGGACTGAGTTGACTGATCACAGTGACGTGGGATTGGATAATATGTGTTCTGATGCATTCTCAAAATCTGATCTTGCCAAAATAGCAAATTGACCAAGTAGGGGTCAACTTGAGGTTGTCTAACCGTGTAGTCGGGTGCTTGGTGTATGCGGGGGTCATGAAATGCAGGTGTGTAAAAACTAGGTGTAGCATAGTTTAGTATGATGATTTTGGTTCTGTTGAGCATAGCTCTTTGAACCTCTGCGATCATACATATATGCGTGGTTTTGTGAAGAGGAACGCTGTGAAGTGTGTGAACGTGTTGATGAAGCGTTCTTTGGTGGTGTGGGTGCTTTAAGTGGGGGTTGTGTAGCACGCTCTAAAGCAATTGGCCTAGGCGTCAAGTTTTCCGTAGTTGAGACAGGAGGAGTTGGTTTGGGTTGGTTACCCGAACCACTTACTTCCTTCCCTTTTCCTTTTAGTGTTGAGAGTTGTCCTTGGAGTAGAGAATTCTCCTCTTCAAGTCCTGAAACGACTTGTTTAAGTTTGACAACCTCTTGCTTTAAGGAATTAATCTCAATTTCGGTGTCTTGATGCTTAAGCTTTAAGTGACTTAAAGTGTTGATTAGTGACACGGTTTCATCGTTATGCTGTTTCTTAAGTTCACTAATCGTTTCGTTCTTATGTTTTAGAGTTGTCCTAAGTTGTTCTATTTGATCATGCAACTCTTCTACTGAAGATAAAGATACCTCACTCTCATTATCGAATGTGGTTTGAGAGCGACCCATGAGGCAGAAAGTAGCTCGCTCGGAAGCAACGGATTTGTTATCATTGTCCGACTCGGAACTATCAGACCACGTAGCCACCATAGCTTTCTTCTTTTTAGATTTTTCTTCAGTATCATTCTTGGATTGATGATGCGATTTTGACTTGTGATGAGACTTGGATTTTGAGCTCGAGCTATTCTTTGACTTATTCTTTTTGGCGTTGGGACAAGCATTTGAAATGTGTCCGTATCCCTTGCACTCGTAGCATTGTGCGGTTGTGGTCCAATCCTTTTCTTTATTGCCACGGTGCTTTCCACTATGCTTTTTGGTGCCCCTAGAATTTTGCTTTTGGAATTTGTAAAATTTCTTGAAGTTTCGGGCCGCCATAGCAACTTCTTCATCACTTTCACTCTCAGATGACTCATATTCAGATTCCGATTCAGATTGGTGAGCTCTAAGAGCGGTGCTATAGTGAGGGTTTCTATCACGCTTACGAGCTTCAAGGTGCATCTCGTGAGCGATCAAGATTCCGATAAGTTCATCTTTCGTGAGAACGTCGGCATCCTTACCCTCCTCAATGGCATACGCTTTGGAATCCCATTCAGGAGGAAGACTCCTAAGAATCTTGAGGATTTGGTCCTCATTCGAGATTGGCTTACCATACGACTCTAGTGCATTAACTATGTCGTTAAACCTAGTGTCCATTTGTTTAACGGTTTCGTTTGATTCCATTCTAAACTTTTCAAAAGCTCTTAGAAGACCGTTAATTTTGGAGCGTTTGACTCGGGAAGTTCCCTCATGTCTTTGAGTGAGAGTCTCCCAAATTTCTTTGGCAGACTTACATGAGTTAACCGCACGAGCCTCTCCGGGACTAAGGGAGTTGACAAGGATGGCCATGGCCTTCGAATTTAATGACAACTTTTTAAAGTCATCATCAATGAGTTCATGGTCAAGCTTGGCAACTTGGATGGTAGTCCCACCCTCGATGACGACTTCATAGGAATCAATGGACCATTTTTAATGATTCTCCACAATCGGTAGTCCATTGACTCAATGTGAAGCCGCATTGAGTTCTTCCATTCCATATACCCGGACCCGTCAAAGTAAGGTGGTCTTGCCAAGGACAAGCCCTCCCGTGGGGTCATGGTAGATGCCATGGAAGATAATGCAAGTAAAACTTTTTTTTATTTTTAAATATGAGCTAAGGCTAAGTGAATGCGTTACAATCCACATAATGTGCAAAATATAATGTAGTGATACAATGCAAAGTCTATGATATGTATGAATTTTTTTATTTATGGAATCTCAAGAAAAAGAAAGTAAACGATGTGGTGTGTGAGATTACCTAAATCAATTTATTAATATTACAGCCTCAAAAATTAAGTGATAGCGTAAGGGGTGTGAAACAGTGAATCTGAATCGAAAACGAACCCTTAGAAAAGTGATGAGCCGGCAGTTGATGATCTAACTTGATCGAAAATTTATTCTGCAAAACAACTTAAGACCAAGTGTAAATCGAGGAAATAAAAATATAATCAATCAAACGAAGTGATATCAAGAACTTGATCACTAGGTGACCTCGCTCCGATACCAATTGTTGGATCGATAATGCGCAACTAAACACTCTAGAGAGGGGGTGAATAGAGTGTTAACTAATTTATGAACTCTTTTTCGATAAATCAACACAAGTACTAAACAACTAAGGCGGAAGCTAACTTAGTCGGTTATTCGCTTGTGTTATAAAACCTTAGTGATCAAATTACTTAATTTATTGTGATAAAAGTATAGCACTTGATAACTCAAATAGTCATCAAGAATAAATATGGCAATCTGATAATTTGATAAAAACAATTGCGTCACCACAACAACTTGCAGGTACACAGATAGGACAATATATACTTGATATGGATAATCAGATTGTAAACTAATTTACTAGATGAACTAATTCTTTTTGTGAGCAAATACTGGACTTATATAAAAATTAATCACAATAGAAATCATCAATTCAAAGTACAGGTTCTACTTCAAAGCTGTTGGACGAAAGCAAAATACTATTAATACAAATTACACTATCAAATGCTGTTCAAACTAATCTATTTTTAAGCAATTTTCAACAGCTCAAAGTTCAGCAAAGCTAATTAACTCAAGGACCAACAGGTTACAACTTCTGCTACAGAAATGCAGATTCAGCAAACCGAAAACTGATCTATTACAAACTGATGCAGCAGTACAATACACAGAACAACAAATTACAAAAATAAAAGCTGCAAACAATATTATTACAATATGCAGCAAGTTAATAAGAAAATTAACTATTACAGAAACAGCAATTTGCAGATTAAATAATGGACTGAACTCTCAGTCAAGACTCAGGAATGATAATCAAAATGTATCACCAAGAATATCAGGGCTGATCTTGTACACACTGAGTACAATGTTCAGATAACCAAAGATCTGCAATCTACACTATTACAGGATGTTCACAAAGGCTCAGATATAGCAGGATTGCAGCCAGTTTCAAACAAGTGCAGCAGATGCAATAGGGATAGGTTATAGCAAAGAAAGAAGATAAAGGCAACTGCAGACTCAATAAACACAAGGGGGTGTTCCCAATCTGATTGACAGCAATACTGAGTATATGTTGAAGATTAGAATCAGTACCAACAGTTTTGTGGGGATAAAACAAAATACTCAGACCAGAATCTAACAGACTTCTGTCTGAAGCTAAAAACAAGACTTAAAGTGTCTGATTTCGGGGAGACTCAAGGCACAAGCAATATACCTCACTAAGCAATCAGACTTGGTACTTCAGGCCAATCTGATTGTTGCTTACTACCTCGATCAGTTAGAGATCAGACCACCAAAATCAAGTTTACAGCACAGAACAAACTCAGATTAGACCACAAGCTAACTAGTATCAATAAGACTACTAAAAGCAGGTTCAATAGGCAATCACAACAAAATTAAAACACAGAAACAGTGAGTCAAAGTGATAACTTGCAGGAAAGGACACTAAGACCTCACACCAAAGATTCTGTCTAAAGCTGTTGATCAGAACCACACTTCTCAACAGCAAGGACCAGAATCAAGCTTGATCAATTCAGCAAATTACCAAGCTACTCTCAACTACTGTGCTATAAGACTTACAGGACCAGAAATGAGAAATGTTTTGCAGTGAATAAAAAGTGTCGGATTGCTCAAGAAATGGAATTCTGAGTTGTTGCAATCCTAGTTAATATGCCTGGCTATTTATAGCCTTGAGGTATAACTTGAACCTCAAAGGTTTGTGTGAACACAATCAAAAAGAATTCTTCAAAATCCGAGGCAATTTAATACAGTGATTTTCCAGTCATGGTTAACCGAGTCCCACCTTGGTTTAAAGAGTTAAACATACTCTCTAAGGAAAGGGCCTTTAGGCAAATATGAGAGAGTGATGTCAACCAGTGAACCGAACCAATTTGGTTAACCACACAACCACTTAAACTATTAAACCGTCGAATTCTTTTTAACTTTGTTCAAATAGCTCGGTGTAGAGAGGCACCCGGTTTGGTCATAGTTCAATTTGACACATTTAGCAACTTACCTCAATTGAACTCGACTTAATCCTAAAACCATATTCGAAACCAATTATGATGCCAAATGGTCCGAATTTAATTTTAGGGCATCATTGGGTCACTACCCTCGGCATTGACTCGACCCTTGACTTCCTAGGGTGTAAGACCCTCGGTCAATTTACCTAATCCGTACACCAAGAAGGGTCAAGCCTTATACCGGAGCGGACCGGGTAGAGATTCACCGGTTTGTGAAGACGAGAACGAAAAAGAGCATCACCTTCCGTGAAACGGCATTACTTCAATCTCCAAGTGCATCGGGACCGAATTTGGTGTAGTATTCGGTCTATAACGGTCATGGGTCAAGCCTTCACGATTTGCACGTGTTTCATTTGACCCGAGATATCGCAATCACGGCACAAGGAAAGGTCAAGGCAATGGTCTATTCGAATCGGTGTAAAATCGGTACGTATACGAACATTAACTCAGAAGAGATACGACCTGATTTAGGGTTGACTGCAAGTCCACAAAATCAGTGTTTTTAAAGCTTGAATCAGCATCGAAATGGTGGAAAGGTCGGACCTTTCACACTGAGCCTTCAATCGACACAAAGAGGAAAGAAAATCAGGGCAATAATCTGTTCGAATCAATAATAATAAATGATAAAACGATAAAAACATGAAAGAATTCACCTTTTTCGAAATGGACTGCGAATCTTTCAAAATCATGGATTTAATGCCTTGAATCACGACCTTCGTGTGTGACACGTAGCTATGAACGAATCTCCATCGAATCGTGTAACGATTACGGTTTTGTTACATCAAACCTTCCAAATGTGGATTTTACACATGGTGGCTCGAACACGCAAGCATCAATTCTTCCCTTTTTCGAATAGGCCACGTGAAGCAAATCGAGCAAGATCGAACATTGAGTGCTCGATTTTCATCGAGAAGGAAGGAGAGAAGCCGAATTTTCTAGGATTTCAAAGTTCAACATTCGAGTCGATGAAGCGGCCGGAGGTTATACGAGAGAGATTAGGTTTTCTGAATAATTGGGGACAAAAGCTGATAAAATGGAAATTGGGGTTGGGGGTTCGGGTTTTGTGTGTTAAAAGGCTTGGGCCGGACTGTATTGTAATAGAACGGACTGGATTACTAAAAAGTATTAGGCTTTGTTATAAGCCGGGTCCAGCACCAAAAATAGTCTAATTAATCAAATATTAATCAATTAATTAGTCCAATAAATTGGAAAAATTAATTTAATTTAAATAATCAATTAATTAGTTAATTTATTAATTCCTGCAAAAATAATTTGAACACAGAACATTGCCATATGATGTAAGTCAAAGACTTCATGGCTATTAGTGAGATATAATAATTAAATGAATAATGACGTAGACAATCATGTCATAATACTTTATAAAAAGAGCTTATAGAAAACTGTATAAAAGCTTTAAAAGAAAGGAGTGTTGTACTTGAAAATTAATCAACACGTAACTAGTGTACCACAAAATACTCAACATGTAGTAGCTCCAGAACTCTGGTTGTTGAATGCTGAGATTTAGTATTGAAACTTGCTTTTGTTTGCTTTCCTTGTTGACAAGCATCACATAAGCTATCCTTCTTATATTAGATTTCAGGTAGTCCAATGACTCGGTTTCTTCTGCCACAACCAGCTGATTTCTGATTTGGTATGCACAAGTAAACATGTTTCTGCAACAGTTGTAGTCCAATCTACAACATACATATTCTCTTTACTTCCTCCGGCTAAAACAACTTGAAATGCAGAAATCTTTGTCAAAAGTAACTTTATATCCCATATCACAGAATTGACTGGTGATGAGTAGATTGTAATGCAATCCTTCTACATAAGATACATTTTTGATTGTGAGACCATTTCTGATCAACGTGCCATAACCTTGGTGAATCCAGGTTTGTCTTTACTTCCAAAATTAACTTTTGGTCCATCTTTGGCAATAAAATCACTTAGACAGTCCTTGCTCTTTGTCATGTGCCTTGAGGAACCCTTGTCAAAGTACCATATATCCTACAAAACAAATTAAAATGTTTTAGGTACCCAACTCTGTTTGGGTCCATAGTGGTCAGTTGTTAGTACAACTCTGGGTATATTTCCATAGGGTCTTCTCTGGAAATTGTTGCACTTGTTTTCATATATATAGGCCACACTTCCATAATATCTTTTTCTGGATTGTGTCTTATGTATATGATTTCTCAGGTCTTCTGGTTCACTCTAATTTCCAAAATGTTTTCTATTATTAAAAGTTGAATCATAACCATCATTCCTTCTGTACTGAGGTCTGGACTGACCTTGGTACTGGGACTTTTTCCGAGAAATGAGATTAGCTCTCTGCTGAGTTATGGACTGAAACTTGTGATAAGTTTTCTGTCTGGAATGATTGTTCTTATCAGTTTTATTAGTAGATGCAATAAAATTCCAATCATCATCAGAGAGATATAATCATCCTTTCCCCTTGGATGAGTGAATCTTTGAATGGTTGAGATTCTTAGATTTACCCTGATTGTAATATTTCTGGTTCTTGACTTGATCAGTTTTTGTGGATCTGGCAGTTGATTTACCATTTCGGTTTCCTTGAGATACAGCTGATCTACCATTTTGTTTACCTTTGTTGGTAGATACAGTTGTCTTCTTAGAAAACGGATTTATCCTATGTGATACTGACTTTACTGGTTCAGCAATTTTCTCAGTTTGTGGAAGTTGCTCAGCTACAAACTTAATACCAGTTTTGGTACTAGGTTCAATAGCTTTGCTAGTTCTATCCTTAGAAGATTGCTATGTATCAAATCCTAAGCTCGTTTTGTCTCCATAAGGCTTTCCAGATTTGAATCCATTAGCTGAACTTGATTGAGGAAATGATTCTTTGCTGCTGCTGATGCAGTAGGCTGATACTTGATTATTTTCTTTATCAGTTTTAGCCAGTTTCATCATATATAGTTCCGACTTCAATCTTTCAACTTAAAGAATTAGAATCTCTTTCTCAGCTTTAATTGATTCATATCCAGATTGAATAGTTACTAGCTGATTCATCAAGTGTTTCTTCTAAATTTGGATTTTTTGGATTGGAGTCAGCAGTCGAAGAACATGCATTTTGCATGGAAATCTGAGTTGAAGAGTATTTAGAATTGGATTCAAATACCTCATTTGGACTTTCCATGTGAGTCATTAAAGATGTGTCATCTGATAATCTTTCAGTACCAGCTTCATAGTCTGACTCATCTCCGGCTAGGAGTGCTCTTCTTCCAGTTCTTCGTAGCTGAGTCTTGTTGGTCAGTTCTGGACATTGCGCTTTGTAATGTCCAGGCTTCTTACAATTGAAGCAAAGATATTCATCGTCTTTCTTCTTTTCAGGAGTCCTCTTGATGAACTTCTGAGTGACTGGGTGTCCACTCTTCATCCTTCGAATTCTGTTAATTATTAGTGCCATCTTTTCTTCCATCTCATCCAATTGCTGAAGATTGCTAGATGAGGTTTCTTGGTTATCATTTGATGCTGCTGCTGCAAGAGCTGTTGTTTTAGGTTCCTCCATGGCTTTGATTAACGCCGTTGTCATGGTGAAATCTTCACTGAATTCGTATGCTTTGAGAACTGAGAAGATTTTGAAGGAATCTTCTATGTCAAGTCTTCTTGATTCTTCCATTGCGGTAACCTTCATCTTCCAGCACATTGGTAAAGCCTTCAAGATTCTAGTGTTGATTTCTTTCTTGGTATACTCAATTTTGAGTAAACCCAATTCATCCATGATAGCGCTGAATCTTGTTTCCATCTGATGAATATTTTCGCCTGACTTCATCTTGAAATTCTCAAACTTTGGTTTTGCTACAGAGATCTTATTCCCTTTAATCGAATCAGTTCCTTCACAAACTAACTGAAGTTTTTCCCACATCTCTTTTGCAGTGGAAAATCCTTGACTTTCAGGTACATGTTGCTATCAAGAGTTCTGAGTTTGATATCCATGGCGACATTTTTCAGGTTGTTTCTCTTCCGATCATCACTGGTCCATTCAGCTTTTGGCTTGGGAACTCTAACTTGATTTCCATCAAGAGTTTGCATGTGAGTAATCTGGATGGTGTTGAGTATTTTGTGGTAGTAAAGTATAAGTTGATTAATTTTCAAAAAAAAAAAAACTTTCTCCTCATTAAAGCTTTTATAAGCACTATTGTTTTTGAAATGCACTTTATACATGATCATTTTCATGAGTTATATAATTATTATTGTTTATTTGATTATATCATTATTTGTATACTAATGTGTCATGAAATCTCGTGTTTACATCATACGGCAAACACCTTGTGTTGTTTTTGTCTTTGCAGGATTTTAAGACATAATTAATTAGATATTTAAATTAATTGTACCAATTTAATTGGTTAATAATTAATTAAATGATTTAATTAATTATTTGACATTATAGCTTGCTGGATTAAATCAAATAAAAATGCTGATGATATCCAGCCCGATCCTCTTTACAACTTAGCCTGACCCAATTTCCATTATTCCAATTATCAGAAAAACTTATTTCGAATAACCTCTCCGCTGTTTCTCTTCCTCTTCTTCACATTAATTGCATCCCAGAAAATCTGGTCTTGCCTTCTCCTCTTCCCTTTCGTGTTTCTCTGGGAGTTATTGCAGGGATACAAGTTCGATTTGATACGTTTTGCAACACGTTTTCTCTAAGAAAACGTGAAGGCTTCGAAATAATGATATCGTTCCTTCAACTCTCTGATTCTTTCCTAAATTGATTTCTTGATTTGATTTTCTAATCAATCCTTGAAAGGGCAAGTTTTTAGTGTTTCAATTGCAACACGAGTGCTGAAATTCGTGATGGCTCCATCCAGAATCGTTTCTGATTCGCTCCTTAATTGACCGATATGTTCTTGATTCGAAAACATCCTAGAAAAATCAGGTCTTCCCTTTGATTTCTATGGTAAGCAACCAAATCCCGTAAAATCAGAAAAAGATGGTGTCTTGGTATTGATTCGATGAATCTGGACTCAAGTCGCTATCTCCGGCCATTAATTTGCAGATTTCTAATATTCATCTGTCAGGGAAGTCTCTTTTATTATATTTTTCATTGTCCTTGTTAAATAATAATATATAATAATATATAATAGAAATTGTGCAAGTATCTGCAATATACATATGTGATGTTCAACTTTAGTCTGCAGTACAACATATTCTTAATTAATATATGTTGTCTATAATCTGAAGTGATGCAAATTGAAGCTTTGTGTTTTTCTTAAGCAGCCGTGTATAAGCACAGTGTGTTCCTAAAATGTCTTTTATGTCCTCTGACTAAATGGGAGTATATTTTTGTCTACACTTCGTGTGTAATAAAAGTCTGTCAATATATATTATGCTTATTATGAGTGATAAGAACGAGATTCTTCTGTGCTGATTTTGGCTTGGTTCTTGATTTGGCAGTTCCGTCTAGTCAATTCGTTCAATGATGCCATATTGGTTAAACCATCTTGGTCCATGTTGCCTCTGTTAAAATGATTCGACCAAGAACTGGTTCGTGTGCCTAGTCCCGTCGGTTATAACTCAGCTTTGGCTGTAAATCTATAGCCAATTCTGGGTTCTCGGTTTAATTGACCCATACGACGAACCGATGTCTTTGTGACAATTGATTCGTCCAATGTAGGTCAATTCGGTTATTTACCCCATCTAGGTATTAGAATTAGAAATCACTGTGTATCTTGATTCTTTCCAGCCGGTTAAGCACTTCCATTTTGACACAGAGGGTTGGTTGGAAAAATGATAAAAACGTGTCGAATTGACTGTGACTGTGTGCCAAGGTTATCTCCTTTAGTCACATGTCAAAAAGATTATATGGAAAGAATCTTGGATTTGCAGTAATTTCTATTCATTGCATTTGAGGGTTCTTCACCCCTCTCTTGCTATAAATACTTAGTATATTCGGACTTGCAAACACAACTTTTCCACTTGCAGTCCTACATTTTCTTAAAACAAAAGTCTCTGTTTTTCCTTGTGTTTTAGAGAAGTCTCGAAGGACTTGAAGTGGTGATTCAAGCTGCAAGAACACAGTCAGTGGCATACTGGAACTGTGATCTTGGACGTTGAATCAACCCCGCTGGTTACTGGTTCAAGATTGGAGGTGAGACATTTGGTGTTGACCTCTCCTATTGACCAGTAAGCTCTTCTTGTTGTTTTACAGTTTTTATAGCATTCCTTTTTGTGTGTATGATAAAGTGTGTGTGCTAGATTAAAACTGTAGTCTGCGTTAGTTTTGTCTAGTGAAAATCTAGCTAGTGTTCATTTGACATAATCCGTGTTCAGAATCAGTCTCAAAGGCACTTGGTTTGATAAACGAAAGTGACTTGTCTGGAAGAGACTTGAGGAACTGATTCTTGACTGTAAGAGGTTGAATCAAAGTGACACTAGGCCAGATTGATTCACCGTCGGTTTACCCCCTTATTGTTACCATCATCTGAATTTCAGTTTCTGACTCAAACTCATTGAGTTTAGTGCTGAAATTCGTTGTGTTTTCTTTTTGTGTGCTTGGTTGAATTTCATGCTAATCCTATTTAAACTTTCTGCCTGCACATTTTACATCAAGCATGATGTTTTGCTGAATTTATTGCATCTCTAAACCTGCTGCATTTGTGCTTTAAGTGCTGATCCTTAATCTGCTACATCTGCTTAACTGCATACTGCATTTCACCCCCATTTGTACTGTGAATCTGCTGCCTGCTTTCTTGTTGAACCTTTGGCTGAGTTTTGAATCCTTAAATGCTGCCTTAAGAGCCTGTTTCTATTTGCTTTGCTGAAGTCTTATAACCTGTTGTTCTGAGAAACCTGCTGCTGTCTTAGAGTGCTGTAATATCTGTGTAATAAGCATTTTAAGTTAAGTGTGTTAGAACAACTGAACAACTTGTACTCAGTCTTGAATTCTCCTCTGATAAACTTACCAGTCTTGGTGTATTTATCAGTCTAGTATTCAACTGAAAGTTCAGCTTAAAGTTTATCTGGCTGTTGTATTGTTCAGTTGAGTTGTGGTATAGCATCCTGTATAAAGTTCAGTATCTGTTGTATTCTCTGTACTAGAACCTGAACCTCTTTCTTGATATATACTCTCTATTAATTCTGAAGTAATTGCATTTTCACTTTAAGTGATCTGGATTTGATTTGTTCTAATAATTTTTGTAATAGTATCCTCTAAGTCTGCATCTAAACTGAGTTTGCATTATCTTTGGGGATTATATAAAATATCATTCTCTGAAGCAATACATCTTGAATGATTTGAAAGATTGCTTCTGCATCGTTGATTGAGTGTCCTTCATACATATTCATTAGTCTTAATATTTTATTTGTGATCTGATCTGATCTGATCCGCTCTTGTCTATAAACTTGTTCAGAACCTTTTGCAACGTTTTGTAAAGCGTCACTATAAGTTTAAGTTGCACCTAGCTGCCTGCGTATTGACTTGATTAAATAATATAAACCATATTGTTTTAATCAATTTGCCTTTAATCAAGCCTGCTTGTTGTTCCTATTAAATCAGATTATTTGAATCAACTTGAGATATCCTGCTATTTGTTCTAATCACAATAAATTAATCACATTTGATCACTAAGGTTTATAACACAAGCGAATAGTTAATTAAGTGAGCTTCCGCACTTGGTTACTAGTACTTGTGTTAAATTCGAAAAAGAAGTCAAAAATCTCCCACACTCTATTCAACCCCCCTTCTAGAGTGTGTTTGCGCCATTATCGATCCAACAGATGGGTCCATCAGTGAGTACATCAATCATCTCATCATGAGAAGCCGCTAGAAAAGCCTGCAAACGACGTCTATATTCATCAAATCTGTCAATGTTGCACATCAGCATTTGTCTGGCATACCGATTGTTATCCATAGTGAGAGAGTGAGAACTGATTATATGAAAAATTAGAAACTGAGCTTTCTAAAAAGAACAACTAGAGGTGATTTAGAGCAAATGAGATTTTAACAACGACTTGTCAAAGAAACACTGCTCCGATACCAATTATTGGTCCCTTGGAATGGCTAACACAAGTTTAGAGGGGGTGAATAAACTTGTCACCAAAAACTGGTTTTAAACAAATCAAGGTTCAGTTAAAACTTGTGTGGAGTTAAGCTGACTGAGCTGAGTTTAAGTCAAACTGACTTAAGAAAAACTGAGTCAACTTGCAGCGGATTAAATTCTAGCCTTTTTCTTGATCTTGTTATTCTATATGAAAGCTGAGTGTGCTAAACTGAATTATGGTGAATGTCAGTTTGTGAGCTGTGAGGTGTATAACAATCAATTCTCAGAATGCTGTAGATAAATGCTAAGTAAATAAATAAATGCGTAAAGTAAATGAGGCAAATATTATAGAGGTTCCAGGTGGTGTAATCTTGTCAGTCCTCTCTTCCCCTGTGGTGTAGGAGGAAAATTCCACTAGAACTTCTTGAGGTAAGCAGTTACAAAAAGTCCTAAACAATAGTCCTTGGCTAATCCTAGCTGCACTATCTATACAGTTGTAGAACATGTAGAATTGCTGCTCTTCAATTGCTTGAACACTGGTCCTTGAAGGGTTACGTATGCCTCTTCACCAGCTACCACCACAAACACAGTCTACCCCACTGTTATGACAACTGTCCTTGGCATAACCTTCCCGGTTTGCTTCACAGTCTAAACCTTTGATGTAGAATCAAAGTTGGGCTGAGAATCAATGAATTGATTCTTGTTTGTGGTTCTTCAAATTGTCTGAATCTAGATAAATTTTGTGTAGCTTGAACACTTGAAGAAATCCTTGATATGATCTTGTTATACCGTAGAGATGATAGCAATTCGAATAACTAAGACTAGTGCACTAAATTCTTGTTGATATTAATGATTCTGTTGTTTTTCCTTGGTGCAAAGTCCTCTATTTATAGTGTGAGGTCCAACGTTCATCTTTTTTGAATTCGAATTGTATCAACGTCTATCTTGTAACGGCTATATTTTGTGACCGTTCTGATGTGTCAGTATTTCATCCAATAAAATTGCTTCCTTTGAAACGTTCGACTGTACTATTAGTTTGTTGGATGACTGACTGAGTTTCCTGAGCAGTTTTATACTGTTTTTATCAGTAGTCAGTTTCTTGACTGACTTGGAGCATTAACTGAGATTTTACTCTTCTTCAAATATCGATCTCAGCTTTTCATCGATTATAATTGACTTAATCGAGTACAAGATAAGCAATTATCTTCTAAGAATTCATTGTCCTTATGATTCTTAGGTCTTCATACAAGATACATAAAGTCAGTTCAGGTCACCACAAACTTGCCTGAAGTCTAACTTTATAGTCTCGACTTGTGATCTTCATAACTGGGTTTGAACCCTCAGTTCTTCAATCTTCAATAACTGAGT
Source organism: Gentiana straminea (assembly GCA_036785695.1). Lineage (NCBI taxonomy): Eukaryota > Viridiplantae > Streptophyta > Magnoliopsida > Gentianales > Gentianaceae > Gentiana > Gentiana straminea. The sequence continues at coordinate 2,718,306 of JAVUPR010000311.1, read as the reverse complement.
CTGTGATCCTCAGCTCTTCATCAACTGCGTTTGATCCCTCAATTCTTCAATCTTCTAAATAAGCCAACTGAGTTTGTGTCCCTCAGCGAACTTTCCTTCTTCAGTTTCATAATGGTGTAGTCTGAGTCAGTTTGTTTATCTTGACGATTTCCAGTTTTGAAAATGACTTCCAGTTTTCAGTTTCATGACACACTAACTATTACAGTGCTTGTCTGATGTAACCTATACAAATATCAGACTCTAGTAAGACCTATACATTCAGTTCTAGACATCTTTTAGCTTTTCACTATAACAGCTAGCTTCAGCACTTCATCAATGAGGTTAAGATAATATTCTGAGTAAATATGATGAATTATCATAAAAACATAAATTTTATTTACAACAGTTTTTAGGATCAAGCGCTTACCGTTGTACTAAAACCAATTGGTATTAGTAAATGTGCTATTTTATTTCCTTATACCACACCTTCACAGCGCCATGGTTCGAATGCACATTGGCAGGCAGAGTGCTGTATACCCAACAATCTCCCCCCAGAACCTGCTACCCACTCAACCGTGGTTTAACACAAAATGTTGTTACCGGGATTGGAACCCATGACCTTCTCTGCTACCAGTTTTTAGGATCAAGCGCTTACCGTTGTACTAAAACAAAGTCTTTAGTATCAAGCGCTTACCGTTGTACTAAAACCAATTGGTGGTAGTAAAGGTGCTACTTTATTTCCTTATACCACACCTTCACAGCGCCATGGGTCGAATGCACACTGGCGGGCAGAGTGCTGTATACCCAACAATCTCCTCCCCAGCACCTGCAACCCACTCAACCGTGGTTTAACACCGAATGCTGTTACCGGGATTCAAACCCATGATCTGCTCTGCTACCAGTTTTTAGGATCAAGCGCTTACCGTTGTACTAAAACCAATTGGTATTAGTAAAGGTGCTACTTTATTTCCTTATACCACACCTTCACAGCACCATGGTTCGAATGCACATAGGCAGGAAGAGTGTTGTATACCCAACAATCTCCCCCCGGCACCTGCCAGCCACAAACCGCGGCATTTACACAGTATGTTGTTACCGGGATTCGAACCCATGACCTGCTCTGCTACCAGTTTTTAGGATCAAGCACTTACCGTTGTACTAAAACCAATTGGTGGTAGTAAATGTGCTACATTATTTCTTTATACCACACCTTCGCAGCGCCGTGGGTCGAATGCACACAGGCGGGTAGAGTGTTGTATACCCAACAGTTTTCATGGAACATTAAAAGCTTGTCCGGAGAAATAGATGGAGAAGCAGCTGGTGTAATAACTCTTCTTTTGTTGTTGACTGGTGGTTTAGCAAAGGTATAAATTCTTCTTGTTTTCTATGGTTTTGTTCTTCATATATCATTCTTTGGTTCTGCATGCTTTTGTTATGTTTACTGTAATTCATTCTTTAATTAGCTGTTTATTATTTTTAAAAAAAGAAAAACAGACACCTCGAATATCCACTAGGTAATGTCATGAACCCGAAAGGTACAGTGGCGTGTATCTCATGAAAGATGAGGAACCTAAAACTTATATGGAGGTTTTGATGAGGCTTGACAAAGAGAAATGCCTATAAGCCATGAATTTTGAAATGGAGCCAATGAATGACAACCAGGTTTGGAACCTATTCGACCCACCTAAAAGAATAGTTCCTGTATGGTGAAAATGGGTCTTCAAGAGAAAGACCGACATAGATAGTAATGTAGTTACCTACAAGGCAAAGTTTTTGGCAAAAGGTTATACGTAAAGACAAGGAGTTGACAATGATGAAACCTTTTCGCCAGTAGCCTTGCTAAAGTGTATTAGAATTTTGCATGCTATTGCAGCATACCATGATTATGAGATCTGACATATGGATGTGAAAATAGCTTTCCTTAACAGCAATCTGTCTGAGGAAGTGTACATGACATAACTTGAGGGTTTCACAACCGATGATGCTGGGATGGTGTGCAAATTGCAAAGGTCTATTTATGTGGTGAAGCAAGCTTCTCGGAGTTGGAATCTTTTCTTTGACGAGACAATCAAACACTTTGATTTCATCAATAACGAAGATGATCCGTGTGTTTACAAGAAGGTTGGTGGGATTGCTGTAGTTTTCTTAGTACTTTATGTAGATGACATACTGCTCACAGGGAATGAAATTCCAATGTTACAGTTGGTTAATCCAAGCACTTATCTATGAAGGACTTAGAAGAAGCTATCTATATTTTGGGAATCAAGATCTATAGAGACAGATTTAAGAGGTTGCTTGGTCTATCACAATCCACCTATATTGACAAGATGCTAAAGAGATTCAACATGGAGCAATCCAAGAGTGGATTGTTGCCCATGTCATATAGGGTCTATCTGTCAAAGGAAAAGTGTCCTAAGACTAAGGAGGAAAGGGCGCATATGAGTAGGATCCCCTACGCCTCGGCTTTCGAGTCCATCATGTATGCCATGTTGTGCACATGACCGGATGTCTCATACCCTCTGAGTATGACTAGTAGGTACCAGGCAAATCCAGGTGATGGTCACTGGATTGCAGTCAAGAATATTCTCAAGTACATGAGACGTACTAGGGATATGCTCCTAGTTTTTAGGAACTCTGATTTGGTATTACGAGGTTACACAGATGCTAGCTTTCAAACTGACAAGGATGACGTAAAGTCACAATCTGGATTTGTTTTCACGCATAACAGCGGAGCAGTTAACTTGAAGAGTTCCAAGTAGGAGACCACTGGACTTGTTTGATTTTATTTTATATTGTTTTTACTAGTGTATTTAATAAATGTCTTTTGGTCCTAGTTGGTAGTAAGGCCCATGACAAATATGCCTATATGTTAGTATATTGGGTTAAGTCTTTATTTTCAGCAAATAAAAGCCAGTTGGGCATATTAGAGTCAAGTTAGGTCCACTAGTAAATAAGTGGTGAAAATTACTATGTAATTTATCCCACATTGCCTAGGAGTTTGTTAGTATTTTATTTTTTTTGGCCTATATAAAGGCAATCTACTTGTAAGTTTATATACAACAACAATGATATTATAATTTGAGTGAAACTCTTTTATTGAAGTCGATTTAGACTTTGCCAATCACTTACGAGTGAGTGTTCTCTTTGTTAGACTTATTTCTTAGTTTTGATGATGAGTGCCACACTAGCTGTTATAGTGCAAAGGCAAAAAGATGTCTAGATAAAATGTATAGGTTTATTAGAGTTTGATTCATAAATAGGTTTGATCAAACAAGCATCGTAAAAGGCCGCCGATTGTTTATCGCCAGATCGGTCTAGGTCGAGGGGTAGATAGGTCGATGGGCGGTCCGGGAACCTACGAAGACCGAAGAATGAACGAGGGTTCAAACTCGCTTAATGAAGGCTAAGGGATCAAACTTAGTAATTAAAGTCAAGGATATGGAATCAGATTATAGGCAAGTCTGTGATGACCTAAACTGATTACATATGCCTTGTGTAGAAGGTCTAAGTTCCACAAGTTGGATGATGTTTGGAACTTGGTTATATTTAAAATGATGTAATCTAACTTCACAAATAAAAGTTGGATAAAAGAAATCACCGCATTATATTTTACGGACAAAAATATGATGTTCGGCGATCGATTGGTTTTACGACGGACTAATGAACCCGGCGATATATACCTCGATTAATTCAAGATTATTGAAAGTTACATGGATAAGAACGACAAACTACCTCTCGACTTATCAAGCAAATCAAAGGTGAGATTAAAAAGACGTTGGGATGATTCATATTTTTATCCATTGGATACAAGTCAAAGGGTGGACGACCGCACCTTGTCAAAAAGTAATCCCGATGCAAAGGTCGGTCCCCATGAATAGTGACGAGAATGCACGTGCGTATGGGACAAATACAAGGAACGGTCACATTTGAATTTTAAAATTCAACTCACATGCACTCTTACCTATAAATAGAGGACTTTCAACTCAAGAAGATGATGATGAATTTTGGAATAAACTTCAAGTGATAATACCGAGTTGAATAACACCTGTCGAACTTACCGAGCTTAAGGTTTCGATCTAGTTATTTTCTTCAAGTGCTTTCTCGTGTTCAAGCCGCATCAAGCATACACACTTGAAGACGCAAGTCGCCGATTACATCATCCTAATCAAGTGCCGCAATCGAATCATTTATTTGATTCACTTCTTATCTTATAAAGAATCTCTGTGAAGACAAAGAAGCATCCGTTGGGTGTGAAAGACCGTTGGTTTGTGGTGAAGGCTGGTGAAGAGGCAATCCTACCCTTCAAGGACCAAAGTGGAAGACTCGGGAGCAAAGAATCCTACACTGTTCCCGCTTTTCGGTTGTGAAGCCATAGTTATTGCTTTGAAGGACAAGCAACCTAGGACTCTTTGTAACGTATAACTCAAAGATCACTAGTGAATTTCCTCCAACATCACGGAGAAGAGTGGACCGACAGATTACATCACCCGGAACCACTATAAAATCTCTCTACTTACTTACCGCATTTACTTTCGCACTTAGTCATTATCCATATCAACCCGCTTGAATCTAGCAACCGAAATTACACACAAACACTACCGAGTATCTAATATTTGGTAACATATTTAACAACAAGTAACAAGGCTTAATTTTGATATTATTCCGCCGCACAAATTCAAAGAATCGAACTATCGATAGACTACGTTTATCGACGGGCTACGAGGTCTCGGCAGACTGCGAAGTATCGCCAGGCCGAAGTTGCGAATTTGTTAACTCCAAAGTTTTAAGTGTTAAGTTTATTCACCCCCCCCCTCTAAACTTAACTAAAGCCTTTTCAAGGGACCAACAATTGGTATCGAGAAAGCGTTTCCGTTCGAAGGAATCCTACTTGTTGTGCTTGTGAAAATTCTTTAAAACTTTCTTTCAAGTTACCGATTTTCAAGACTTACATCATGGATAACACACGGTATGCTAGAACCATGTTGATGTGCTCTCTTGATAGATTTGATGAGTATAAACGTCGAATGCGAGCATATCTTGTCGCTACTCATGATGAGATGATGGATGTACTAACCGAAGGACCACTCTGGAGATTACAAAGGCGAACGAATGGGTGACGAAGCGAGTACATTCCTAAACCAAAGAGAGAATGGAATGCGTAAGACAGAAAAGAGCAAACCTCAACAACATTGCTATTGATATCATCTACGTAACCTTGGATAGCAATATGTACATGAAAGTCAAAGATTGCAAGACTCGCAAAAGAACTTTGGGATAAGATCCACTTAATCAGTGAAGGCACCGATGCAATAAAGAAGAACAAAATCGGTGTGGCGAGAAAAAGGTTTCAAAAGTTCAAGATGCTACCTAATGAAACCATTGAGCAAATGGAATCAAGATTCAATGCTATATTTGGATGAACTTACCCTACGAGTGTAAGTTATTCGAAAGAGGAAGTAAACACCAAAATCTTGGAAGCTTTACCCGCAAGAGATGTTTGGAAAATGAAGGTGACCGCAATTGAAGAAATGAGAAAGTTGCATGAAGAAGATACCTTCAAATTGTTCTCTCGATCTTAAGGCCTATGAATTTAGCAAGAAGTTTGGTGCACGAAATCCGAAAAGGAAGAGCCAAAAACCACCGCATTGGTCGCTTCACATCATGAAGAAACATCGGGAGGACAGGATGATATGCTAGATGAAATGCAAGAGCAAATTGCCCTACCGAGCAAGAAAATCGAATGATGAAGACCGGAAAGGCCCCTACAAGAAATTTCACAAAGAGGCCCTACCGAAAGAAGGAAAGAAGAACCAAAGAAAGATAATGACTATCTATGCTTTCATTGCAAGAAACCAGGACACTTCGGACACGATTGTCCCGAGTTGAAACAAGGCAAGGAACCCGATTATCTTTGCTTCAACCTAAAGCCCGGACATTTTAGACACGATTGTCCGGACCTACGAAGACCAAGAGTCAACAAAGAAGACATGGCAAGAAGGCTATGGTTGTTTGAAGATGAATCGAGGATATGAAGTGGAATCGAAAAAGGAAATGAATCGGATGACACAAAGACCGTTGCCGATATATGGAGGATTATGCTTTGATGGCTAATATGGATGAAACTGAGGAGGTATACAACACTGTATCTATAAACACTCCTGCTGGAAGTGATTGTGAATCAACCTTTGGTTCAAATCCTAGAAATTCTGACAACAATGAGACTTTGGATGCCATCCTTAATCAACTGAGGATAATACAATCTGGTTATGAGGTTGTGAAGGCTGAAAAAAGAAGCTCTTGAGTTAGAAGTTGGAAGATTGAAAGCCGAATTAAGGGTTCTCAATGGTAAGGAAAAGAAGTTGAACGAATCGCATAAGTCCGTCGAACATCCGGCAGACCTCGAATCTGCCGAACCATCTTGTTCCAATACGCATACAAATCGGAAAGGCTTATGGAGATAGAACTGGGCTTGGATTTGGAACTCGGCAATCTAACAAGAGTGGATCCAAGAAGGTTACCGAACCTAGTACCGCATTTGGTCCTAAGTTTGTGCTCGCACTAGATCCATCTCCCGGTAAGAAGGCCGCCGAAGCGGTAAAACCCAATGAGAATGCCTCGAGGAAGCAAAATCGGGAGTTTCAAAAGTCAACGACTCCTAGTAAAATGAATAAATCCAAAAATAGGGATCGCTACGTGCCTTCTAAGCTCGCTTGATAGCGGACACTCGCTACCAAGTCTCGCCGGACCACGAAGGAAAGAAACAGAGATATTCCAAGAATAAGAATCCTAAATCCAAAAATGTTGATCATTCAAGGGATACTTATCTCGGGGGAAAGGTACCTGTTCCTCGCCGATAATGATTGGAATATTCCCGCATCTAATGCTAAAACAATCAAGTATAACCATACTACTAGGGTAAAACCTAGGCAATGGAATCGACGAGAGGACTTACACAAGACCTCAAAGCGGACTCCATATTACGAAGTCGTTCCTAATAGACAAACACCTATGGTTATGCAAATGTTTCTAATAACAAGAATCATTTCAAACAAAGATTATGTACCAAAAGGCCGTAAAACATATGTGGTTCTACACAACCTACTTGTTAGAACTTATGGATGTGTGGAATACATGTATGAACCAAAGTATGAACCAAAGTATGACACATTTAGGAGAAGACCTTATGGAAACATACCAAGGGTCATGCTTGCCACCGACCACTATGGACCCAAACAGGTTTGGGTACCTAAAATGCATTAACTTTGTTTTGTAGGGTGTCCGGTACTTTGACAAAGGGATGTTCCGGACACATGACAAAGAATAAGCACCGTATATCAAACTTTGTGGCAAAAGATGGTCCAAGGGTGAATTTTGGCAACAAAAATACACTGGATATACAAGAGGTTATGGCACACTTATCGAAATGGACTTACAATCAAGAATGTGGCATATGTGGAGGACCGGACTACAACTTGCCGAGCACCGGACAATTCTCGTGATATGGGATACAAGGTCACTTTTGACAAAAACAATTGTATTGTCATTAGTGAGAGAGGTGATCAAGTTGTACTTGCTTTGGTAGTAGAAGCAACAGAACATGTATGTTGTGGATTGGTCTACCGCAGCCTTCCGAAACTCACTCGATTGTGCATACCAAATCGAACTCAATTGGCTATGGCACAAGAAGTTAAATCACTTGAATTTTGATGATATTAATCAGCTGGTGAAAAAGAAATTAGTGATTGGTTTACCTGAGATCACATTCAAGAAGGATGCTATATGTGATGCTTGTCAGCAAGGTAAACAGATAAAGTCAAGTTTCAAGTCAAAGACTAAACAATCAACTAACAGAGTGTTGGAGCTTATGCATATGGATCTTTTTGGACCAATAACTCCAACAAGTGTAACTGGAAAGAAATACACCTTAGTAGTTGTGGATGATTTTTCTAGATACACCTGGGTGATATTTATGAACAAGAAAAGTGAGACACTCCAAAGCATGCCTAATCTTTTGAAGAGATTGCATAATGAGAAAAGTTTAACAGTCATAAAGATAAGATCGATCGTGGTACCGAATTTCTCAACAAAGTTATAAGAGAATATTGTGAACGAATGGTGTACTACATCAACTTGCTGCTTCGTCGGTACACCTCAAAAAATGGGGTTGCTTGAAAGAAGAAACAGACATTAAAGGAAGCGGGAAGAACAATGATTTGTGAAGCATTGCTACCCGAAAGATATTGGGCTCAAGCAAGAAATACAACATGCTATACACAAAATAGAACATCGAGAAACAAGAAGCCGCTCGAAGACACCTTATGAGATCCGGAATGGAAGGATACCTAATATATCCTATTTTCACCCATTTGGAAGCAAATGTTTTATTCTAAATCACAAAGTTCATTTGAAAACATTCCAACCTAAATCGAGATGAAGGCATATTCTTGGGATATTCTTCGATCAAGCGAAGAGCATTCGAGTGGTACCGAACAAGAGGTCACTAAAACATGAAGAAACAATCCATGTTGTGTTTGATGAACCTAAGTTTACCGGAATGGAAGATGAAGTTCATGAACCCGCTAAGAATCAACAAGTCACCGATCCAGTTGTGTGGAAGTTTTGAAAAGATTCAATGACTTAAAAATTTCGATACGCCCCGCCGAACACCCCGCCGACAATATTACTTGATGCAACAACCGAAGCTATTCAAGGATCTGCGACCCCCCCGTGTAGAAGAAACTACGAGCGGACCACTACGAAGATGATATTCCCGAAAATCAAAATAACCAAAATCCACAATGGTTAAGGAATCACCCCGTCGAACAAGTAATTGGCAATGTACAAAGCAAGGTGTGAGGACTAGAAGACAACCGGAAGCTATGTTTACCGTTTTCTATCTCAAATGGAACCTAAAGTTGTTGAAGAAGCAATTTCGCATCCGTATTGGATAATTGCTATGCAAGAAGAATTAAATGAATTTGAAAGAAATCAAGTTTGGACACTAGTTGAAAGGCCAAGTCATGCAAATATCATTGGTACTAAGTGGGTGTACGTAAATAAACTTGATGAATCGGGTACCATTGTAAGAAATAAGGCCGGACTAGTTGCAAAAGGCTATTCTCAAGCGTAAGGAATAGATTTTGATGAAACTTATGCACCCGTTGCAAGATTGGAAGCTATCGATTATTCCTAGCACATGCTTTGCATATAAGAACTTCAAAGTATATCAAATGGATGTCAAAAGTGCATTTTTGAATGGGATCCTAGAGGAGGAAGTGTATGTTCAGCAACCTCCTGGATTTGAAATTAAAGATCAAGAAGATAAAGTGTACAGACTCAACAAAGCACTTTATGGATTGAAACAAGCACCAAGAGCATGGTATGAGACTCTATCTCAATTCTTGGTAGACAATGGTTTCACTAAAGGCACCATTGACAAGACACTTTTCGAAATCGGTGAAGGGACAACACTGTTGGTACAAATTTATGTAGATGACATAATTTTTGGCTCGAGAATGAGTTACTTTGTGAAAAGTTTGCAAATCTAATGAAGAGCAAATTCCAAATGAGTATGATGGGAGAAATGAATTACTTCTTGGGATTGCAAGTTAAACAGAGATAAAGGATGGAATCTTCATTCATCAAACCAAATATACCAAAGAGTTCTTTGAAGAAATTTGGTATGGAAAACAAAGACTAAGAATTCAACTCCTATGAGTACAAACATGAGATTAGATGAAGATAAAGAAGGCAAAGATGTTGATCGGACTTTATACGTAAGGATGATAGGGAGTCTCTCGTCGTATCTCACCGCCAACGGACGGATATATCCTTTGCTTTGTAGGTGTTTGTGCAAGATTTCGGTCTAAACCTAAAGAAAGTCATTTAGGTGCGGTTAAGAGAATTCTCAAGTATCTTAAAGAGACCTTAAGTGTAGGGATATGGTATTCCAAGGAAGGAAGCTTCAAAGTAATATCCTACTCGGATTCTCGATTATGCCGGATGCAAGATTGATAGAAAAAGCACCTCGGGAACCCGTCGCTTAATGGGAAATAGACGGTCTCCCGGTTTAGCAAGAAACGAATTCTATTTCAACTTCCACCGCTTTGAAGCCGAATACATTGCTTCTTTGGAAGCCGCCGTGCACAAGTACTATGGCTAAGACAACAATTAAGGGATTATGAAATTGAAGAAAGGGAAATTCCAATCATGTGTGACAACACAAGTGCAATTGCAATCACGTAAAATCTGTTTTGCATTCAAGAACCAAGCACATTGATGTGAGACATCATTTTATAAGAGATCATGTTGAAAAGAAAGATGTAGTGGTTCTATACATTCCTACCGAAGATCAACTTGCCGATATTTTCACTAAACCTCTTGACAAAGGTGAAAGATTTGCTAAACTAAGGAATCGAACTTGGAATCATAAAGATTGATCGATATTCGACGGTTGTCTTGGAATTCACCAAGGGGATTAGTCTTTGCTATGTTGGGTGAGCTCACTTAGCGAGATTAGTCATTGGTATCAACAATTCCATGTACTTATGTTTGGACAATTGAGCAAATGAGGTTGCCAAGGGGATTGGTCTTTGTCATTTTGGGTGAGCTCACTTGACGATCGGTCATTGGTATTAAACCTCATCTTGTATTATCAATTGAACAAAACAAGAAGAAAACAAGGTTCGGCAGAGTACTTTTGTCGCGGTAGGCCGCGAAGTCTACTTATCGCACACCGCCGAGCCCACCCCGCCGAGGATTACCCCGTGAAGGGAACGTTACTCGATCAAAATAATTAAAGTCAAAAAGCATATTGGCGGGATATTTATTTTATCCATTATTTCCACAAATCAAACCATCCAACGGTTACAAACGTTATGGTGGAGTAATGGGCCACGTGTCAAGACAACACCTAATCAAACTTAATCGTGGTTACCTCAATGTACGTGCTATGACAGTTTCAACTACTCACGCCTATAAAATCGATCGTTATACGGCGCTTTCTCCACTTGCAATTTCTCGCTTTATCTCTGCGCAAAATCTACAACGTGTGAACACGATTTGAGAGCAATCTTTCTTCATCTTTTTCTTATTTCAATGGCGGAAAAGGTTGAAGTTCAAATCGAATCTAGCCAAAGTGTTAGAGGCTATGTAGTTGATGCAAACCAAACAGAGTTGGCCATTAATATAGGTCGGAGAATAAGGAGGTTTGCGAGGCTTGGAGAACAAGCTCAATATCGGATTAGACACAATTTCATACACCAATGTTGTTGATTTCTGGAAGAACATGGTGGTGGAAGAAGGAACTGAAGCATTCAATACAACTGTGAATGCTGAGGAGCTTGTTATCTCCCCCAGTCTGCTGAGGGAAGTGTTTGGATTTGAAGAAGTGGAAAATGGTCCGGTGAATCCCGAAGCAATGGGATTGGACAAGTTGGCGTTTGTAGATCAAATCAAGACAAATCAAACCACCAAATCTGTTCTGGCATCAATTGCGTACACATTGGGAATGAATACGATCTGAGCAAACTTATTGCCAAGAACATACTTGGATTGGTTGGCAAGATATGGATACTCTATCCGGGCCTAAGATAGAGTTAATGATCATCATCTGCAGGAGCATGAGATTTGATCGGTGGTTACTTTATTCATTATATGAAGAAAGTTGCCAAGGAGGAGAAAATAGGGAAAAGGAAATCCAAGGCCTTACCCTTAGGTTTGATGATTCGGACCTACTTTGAATCATCCGGAGGTTCCCGATCTTGAACCGGTTGCCATAAATCGGTCCGTATACAAAAAGGAGATTGATTATGCAATTCCTGGACTTGATGATGATGAAGAGGTTGCTTTGGAGAGCATCTTTGGTGATAATGATGATGGAGATGACGGTGATGCTTGGTGATGAGCGGAGTTCGGCAAAACTAAGAAGATATCCATCAAACCTCTGTTGCATCAAAGAAAACTCGCTATTTGGAAAGAGAAAAAGTGCGATGTTAGAAAGATTACTCGAAATCTTGAAATCAAAGAGAACAAGAAAGGAAACGACATGCATCGCTTGAGTCCGCCGAGGTCAAGTGGAAGTTACCGACCTGCCGTAGTTTACAAGAAGAACTGTTGTTGAAATTCGACAAAACAACGAAAGAAGATAGTAGAAAGAGAAAATCTACCGATGATGATGATGATGATGAACCTCTATCCAAGAGAATGAAGGAGGTTGCCAAAAAGAAGAAGTATGGCAAAGGTAAAGAATTGAGAATCTTGGAAAAACAAAAAGTCCAAGAAGAGGTGTCGGTAGAAGAAGAAGAGGTTCGAGGGCCGAGCCCTTAACCGTTATTCCACCGGTTGTTATCGGTGATTCCTCAAATGAAGAAGTTATCAAGTCTACGATGCCGGAACGGGTTATTTTTGAGCAATCTGCAGAGGATGTACGGCACGATCTCTTGCCACCGACCCCGAGCTGTCGTAGTATCCACTAAAGAACCACGACAAACCACCGAACCCGAACCTGCCGTGGTGGTTGAAGAGGTGATTGGAGACTTGGTTGAAGACCACCGCAAATGTGGCAATAGTTCGGGGGAAGAGCGATCTCTGCTAACCCCGCTCGATGAGCATGTAAGTCGGGGGAACCAAGTGTGATACGGATGGAAGTAGTAGGTACAAATGTACAATCACGAACAACCGCTCGACTTTCTAACATCCGTAGAAGATACCATGAATCCGCTTGTTGGAACCTTTGGAGGTCAACAAGCTACGGAGCCGCTCCCAGGAGTTCTTTTATGCCATTTGAAAGGCATGTGAAAAAGAGCAAGAAAAGCGAAGAGTTTGTGGATCCCAAACTTCAAAATTGCGATTACTTCCGGTGGAAGTTTGGGTTCTACAAAAGACAAAAACCAATTGCTCAACCAATGACGGATTTTGAAGAATGGGTTTTTGACAAGTTAGGAGTGGAAAACTTGCTGGATCTGATTGATACAACCTTGCTGCAATCAAGACTGATGGATCTGTTTGATGATCAACAGAAGGAGGAGGGTATCAAGTTCAGAGATCCAAGAGATGGTGATGATGATTCTTCCTCATCATCTGACTCAAGGGGAGATTTCCCCTCAGGACCAGGAGAACCTAGTGGGACTGCTTTGATAAATGATCCACCTGCACAACAGTCCACTGGTACTGGTAAGTCTGCTGAGGGCCAGCAGACTGAAGAAATGGATGAGGATCTACAAGATCTCACCATGGATGATCTAGAAGCATTGATCAATGAGGGAATTACATTGAGTGATGGTAGGCTAGTTGATGAATCTGCTGCATTTCATGTTGTAAAGTCTGCATTGGACAACTCCGAAGATGAACAGATTGTTGATTTGGATCAAGAAAAAGTCGGTGACTTTAGTGAACCAAGTGCTAGTTCTCGAGGAATCCATTGAATATCAAGATGGATTTGACATTGAAGGCACTCTTACTAAAATCGCCATCATCCCGCACAAGATTGGTCATGCGAAAGGTTTTCAAGTGGATAATACTAATATCTTTAATCCACAGGAAATTGAACAGGGAGGTACAGTTCTTTGGGGTACAAACAAGCACTGGACAAAGGTTGGAACAGAGGTACAGTGCTTTGAGTCTCAAACAAGACTCCTGGACACGGGTTGGAACAAACTTTGGGTTTGGAGGAAACCCCTGTTGTTATTGAGGCTGCCGTAACGTAGTGGAGCCCTCTGGAGCCAAGACCACTGTAGGGAAGGATAATCAGCAGGCAGCTAGTGTTAATCAAGAAGAACAACTGCTGGATTATGACTACAGTGATGAAGAATTTCAAATTTTTGGACAAGAAGAAGTTGATGAGGAACCTGCACAAGATCCTATCCTTGAAGATGTTCTTGATGCAATGGTTGAGGAAGGACCTCCCCGCCGGGGAGAGATATGAGTAGAGCAATGATCATCGGCGGTCAACGAGCACAATACGAGTTGAGGAGCTCGTCGATGGATCTACCGATAGTAGAATGGCCGGTGGAGTGCCGGTTGAAGTACTAAATGAGTTGAGGACTTTGTAAGAAATGATATGCAACGATTAAGAACTCAACCGGACGACAAGAAAGAAAATTTGAAGAACTCGATGGCTCGATAAATGAAAACGGACAATCTGCGATACAAATTTGCTTCAAACTTTGCTTCCACTCAAAATGCTTTAAATGATATGATATATGATGTGAGATATATCAAGCAAGGGAACACACTGAAGGACAAGTTTTTGAAAGATCAATTTACATCCTTTCATCAAAAACTTGACAAGCTTGCTGAAGCTGCTGAGCCTGCTGCTGCACAACAACCTGCTGTACCTGATCCCAAATTTACTGAGAGGATCAACGGACTGGAAGAGACTCGCAATCTAGGATTACTTCACTTGATACTAGAACGGTACTATGGCGGGTCAATTACACGAGTGATAGTATCACGGGAAGCTATTCATGGCCTCATCTCACGTTTTGTTGATGATGTCACTAAGGGGGAAGAGGGCCAATCACCGCAAAGGAGAGGCCGCTAGACTCTTTGCACGAAGAGATGGATCGATGATACAAATGCCTTTAGGCAACTCCGCACTGCGAGTGCAACTCACCGATGATCTCCTATCACAACAAAGAAAGAGTTCCATAACGAAGGAGACCCTATCGTGACATGGGATTTCATGAAGGTCTTAACTCCTTCTTGAGTTTGAAGTTTTGGGAGGCAAGGATTAGAGCTTTAAGAGCAAATTCAAGAGGAAGAAGAAGTAGCAAAGGTGAAAAGGTGCTTGCCAATTACAAAAGCAAAAGATTCACCGAATGAATTTAAGGAGTCCGTATATGAGGTTTGGTTTCGGGGTAAATCGGATCAATCTTGTCCTGCTGAAGCATGGAATTGGTGGAAACAAGTCAATCACTATATTGATTTTACACTAATTGAGAATGAATGGATGATTGAAATGATAGAAGAAATCGAACTTATCAAGAGCAAGAAGAAGGCTAGACAAGAAAGAGAGAAGAGACAATAGATCGGCTACTTTTCACTTTGTTTATCTTTGTTGTATCTAGTTGTAATAACTGTGAACAAATATTTATAATGAGAATTGATCGAATTTGTTGTTTGTGTTTTTATCTTTTTGCTTTGCTTTGATTAGGTGAGGGTAGTGGCATCATCACCAAAAAGGGGGAAATTGTTAGACTTATTTCTTAGTTTTGATGATGAGTGCCACACTAGTCGTTATAGTGCAAAGGCAAAAAGATGTCTAGATAAAATGTATAGGTTTATTAGAGTTTGATTCATAAATAGGTTTGATCAAACAAGCACGTAAAAGGCCGCTCGATTGTTTATCGAGACCGGTCTAGTCGATGGGGTAGATAGGTCGATGGGCGGTCCGGAACCTACTGAAGACTGAAGAATGAAGGCTGAGGGTTCAAACTCAGTTAATGAAGGCTAAGGGATCAAACTTAGTAATTAAAGTCAAGGATATGGAATCAGATTATAGGCAAGTCTGTGATGACCTAAACTGATTACATATGCCTTGTGTAGAAGGTCTAAGTTCCACAAGTTGGATGATGTTTGGAACTTGGTTATATTTAAAATGATGTAATCTAACTTCACAAATAAAAGTTGGATAAAAGAAATCACCGCATTATATTTTACGTACAAAAATATGATGTTCGACGAGATCGATTGGTTTTACGACGGACTAATGAACCCGCTTGATATATACCTCGATTAATTCAAGATTATTGAAAGTTACATGGAAAAGAACGACCAACTACCTCGACTTATCAAGCAAATCAAAGGCCGAGATTAAAAAGACGTTGGGATGATTCATATTTTTATCCATTGGATACAAGTCAAAGGGGTGGACAGACCGCACCGTCAAAAAGTAATCCCGACAAAGGTGTCGATCCTATGAATAGTGACGAGAATGCGGTGCGGATGGGACAAATACAAGGAACGGTCACATTTGAATTTTAAAATTCAACTCACATGCACTCTTACCTATAAATAGAGGACTTTCAACTCAAGAAGATGATGATGAATTTTGGAATAAACTTCAAGTGATAATACTTGAGTGAATAACACCTGTTGAACTTACCGAGCTTAAGGTCGCCGATCTAGTTATTTTCTTCAAGTGCTTTCGTGTTCAAGCCGCATCAAGCATACACACTTGAAGACGCAAGCCGCGATTACATCATCCTAATCAAGTCGCTTTACAACCGAATCATTTATTTGATTCACTTCTTATCTTATAAAGAATCTGCGAAGACAGTGAAGCATCTCGTTGGGTGTGAAAGACTTTGTTGGTTTGTGGTGAAGTGGTGAAGAGGCAATCCTACCCTTCAAGGACCGAGGAAGACTCGGGAGCAAAGAATCCTACACCGTTCCCGCCGGTTTGTGAAGCCATAGTTATTGGTGAAGGACAAGCAACCTAGGACTCTTTGTAACGAGATAACTCAAAGATCACTAGTGAATTTCCTCCAACATCACGAGAAGAGTGGACCGACGGGATTACATCACCTGGAACCACTATAAAATCTCTCTACTTACTTACTCGCATTTACTTTACGCACTTAGTCATTATCCATATCAACTGCTTGAATCTAGCAACCGAAATTACACACAAACACTACGAGTATCTAATACTTGGTAACATATTTAACAACAAGTAACAAGGCTTAATTTTGATATTATTCCGCCGCACAAATTCAGCAAGGCGAACTATCGATAGACTACGTTTATCGCGGGCTGCGAGGTCTCAGCAGACTACTGAAGTATCAGCAGGCTGCTGAAGTTGCAGAATTTGTTAACTCCAAAGTTTTAAGTGTTAAGTTTATTCACCCCCCCCCTCTAAACTTAACTAAAGCCTTTTCAAGGGACCAACACTCTTCATCGTAGAGAATACAAGAGTTGATGGCGGCTGAGGCACAATAAGATACTTTGTTACTCAATTCTTGTTCCAATTATGTTGCATATTCCTTGTAGGTACATGATGATCAGCCACAAGAGGAGGATACCGAGTTGTTGGATACATCCAATGCAGCCCCTATATTGCCTTTGGATGCTCTATCCCCGGTTGTTAATGGTGGAAAACCGGCCCACGCTTTTGTTGATCCTTTTGTGGCGCATGTTGCTGTTTGTTCCCAATTAAATTTCTATGACTATGTTGCTTCCACTCCGAGCTTCATCGACATTTATATGAAGACAAGAATTTGTTCTTATGTTCCATTGGTGAAGCCAGAATCACTGTTTCAACATTCCATTGATTTGCAGCTCAATATACACATTATCTTTGATCCCAGTATATCATTGACGTTTTTTGTGGTTTGTTCAAACTTGGTTTGTGATGCTGACTTGTACCACAACATTTTGATTCGAGGACCAATTCTTTCCAAACGGGAGGGAATGATGTGATCCGTCCCGATGACTTGGGCCTATCATAATGCGAATATGAAGACCATTATTTATGTTATTGGGCCTGAAAAATTAGTTACTCTACTTGTTTGATTTTATTTTATATTATTTTTACTAGTCTATTTAATAAAGTTCTTTTGGGCCTAGTTGGTAGTAAGGCCAATTAAAAATGTGTCTATATGTTAGTATATTGGGTTAAGTCTTTATTTTACGCAAATAAAAGCCATTTGGGCTTATTAGAGTCAAGTTAGGTCCACTAGTAAATAAAGTGGAGAAAATTACTATGTAATTTATCGCTCATTGCTTAGGAGTTTGTTAGTATTTTATTTTGTAGTCTATATAAAGGAATTCTACTTGTAATTTTATATACAACAACAATGATATTATAATTTGAGTGAAACTCTTTTATTGAAGTCAATTTAGACTTTGCCAATCACTTGCGAGTGAGTGTTCTCTTCGTCGTAGAGAATACAACCCTTCAAGAACGAATCAGCGTCTTGAGCAAGCATTGAGTATTCTTGGCCTACATCTAAGATTGGATCCTCAAGGATTAGGTTTTCTTAAGCTCGCCATTGATCCCTTAGTACCTTCCTGAGCAAAGTATCACATCAATATAGTAGCCTCAGAGGCGGCAAAGGAAGCAGTTTGGATGAAGAATTTCACTACTGAACTTGGTGTTGTTCCCTCTATTGAAAGTCCAGTCCCATTGTACCGTGATAATCATGGGGCAAGTCCAAACATGTGCTACGGTACTATCACATGATTAGAGAGATATTAGATAGAAGAGATGTAAAGATAGATAAAATCCACACGGATGATAACATAGCTGATCTGTTAACCAAGGTATTGTCATAGGCTATGCTTGAGAAACTTGTTCACGTACATGGGCATAGGCATATGGGGTATTGGCTTTAGGCCAAGTGGGAGATTGTTGAAATAGTGTCCTAAACCCAATCGGGTTGGACCGGATCCGACCAGGTTGGGTCATTTACAATCTATTTAGTTCATGTAATAACTTTATTATGATTAATAAAAGAACTTTTGTTATTATATATATTTTGTTTATCGTTATGAACCAATTATGTTATTGAATATATAGTAAATTCGTTAGTATTAAACTGTGATAGAGAAACCATGATGGTGAATTGGTGATTATGGTTGCTGAGATCTCTAATCACTTTAATAAGTTTGATACTTAAATGTCCCTAGTCGTTTGTACTTTCAAACGGGACATTGATAGTATGATTAGACTAGCATGTATTGGATGTCTTATATCTTATTGAAGATAGAGATAGATCATGTGTATCAAAGTGTAGAGACAATTGGACTGTACGTGGACGTGTATTAGAGATGTTAGACTGACCCACTTACATTAAGTGTCGCAGTATGTGGCAGTTGTGTAATTATCTTGAGACTGGAGTCTTCATGGCATCATGGTGTGGATTGTCATGCTTTGACACTATTGAGGTTTCCCTTAGCCATGGGGCGATCATGCGGTAGTGCTCGGGTATAATATTGAAGCATGCATAGGATACATGTTTGTTCGTCCGGAAACGCAAATCATATTAGTAGGAGTAAAAATCCGAAATGACCCTCTTATAAAGAATGTCCAGCTCTTGTGAATCAGTGCAAAGTTGGAGTAAATGAGTTATTCCGAGAGAGAATGATATCCAGATTATAAGATATGATCGTTGATGTATTGACGGTCGAGATACGATTGTATGGATATTATTACAGCGATAGAATTCTATTTACATGGTAACTATTTCACATGAAATGTAGAAGTAATTACTTTAGACTCTTCCGATGTTTAGGGGTCACGGTGTGTTGCTAGACGCCATTTTGTGATCTTTAGATATGAAGGAAATTTTCGTAATTGCACTTGTTTCTATGGCGAACATATTTGGAAGCCTATCGGGTCACACATATAAGAACATCTAGCCAGATTAAAATGCGGTTATAGTGATAATAAAATAAGGAAGGTTTATCTCGACCATAAAGTGTTATAGTGATTAAATTAATATGCTGGTATTTATTTATTATGAAAAAATTAAATACAAGATATTAATTATTGTTAGAAAATCTACGCGGGAACGCAGCGGAATTCAAAATTTATTTCCTTTTAACCTTGATCGACTTCGTTTAAGCAAAAAACATATTAATCTAGTAGATGGTGATTACCTTGCTTGATCCAATTGGATCGACACTTTGTCTACGGTTGTAGTTTCTGCACGAAGCCGCCCAAGTGTTCGGCCTCTACCGGTGATCCACATGAATAGCCCGCCAGAATCCCGTCAAGAGTAGCTACCGAAAAAACTCGGCTGCTAGACCGACCTTTTCTCTCTCTCAAAATCTCTCTCTTGGAAGCTCTGAATTTTTCTAGTAAATTAGAACTCTTCTAATTGTGATGTACAAAAGAGCTAGCCAACCCCTAGTTTATATAAGGAGTGAGGCGCCACTTTTAGATCCCAATCTGATTGGGAGAAGCTTCCTAGTAGATTGGGGAGAAAGAAAACATTTTCCTAATAAAATATGGAAGTATCTTTGATTGAATTATCTCATTTAATTTAATACCTCATAGTAAATATTTCCAAGATATTGTCTGTCAATATCTAATATTGACTATCGTTATCTTATTACCATAAATCTATTTTTAATAAATCAATTAATATCTAATATTAATATATGGTAATCTCATTAATTAAATTTCACAATCCAAGAGTATCTTATACACTAATAGCCTGCGCCACATATAGCCTTTTATTTACATCTTGAATATTCTTAATTAATATAATGCTATGATTAATTTATTCACAAAATACATGTGTATCAATATACACAAATAATTTCGACATATACATATACATTACTTGTATATTTAATTAATTTATATAATTAATTTCTTGTATTCAATTTATTCATAATAAATAAATACCATCATATTAATTTAGCACTATAACACTTTATAGTCGAGATAAACTTTTATTATTTTGTTATCACTATAACCTTATTTTAATCCGGCTAGATGTTCTTATGTGTGTAACCCGATAGGCTTCTGAATATGTTGGCCGTAGGCACAAAGTGCAAATTACGAAAATTCTCTTCATACCTAACAATCATGATAGCGTCTAGCAACACACCGTGATCCCCCATCATCGGAAGAGTCAAATACAATGACTACTTCCTTTAATGTGAAACGGTTACCGTGTAAATAGAATCATATCGCTGTAATAATATCCATACGGTCGTACGTCGAGTGTCAAGCATCAACGACCGTATCTTATAATCTGGATATCATGCTCTCTTGAAGTAACTCATTTACTTCCACTTTGCAAAGATTCACGAGAGTAAGACATTCCTTATAAGAAGGCCCTTTTGGATATTTACTCCTAATAATAGTGTACGCGATTTCCGGACGAGCAACATGAATCCTACATACGCTTCAGTATCACACTCAATCACTATCGCATGATCACCCCATGGCTAGGGGAAACCTCAATAGTGTCAAAGTATGACAATCCACACCGTGATGTCATGAAGACTCCGGTTTCAGGATAATTAAACAACCGCTACATAGTGCGACACTTAATAAAGTAAGTGGGTCAGTCTAACGTACGTATTCTCTAATACATGTCCACGTACAGTCCAGGTGTCTCTACAGTTCGATAGACGAGATCTATCCCTATCCTCAATAATATAGAATACATCTAATAGGTGCTAGTCTAATCGTACTATCAATGTCATATTTAATAGTACATGCGACTAGAGACATTTAAGTATCAAACTTATTAAAGTGATTAGAGATCTCTGTTGAGAAATGGTTGATTGATTTTCACATACCTCCCATTTGATTAAATCTTTTAAGTATCATTCATTTATTGGTGCACTATATCCTATCTTAATATATTTAATGTATCATTTTATTATGATCATAAATTAATATATTAAACCTCACATATCGTCAAATTATATTAATAAGTGCTATACATTCCCATGCAATGTGATCCTTTAATATATTGCTATAAGTAGTGTTATTCTATTAGATTGACCATATTCTCCTGTATGAATTAATATTATATTGCCATATCATATAATTCACTCAATACTCTAGTTTTAATACTCCCTCCGTCCCATTTTATTTGTCCATGTTTCCTTTTTGGATTGTCCCAAATAAGTGTCCACTTTGTGCATTAATTGTTAAATTTCTTCTAATACCCTTCTCTCTTTATAATATTTACAATAAAAAGTGTGTAGCTTTAAATGCTCCAACAACAACTTAAAGGGCATAAATGTAAAAATATTGGATCATTTAATGTGATTCAAAACATTAACTACACTTTTCTTAATCTGTGTGAAAAGTCAAACAGGACAAATAAAATGGGAGGGAGTATTATACAATAACTTTTCATGTTGTAATAATTAAATATACTAATATGTCTTGCTATACAAATATGCACAGACTACTATGGCATTACTATTTTGATATATCCTAAACTATAAATTGTTGAAGATTTTTTTGGATATCTTATGATATGATATAATAAATTGTTGTATATATGTTCATGTTATATCTGATAACTTAATAATAATCTGATATAATTTTTTGTGAATATGTAAGGACTAATAATCTTGCAGGATATATTTTTGGGTCAATATGTTACAGCCTAATACCAAAATCATTCAAAACAAGTCTGAAATATCCAATTAATTATTTTGGTCGACCTTTTAAGAATTGTCCTGAAAATTTTAAAATATTGCGAAACCCGGCCCCTGTCTCTAACCCGGTCCCTGCCTTCCCTCTATAAAGAAAAACCCTAACCCAACTATCACTTTTCCGCCGTTTTCTCTTCTCATCCTCTGAAACTCTCCATCCCTCTCTTAACCCTAAAATCGGAAATTTCTTCCGATGATCATCTTCTCCGATCTTCCAAGTCTGTATACCTCACCATCGTCATCTGCTGAGAAGATTGTGTCTTCGATGAAGCCGTCTCATGTCTCGACATCTTTGTTGTTACGATAATGAAGAAATTTTTTGATTCAGCCATGCATAGATGCCGTTCTTATAAAGATGCAGCCTTCTCCTCTCTGATCGCTTGGTAACTTCATTATGGTGACAATCTGTGGATGTTTCAGATCTGAATCGATGATTTAAGCAATCTAAGTTACGAAAGGTATTACCTTTATGCTCCAAGCATCTCCGACATGCCTCATCCAACACATGCAACATTCCTGAGCTTCGATCTGACCAAAATCGACACTGGTAAGCACTGGTATAATCATATTTCCTTATCTATCCTTCATTTACATTCAAATTGATTTAAGGAATCTCACTCACATTTCTAGTTGATGATTAAGTCAATTTGAATGTCATAAACATGTATAATGATTCTGTTTGAATCTATGTCATGTTTATGTTCTTTGCATTCACCGTGTTCATAATATTCTGGTGTATTATGATTCTGTCCGAGATATACATTTAGTTTTTGCGTTAAGTCATCTACTCTATGAAACTATATGTTTATCTCAATGATGAATGTTTGATGAAACTCTGTGTTTATGATTCAAATGTATAGATCCGATTTGACTTATGTCAAAGATGAAGATATGTCTCTTATGCAATTCTGAGTCTTAATAAACATCACATTAATGATTATGACGAATTGACCGGGTTACATGTACCGCTCGGGTATGTGTTTTGGGTCTACTTCTATACCCGGGTCATATACAAATTTATTATTCAGATACAAAATTAACCAGGTATCTAAATAATGAATTTTATTTGCATCTTTCCACAATGAGATTATTCAATCTGAACCTCACAATTAGTTGTCTGCATATGTTTAGGTCACTGCATATATATTATATATCATGAAACAAAAAAATTTAATAGGAAAATAGCAATTACTATTTCGAATATATTTTAACTTGGTCTTTTCTCTAAAAAATTAAACAATACATTTAATACACCTTGGAAATCTGAAAGGTTTATATTTTTGAAATATGTAAAGACTCTTAGTAAAACCAATTGTCAGCCCTTTTCAAGAATAATGGAAAAAGTCTTTTAAAATAGTCTTCTGAGCACTCTTTCTCATAACATTCAATGCACTTCACATTCACTCATCTCTTGCATTACCCAAAGCCATCTAAAGTTGTATCCATTTCTTGTCTATATAATCACATTGATTACTAAACTGATCAAGCAACTAAGCTGATCAAATATTTTGATAATACTAAAAATTATCCTTGTATTTTCGTTTGTTTGCCGTGTTTCATCTTGAATCCATCTGCGATTCAAGGTTGAAATTGGTTGAGAGATTAAGACTGGAAACCCAGCTTGACCCTGGATTGCGATCCTGGTTTGTTTCTGGTACAACCTTCCGTTTCTCTTAACCTGAACCTTTGTGGTTCGATATCTGTAAGTTCACTATTTACTTTTGCTTTCAAGTTGCTTCTTTTCATCCATTTTATGAAAGTAGAACTTGATTGGTTCTAGTACCGAAGGTTGTATGTATTATGTTGTGTTAATCTTTAGAAACAGAACTGTGATTGAATCTTTGTGATTGTGTGTCACTTTGTGTTTTAGATTCTTTCACTACAGTGTGATCTAAAGATTTAACAAGTCAGAATCCGTTTATTCATTTCCGTTCTGAGTATTGGAAAGCACTCTAATGGTAATCATCTAAATATAGTGAAAAATCTATGTGTGTGGTGATTTATTTGATAAACACTTAGGTGTGCATAATCAAGTTAAAATATATCTTCATATGCTTGAAGCTGATTAGTTGATTATTTGTATCACTCCTAAATGAAGCTATTAAGTTGATCACACCTTTCGCAAACATCGTAAGTAATACACATTGCTGCATAACAAATCTGGATATTGGTGAATATTAGTAAATAACCCTTTTAACAGTTGCTGCGATTCATTGACAAATCTCCAATGCTATTGTTTAAATCGATTCGAATAAAATGTCATAGTCAGTATATTAATTACACTCGTGTAAATTATCCTACTGCAGATTCTAAGGATACAAATTTTTATTGCACCTAAATATTTATTGCTGCACATTGATATTTACTCTGTACTACAAACTTGACCTGGAATCATTTTGCGTTATATAAATAATTATAGTCTGTGAAGTTAATTAAAACTAAAGTGGAAATTCCATTGTTACTGACGATACTGGATCTCGTCTAGTAATAATCCGGGCCGTTTAATCTAGGGTAATATGAACGAGGATGGTTTTTTTGGGTGATTTTAGACTGAGCTTGAGTTATTTCTCTCAAGTTGCCTACGTATCCTGTTCTGTTTCAGGAATCAAGTCTCCGTAGTTCCTTAGGGTTGTTTATATAGGGAACGATTTATCCCTTTCCTTGTCCCGCAAGGAATTATATTATTATTATTATTATTATTATTTCCCTAAGGATTAACACGCATAAATCCCCCTAATTTAGAGATAATTATAGACATATATTTAATGTCAAGATTACGATCATTATGACCTATGATTCTTTCCTTGTTTATCCGATATTATTAAGCATGTGTGTCAAATACGAATAAGGAAGGCTCGGCCGACCCGTGTCGAGCCCCCGGGCCATCTCGACCATACTTGCATTACCCGGCCTCCACTCTTACCGAGCCGACCCGCGGTGGTAAGTAGAGACAAGCCGAGCTGACCTCCCACGCGGGGTTCAGGTCAGCTTCTTGGTTAAACTCTAGGGCCCCTGGCTTTTATTAGCTATTAATTCTCTGTCTTCCATTAATGGTTAGCCGATATAAAGATGACACGTGGCGAGGGCTAATCCGACCCTCGTCATAAGCCCCCCAGATCTGACTGAACCACTCGTTGTGAGGTCGGATCTGTTAGAGGTGTTGTTCGGCCACTGTCATCTAGACTTGTAGAACTTACGATGATCTTCTCTGCCAGGTGGCGTAGTTTCTGTTATGACGCTGTCATTTGTGCCCACATCTTCTGAAGTGGAACGGTTTTTGAGAACGTTGCTGCAATTCCTTGTTTAGTGCCTTCTGCGGCTGCTGCTTATGCTTCAACGGCTCCCGCCGAGCTGCCCTAGGTCAATGCTTCTGTGGAGAATCTTACTCATGCTACAGAGTCTGGGCAGAACTCAACCCTTAATGCTTCTTAAGTTTTTGAACTTGCATTTCGTTTATGCCTCGTTGTATTTTTACGAGCCCGACATGCGTAGCTCGGCCCGGGTCCCTTTGGGGACTTAGGAAGTTTACCTCGCAATCTTTGCGAGAGTCCGTCCTACGATCCGACTTTATGACGAGTCCGACTCGTGGAGCTCGGCTTTGAGTTCGTCTATGAACTAAAGAAGTTTGGTCTACGAAATTTTACGGAGGGCCGAGTTAGAGAGCTCATACTTTTGATTGTCGTACTGACTTGGTGAGTCCGATCTGAGGAGCTCAATCCGATGAGTTTGGCCTGCAAACTTTGTTGAGTCCAACCTGTGGAGTTCTGAAAGTTGATGTCTGTCAAGTAGACTTAAGAAAACTTTTCGGGTCCGGCCTTCGGAGCTGAAGCTTTCGAGTCCGACCTGTGGAGCTCAAACTTTGGAGTCTGTTTTGTAATACTTTGGAGCAAAGCTTCCAATTTTTTCATGTACAATGTTTTAATATATGCAAACTTTTGCAAGTTCTCTTGCCTAATTTTATTTTCAGCACTTACCTGAAGTACTTTGATCCGCTTGCCTAATTTTATTTTCAGCACTTACCTGAAGTACTTTGATCCGCCGTGGGGTGTCTTGCCCCTCGCATGCCATGCATTAACTTATAGTTTTTTGGATGGCATACTTAGTAGCGTGTGTAGATTTTTGCCTCTCGGACTTTACTTGTATAGCTTTGCAATTCGTTTTCTCGTCTCGTACTTAGAAAGTTTGATTATTACAAACTTTCTATAATGCATCTTAGTTCTGATTGTCTGTCCTGCAGACTTATTGAGTTTGTCCTTAGCAAACTTTTCCGGGTCTGACCTGCAGTACTCAGTTCGTCAGTCCTGCTGACTTGTGAAATTTTTGCTGAGTCCGACCTGCGGAGCTCGGCTCATCGCCTTGCTGACTTATGAGATTTTTCTCTCGAGTTTTTAAGAATGTTGCTTCAGCGCTTCCTTGGTGCGGACCGAGAATAATCGTGGCTCGGAGAGGACCAAACACGTTGATCCGCAGGAGACCCGATCCGTGGGTACCGTCCCGAATTCCTCTTCGGCTCGGCATTTATCCGAGCTTCGACGACATACCCGGGTCACCCTCTCGTGCGCGAAGGGGTTGATCTTATAGAAGTGGATGCGGATGAGGGAGTGGAGGATGTTGGCCTTAAAAGGAAGAGGCAGGTTATAACTGATGCTACCCCACAAAGAGGCAGATCCAAACAGATGAGGCCTGAGGCTCATTCGGATGACGATATCGAGGACCTGACCGAGGATAGACCTTCCTCGGGTTGTGGGCGCTGTCCGACCACGACCTCGGCGCGGTGGTATCTACTCTTCTTTTTGCTTGACCCTCGATTGTGAGAGTTTAAGGAAGGAGAGGACATTGGGGCTAAGCATATTAAACGCCGCCCTATTTCTCAGAGCACTGAACCGGCTCCTTCCTCAGCGGAGCAAAATCCTGGTGCCCAGAATTGATTGCCCTTTCTCCTATTGTCAAGACATATATGTTTTATGAAATTTCTAAAAAAAAACTTGTATGCTTTCTAGATGTTTGTAGTGCTCTGCCCACTGTACTTTTATTTTGAAATTTATTTTGAGGCTTGAGTACTTACCTGGTACCCTGTGCACCCCCTAGTGTGGCATCCATTACTTATTGTAGTGGATGGCATACTTTGTTTTTGACTTTGAGCTCTGTATACTCTTTACGATTTGGTTTTAGCCTCGATTTGCGGACTCGGGAATTTTTTCCATTGTATGCTTTCGAGTCCGGCTGCGGTACTCGGTTTTCGTCCGTCTGCGGGCTTAATAAATATTGCTGACATATGTTTGCTGAGTCCGACCGGCGGAGCTCGGATGTCAGTTTTAATGATTTGAGCGGAGTCCGTTCTTCGGAGCTCGGCTTGTCTGTCTTGCAGACTTAATTTTTTGGAGTCTGCTCAGGCAGACTTAATTATTTGATGTCTGACTTGCAGACTCAGTTTTTTGGTCATATCAAAACTCTAGAAGTTAAAAAATTATAGCACATGAAATTATTCTTTTTGCAACTTACCTTGCCCTTTCCGGTTGTTTTCCTTGCAAATTTTCCGGTCGTCTCGTTCATCCGATCCGCTCTTCCAGCCCCCGCATGCCACGCAATAACTTAATAGTTTTTGGATGGCATACTAAATTTAAAGTTTGTCCTTTACGAACTTTCTGAGTCTGACCTGCAGTACTTAGTTAAAAATTTAGCCTGACCTGCAGACTTAGGAAGTTTGTTCTTTACAAACTTTTTGAGTCTGACCTGCATGACTTATTTAAACCCCGTCCTGACCTGAGGACTCGGGGAGCTTGTGGTATTCAAGCTATCTGAGTCTGACCTGCAGAACTCAGTTAAAATTCTAGCCTGACCTGCAGACTAGGAAGTTTGTTCTTTACAAACTTTTTGAGTCTGACCTGCATGACTTATTTAAACCCCGTCCTGACCTGCGGACTCGGGGAGCTTGTGGTATTCAAGCTATCCGAGTATGACCCGCGTAACTCGCTTAAAATTCTAGCTCGACTCGCGTACTAGGAAGTTTGTCTTTTGCAAACTTTCGAGTATGACCCGACTCGCTTAATACCCCGACCTGGCTCCGAGGACTAAGGGAGCTTGTGGTATTCAAGCAATCGAGTCCGACTGCGGGACTCGCTTAAAATTCTAGCCCGACTCCGCAGACGAGGAAGTTTGTCTTTTGCAAACTTTCGAGTATGACCCGCATGCCTCGGCTCGTCGATCTTGCCGACTTATGAAATTTTCGCCGAGCCCGGCTTGCGGAGCTCGCGTCAATCCCGCCGACTTACAATTTTTTTTTGCCGAGCAGGTTCAGATTTGTCTGACTTCCCAAACTTTATTTGACTGAGCTGGGCCACTTTGTATTGACTTCCCGCATATGGTTGATCGTGTGTTTGTCCCGCAAACTCAATAAAGACCACGCATAATGGAAAACAAAATAATAGTAAGTTAACGTACCGTTTGCTTTATTGGTGTAATCTCGTCGGTGCCGAACCGAAGTCGGTCTTATAGAAGGCTCGCTCGCCGGCGAGTTCCAAATATGACGCCGACCTGAAGTCGGACTTACAGAAGGCTCGCCCGAAGGCGAGTTCCAAATATGATGCCGAACTAAATCGGACTTACAAAAGGCTCGCCCGAAGGCGAGTTCCAAATATGACCATGAAGAGTTGAGGAGCTCGGGAGGTCGGGAGCTCGGACTTTGGAGAGTTGAGGAGCTCGGGAGGTCGGGAGCTCGGGAGGTCGGCTCGGACCTTGGCGAGTTGAGGAGCTCAGGAGCTCGGACCATGGAGAGTTGAGGAGCTCAGGAGGTCGGGAGCTCGGACCTTGGAGAGTTGAGGAGCTCGGGAGGTCGGCTCGGACCTTGGCGAGTTGAGGAGCTCGGGAGCTCGGACCGCTCGGGAGGTCGGGAGCTCGGACCTTGGAGAGTTGAGGAGCTCGGGAGGTCGGCTCGGACCTTGGCGAGTTGAGGAGCTCGGGAGCTCGGACCATGGAGAGTTGAGGAACTCGGGAGGTCGGGAGCTCGGACCTTGGAGAGTTGAGGAGCTCGGGAGGTCGGCTCGGACCTTGGCGAGTTGAGGAGCTCGGGAACTCGGACCATGGAGAGTTGAGGAGCTCGGGAGGTCGGGAGCTCGGACCTTGGAGAGTTGAGGAGCTCGGGAGGTCGGCTCGGACCTTGGCGAGTTGAGGAGCTCGGGAACTCGGACCATGGAGAGTTGAGGAGCTCGGGAGGTCGGGAGCTCGGACCTTGGAGAGTTGAGGAGCTCGGGAGGTCGGCTCGGACCTTGGCGAGTTGAGGAGCTCAGGAGCTCGGACCATGGAGAGTTGACTGCCGCTTATTTTGGTGTTACGGCCGCAACTCTCGGTGGTCGATCGGACATCCAAACGGACTCCGATCTACACGAAATTTTGAGGGCTTGTTCATCCCTCCTTCTTCTTAGATCTGACCGGTGGAAATCGTTTTTCAACGGTTCAATCTCCGGGCATTGGCCGTTGATCCGACCGCTTCGTTTTTGGTGATAGAGCGGCACCGACAAATTTATGGCGATGATCGGGCCTTTAAACGGACTCCGATCGGTACGAAATTTGGAGAGATTATTCGTCCCGACCTCCTGAGCTCCTCAACTCTCCATGGTCCGAGCTCCTGAGCTCCTCAACTCGCCAAGGTCCGAGCCGACCTCCCGAGCTCCCGACCTCCCGAGCTCCTCAACTCTCCAAAGTCCGAGCTCCCGACCTCCCGAGCTCCTCAACTCTTCATGGTCATATTTGGAACTCGCCTTCGGGCGAGCCTTTTGTAAGTCCGATTTAGTTCGGCATCATATTTGGAACTCGCCTTCGGGCGAGCCTTCTGTAAGTCCGACTTCAGGTCGGCGTCATATTTGGAACTCGCCGGCGAGCGAGCCTTCTATAAGACCGACTTCAGTTCGGCACTGACAGATTACACCAATAAAGCAAACGGTACGTTAACTTACTATTATTTTGTTTTCCATTATGCGTGGTCTTTATTGAGTTTGCAGGACAAACACACGATCAACCATATGCGGGAAGTCAATACAAAGTGGCCCAAATTTCGGTCAAATAAAGTTTGGGAAGTCAGACAAATCTGAACCTGCTCGGCAAAAAAAAATTGTAAGTCAGCAGGATTGACGAACTGAGCTCCGCAAGCCGGGCTCAGCGAAAATTTCATAAGTCAGCAAGACTGACGAGCTGAGGCATGCAGGTCATACTCAGAAAGTTTGCAAAAGACAAACTTCCTCGCTGCGTGTCGAGCTAGAATTTTAACCGAGTCCCGCAGTCGACTCGCATTGCTTGAATACCACAAGCTCCCTTAGTCCTCGGCCAGTCGGGGTATTAACCGAGTCGTCATACTCGAAAGTTTGCAAAAGACAAACTTCCTAGTCTCGCAGTCGTGCTAGAATTTTAACGAGTTCTCACAGGTCATACTCGGATAGCTTGAATACCACAAGCTCCCCGAGTCCGCAGTCGTCGGGACGGGGTTTAAATAAGTCATGCGAGTCGTACTCAAAAGTTTGTAAAGAACAAACTTCCTAGTCTGCAGTCGCTAGAATTTTAACCGAGTTCCGCAGTCGGACTCGGATAGCTTGAATACCACAAGCTCCCCGAGTCCTCGAGTCGGACGGGGTTTAAATAAGTCATGCGAGTCGGACTCAAAAGTTTGTAAAGAACAAACTTCCTAAGTCTCGAGTCGTCTAAATTTTTAACTAAGTACTGCAGGTCAGACTCAGAAAGTTCGTAAAGGACAAACTTTAAATTTAGTATGCCATCCAAAAACTATTAAGTTATTGCGTGGCATACTGAAGGGCTGGAAGAGCAGATCAGATGAACAGACAGCCGGAAAATTTGCAAGGAAAACAACCGGAAAGGGCAAGGTAAGTTGCAAAAAGAATAATTTCATGTGCTATAATTTTTTAACTTCTAGAGTTTTGATATGACCAAAAAACTGAGTCTGCAAGTCAGACATCAAATAATTAAGTCTGCCTGAGCAGACTCCAAAAAATTAAGTCTGCAAGACAGACAAGCCGAGCTCCGAAGAACGGACTCCGCTCAAATCATTAAAACTGACATCCGAGCTCCGCCGGTCGGACTCGGCAAACATATGTCGGCAATATTTATTAAGCCCGCGGACGGACGGAGTAAAACCGAGTACCTGCAGCCGACTCGAAAGCATACAATGGAAAAAATTCCCGAGTCCGCAAATCGGGCTAAAACCAAATCGTAAAGAGTATACAGAGCTCAAAGTCAAAAACAAAGTATGCCATCCACTACAATAAGTAATGGATGCCACACTAGGGGGTTGATCGTGTGTTTGTCCTGCAAACTCAATAAAGACCACGCATAATGGAAAACAAAATAATAGTAAGTTAACGTACCGTTTGCTTTATTGGTGTAATCTGTCAGTGCCGAACTGAAGTCGGTCTTATAGAAGGCTCGCTCGCCGGCGAGTTCCAAATATGACGCCGACCTGAAGTCGGACTTACAGAAGGCTCGCCCGAAGGCGAGTTCCAAATATGATGCCGAACTAAATCGGACTTACAAAAGGCTCGCCCGAAGGCGAGTTCCAAATATGACCATGAAGAGTTGAGGAGCTCGGGAGGTCGGGAGCTCGGACTTTGGAGAGTTGAGGAGCTCGGGAGGTCGGGAGCTCGGGAGGTCGGCTCGAACCTTGGCGAGTTGAGGAGCTCAGGAGCTCGGACCATGGAGAGTTGAGGAGCTCAGGAGGTCGGGAGCTCGGACCTTGGAGAGTTGAGGAGCTCGGGAGGTCGGCTCGGACCTTGGCGAGTTGAGGAGCTCGGGAGCTCGGACCAGGCTCGGGAGGTCGGGAGCTCGGACCTTGGAGAGTTGAGGAGCTCGGGAGGTCGGCTCGGACCTTGGCGAGTTGAGGAGCTCGGGAGCTCGGACCATGGAGAGTTGAGGAACTCGGGAGGTCGGGAGCTCGGACCTTGGAGAGTTGAGGAGCTCGGGAGGTCGGCTCGGACCTTGGCGAGTTGAGGAGCTCGGGAACTCGGACCATGGAGAGTTGAGGAGCTCGGGAGGTCGGGAGCTCGGACCTTGGAGAGTTGAGGAGCTCGGGAGGTCGGCTCGGACCTTGGCGAGTTGAGGAGCTCGGGAACTCGGACCATGGAGAGTTGAGGAGCTCGGGAGGTCGGGAGCTCGGACCTTGGAGAGTTGAGGAGCTCGGGAGGTCGGCTCGGACCTTGGCGAGTTGAGGAGCTCAGGAGCTCGGACCATGGAGAGTTGACCTGCAGCTTATTTTGGTGTTACAGCCGCAACTCTCGGTGGTCGATCGGACATCCAAACGGACTCCGATCTACACGAAATTTTGAGGGCTTGTTCATCCCTCCTTCTTCTTAGATCTGACCGGTGGAAATCGTTTTTCAACGGTTCAATCTCTGGGCATTGGCCGTTGATCCGACTGCTTCGTTTTTTGGTGATAGAGCAGCACCAGCAAATTTATGGCGATGATCGGGCCTTTAAACGGACTCCGATCGGTACGAAATTTGGAGAGATTATTCGTCCCTCCTTATACTTCGATCTGACCGGTGGAAATCTTGTTTTGACGGTTCAATCTCTGGGAATGGGCCATAG
Source organism: Gentiana straminea (assembly GCA_036785695.1). Lineage (NCBI taxonomy): Eukaryota > Viridiplantae > Streptophyta > Magnoliopsida > Gentianales > Gentianaceae > Gentiana > Gentiana straminea. The sequence continues at coordinate 2,685,606 of JAVUPR010000311.1, read as the reverse complement.
ATCGGACTGCTGGCCTTAGATCCGTCTGCTGCGTTTTGATGATACGGCGTGAACTTTGTAACAACGATCGGGTACTGAAACGGACTCCGATCGGCACAAAATTTGGAGGGTTTGTTCGTCCCTCCTTATTCTTTAATCTGAACGGTGGAATTCTTATTCCAACGGTTCAATCTCTGGAAATTAGCTCCGGATCTGACTGCGTTTTTTGCATGTTTTTGCCATTAACTTGATCACTAACAACCTCGATCCACTACCGATAGAAGCCCTCCTTCTAGCGCCAATTGACGATACTGGATCTCGTCTAGTAATAATCCGGGCCGTTTAATCTAGGGTAATATGAACGAGGATGGTTTTTTTGGGTGATTTTAGACTGAGCTTGAGTTATTTCTCTCAAGTTGCCTACGTATCCTGTTCTGTTTCAGGAATCAAGTCTCCGTAGTTCCTTAGGGTTGTTTATATAGGGAACGATTTATCCCTTTCCTTGTCCTGCAAGGAATTATATTATTATTATTATTATTATTATTTCCCTAAGGATTAACACGCATAAATCCCCCTAATTTAGAGATAATTATAGACATATATTTAATGTCAAGATTACAGTCATTATGACCTATGATTCTTTCCTTGTTTATCTGATATTATTAAGCATGTGTGTCAAATACGAATAAGGAAGGCTCTGGCCGACCTGTGTCGAGCCCCCCGGGCCATCTCGACCTGTCCTGCATTACCCGGCCTCCACTCTTACCGAGCCGACCTGCGGTGGTAAGTAGAGACAAGCCGAGCTGACCTCCCACGCGGGGTTCAGGTCAGCTTTCTTGGTTAAACTCTAGGGCCCCTGGCTTTTATTAGCTATTAATTCTCTGTCTTCCATTAATGGTTAGCCGATATAAAGATGACACGTGGCGAGGGCTAATCCGACCCTCGTCAGTTACTTAGTTGACTACATGTGTTGTTAATTCATTTGATAGTCATATAATTAACTGAACATTGGTGTACCTGATTATCTACATTATTCATTGACAAAAGCTAAGTCATTAATTAGTTGATAGTACAACCTGCTGATTACATCTATCTTTGTAAAAGTAATATATAACTTGATCACCTAGTACCTTAGCAACAATACGTTAACCGGTTAGCTCTTCCGCCTAATTTCGTCTAACAGCTTCCTTGGTAGTTGGAACTCTGTGTTTATTTAAAAGGCTTAATAAAGTTTGAAAAACTATTAAGTAAAATTTAAAAAGGGTATATATCCATGTAACGCAAATTTCGTGTTTAATCCCTGAAAATAACAAAGAAAACACAAAAATTGTCACAAGTTGAATTTTATTAATTTTGAAAAATAAAAATGCTACAATCTCTTGAATCCTTTGATTCTCCCTTAATTTGTTGGTGTTGATTAATGCTCTCCCGGATATAGCGGGAGTGCTTTAAATTTGGTGTTGATTGATGACCTTCCGGATATAGCGTAAGTGCTTTTAGTTTGAGTTGATGTCTCCGGATATAGCGGAGGTGCTTTGAAGTTGATGAAGATTGGAAGGAACTTTTGTGTTACCTTCGATCCCCTTGTCGAAGAACTTCAAGTCTTTTATGTTGATCTTCGAATGTTGGAGACGCTTTTGGATTTTCTTCTTTTGAAGAACTTCCGGCCCTTTTTGGAAGATATCTGATGTTTTTGGTGTTGTTGCAGAGTGCTTGAAGCATTTGCTCTGAGACTTTTCACCAACTCTTTGTGTTTTCTCTTTTTCTGTTGTTCTGTGTGTCTTTTGCAATTGACCAAGGCCTCCTATTTATAGCGGTAGATGGAAGCCAATGATTGATTTGCATTAAATGTAGGAAATATTCTGATTGATTTTAGACAATCCTTGGAATATTCCACATTTATTATAAATCAATAAAATCTCCTAATTATATTTTAAAAGATCTTATGATTTATTCTTTTCATATTATTTCCTAATATTTAATGTAGGAAAATAATACTAAACAATTCCAATTTCATGGCATATATAACATGTAACATATATAACGTGTCACACATATATTTTTTATATAACCATTGAAATTAATTAAATCTCTAATATTAATTTGAGAGACTTTAATCAATTATCTATTTTTACATTATTCCCTAGAATTTTTATAGGAAATAATATAAAATAAATTTCAAAATGTATTATGTGACATATATAATTTGTCACATAAAATTTATATGTCTACAATCCTATTCACCCACCCCCCACCTCTAGGATATATTAGTGCGCATATACGATCCAACAATCTCATCAACCATAATCACTGTCATGGTTTCTCTATCACATTTTAACACTAAGGACGTTATCACATAACAATATCGTAATTGGTTCGTTAAACGAACAAATGTATAAAAATAGAAATTCCATTTATCATATGTATAAACATAAGGAAATAGTAGAAATGATCTAACCCGGTCCTACCCGATTGGGTTTAGGACATTATTTCAACAATCTCCCACTTGGCCTAAAACCAATCATTCATACACACAAGACCAAGTTGAAACACAAGAATCTCATTTAATACTCGTAACCAACCCTAAGCGTAGACAGATCACTATTCGTGGGGACTCAAACTATCTTCATGTCATGTTCCGAATGATCAAGTCAAAAGGAACCGCCTCAACACACACATGAATCTCTGATGAGACTCTGGTCCTTGCTTCAAGTAATGAATCCACCACTATATCATCTATATAGAGAGTGTGGAAGAACCGTACAAGGTTCAGGAATGAACCTCTTAGATCTATGTACTTCTCCTGCTGCACCTCTAAGGCAATACTGTGTTTTGGCCTAGTTGTAGAATCTCTAGTGATTTCTAGCTAAGAACATTTCCAGCTCACTGTATCACTTAATCAAAGTGACTGCACACCTAGACTGTAGCTCACACTGTCTTCATAAGATTCAGGGTAGATTTCTGTAGAACAATGTTTATCCGATTCCCAGTTTCAATAAACTAGGAACCCATCCTTAACACTTGTAAGAATAATCTCGACATCTACCAGAATCACTTTCATACATATTCATGACTCTCTATGAAGTATGAACATCTAGTTTAACTCACAACACTCATGATGGGCCCTACTGCAGTAGCAAATGGAACAATCCATATGTACCATCTTTCACCCTATCCTTTAGGACTGACGTCCTTACATGGATAGATCTTGAGATTACTGGCTAGAAGTATCTCTCACTATGATCTATGCTAAACTCTTTTAGCATCTCATCTATGCGGGTGAACTGTGATACTCAATTAGTATCTAAACCTATGACTATAGATTCTTATTTCCAAAATAAGAACTGTCATTCTAAGAACTTTCGTAAAAGCCTTGAACTACCAAACATTAACTGACTGTTATACGGGGTGTTGATTCCAAGAAGGATATCCAATACCTTGCTCGAGAAATATGACACTCCCACTAATCATTTTGAATATAAGGCATATCTTTCCTTTTGATCAAATCAAACTCTTTTGATTATCAAAATAAAGAACTTATAGAGAAACTTGTTTAAGTCCATAAATGGATCTCATAAGATAACACATCATGTTATCGTCTATGAACATCTAGCCTTTGGCCCGGCATTTTCAACACTATCATATAGCCATTATTCGTAGCTACAACAAGTACTGTCTGAATAGACTTATGCACAGCTGGTAGCCTAAACGTAATTACAAGGTTTTGGCCTCGTAGCCCTTTAGCCAGCAACTTAGCTTTACTAGTAATCTTATTACCTTTCCATGTTAGACTTTCATAAAGACCTTCCACACCTTTCGTAGACATTCCCTTCAGGTAAAGACGGAAAAAGGTTCATAACATGTTATGTCAGTCATGGAATCTGCTTCAGACATTATGGATCCTACCCATATCTCTTAATATTGCCTTTCAAGCATTCGTGCATAACTCACGAGATCTTCATTCTTCAAGATGAACATACCATAAGCCTTTTCAGGCATACGGTCATCTGTAGACTTAGAGAATACTTGTGTGCATTGAGCAGTGTCATGCACCTCATCGCTATGCGGTGCCCGCTCACATTCCGACGGTTGAATATCTCTTTTGTGGTTCTCAAACTCTTTTGAGATCTAATTTACTCCCACTGTTTATTTTGGAAGAAACACTTCCTCTAGAATACAGCATGTCTGGAGACAAACACTTTTGCTCCGTGGGTAAGTAAATAATATCTAGCGTTCTTGCTAAGATATCCCACAAAGTTGCGTATGTGATACTAAGCTCCAAACTTATCAAACAATGCCTGCTTGGTAGAAGCACGACAACCCTAAATCATCTGTTAAGATCGATTTGATGTTATCGTCTTCCATATCTAATATGGAATTATCCAACCTTCATTCTTCGGAACTCGGTTAAGTATATGTATTGTATAAGGGCACTATCCCGAAACGGGTAAAGGATACTTTGCATGGCTTACGTCGTATCTTTATCGTATAAAGTGTTGTTTCTATTTTAGAAACACGATTTGATCGCTTATCCCAATTTGGTATCCTTCAGTGGAGATTCTTATTCCTTTTCAGACGACTTCTAAAACACTATTCTAGTCTTAATTGCATAAATCCAATTGAAGATTAATTCCTAAGCAGTTCATCAATCTCATATTCGTACTAGCACGAACTCTTCGGTCTTTCTGAATTTCGCACTTCACTAAGTACACTTGATTATTTCTTAAAATAGTCATAGAGAGTGGTAAACGATAATATTATTCATGGCATTAATTGTCACCAGCCAGCAAACATCAGTATGTCTAGGCTTTAGGCAATTTTCTAGATTTTATAACATTTTCATAAAAGGGTATTTTGGTCATCTTTAGATAAGATACGTACTACCCACATGATTCATAATCTCATGGTTCAGACATCATCAGAATGACATCAGATCACACGATTTTCCTTTATAGAGACTATGTCTAGAACAACCACAAATATTAAGGATAACAGCCATACAAATACTTAGTTGAGATTTCATCACTTATATCAACTATGTAGTGACACCAGTCTAGTATGTTAGATTTAGTGACCGTTCTACTCTATCGGAACAACATTTGTTCCTTACAATTGAAGATGTCTACTAAATCCTAACAAACAACTGAGCTCGTGTTCTTCATAAGAACCTGAACACAATAACATTTATTTAGTTCCTTTGTCAGTTTACTATACTCATAATACAAAACCGAATGTCGCAACTTTTGCTTCACTTTTCGTATCTTGTTGTATTCCGTATTTTAATCCTTCTAATTTGATAATACTCATCAGATATCATATATCTAAGAGTTGACTTGAACTTAGATGAATTTATCTCAACACACTTTCCTTGAATAGAAACTTCGATAAGATCTCTTATTTTATGCACATGCCCTAATTTTCCTTTTTAATCCCTTAAGCACTTGTAAATATTTCTTACTTCAATCTTCATAAGACTTAAAGAATCACAAGAGCTATGTCTTCTTTCATAAAGAACTTTTAGATCCCAATCTGATTGGGAGAAGCTTTCTAGTAGATTGGGGAGAAAGAAAACATTTTCTAATAAAATATGGAAAGTATCTTTGATTGAATTATCTCATATTAAATATTTCCAAGATATTGTCAATATATAATATTGACTATCTTTATCTTATTACCATAAATCTATTTTTCATAAATCAATGAATATGTAATATTAATATATTTCTCATCAAAATCAAACATCATACATGCAAAGATCTTTCGATATAAATTGCATAAGAACGAAGTAAACATAATAAAGATACAACTTTGAATTAGAAACTCACAAGACAATCGAAGATGAAATCAATATATTTGCCCTGGCTTTGGATGGTATTTAATTTATTCATAATAAATATTACCATATGAATTTATTACTATAACACTTTATAGTATAGATAAAATTTCCTTACTTGGTTATCACTATAACCGCATTTTAATCCGGCTAGATGTTCTTATGTGTGTGACCCGATAGGCTGCCGAATATGTTGGCCGTGGGCACAAAGTACAAATTACGAACATGCCCTTCATACCTAACGATCACGGGATAGATCTATCAACGCACCGTGACCCCCAATCTTAGGAAGATTCAAATGCAATGAATACTACATTTCATGTGAAACGGTTACCATGCAAATAGAATCCTATCGCTGTAATAATATCCATACGGTCGTGCGTCAAGTGTCAAGCATAAACGATCATATCTTATAATCTGGATATCATGCTCTCTCGAAGTAGCTCATTTACTTCCCCTTTGCAAAGATTCACGAGAGTAAGTCATTCCTTATAAGAAGGCCCTTTCAGATATTTACTCCTAATAATAGGATATGCGATTTCCGGATGAGCAACATGAATCCTACGCATGCTTCAGTATCACACCCAATCACTACCGTATGATCGCCCCATGGCTAGGGGAAACCTCAATAGTGTCAAAGTATGACAATCCACACCGTGATGTCATGAAGACTCCGGTCTCAGGATAATTACATTACTGCCGCATAGTTCGACACTTAATAAAGTAAGTGGGTCAGTCTAACGTACGCATTCTCTAATGCATGTCCACGTACAATCCAAGTGTCTCTACACTTTGATAGAAGAGATCTATCCCTATCTTCAATAAGATATAAGACATCTAATACGTACTAGTCTAATCGTACTATCAATGTCCTATTCAATAGTACATACGACTAGAGACATTTAAGTATCAAACTTATTAAAGTGATTAGAGATCTCATCAAACATAATCACTATCATGGTTTCTCTATCACAGTTTAATACTAAGGATGTTATCATATAACAATATCGTAATTGGTTTGTTAAATGAACATATATATAATAACAGAAATGTCATTTATCATATGTATAAATATAAAGAAATAGTAGAAATGATCCAACCCGGTAGGATCCGGTCCTACCCGATTGGGTTTAGGACACTATTTCAACAATTATATTGATTGATTAAAGAATATTCCAGATGCCAATTTATTGGCATATTAGGCGCCACTTTCTAGTGTATGAGATACACTTTGATTGTACAATTTAATTAATCGTATTATCATACATTAATATTAGATATTAATAGACTTGTGTAAATTGATTTATGGTAATATGATAAAGATTTTCAATATTAGATATGGACAATATCTTGGATTTATTTAATATGAGATATTAAATTAAATGTGATAAATCTAGAATATTTATTTTCCTTGTTTTACTAGTACAAGGTTTTCTTTCTCTTTACTCTACGCGGAAGCTTTTTCCCATTAGGAATGGGACACACTGGGGCGTAGGCCTCCCCTATATAAGAAAGGGGTTGGCTAGCTCTTTTGTACCTCACAATTCCAAGAGTTCATAATTCATGTGAAAAATTAAGCGCTTCTTCAAGAGGGTTTTAGAGACAGAGAAAAGGCCGGTCTATCAACCGGATTTTTCTAGTAGCTATCCAAAGAGTATTTCGGACATGTGGACGGCTTGCGCGCACTACTACTCTCCCTAGACGGTCAAAGCATCGATCATATGAAATCAAGAGAGGTAATCACCATCTACTAAGTTAACGTGTTTATTGTATTAAACGAAGTGGATCTTCGGATCGGAAATCAAATTTTAAATTCAACTGCATAAAACTAGTTGATTTCTTAACAGTTAGGCTCATCAATGATGACATACACTAATCCTTCTATGGATAGGTCCTTTAATTCAAAACTTGGAAGGCTTTTCTCATGTTTGAATATCCCAAGAATATTCCTTCATCTGCTTTAGCATCAAAAGTCTTCAGTTGATCATTACCATTGTTGTGGAAAAAAATGTGCTTTCAAAGATATGAAAGTAGGAGATGTTGGGTTTTCTCTCATTCCATAGTTAATAAGGTGTTTTTCCTCTGACGTTGTTGATGATTGATCTATTCTGAGTGTGACAAGCAGTTTTGATAGCTTCTACCCGGTATGCTTTTGACATGTTTGCCTCTGCTATCATTGTTCTGGCTGCTTCTTATAAAGTTTTGTTCCTTATTTCAGCTACTCCAATATGTTGTGGAGTTCTTGCAGCAAGCCAGTTGATGTTGCATGTCATTTTCTTCATAGTAACTTCTAATGACATGATTCAAGAATTTTGTGCCTCTGTCGGATCTAATTTTGATTGCTGTTAAATCTTTTTAATTCTGAAGTCTTTTCAGTAGGTCTGGAAACTTATTGATAGTTTCTCTTTTCTTGTTGAGAGAGATAGTCCTTATGTACTTCGAGAAATCATCCTTTATTACCAAAGTGTACTTCTTTCCACTGACACTTATTAGGGTCACTGGTCCAAACAAATCCATATGTAACAGTTGTAGGATTCTATTTGTTGACGGTGTTGTCTTTGAATTGATGGAGGCTTTGATTTGTTTCCCCATTTGGCAAGAGTCACAAAATGCTGTTCTTCTTGTAGTTCATGTCTGGCAGTCCTCTCTAGACCATTCCTTGCCAGTAGGTTGATTGTCTTGAATTTGAGGTGGTTCAATCTCTTGTGCCATAGACGACTTATCTCAAGTCTTGATTGTACCGGTAGACATACTTTTGAAGTTTCTATTGACCAGTCTACTACATACATGTTCTTCTTTCTTTTTCCAGTTAAGATCGTATGTCATGTTTCTTTATTAATAACTCTACATCTCTTCTTGTTGAATAGGACTTCATATCATTTTTCACAAAACGGACTAATATTTAGAAGACTTAACTTCAATCCTTCAACAAATGTGACATCACAGATTTCTAGATCATTCTTGATAAGAATTTCAATTCCTTTTGTGATTTCAGGCTTCTCATTTATACCAAAGGTAACTATGGGTTCATCCTTGTTTTGATACTTCACCAAACAGTGTTTGTTTCCTGTCATGTGTCTGGAACATCCATTTTATATGTACCAGACATCCTTCAAAACAAATTAATGTGATATTGGTACCCAAATCTGTTTCGGTCCAACAGTGTTAGTGCCAAATGATGTAAGCCCTAGTTTGTATTTGAATGGGGGGGACTCTTAGGCTTTTACAGCACTGCTGTGGATAAACAAATGGGATATTGTAGAACTTCTTTTTCCTATCTGAGATCCTTTTTCTACCTTTGTATGATTGAATAAGGTTGGTCTTAAAGGAAGATTTAGCAATTGCCTTAGATTTCTTTTTATACACTTTTCCGGTTCTATTGGGAACATTTTTGTGTGTAGAAGGAAATCTAGAACATTCCACTTTTCTACTTTATTAACCCTTTGAGATTATAAGTGGTCAAATTGTAGTGTTTTTTCGAAAAATAGGATATATTTTTCACCTCAATTTCCCCTCAATTTCCCCCATATACGTATGATTTTCATAGAATTCGAGGTTTATAGTGAAATATTGAGTGAATGGTGATTTAAAGAGTTAAATATGAAAACGTATCAATTTATACGATTATTTGATTGTTTTATATGGTTTTGGATATTGTTACGTTTTTGTGGTGTTTGGATGCAATGTAGATACATGTTTTTGACTTGGAAGAGGATAAAGATGGAGATAAAGCTTGGAATGAAGCTTTCAAGCAGCCGAACTTCCGATGCAGTTCTTGATATGATAACAACCGATTTGACTCTGGACCTCAAGAGAAGATTTGTAGGGCTTGAAGAGAGGATTCTACAGGATTTTGAATCACTTCATTCCGACTTATGAGGCCCGAGATATGAGCGTTACAAGTTTGGATGCTGTTGCTTTGAACTATTGGAAAATGTCGTAATATACTCGTAATACGACGGGCTTATCAAAAAGGCGTTTTCTGAAGAAGAGTCCTTAATGAAAGTTGTAGAGTTTTCCGAGAGCTTAATTATGGCGTTCGGATCATAATTTTTGGAGGTCTACAACTCAAGATATGGATTTTAGAAGTTTTATTCCATAAATATTCCATGCAAGAAAATCAATACGAGTTGCGGCAACATCTTCAAACGAGCGTCCATGAAGCCAAACGTCCGTTCACCACCGCCTCCAGCCCAAACCGACTTACTCTCTTATAAATACGGCGCATGAGGCAACCCTAGCGGATATACATTACAATACGCGACGACCTCTTCTCAAAACCCAGAGTCGAGCGAGAGCGACCCGGCCGGCCAAGCTCCTTGCTTGGTCGGCCGGAGGTTAGTTAGATTAGGTAGTTAGTTCGTTTTTTTTTCCTTCTTCTTGCTCAAGTGCTTTGAGGCAGCCATGGATGAGCCATGAAGCTTTCTTTTCGCGCAGCGGCAACTTAGTTTCAATTCCTGGATATTTTTTGTAAGTTTAATTCGATTGTTTTATTTCCTATGTTTAATTGTTATGATTCAATTTATATCGAGAGATATGATTGTTTGTCGATGCTACCGTATGACGAAAGTCGGTGTAGTTTAGATCACCGTAGGAAAGTTTGGATTTTTAATCTATACATAACGAAAGTTCGTAGATTAATTATCTAGGTTTACGAGAGAACCACGATTTGAATTAATTCGTTGCAAAATTATCCTAGGGAGATATTGAATATCATTATCACCGGAAAGATGAGATTTTTCATGTGTTTATTTTGTGAGTTAACTTGTTCTTTTTTTATGTTTTGAGATGCCGTATGTTAATCGAATTTAGATAACGGAAGTTAATGAATTCGTTAGATTATCGTGAGAGAGATTGACAATTATTATTCCAACAAACGGAAGTTGAGGGATAATGTTGTTAGGTTAGGATTTAATCCGTATCTTTGCTTCGTATAGATGTTAGTTAAGACCGGAAGGCAAACTAATGAATGGCGTGATAAATCGGAAGAGGAAACGCTTCTTTAGATAAGATAATAATCCAAGATAACTTGTGAATGAATATGTGTTAATCTTATTTCTTTCGGTGAGGTGATGGTTGTTGGGAAGAGGTTGATCATGGTTTGTTTATGGTTGTTCAGTAGATAGATTTACCGCTTTCGTAGATGTAGTTTTATTTATGTTTTTATCGCTTTTATCCTTCCTGGCTTTGGATTAACAATCCTCTGTCCAGTTTACTTTTCCGTTTTAGTTTAGGTTTAGGTTTTAGTTAATAAAGGAGGAATTAATGAAGTTAGATTCGACATCCCTTTTCCCTGAGGATCGATACCCGTACTTATCCAACTTTACTAGCAACTACCCGGTATTCGGCCGGTTAGGAGGTAGTTTTGCATGGTAGTATAGGTTTATAAATTTCTTTTGTTTTAATGATGCAAAATCTCCCCAACAAAAGTGGCGCCGTTGCCGGGGAATCGGTGTTTTGTTGAATCTAATTGAATTAATTTTTCTATTTCGTTACGTGTTTTTTGTTTTTGTTTTTCAATAAAAGTAGCGTTGAATAAATTGAGTTTTTTTTATTTTGCCGTGTTTCGATAACCGTTGGGTTAAGAATGTGCAAAAGTTTTTTTTTTTTACTCGATTTATGACACGTGAATTACATGTTTGTGTTATCTAATCTGACCCTCTGTGCTTTATTGTGATAAGGCTGCTGTGATGATTTTGTTTAGGATAATTAGGGTTTTGCTGTGTTTTTCCTGCTGTTTGTGCATTCTTGTTGTATGGACGAGCGTCTGTTCTGTTGGACGCCCGTCCAGTTCTTCATCTGCAGTGAACGAGCGTTGGGAAGTATTGGACGCTCGTCCGTTCAAATATTTTCAATCCCGTTCGTTTAGAGGACCGGACGAGCGTCTATACTTTCGAACGCCCGTCCGGTCGGTTTTCAAGGCGGACGAGCGTCGCAAGGTGGAACGCCCGTCCGGTTCGAACGCTAAGTGAACGTTCGTCCGGGGTTCATCCGGGTTCTAAATTTCTTGATTTTATTTTCAATGCTTTTATTTGATGTGGATTTTTCATTCGAGCTTCGTGGCTAATTGATTTTTACATAGATGCCCCGAACTTATATGTTTTTACCTTTCCATCTATGAATCCATGTTAGATAATTGATCAATTCCTTATATATGATTCATCTAGGCATGTTATAGTGGCTTGTCGGTTCTCGTAAGCTATAACTCGTTCTTATGGTTAATTAGTAGCTAATGTCGGTTCCCGTATGCTACATACCGCTCCGATGAATCTTTTAAGCTTTTAAGACTTACGTGCTTCCTTTGTTTTTATAGTTCATATGGGTAGCTACTTGTCGGTTTTCCGTATGCTACGTCCTTTCTCCATATGAGTTATACCCGTTTAGATAGATGATCGTTGGTTTCCATAAGTCTATCACTTTCGATAAGTCTTAAGGCGCGTCGGCACTAGTGACAAGACTTGTCGTTTATCGTAACCTTTGTCATTATGTGGTAGACGTTTATATATATGTTGTGTTGCATATAGTGGGCTAGTTTTCTTTCTTTTATTTTATTTTCTTTTTGCATATCATTTAAATGCATTTCATTTAGTTGCATTTCATATAGTTGCATTGTTTTTCTATTTTTCCTTTTATTTTTCTTAAGTGTGGTCACTTGTCGGTTTTCGTAATACCACCTAGTTTATTTTTCTTTTTGAGTGTAGTTAATCGTCGGTTTCCGTAATACTACCTCGTCTTTATTTTATTTTTAGGATTTTTCACGTAGATTGCATTGTAATGCATTTTCATATAGTTGCACCTAGCCCTACTATTTTGTAATATTCCATGTATATGTCCATCTTTATATGAGCTTAATCTAAAAATTCTCTAGACTCCCTTTCCTGTGCTTTATATGTTATCTTCCCCCTATCCCCGAGATATTTCATGTTTGTCAAGTGTGCGGGGTATTTGCATTAGCTTTTGTGAGCTTTAGACGATATCGCTTTTCCGGTGGATGGTCCACGCCTATCTGCGATTTCCTCAACATTTCGGATCGGCTCGCGACACTTCCGGAATTGCCACATTCGAACAACAAATCAGCTAAGTTCTCTTTTCTTTTATTTTGCACAACTTGAGGACAAGTTGCAATTTAAGTGTGGGGGAGGGGATAGATGATTTATGTATCTACTTTCATTTGCTCATATTAGTTATAATTTTCTATGAAAAGTGCTTCAATTTTCAAAATTTTTTTGTTTAGTCCTGAGTAACACTTCAATGGCATGCTAGTTTTATAATCTGGCACCTTTAGTTGTTATTAGTAGTCATATCATGTTCTGAGAATAGGTTTAGTAAGTCGATACTCACTTGAACTTCATTTCACGAACCTATTAGATGAAGAGCCAAATATAGAATAGTTTCCGGTTAGTTAAAGGAAAGTTAATTCTCGATACAGATAACACTTATTTAGCATTAATGAAAGTTAAGAACTTGTGCTATACTCACAGTTAGAATCTCAGTACCTTAGCGTTCTTGAAAACTTTAAGAGTCTTGAATGTGTTAGAAATATATTTGACCGAGAGTTTCCAAGGAGATTTAAATATATGTATACATATGAATAATAATAAATGAATAAAATTTCTTTGCGGGAATTTTGTTTGTAACTATCACCTCGAGTCCATTTGGATACTGCCCCAATTGGGGAGTGTGGTTTACCTTGGACAGTAAGGGATTGAGTGATCTCAGGGTGACTGCCTCTAATGTAGGGGAGTGTGTTATACTTTTGAGACGCGACGATAGGAAATATAAAATGTACGCTTTTTGGAATTCTAAGTCAAGTTGATCTAAACCCAGTAGAGACCCGAGAGGCATTTTCTTGGCACTAAGTAAAGGAGTTTAAATGTGAGTTGGTTACTATGTTCTTGGTAATTAGTTTTTGTTAGGTAAGTGCTGTAGATAGAATGAGGTTTTCGTTTATTTAACCGGACAACTGTTAGTGCTTGATGTATTATATCAAGAGAGGATCGGTGGAAGTTTAGTAGGTTCTGCACACACATCACCGAGTAAGGTCGATTTGCTGAATACTAGCTTGTCATGATTTTGACTATATCTCGTGTCAGGTTATGTGGATTCTTGATGGTATGTTCTTGTTTTGTTTTACTCGAGGACGAGCAAAAGTTTAAGTGTGGGGGTGTTGTTAAGGGTCAAATTGTAGTGTTTTTAAGGATATATTTCACCTCAATTTCCCCCATATACGTATGATTTTCATAGAATTCGAGGTTTATAGTGAAATATTGAGTGAATGGTGATTTAAAGAGTTAAATATGAAAACGTATCAATTTATACGATTATTTGATTGTTTTATATGGTTTTGGATATTGTTACGTTTTTGTGGTGTTTGGATGCAATGTAGATACATGTTTTTGACTTGGAAGAGGATAAAGATGGAGATAAAGCTTGGAATGAAGCTTTCAAGCAGCCGAACTTCCGATGCAGTTCTTGATATGATAACAACCGATTTGACTCTGGACCTCAAGAGAAGATTTGTAGGGCTTGAAGAGAGGATTCTACAGGATTTTGAATCACTTCATTCCGACTTATGAGGCCCGAGATATGAGCGTTACAAGTTTGGATGCTGTTGCTGAACTACTGGAAAATGTCGTAATATACTCGTAATACGACGGGCTTATCAAAAAGGCGTTTTCTGAAGAAGAGTCCTTAATGAAAGTTGTAGAGTTTTCCGAGAGCTTAATTATGGCGTTCGGATCATAATTTTTGGAGGTCTACAACTCAAGATATGGATTTTAGAAGTTTTATTCCATAAATATTCCATGCAAGAAAATCAATACAGAGTTGCAGCAACATCTTCAAACGAGCGTCCATGAAGCCAAACGTCCGTTCACCACCGCCTCCAGCCCAAACCGACTTACTCTCTTATAAATACAGCGCATGAGGCAACCCTAGCGGATATACATTACAATACGCGGCGCCTCTTCTCAAAACCCTGAGTCGAGCGAGAGCGACCGGCCGGCCAAGCTCCTTGCTTGGTCGGCCGGAGGTTAGTTAGATTAGGTAGTTAGTTCGTTTTTTTTTCCCTTCTTCTTGCTCAAGTGCTTTGAGGCAGCCATGGATGAGCCATGAAGCTTTCTTTTCGCAGCGAAACTTAGTTTCAATTCCTGGATATTTTTTGTAAGTTTAATTCAGATTGTTTTATTTCCTATGTTTAATTGTTATGATTCAATTTATATCGAGAGATATGATTGTTTGTCGATGCTACCGTATGACGAAAGTCGGTGTAGTTTAGATCACCGTAGGAAAGTTTGGATTTTTAATCTATACATAACGAAAGTTCGTAGATTAATTATCTAGGTTTACGAGAGAACCACGATTTGAATTAATTCGTTGCAAAATTATCCTAGGGAGATATTGAATATCATTATCACCGGAAAGATGAGATTTTTCATGTGTTTATTTTGTGAGTTAACTTGTTCTTTTTTTATGTTTTGAGATGCCGTATGTTAATCGAATTTAGATAACGGAAGTTAATGAATTCGTTAGATTATCGTGAGAGAGATTGACAATTATTATTCCAACAAACGGAAGTTGAGGGATAATGTTGTTAGGTTAGGATTTAATCCGTATCTTTGCTTCGTATAGATGTTAGTTAAGACCGGAAGGCAAACTAATGAATGGCGTGATAAATCGGAAGAGGAAACGCTTCTTTAGATAAGATAATAATCCAAGATAACTTGTGAATGAATATGTGTTAATCTTATTTCTTTCGGTGAGGTGATGGTTGTTGGGAAGAGGTTGATCATGGTTTGTTTATGGTTGTTCAGTAGATAGATTTACCGCTTTCGTAGATGTAGTTTTATTTATGTTTTTATCGCTTTTATCCTTCCTGGCTTTGGATTAACAATCCTCTGTCCAGTTTACTTTTCCGTTTTAGTTTAGGTTTAGGTTTTAGTTAATAAAGGAGGAATTAATGAAGTTAGATTCGACATCCCTTTTCCCTGAGGATCGATACCCGTACTTATCCAACTTTACTAGCAACTACCCGGTATTCGGCCGGTTAGGAGGTAGTTTTGCATGGTAGTATAGGTTTATAAATTTCTTTTGTTTTAATGATGCAAAATCTCCCCAACAGTCATCTATTCTGAGTATCCCAGACCATACTTGTCTCCATGTCTTTTGGCTGGTTTGTACTCAGTAATGGTTGGTATGACAGGCTTGATCTGAATTTGTGTTACCACACTTGGATCAGGTCTATTTCCAACCATCATTGATGACTTGTTGTTCCTTAGATTGAATACCTCAGCTTTCAGTTTCAGATTTTCAGACTTGAGATATTCATTTTCTTCCTTTATTAGGTCACAGTTTGCTTGAATCTCTTCAAAATCACTATTAAGATCTTTGATAAATTCTTGAATATCCGTAGTCTCAAGATTTGGAATTTAAGCCTTGGAACATGAACCAGATGAGGATGCTAAGTTCGAGAATAGTGATATTACCTTATCATTGTCCTCTAGTGCCATGAATGCATTGTCATCCGAGTAAGATAAGGGCTCTTCTTGACTCTCATGAGATAAGTCATCATCTGCTTTGTAAGCTCGTCTGTTTCTGCCCTTCTTGTATGCTCTTTCACGTATCCTCATCTCATGTTCTCTTGATTGGTTCTGGACATTCTGATTTGAAATGTCCTGGTTTGTAGCAGTAGTAGCACAACATTACTTCTTGTTTCTTTCTTTCCTAGTCATCTTTCTTTTGATTATCCATTTTGTCCCTTCTATCATCTTTGTGATCGTCTCTGCGAGTCTCTCTGCGAGCATCTCACCTATCATCTCTATTATCATCATCATCTCTTCTTCTATAATCGTCTCTTTTGTTCTGATTTTGCTGTTGAAATTTCTGGTGGAGAGAGACAATCATTTGACATGTCCCACGATTGAGGCCATCTGATCTTGCAGTTGATCAACCTGACTTTGTTTGACCATTTCAATCATTGGTTAGGAGGTATCACCAATGGGAGCAATGAGAGCTGGTATTTCTTGAACATTCTTCTTGGATTTCTTGTCTGGCTCAAATTCATATGCCTTCAGGTCAGGAAAGAGCTCATTTGTGTTGAGTTTAGATAGATCTTTTGTTGCTGCTTGAACAATGGTTATGATATCCTAAGATTCTGGAAAAGTTTCAGAAATCCCACCAAATCATTAAACCTGGCGGTTGCTCGCTCTTTGATCAGTGATTCACCGGCCACTAGATCGATGAAGAATCTCTTCAAAATCTGCTCTTTGATCAGTGATTCACCGGCCACTAGATCCAGGGATCCCACCTTATTCTCAAACCTGGTGGCTCGGTTGATTGGCACTCCTGTAAGCTCATCTTGCATCTTCATGCAGATCTCTTTTTGTGTGTAATTTTGATTTAGCATTTGTAGCTCATTTATGATCTCATGAAAACGAGCTTCCATTTTTTCAACAGTTTCTCCACACTTCATCTGGCTTCATCAGGAAGGTCTCAAATTTCTGAACATCATCTACGAGCTTGTTGACTTAGACATCTTCAGTGCCTTCCCTGTAACTGATCAGAGTTTTCCAGATTTCTTTGGCAGTGTTGCATCCTATGATCTTCAGGAACATGTTGCTACCCAAGGTCTTCATTATGGTGTCTTTAGCAACATTATCTAGATTGTTGATCTTTTTGTCTTATAGAGTCCACTCATGCTTTGGCTTTCTTACAAATGGTTGATCTCTTTGATGGCTTCATCCGTATTTGCTTTCATGATGGTGTTGGACCATCCTCTGTCACAGTGACGATATCTTCATGGATTGCAGCTAAGTGCATTTTCACACACATTTTCCATTCATCAAAATTTGAAATAGAAAAGGTAGGCACTCTAACAATAGTACTAATTGACTCCATGCTAAAATTGCGATTTTAAAACTTTTTTGAAAATGCGCTTTGGGTCACTCCAAGACACAGAACATGAAGATGTCTGTTTTTAGGAGACACACTCGCATACCACTTGTTGGCCCATAATACAAGGCTTGAAAGAGTTTAGAGCGGGGTGAATGAACTCTTTTCAATTTTGGAATTTCTTACTTAATGAATGAGTCTGATCAGTAAGAACATACTAGTAAGTAGCTCGCTGGTTTTACTTGTCTGATTATCCTGGAAAAGTAAGTGTAGCGGAATAATGATTTAGTCCAAAATAAGCCTTGAGCTTGGTTTTCAGTGCTTAGTAGTGTGATGTAGAGTATGCAAGTACTGAATGTAAAGTACTGAAAGTATAGGAGACAAGAAGTGTTATCGATCTTCGGAGTGGTGTAATCTTCTATGTCACCGCTTCTCCAATGACTTGGGAGGTATCACTATTGTACTCTAGACTAATACATTAGGCAAGTGTCCTTGACACCCCGTTGTTGGTCCCATAGAAGGGTAAAGGTATAGTCCGAGGGGGGTGAATGACTATAAAAGGAGTTTCGAAAACTTTTCTTGCAATAAAATCTTTTTGGCAGCGGATAAGTCCTTTCTGAAAATTTTAATTAAAAGTAGAATATGTAATCACAGATATAATATGCAATAAAGTAAGTGTAGTTAAGTAAAGTGCTGAAAGTAAATAGACACAAAAGTTTATAGTGGTTTAGGGTGGTGTAATCCCTTAATCCATTCTCCCCTTGTGATGATCGGAGAAATTCACTATTGTTTTCACTGATACAATAGATAGATTGTCCTTGGCTACACAAGCTTCACAATCTTCATGACTATCACTCCCTGGCTTCAAAAGCTTCAGTGACTCAGTCTTCAACATTGCTCCTTGGGAACAAATCAGTTGCTATCACAAACACAACTCCTTCTCAGATGGCTCTAATTCAGTTGCTTGACTTGTTTGAATTGGATTCACAGATTCTGTTGATCAATCTCAGTACTTGAAGTGGAATTTTAGTTCTGATTGCTGAGTTGATCTCTAGATATTTCCTTTAGGTTCAGATAGAAAGCTTTTCAAATTGACTGAGTTTCTGCTTGTTTCTTATAAGATTCAATCATCATTTTCCCTATCTGTCAATGCCTTCTATTTATAGCCTTGATAATCCTTGATTTGAATTTCCATCCATTGGCTATTTAATGTGGGGAATAATCCTTGGTTTAATTCTTGATTCCCCCTTAATTATATTCTCTTTGATTTCAGTGATCGGATTTTCTTCAAACGTATATCAAAAAATCCGCCATTGATTGATTCCTGATTGATTATGCATTGAATGCTTGATCTTCTGAATCTTCCTTATGTTTCATAATCTGAACAAGTATAGTTCATTCAGCTGTCTTTTCACTTGGCTGTTTACTTGAATCGGTCAAGTGCTTTAGTTCTTCCTTCACTGCTTTGTCTTTACTCATCCGATAGTCAGTTTACTTTGCCGATCCACTGCTTTCTTGATTTCTTTGAATTTACAAGAGTCCTTGTACTTCAATGATCCTTTATTTGTGTGAGATCAGTGTACCCCATAATTAACAGTGAATATATTCACTTGAAATATAACGTAGACTTAACCAATGTCATCACAGACTTCCCTGGATATAAGTCAGACCATATGTCTTCATGCTTCTCTCCTGGTACTTGGCTGTTTTTACTCTGCCAGATTTCTGTTTTACTTAGACGTTCTACCAACTAGTAAAATACTTGTCTGACTCAACTTATACAATATGTCAGACTCTAAATAAGACCTATACAGAGATTTCAAACTTATTTTAGACTTGGTATAACAGCTAGTATGGCCATCATCAAAACATAATAAAATAATCCTAACAATCTCCCCCTTTTTTATGATGTCAAAACCCTCATAAGCCTGGACATAAGTATGCAATTTTTTTCATAATTACAGAGTAAAACTCAGAAATTTTATTCATCCATTCAAGGGAAATAAGACAAGTAAGTTCAAGATAGATTCAGAATGCTACATTTACATTTTGCTTAAGGTCTGTTTGTACCTCTTAAACTTTGTAGTCTGAATCTCCTCTATGTCCTTCTAGTCAATTTCTGGGAACTTCCATTTCCAGTATGCCATAGTAGTGTGTTCTGCGATCCCAAAGAATATCTTCTTGTTGATGAGTCTGTGAAAATCAGGCATAGTCTCATTTGCCTTGGGTTCTCCAAAGTATTTCTCAAGTCAGTCCTTAGCCTCAGCAATGTGTGAATCAGCAAACTTAAGACTTTTAAATAGAGTCCACTATTGTGGTCTTTCCATTCTCCCCATAGGACAGGATAATTTCACCATGTTGTTGAAATCTTCCTGTTGTTCAATGGATATATTTTCTGGTCCTTTTGCAGTAAGTGGTATAGCTTGACTTGGTCTACTGGCTCAGCCAGATCTGGTATTTTGCTTAAGAAATGCATACTCTCTCTTAACATCATTGTAAACTTTAGCCATATCAACTATCAACTTCTCATCAAAGATGGTTAGCCAATATACCCATGCTTCATCCTACTTTTGATTTGGATATAGAGTATCTTGGACTCTGAAGAATTCCCTCACATTTTCCAATATCTCAGCATCATATTCTTGCCTGTTTCTGTGGGCTGTGAAAGTTCTTTTCTCACTAGCATTTCTGGTGTTGTTGCTACCTCGGCTGGTGTTGGATCTGTGTTGGTTTGCTGCCTTCCTGATCTATCTTTGTCATCATCTCTTCTTTGGATAGGATGAGGGAATCTAATGCAAGGTTCATTTGAGGCCTTTTCCCTCTCCTTTCTAGCCTTTCTTAGTTGTTCTTCAGCTTCAGCTCTGATTTTCATTTCTCTGTCTCTTCCTCTTAGTTGTTCTTTAGTAAAATTTGGGGGTCTAACTATGGATCCTTCAGGCTTATCATTTCTTTCCCCCTTTTTGGCAGCATCATCCCTTTGTTTCAATAAACTGCTATTTATGGCTTCAGCTGTACCAATCAGAGTATCCAGTTTGGATTCAATCGAGGCAAATCTTTCATTGTGGTCGGCCAGCTTCTCGGTCACACTTCGAAATCTGGTGCCAAAAGCCATTGCCATTGACTCATTTTCCTGAGACACGTGTTGTCTAAGGCCCATAATATTATTGGTGAAATTCAAGTTCATATGTGGCATCAAATCACCATGCCTTTGCACAACAATGTTTTGTGCATCAATGTACTAAGCGATAGCCTGAAATATTTTCTCTATGGAGTGGCTCTCATCTTTAAATGCTAGAGTCATGGATCGGAGATACATTGCTTGTTGTTCTCATAATTCTTTAAAATTTCCTCTAATTCCTTTATGAGTATATCCAAGGTTTTATTGATATCTATATTTCTATGATTGTTTGTGGCAGTGTGACAATTGGATGTAAAAGTATTTACCTCTAGATGGTTAGTCAATAAATTTTTCAGTTGTAGCTTCTTCATATTCCATTATTTGCTTGCCTTTATTTGATCCAGCAGTGTTGCTCATCAGGTTAGTTCCAAAAAGTATGATATCTTCATTTCTTTCACTACGATCATTTCCTCCAAAGCTTATGGATAATATTTCAGCATTTCCATCATTGTGTGTAATGGTTGGATCTTCAATGAATGTCTCAATCAGCTTTTCTTGAGTATCAGCAATAAGAGTCTGCAATTTCCTCTTGCATTCATCAAATCTTAAAAATGAGTAATTAATCAAACTTCTAATGTGATGTTGTGTGTCCATGATGGAGTTTTTGAAATTCTTTTGAAAACTTATTGAAAATAACTGATAGTCAGTTGCTCAACCCAAAGACTCGAAGTAGTGACAGTTTTGGATTACTTCCAAAAGAAGGAACTGCTTCGATACCAGTTGTTGGTAACGGAATAACTAGTGCTCAGTTATTACGAACTGATAGAACTCAGTCGGAGATCACTTCAAAGTAGAAGATTTGCTCCGATACCAATTGTTGGTCCCTTGAAAAGGCTGACATAAGTTTAGAGGGGGTGAATAAACTTGTCCCCAAAAACTAAATCTTGAACTAGATTGAGTTCAGCTTCAAACTTGTGCGGAGTTATGCTAACTTAGCTGAGTATAAGTCAGTCCTGACTTATGCTGAACTGAGTTAATAGGCAACAGATAAAATTTAGCCTTTATTTAAAGCTTGAGTTTATTAGTTTGTCTAGATGAAATGCAATGTTGTGCTGACTCATTTTCTTATGTTTTCTAAGTGTGATAAGAACTATAATGTAGTGAGTAAATGCGTAAAATAAATAAATAAGACAGAAATTATAGAGATTCCAGGTGGTGTAATCCTGCCAGTCCTCTCTTCCCCTGTGATGTAGAAGGCAAAATTCACTCTGTTCTAGAGGTTTACAGTTACAAAACACAAAGTAAATTTAAACGCTGATTGTCATCACTAATCCCTAGCTTCAGTCTTCAACATGTGGGATTGTTGTCTGAACTAAGCTTGATCCACTGGTCTTTGAAGGGTAGAAACGCCTCTTCACCAGCTCATCACAAACACAATCTTCCTGACTGCACTCAACTGTCCTTCACACCTTCTTGGTATTTTATAGTCTAAACATTTGATAAAATCAAGGTTGAGACTTGAATCAATAACTATGATTCAACTTTGTGATTTGAGCTTCTTCTTCTGGATGTATATAATATGCTCAAGCTCGATTTTTCTTCACGTGTATGATTTTTGATCCTTCTTTGAATGCTTATGAACACTTTGAAATTTCTTGATCTTGCAATAAGGTAAATAGCAGGTGTTCTCTTAATTCACTTTCCTCCTTTCTAAAATCTTTCTTGATATCTTAATTCTTAGAACACTGCACTCCTTTTTGTGGTAGAAGTAGTCTATTTATACGGGTTTCTCCAACGGTTACTTGATTTGAACGTTTGAATTTGAATCATTGCATCCGTTGGTGGTCCTGCTTACTCTAATGAATGTCACTGTCCTTTCTGACATTTCTATATATCAAATAAAATTGTCTACTTTAAAATGGTCAGATCCTCTTCAGTTTTTCTTGACCTCAACATGAAAATTGTTCTTATTGAATTAGTCAGTTTTCAGCTTAAGAGCAATAACTGAGTTTTTACTCTTCTTCAAAAAGCTTAGTACTCTATTTTTCATGTGATCATTATTGACTTAATCAGAGTACACCATTCCATAAATCAACTAAGACATCATTGTCCTTATGTATCTTAGAACTTCATACAAGATCCATAAAGTCAGTTCAGGCCATCACAAACTTTCCTGAATTATAAATTTACAGTCTCAACTTCAATCTTCGTTACTAAGTTTGAACCCTCCGTTGTTCATTCTTCAATAACTGAGTTTGTCCCTCAGTTCTTCAGTTTTAGATAAGTCAACCGAGTCTGTGTCCATCAGCAAAGTTACCTTATTCAGCTCATCAGTTGTGGGTGCTCTGAGTCAGTTTTCCAAACTGATTAAACTTTAGTTGTAAGCTCAGTTCTTTTAATGTCATCAAGTCGGTTTCTCATTTTCTCAGTTCTGAACCTAGAACTATTATAGTGCTTGTCTGATTTACTTATACAATTATCGAACTCTATTAAATCATATACATCAATAACTAGACATCTTTTTGTTTTGCACTATAACAGCTAGTTATGACATTTCATCAAATGGGGTTTAATGATGAATAACCATCAAAAATAAATTTTATTTCCAGCAATCATCATCATCTGATTTACGACTTTCTTCATCACAATTCTGAGGCATTTTTGCCTTTGCTGCATCTATCATGTCCGAAAGTGGGGATTCATCAACTACACCAACCAAGGTTGTGATCCCAAGAAAACCAAAAAGCCGAGCTTATTCTTCAAGCATGTATTCTGAATTATGAAGCTGAAGTGTGGAATCACCTTCCTTCCAATCTAGATATGCAGCAATTTTATCATTAATATCTCTTGCAGATATGTTTTCTGGTTCTTCTGGAGTCTCAGCATTATCTCATTATCTTCTTCAACCTCTTCATTTTTTGGTTGATCTTCATCACTACTACCTTCTTCCTCTTGTTGTTCTGGTTCTTCGTCTGTTTCCTCTTCCTCTTCATCATCTATTAATTTTCCAAAATCTTTCTTGTCCAAATTTCTTTGAACCTTTTGCTTCTTTCTTTGGCCAGTCGTGTTTCCGCTAGGCTGCTTTATCTTCCCACCTTTTGTTGTCTTTTGCTGTTTGACGTAGGTGAACATGATTTTGGAGTCATGCAATTTGTGAAGTTTTATGACTGGTACTTTCAGGCATTGCATGAGATGGTGTAGTTGAATTCCATAGGACTTCTTTACCTTGAAAATCCCCTTTTTTCTTCTTGCCTTCTGCTAGCCCCTTTTTAGCAGCATTGGCATCACCTTGGATTGGCACTTTGATTCGCAGGTTGAAATAGTTGGCCCAATTGAACTCCAGACTGCTGTAATGATTCCTATAAGGCACATTCTAGCCTCTGTCATGGTGTTATTTGCCCCTAGCTTTCCTTCAATGTTCTTTCCAATTAGGGCGCTGAATTCACTAAAAGGTTTCTTTAAGAAGATCTAAGGCAGTTTAACTTCTAAGAGCCTGGTTTTTCCATTTTAGCGATAGTTACCCAGAAATCATCCAAGTTTTGTGGAACAAATGCCACTTTTGTTTGACCTTTATTTGAGAGTATGAGGTGTTTGCGGATTACCTTTGTTGTAATTACCACTGTTGTGCCGTTGACAGACCCAACGATCTTGTCTTCACCCATTTCTACACCTTCTTCAACCAGGAGCCCAGAAACAAACTGGGCAGTTTGCCAGAAAGAAATAAGGCTTTCATAACAAGTACTTTTAATAGGAGGATTGATAAAGGTCATCAATCCTAGGTTTTTGCATCCGGCCGCCAATTGTTTTGCTTCTTTGCCATTTCCACACAGCTTTAAATAGTGTTCTTCTTGAAAGAACGATCCAGTGGCAATTGATTTTTCATATTGTTTTCCAGTTTGAGTGGTTGAAGCTGATGTAGCCATTGTTTTGAAGTGTTTGAGATTTGAAAAAGCTTTGATTTTTCAGAGAAAATATGGTTTATGAATTGCAAGGGAGCATAAAGAATTCTGAAAAATCTTTAAGTGTTGTTTATATAGGCTAATTTGAGTAGTGTGAATGCGGTTGAATATGGAAGGATTTGGTGAAGTAATGTCGTGATTTTGTGTAGATAAATCACGGTAATTGAGTGTAGGTGTAGGGGAGTGGATTGAGGTATGTAATGATAAATCCTGAGAATCGAGGCGTTGCCGTCATTCCTGTAATTTAAAATAATATAGATACCTCCACGATTATAAACTAACCTCCACGTGGGTGATCTTTCATATAATTATTCTCCATAACTTTTCTGATTTTCCA
Source organism: Gentiana straminea (assembly GCA_036785695.1). Taxonomy (NCBI): domain Eukaryota; kingdom Viridiplantae; phylum Streptophyta; class Magnoliopsida; order Gentianales; family Gentianaceae; genus Gentiana; species Gentiana straminea. The sequence continues at coordinate 2,660,491 of JAVUPR010000311.1, read as the reverse complement.
CATGTGTAAAGTTGATTTTGTTCACACTTCACTTTGATGTGTTCTTCATATTTTCATCGGTGAAGTAACTTGGCTGGTCACTAGGCCGGTGTAGTGACTCATTTACTAAGATGCTGTATAAAACTATTCCTAACAGTCAGTGAAGTTAACTTCGCTGGTTACCAGTGACTTAACTGCCAAGCGAGCGCACCCAAAATGGCAAAGATTCAGTCAGCTGGTGAAGTTAGTTAGCTGATTACTCCAGTTAGCTGCTCTTTATAACTTAATTGATTTCAATCATTCCCAACTCAGTTCTCAACTTGAAAACTCTTTCATGACTGTGTGGTTTAGTAAAGATTTCAGCCAATTGATCTTCAGTTGGTATGTATCTTAGAATAACATCTCTTTTTTCAACATAATCTCTGATAAAGTGATGTCTCACATCAATATACTTTGTTCTTGAATGCAATACTGGATTTTCAGTAATAGATATTGCACTTGTGTTATCACACATAATTGGGATTGTCTACTCCTCCATTCCATAGTCCCTTAGCTGTTGTCTGATCCACAACACTTGTGCACGGCAGCTACCTACTGATATGTATTCTGCTTCAGCTGTTGATGTGGATATAGAGTTTTTCTTTTTGCTAAACCATTATACTAGTCTGCTACCGAGCATTTGACAAGTTTCAAATGTGCAGCATAGTCTGAGTCTGAATATGATATTAGTTTGAATCCTCCATCTTTTGGATACCAAATTACATCATTAATGGTGTTCTTCAGGTATTTGATGATTCTCTTAGCTGCTATTAAGTGAGATTCCTTTGGTTGAGAGTGGAACCTTGCACAAACTCTTACTACAAATGTTATATCAGGCATGCTTGCAGTTAAGTAGAGTAAGGATCCAATGATCCCTCTATACAACTTTTGATCAACATCTTTTCCAGTTTCATCTTTCCCAAGAATAACTCTTGTACACATTGGTGTATCTGCTATGCCACTTGTATCCATACCATATTTGTGTATCAAGTCTTTTGTATACTTGGCTTGATTTATGACAATGCCATCCTTCATTTGTTTCACTCGTAAACCAAGAAAGTAATTGAGCTCTCCCTTCATACTCATTTGAAATTTGCTCTTCATCAGATTTGCAAACTTCTCACACAACTTCTCATCTTCTGATCCAAAGATATTGTCATCAACATAGATTTGAACTAACTGTGTGTTTGTACCTTCTTCTAGCTTGAAGAGAGTCCTGTCAATGGTCCCTTTATTGAATCCATTGTTGATTAAGAATTGTGACAGTGTCTCATACCAGGCTTTGGGTGCCTGTTTTAGTCCATATAGTGCCTTTTGAGCTTGTACACTTTATCTTCCTTCTCTTTGAGTTGGAAACCAGGGGGTTGTTCCATATATACTTCTTCTTCCAAAAGTACATTCAGAAATTCACTCTTGACATCCATTTGATAAACTTTGAAGTTTTTATGTGCTGCAAAAGCTAGAAAGAGTCTGATTGCTTCCAATCTTTCTACTGATGCAAAGTTTTCATTATAGTCTATTCCTTCTACTTAAGAGTAGCCTTTTGCAACTAGCCTTGCTTTGTTTCTGAAAACTTTTCCTTGTTCATCCATCTTGTTTCTGAATACACATTTTGGTTCAATGATATTGGCCATGTCTGGTCTGTTAACAAGTTCCCAATCAACATCTTGAATTGCATCATCTATAGTTTTGGGTTCCACCTGTGATAGAAAACAAGTTAGCATTCTTTCCAGTTGTCTTCTGGTTCTAACTCCTGTATGAATATCTCCAATGACTTGTTCTTCAGGATGATCTCTCAGCCAGTTCAGGTCAGGTTGAAATTGCTCTTGATTTGGTTCTTCCACAACTTCAGCTTGTGCATCAACTTCATGTTCTTGTGTTGGTGCCTCTTGTGTTGTGTTGACTGGTGCATCATCTTGATTGCCAAAGGTGTGATCCAGAATAGTAGCTTGTACTGTTGTATTCATATAAACTTATCTTTTTGCAACTTCTTCTTCAAGATCTTACAAACTTTCACCATTTGCGTTTGGTTCATAAAAAACTACATGAATCGACTCTTCAATCACCAAAGTTCTTATGTTGAGTACACTGAAGGCTATGCTTGTGTCTTAGTATCCCAGAAAGATTGCTTCATCAGCTTTTTCATCAAAAGTATGTAACTGATTCCTATTCAGAACAAAACATTTAGATCCAAACATATGTAAATGTGAAATGTTAGGTTTTCTTCTATTCCATATTTCATATGGTGTTTTTCCATGATGTTTGTTGATGATTGATCTGTTTTGAGCATAGCATGTTGTATTTGTTGCTTCCGCCCAAAATCTTTTTGGTAAGCATGCTTCTGCAATCATTGTTCTGACTGCTTCTTTGAGTGTCCTGTTTTATCTTTCTGCTACACCATTTTCTTGTAGAGTCCCTGCTGCTGATAGTTGATGTAGTACTCAATTCTCTTCACAATAGGTTCTGATAAATTCATTCAGGAACTCTATGCCTCTATCTGATCTTATCTTGATGATCTTCAATTCTTTTTCATTTTGTATTCTTCTTAGCAAGTCTGGTAGCTTTTTGAGTGTCTCTCTTTTCTTGTTCATGAATATGGTCCATGTGAATTTGGAAAAGTCATCCACCACCACTAGAGTGTACTTCTTTCCACTTACAGTTACTAGTGTGACTGGTCCCAAAAGATCCATTTGCAATAGATGTAAAATTGTTGTTGTAGATTGATAAGTTTTTGACTTGAAAGAGCTTTTGATCTGCTTTCCTTTTTGGCTCGCACCATAGAGACTTTCCTTCTTGAATGTGATCTCTGGTAGGCCATCAACTAACTTGTTCTTTGACAATTTGTTGATGGTTTTGAAGTTGAGATGGTTCAGTCTTTTTATGCCAAATCTAGATGGTTGATTGCTTATTTTTTACAAGCAGACATGTTTCTGCTTTTATTGTCTGATAGCCGAAACATTAACTGACTAACCTTAACCGACAGAGTATTGGGTCAATAATAATAAAGCGGTAGGAAGGTCGATCCCACAGAGACTAGGTTTGAGTACCAAAGTCGACTTATGACTTAGTCTAGGTCAACAATAGAGTGGAATAGTTATACTATTGCAGAAAGTAATGATTATACTAGAGATTATACTAATATGATTAAAAGGCATAATCGAACCATGATCCAACAAGCTACTCTTACCGCCTCGATAGACTCAAAGGAAAGTGTTTGTTATCCTACCAACCATCCCTACACAGTTAAGACTATTCACGGGTGCCAACTCCTAGTTTTGGTGAGTAACCGAACAACTCGATATAAACACCCTATGCAAGACTAACCAATCCCCCCTTTAGGAAACCGACTAACCTAACATGATATGCATTAGAGTCGCTCGTTCAATGATGTCCAACCTCATATTGGGCCCGGGCTAACTAGCATAGCCGGGTCTATGCCACGATTCTAAAACCCCTTATCCCACATCTCACCGCAAAATACATATGTAAGTTTGATGTGTGTGATAGTGAACAAGGTTGTCAATCGAATCCACTTACGGTTATTATAAGTTTTAGAACGTGAATACAATCATTAACCATTCAATTACTCACTACACACTTCCAATCTCATCTATCCAATGGCTAGTTCGCTTGGTTTCACATGATTCGACCACACAATGGATTAGCTACTCATGATGGAATTGAGAAACGAAATAATAATGAAAGCAATAATCAAAGACATAATCAAATAATTGAAAGACAAAGAAATAATTACCATAAAAGATGAAACCTTGAATTGTATGAAAATCTCCTTCAAAAGATGAAATCTTGGATCACGAATCGAAAATTTAAGCTATGAAAGTTGTATAGAGTTTCTAGGAATTTAATCTATGATCTAAGGATTAAAACAACGTTTAAACTAATGGAAATTGCCCTACAATCGCCCCTAAGAAACCCTAAAACGTCTAAGTACTGAATAGATCCATATGGGACCAAAAAAGAGGGTTTTTATAGGTTTTTGTTGCATCCCGACCATGAACGAGCATTTGTGGCAAGGAAAACGCTCGTTTTCCTGAAAGGCCAACTCTCAGTACTAAGCATTGCTCCGTAAACGCTCGTGTGCACCAAGCTTCAGTATTTTCATCATAAATTCACCTCTTCGGATCCAAAAGAAATGATTCAAAATGAATTGGAACGCTGATTCAATCCTCTACAACTTTCATCAAGACAACTCTTCCGGAAAGTGTCTCCAAGTGTGACCAAAATCTGAAGTGACTGGTTCAGATTTCATCAATGATTCTTCACTCTTTTCTCCTTCTTGGCCCCAAATCTAATTCTTTCTCTAGACTATCTTCCTTATTCTCGACCTTATACATCAATCTAAGCCTGAAAACAAAGACATGAACACCAAGGCATAATATACATTGACGGAAACGTAACGAAATCCATATAAAACACGAGTTTTTAGGACGAAAACGTCAATAGTCTCAAAACATGCATATAAGTGAATATTGTTTATATACTACCTATAATAGCCCAAAATAACCACGAATAACTCGTAAAATGAGGTAATCCCATATAAGAAATACACTACAATTTGACTCCCATCAACTACCCCCCACTTAGCTTTTGCTCGCCCTCGAGCAAACAAAGCGACTCTAAAATGTAACACAGAGTCAACATTGTAGCCATACACGGGATCATCATAAGCAAAGGGCAAGTGAAAACAACCAGGCAAATGCAATTGATTCTAATCCTACCTTATTACAAAAACGGAATGTGAGTGTGTGCATAGCTTCTCATTCATTCATCATAGTTCACCGGTTCACATTATAGATGCATGACTATTGTTGTTACACCATAGGCTTATACTTCATAAACATCTCCAATAATCGAGGTCAAATCAAGGCTAACTAAGGTCGGGTAGGACTTTGAAGCTTGTAATGTTAGGCCAGGGAATGGGCTAATCGAAGGGAATACAAGGATAAATCAAAGAAAAACCTATAAGTGAGCTTAACCAGAAGATATAGAGTCCAAAACATAGCACTTCCCTTCACTCCGAATCATAATTGAGAGCTTATATGGAAAACCAAAACCAACAACTCAACTGACTCAAAACATCAACTCCAATTCACTTTTCATTTCTCCCAACACCACACATTACATTCGAATTACTCAACACATCATTCACTAGCATTATTCAACCCCATCTTTATTTTCTTCTTTTTCAATCTTTTCTTTTCACTCCCTTTTTTTCAACTTTGAGTCAAACACCAACACTACTAGATCTCCCCATTCTTGATGATTTCAAAGATACACCACCTCAATCATCCAATACATCACTTTGACCACCCCAGTTGTACTAGCACGTGTGATACACAATTAAATTAAGCTCAACTCATAGGGTGTCAAGGAAACGTAGACCACAGATAAAAACTAAGGGTTAGTAATTATAGGCTCAATGACGAATGGCTAATGTTCGGGTGGGGGTCTAACCACCCTACAAAGGCTTAGAGGGGGAAACTGTGGATATCATGTTCAAGGTTGGTTATTTGGCTCTGATCGGGTCAAAGAAATGTCAGGACCTTCATCCCTTAATCTACCAAGATAGACCTTTCTATTTCACCTCGAAGTTAGTCATATAAGTTCTAGGTAACAGAATAGACTATGACAACTATAAGCATCACTAATTACCATAACTCATGATATTGAAGCTATTAAGTGTGTGCGTATTCCATTTTTATAACAAGATCACGACTTAACTCGCATGCATTTACTCAATTGTAAAACACTTAACCTAAGGATATCATGATTCAACATATAACACAACTTCAATCCATGAATTTTTTTAAAATATGGCTCAAATTCACACGATATAGCAAAAACTAAGCCTACAAATCATTCAAGTATATGAAAGCATAGCATAAATTTTTTTCAACAAAAATAGTGAAGCTAAGTCTCCTACCCCCCACTTAAACGAAGCACTGTGCTCAGTGTGTGAGTGAGAAAGGAAAAATAAACTTAGCTGAACTGTCGGCAAAGCTCATCCAATGCAATGCAACAACCGCAAATGTATCTCCCAGGGTGCCTGTGCTAAACACAAAGAATTCTCTCCAACGAAAGGCCGAAACCTTAAGTGTAGGTAACACAAACATGGAGATGTATATATAAAGAAAGTATCGGCTATAGCATGCATGTCAAAAACAAGAATCGGGTGTAAAATATCCTCTCAGGGTCCGAATAAGAGCTAAACAAATAAAGCAAAAAGGTGAGTTGCCTCCCACAAGAGCCTGTGTTTTACGTTGTTGGCTCGACCATACGGCACTTAAGCATACTCAAATCACGTATGACTCAAAACATCACTTTAACCATTTATTTCAAACAAGTAACACCAAAAACCATCAGGTAAAATCTGAACTCAAGAAGATTAACAGCTCCAGAAAAAAAAAAAAATTGGCCAAGACCATGAAAATTGAGTTTACAGGATACTTACCTCACTCGGCTCTCAATTTTTCCTCTTCCCATCTCGGGAATCCTCTCTTGTAGCAATTTGACATCATCTTCTTCTTAAACTTTCCATGCCATGGTGGTTGTCCTCTTTGAAAGATTCTATGAGCATCATCCACCATAGAGTCCACAAAATCGACAACGTAATACTCATCAACGCAACATGGAAGGGTGAAATAGTCTGGGACTGGAATGCTAATGATCTCCAACTCTCTTAGTAGCTCTACCCTAGATGTCGTATCAGTCTTGGCAGGTTCCACCACACACTCCTTAGGGACATCCTCATAGAATGCAATTGTAAGTGTTGGTGCATTGGGCGATCCCATCTTTAATTCAACCTCCATTTCTGGTTCTGATGCCTCCTCATGTCAACCTAAATCCTCACTAGTACTCCCCACCTAAACTTCTTCACTAATAACCTCACTATCCTTAACAACCTCTGTGGTACATGCCCATTCTGCCTCAGCAAAATTATAAACAATCTGGTCGCACTGCTCATACTCCTCCTCATGCGGCTGAGGTTCAAACTTGTCATACTGACTTTGAATCACATGAAGGGGTAATAAGGATCTTGCCCAGTCGGACTCTAATCAAATGGCTGAATCTCATCTCCATAAGTTTGATAGTCCATATTCTGGTGTTTTGAGTGATCCGCATACTGATATTGTGGTGGCCCTACATAAAACTCATTCTGCTGAGGTTGAAAGCCATAATCCTGATAAGCACAGGGCTCTGGTTCATTCTTGGAATATTGTGAGACCAGATCATCATCACATTGAGAAGCCCAAGCTTCTTGTTCATCCCACCGCAGAGGCTCATAATATTGCTGAGAATGTAGTTGTAATAATTCTATAGTTGACATTGTCCGGGGGTATTGTTGTTCAGGTGATTAGTAATTGACTTGCCCTTGGTAATTCTGATATGTAGGCTGCTGCTGATTTTGTTGGCCCTGATTGTACCCCTGATATTGCGGTTGTTGTTGGCCCAGATTAAAGCTCTGCTCAGGTGAGTAGTATTGATTGTAGATAAGATATCTGCAGGATCTTAGCTCGGGGAGTATTATTACCCTATGGTTGATACTGGTTGGCTCGTTCCCCATTGTTACCTTGTGGTGGCTGCATTGACCAATATGGAGGTTGCTGCTAATTCTGCTGAGCTATATACTACAGTACTTGGTTAAGCATGTTTTGTTCTATTGGCAGATTTTGATATCCGCCATCATCGTATTCCTGCCTGCCATCCAGCTGAAACTGACCATTGTTGTTGCCATTACGGCCAATTCCGTTCCCATTCCATCCACCATTACATCTAGCATCAAAAGTATCTTCCATTGTTTCTGACTCTGATTCCCACTCAAAATCTCTCTTTCTTCTCTTAACCTTTGGCCGTTTCGGGCACTTGCAAAAGCTTCAATGCCATCTATGTATGGAAATATTGGTTCGTTTGAGCTTCTGGTCATGTACTGAAAAATTGAAACAACAAGAAAACGTAAAAACGACCTAAGCCCAAGCTTTTGGTCAACTATAATGATAACAAACCGTAGTCCCCGGCAACGGCGCCAAAATTCTTGATAGCAAAATACTTAACCGCTAACTTTCACCGACAGAGTATCGGGTCAACGGGAGTATAGTGGTCACAAGGTCGAATCCACAGGGAGTAATGTCTAAGTACCAAAGCTGACGTATAACTTAGTTCAGGTCAATCAAAGGTTGAAAGGTCTTATACTAGTGCAGAAATAAAGATGACACTTCCGGTGCTTACTTCTAGTTATTAAAAGGTATAGCCGAACTATGATCCCATGAGCTACTTTTATCCCTAAGGAAGGACTTGACAGGGAGTGTGTCACAACCGACCTACCTATCCAATGTAGTTTAACGACATCCACGGGTGCTAACTCCTAATTCTAGCGATTAGACTGAACAACTCGATCTAACCACCCTATGTGAAGCTAACCGACTCCTCTTTAGAAAACCGATTATCCTAACAAGATTAAGCTCCAGAGTCGCTCGAACAATGATGACAAACCTCTGTATTGGAAACGGACCTATCAACTAGGCCGAATCTACGCAACGATCCTAAAACCCCTTATCCCACATCTCACCGCAAAATGCATCTATAAGTTCGATGTGTGACAGTGAACTAGGTGATCAATCTATTTCAAAGCTGTTAAAATAAGTTTTAGGACGTGGATTAATTATTTAAACATTCAATTATGCACTACACAATTCCCTATCTCATCCCCCTTAGGGTTTTCCGCTCGCTTTCACATAATTGAATGTTTAAATAAGAAAAGAAAACATGATAGGAATAATAAAAAAAGAAATAATTAATTACCATAAAATAGCAAATAATCTGATCCCAATGTATGACGAAATAATTGCACCAAAAAGTTGAATCTTTTGTTCTTAAAAACGAAATCTAATCTATAACAAGTGTGTAGAATCGAAGGGAGTAATCTATGGAATCAACGGATCAAAGGACGTCTAAACTACACTAAAATCGCCCCTACATCGCCTAAGAAAAGACTAAAGTCGGCCAAGAATGAATAGGGGCTGAATGAGCTGCGTATTTATAGTGTAGGACGAAAATCTGCTTCTGTCGGTCAGAAACGCCAGTTTGGATCTTTGCAAACGCTAGTTTGACTGGAAAAATGGATGATATTAGGGTTTCTCCTTCCATGGATGAGCCTTTTCCCTAACTAGAATGCTCGTTCAGAGATCATGCCTTGAGGAGACGAACTCCTGTTTGAATGCCTGAACGCCCGTTTGAGTTATATGAGCTTTTTGAATCGGACTGAACCACTCCAAACGCCAGTTTGGGGGTAATTTGAACACACGGTTGGCCAAAACTCTAACTTTTAGTACCAACAGCTACTTCTGTGAATGCTAGTTTGCATTGGCCAAACGCCAGTTTGAGGTAGGCTTGAGGCAAACGCCAGTCTGGGGTTGGGCAAACACCAGTTTGCCTTGACTTCACTCCAAACATGGCTTTTCTTCCACTTTCATTCAACTTTCGTGCCACGAACATGTTCCTCATTATAAAACATCGCCTTCCGGGTCCTCGAGTCACCTAAGTCCTGCAATAGCATGTACGAACAAACACCACGCATAATTGCGCAAAACAAAAGTGCTCGGAAAAAGTGTCAAATATCGTTAAAAGGCAGAGTTTACTATCGATGTGACAGTTTAACTCCCCGTTCATATAACTCTTGATATTACTCTCAAACAGGTCTATATCTACCCAAAACATGCCAATAAAGTGATAAACGGGGGTTAAACTGCACACCAAAGTACAGTAAAGTTGACTCACATCAATGTCTTCCAATCTACCACATACATGTTGTCTTCCCTTTTTCCTGCAAGTACAACTGTGCTGGTTTGATTGTGAATAACTTTTGCATCCATCTTTGTTGAAGTGCACATTGTAGCCTATGTCACAGAATTGACTAATACTTAGAGGATTGAAATTCAATCCTCTAACATAAGCCACATTTTGAATCTTCAAGTTGTTCTTGAGCATTATGCCTTCCCCTTAATTCTGGTGTGGTTTTCTTTGCCTCCAAATGTAACTTTGGGTCCATCAAAAGATTTAAAGTCAGTCACCATCCTTTATTCCCTATCATATGTCCTGAACATCCACTGTCTATGTACCAGATATCCTGCAAAACAAATTAAGTATGTTCAGGTACCCAACAATGTTTGGGTCCATACCTGTTAGCAGTCATGCCTCTCATACCAAGTGTATATCCAAAAGATATCCTTCTTGGATAATTGAAGTCATCAACTTCATATATATAGGGCATGGAAAAATTATTTCTTGCACATTTATTGAGATTATTCTGATACAATTCTCTACTTTTTGGTGCATTTTTTTGTATCCATTTTCACTTTCCAATATGCAGGAGGAAACGTGTTTTCATGTTGCTTCCTGTGTCTAGGAACATGCCTTGGTTTGCTTTTCTTAAACACATGTTGCATAGCATGAAATGGTTTATTCTTGTATTTTGGAGGTGCAACACTCCAATCATCTTCTAAAGGGTAAAGTCTTCCCTTACCTTTCAGTAAGCCATTACCTTTAATTGGTTGGTTTGATGATTTACTCTGCTGTTTCACTACACTGGGTTTTGACTTCACCGGTCCAGGGTGAGTAGAAGAAACTATGGTCTGCCCTTTTCTGAATTTATGTCCAATTTTTGTCCTAGGTTCAGAATTGTGTTGTTCATTGTTTCTTTTCTCATCCTGACTATTGTAGCCATGACCAGATCTGGATCCAAACCTTTTTGGGGGTTTGTAAGCTGGTGCATTTAGTGGTGCAGTGGTGCTTTTAACTTGTAGGGATATTTTCTCAGCTGGTCAGTCAACATTAGTTGAGTGATCATCTGCTGCTTGCTGATCAGTTGAGTGTACTTCCTTATTAGTTGATTCAGCTTTCATTTCTTCAAGTTATTTCTTTAATATTTTTTTCCTTTCTCATATTCTCACTTTCTTGTTCTAGAATTTCATGATTTAATTGAATTTCTTCGAATTTACTCATGAGATTTTGGATTATGTTTGCAGAATCTAAGGGAGAATAGAAGATTGTGCAGTGTCAGATGTGGATGCACTTGATGATGAGTTTGAACTAGATATTACGTCTGTTTCATCAGCTTCCTTAGCCATAAGACATAAATATGCTTTGTCATTGTCTGCGCTGTTAGATTCATCCTCATCAGAATCATTATCAGATGATTCTTCAATATTTTCACTGCTCGTTTCAGCTTTGAGTGCCTTCTTGCTCTTTCACTTTTTAGGTGTTTTGTACTTCTTCTTTTCCTCATCTTTGTCTTTTTCTTCAGGGCAATCAGCCTTGAAGTGACCTTTCTTCTTGCCATTGAAACATCTGTATTCATCATCCTTTTTCTTCATGTCTTTGCTTGAGCTTGACTTCTTGTTTGATGATGAACTTCTTTGAATTGCTTCTTCTTGCTTAACATGTCAAAACGTTTAATCAGTAAAGCAATCTGGCCTTTTAGCTCATGTGTCTCTGTTCTATTTGTATCAGTCGTTTTGTTTTGTTGGAGTGCAACCAGTGCACTGGCTTTGTGTGCCTCTGCTGGTGCACTGTCTTGGCCATTCAACTCAACTTCATGAGCCTTTAATTGAGACAGCAGAGTTAGAGTATCAGTAGTTGCAAGATTTATTGTTCCTTGAAGTACTGATGTGATGATCTTTTATCTTTCAGGTAGACCTCTCAAGATTTTTAGGCACACTTCTTTCGGTGGGTATGTGTGTCCAAGTTGTTGAAGTTCACTGATGATGCTTGAAAATCTATTATCCATTTGATCAATGGATTCACCAGTCTTCATTTTAAAGTTATCAAATTTCTGTTTTGCAACAGACAATATGTTTTCCTTGATTGCTTTTGATCCTTCATTGATCAGTGCTAATTTATCCCACATATCCTTTGTTGTTTTGCAGTCTTTGATCCTCATGAACATATTACTGTCCAGAGTCTTCAAGATCTTATCTTTTGCAAAAAAATCTAGATTTGATCATCTTCTATCATCCTTAGTCCAATCTTTCTTGAGTTTGTCTATTTCCTTTCCTTGATCTGCTCTTGTGACTATCACAGTTGTGATCTTGATTGGGCCATCATTGATTACATCAAGCATCTCCTCATGAGTTGCTGCAAAATGAGACAACATCTTTATTTTATATTCATCAAAATTATGAACATTAAATAGAGGTACCTTAGACATGAAATTTGAGGAATCCATAAGTATAAATAAGAGATATATTTAAAAAGCACAAATTTGAAAACTACTTTGAAAATATATGATCTCCTTGTTACCAGAAATCAGATCTAAACAGGTTTTGATACTAGGAACACTGCTCCGATACCAATTGTTGGTCCCAGAGAGGGTAAAAGTATAGTTAGAGGGGGTGAATGACTATACTGGAGTTTCAAAAACTTTTCTTGCAATAAAAGTTTTTGGATAGCGGATAAGTTCTTTCTCAAAATGTTAGTTCAAAATAGAATATGTAATCACAGATATAATATGAAATAAAGTAAGTGCAGTTAAGTAAAGTGCTTAAAGTAAATAGACATAGAGGTTTATAGTGGTTCAGGGTGGTGTAATCCCTTAATTCACTCTTCTCCTGTGATGATCGGAAGAATTCACTATTGTTTTCACTGATACAATAGATAGATTGTCCTTGAATACACAAGCTTCACAATCTTCAAGATTATCACTCCCTAGATTCAAAAGCTTCAGGGACACATTCTTCAACACTGTGCTGGATATACAAAAACCCGAATCCGGATCCGATTCATTACTGGATCGTCAGATCTGATTCACAACATTGGTCGAGACGCTCGATCATGCACAGCGGATGCTATGAATAAATTCACATGCGATTTTACCATGATATGATCCACATAAATAATTAATACAACTATGTCAAGGTTGAAGATTTACCTAATTGAAGAGGAATAGTAAATTGATAGAGAGGGAGAAGCCGCAGTCTTCCGGATTGTATCTCCTAGCGACGACTGGTGGACGTCGATCCTCGCCGCAGAACCTCCTCAAATATGCCCAAGAAAAACCCTAGGTTTTTCTTCTCTTAACGACTAGAACAAGAAACTAATTTTTCTTTTCTTTTATTTGATGGTGGCGCAAATTTTTGTGTATTATTGTGTTGGGGGTAACTCTCTTTATATAGGAAAATAACTAGTCAAGAGAGTTATCATTTTTACACCACAATTACCTATTCCCATAAGGAAAATATATTTGCCATAAGATAAGAGATAATTCCCAAAAAATCAATCTCTTATCTCTTTTACATTAATTATCTAACAAATAAATAATTAATTATACATGTGACATAATCTAAGAAAATTTATTTTCCTAATTTATCATAAAAGTATAAGCCACAATTGTCGTTAATTTAATAGAAAATGTCTTTTCAATTTTACATATTATTTACCAAATAAATAATATTGCATATTAATTAAATAGACCAACTATTTAATTTATTCTCGAGGTTCCATAAAATGAGAAAACACTCGTGTGTTAGGAGCCAACCCGGGGACCATGAACCTAGAACCAGTAGCTACAATAAATTGAATAAAATATTCATCGAACAGAATATTCCTACACAACTTATTAATTCCGGAATTACGCCACCATAAATCCGAAACTGAACTCTATCGATTATAGATAGAACTTATTCTCAAAACGTCGAGTCGATAAGTGTCCATTGATAGAATCAATACATACATACTAACCCTACATAGACTATCCGTAATGAAGTAGGATTATTTCTGTAAACCTTCTTCAATACATCTTATCCTTATTTACCATTAACCCACTAGTGATCAATTAGTTCATAACCAATATGAAGTCCGCGGATCGATCAGTTTCTAGGATTAACCATAAGGGGATTATCTTTCTACTTCCCGCAGGAAGGAATGGATTCCATATATGTGAGATATACACTTCTCACTCATTCCAGAATAGTGTCAACGTGAAAGTGATTTGGACCGCGCCTCTTAGCGATCCTTAATGAACACATCAAACCCTATCCTGAAACCAGTAGGAGTATGCAATCACTTCAGGATTAAGGTTAATCCATATATGATCATCTTGTGATTTAATGAAATTTTTCAATCACGGAATTATATGAGAAACGCAGATTAAATCGGTCCAGTCCTATATGACTCTCATCATATATAAATGCCCCACTTAGAAAACCAATGTCGACGGTCCGGATAAGACAGTCACACCATAAAGTGTTATGAGCGCATTAATGGTGGTTTAATCAATAGACCCCATACATTGATTAAGTTCACCACGGACTAATAGTTCAAGTGTATCACCATAAACTTAATCCTCATGTGTTACACACACTAAGTTATATGGCTACATATGATACGAGTTGGGGTTTTCAGCAATTTATTAAATATAAGCATAAAGAAAATAATAAGATGAGAATAAATTTGTCATTTATTAATTATTAAAAACAATTTCATAAATTGTCTTTCGTGCGCTACTTCCAACAATCTCCCACTTGCCCGTAAGGACAAGCAACAATTGTTTTTAGAGCACCACACCCTTATTCTATCTATCCACAACATTCTCCCACTTGCTCTAAAGTAGATGAGACATATCTCCCAATTGATACCTGCCAAGCGCTTATCAGTGACATTTGTTGCCACACGACTTGGTAAGCTGACCAGCTAGGTTGTCGGCTCGAGGCGATCTTTAGGACCGAAAAATTGCCTCTCTGCACGGTTTGTCTGATCAGGTGGTACTCTATCTCAATATGCTTTTTTCCTCTTATGACTGCGAAGATCATTTGCATGAGCTACCTCTCAGTAGTTTTTATAGTAAAATGGAATTGGCTCATCGAGACCTGGAATCACTTCTCGGTCCAATGAAGAACTTTTCAAGCCACACTGCCTCTTTAGTTGCTCCAAAAGCTGCTATGTATTCGACTAACAGAGTCAAATTGGCAGTGCTTTGGATTGCTTCAGACTATAGCTCCATCACTATGAGTAAACACTAAGCTTGAGATCGATTCACTTTCATCCTTAATCCAACAAAAATCTGAATCAGTGTAGTCAACAACACTCAGGTTTGCACCCGAATACACAAGCATATGATTCCTCATTCTCTCAAGATACTTGAGGATGCACTATACTGCTATCAATACTCAAATCCAAGATTTGATTACAATTGCCTTTTAATAATCTGAATTTCTCTATCCAATAGAGAACTTATCCCATTTTCTCCATTTCCGAAGATTTGAGAGAATTATTCCGTGAGGGGTTGGGTAGGAAACCTCTTGTTGACTCAAGCATTTGAAAATGCATCATCATCTTAACAATAAGATGGATGGGATATGGCCAACAACTTGTTCTCATGAATTCGACCGAATCAAATTCTAAAAAATATAGTCCACTCCCTGATTCAGAGAAGATTTGTGATGTGAATCATGATCCGTTAACCATTCATGTTGGGCCTGAAACCAGATTGCAAAGAATAGAGAAAAAGCTCTAAAAATAATGGTGACAACAACATTGGAGGAGCCCAAGTCCAACAAGCAAGAAACTAAGGCTAACATATTCATTTTATGTATTATTGGGCTGGCTGAATAAAAGCCCAACATTTTGGCTATTATTATACTACTTAATATATATTTTATTATGCAATATTTAATAATCAACAAGCCAAGTACATGGCTGATTTTGGATAAAAGGTGGCGCCATTTTGAAGTTCAAGAATACAAGAATTCAAGTCTTGGAAGAAAATAAGTTCATGTACAAGCATTAAATAAGATACATTGAATCTAAATTCAATTAATCTAGCTAGTCTTGCATATGGCCGAAAATTAGCATCCTTGTATCTGAATTTGAAGTGTTTTTCTTATGTATCTAGCTTCTTATAATGTATCCTTGAAGCCTATAAATATCCTTTTACTTGTAACTTGTAAGAGAACAAAAACTTTGATCAATATAACTATTTGAGTTTTCTCCAAAGTGTTTACTTTTGGTGTGTGTTTCTGGATAGAACACTAAACTTAGGATTCATCAACAAACTTGAGCTAGTTGTTGTGGCATCCAAATCGATCCAAGGTCCTTAGAAACAAGATTTCTATGCTTCCAAGGGCATTTCCAAGAATCCCAAGAAACAGGATTTCTAGGCTTTTCAAGGAAGCTCTTATCTTTGTTTTACTAACTTATCTTTTATTCAAAACAACTTTACATCAATCCGATCATATTCATCATCTTCGTAAAACAGATTCGTATCAGTTGGTATCAGAGACTATAGATTGAAGTAATCTTGTTTTCAAGCCCCTTAAAAAAATTTAAAAAAAAGAAGCATTCGGCCAAAGTAAAAAAAAAAGCATTCGGCCAAAGTCAAAAAAAAAAAATCATTCAAGTGGTGCACAAGCAAATTGTGGGTATAATAGAAGAATAAGTAGTACTTGTTGCTCACCAGCACCTACTTGGATTCTGGTTGTTTGAGTAGTACTCCAACCATCTTATCACATTCTGGAACAAGGAAAGGCAAGGTGGGAGTTCCTACAAAGGTTTGGCAATTTTGTTTCTTGATCTTTGAAATTGTTCTTGAAAAAAAAAAGAAAAAAAAAATATCAGAAATTTTTGAGTCTTTTCATCTTGTATCTTTGGAAGCTCAAGAGTTTGTGAACTTTGTTGAAAAAAATCTGAATTTTAAAGTCTATTCAAATCCATATACAATGGAAGACACCGATGAAGATCAAAGTGCTGCTCGTCTTCCTAGAGCCACAAGGGATGTAGAACTGTTTCTACAATCCCAAGAGGGCCAAAACACAATATATGAACAACGATTTGAATAACTAAGAAATAACATGGCAATACTCATGTCACGTTTGGAGGTAAATGAACCAAATGAAGACCGTGGTGGTAGAGGAGGCCGTGGTGGTCGAGGTGGCCGTGGTGCTCAACATAGGGCAGTTAGACATATTGCACATGAACCTGAATCATACGAGGAGGATGATCAAGATGCGGCTGATCCAGATGATGAGGTAAGGAGTATTAAGCAAAGGATTCCATCATTTAAAGGTACATCTGATCCTAATGACTATTTTGCAAGGATATTACGTATGGAGAAAATCTTTGTATGTCATCACTATTCTGAACGTATGAAAGTTGCCCTAGCCACTAGTGAATTTGAAGAGTCTCCTATGTTGTGGTTTATGCATACTAATGAAAAGCGCAGGAAAAATAGACAAAATCCTATCAACTCTTGGACTATTTTAAAAGAGGAGATGCATAAAAGATGGGTACCGGAATCTTATAGACGTGAACAAGTGAGACATTTGCAAACTTTGGACCAAGGTGACAAATCAGTTATGGATTTTCATGGAGCACTCGAATTAGCATTAAGGAGAACAGCAACGGAGGAAGATGAAGAGCATACTATGGCACGTTTTCTTGGAGGATTACGGGCTGAAATTGGCTATCCCATGGAACGTATGAATTGTAGGACTTATGATGATATGTTGCATGCTGCAATCACTATTGAAAAGAAAAACAAGCAAAAGAAATCAGCCTATTCAAGTCGGAGTGCTGGAGGTTCTTTCACTAAGTCTTCTTATTCAAAAAACCGAAGGAGGTATGTTTTCTCGTCCAAATTCTTCTAAGTACACCCCTTCTCAATCTAACTCTGAATCACAAATCAAGAAATTTGATTTTGAAAAGGGTAAGTCAGTTGCAACTTCCAGTAGCAATTTTAAATGTTTTAAATGTCAAGGTGTTGGTCATAAGGAAAATGAATGTCCGAACAAACGTGTGTACATATCCGTTGGTGAGAACATGTATGAATCTGCATCTGAAACTGAAAATGAACCTAATAATGTTGATAATGATTCGGAGGACATAATTGAGGATGAGGGACTTGATTTTGATGACCGAACAATGCTTGTGTCCAAAAAGATGTTAAGTGCTGTTGTAAACATTGATAAGAATGAACTTCAACGTCAGAACATTTTTCAAACCCGTTGTTTGATTAAAAGAAAGTCGTGCATGCTAATAATTGATTCTGGAAGTTGTACCAATGTTGTGAGTACAGATGTTGTGGAGAAATTGGGACTTGACACGATTAAACACCCACAACCCTATAAACTTCAATGGTTGAAAGACCGTGAATCAATTAAAGTGGTAAGTCAGGCTTATGTCCCGTTTTCATTGACTAAATATGAGGACCGTATTCTTTGTGATATTATACCAATGACCGTGACTCATATACTTTTGGGACGACCTTGGCGATTTGATAAAAGAGTGATTTATGATGGGTACACAAACAAATACTCTTTCTTGCATAATGGTAAACGTTTTTCCTTGGCATCTTTGACACCTGAAGAGGCACACATGGATCAAGTAAAATTTAATAAAAAGAGGCTTAATGAGGCTGTTAAGGTTGACACTAAACTTGTGGACTCAAATGATGCCAAGGCCGATTTGAAAAGGACTAAGAGAGTTGAAATAGTGGAACCACAACCGAAAGTTGGGAAGTCTATACATTTGACTTTGAAATCTGAAAGGTTTCCTATTCTTTTCATGTATCAAAATACAAGTGAATTATTTCCACACACAAGTGAAGAAAATCTGTTTGACTTCCCTTCCCCTTTACTAATTTCTGTAAGTGATCTAACAAGTTCTCTTCCTAGTGTTGTGTGCTCAGTTTTACAGGAATTTGAAGATGTGTTTCCTGAGGAAGAACCTAAGGGTTTACCGCCTTTGAGTGGAGTGGAACATGCAATTGACTTCATTCCCAGAGTTGTTCTACCTAACCGACCAGCCTACCGAGTCAATCCAATCGAGGCACAAGAAATTCAAAGGCAAGTCATGGAGTTATTAGCAAATGGTAAGATCAAAAAATCCATGAGTCCTTGTGCTGTTCATGTCTTGATTGTGCCGAAAAAGAATGGAGAATGAAGGATGTGTATGGATTGCCGAGCCATCAACCAAATCACGGTAAAATATCGTTTTCCTATTCCCCGTCTTGATGACATGATAGATGAGTTGCATGGTTCTAAATTCTTTACAAATATTGATTTGAAAAGTGGTTATTTTCAAGTAAGGATTCGAAAGGGTGATGAGTGGAAAACTGCATTTAAAACCAAGCTTGGATTATATGAGTCATTAGTAATGCCAGTTGGGCTTACCAACGCACCAAGCACCTTCGTGAGACTAATGAACGAGGTTTTGCGTGAGTTTATTGGAAAATTTTAGTTGTGTATTTTGATGATATACTCATTTACAGCATTGATATAGAATCGCATTTAAAACATTTGAGGGCTGTTTTGAACACACTGAGGCAAGCTAAACTCTATGCTAACTTAAAGAAATGTTCATTTTGCATGGATAGAGTGTTTTTCTTGGATTTGTTGTAAGTGGACAAGATATTGAAGTTGACAAGGAGAAAGTGAAAGCTGTGGCTGATTGGCCTGAACCAAAAAGTGTTGCGGAGGTTAGATCTTTTCATGGCCTTGTAAGTTTCTATAGACGATTTGTGAGAAATTTCAGCACCATTGCAGCACCCCTCAACGAGTTGGTCAAAAAGCATGTGCTATTTCATTGGGGTCTAAAAGAAAGGGAAGCCTTTGAAACTCTTAAAACTCTTTTAATCTCTGCACCCCTTCTTGCTCGGCCTGATTTTTCTAAAATATTTGAGATTGAATGCGATGCTTTGGGTTTTGGGATTGGTGGTGTGTTAACTCAAGATGGCAAACCGATTGCATATTTTAGTGAAAAGTTAAAAGGAGCAAGTCTGAATTATGCAACTTATGATAAGGAATTATATGCATTAGTTCAATGTTTGCGTACTTGGCAACATTACTTGCGTCCTAAAGAGTTGTTATACATTCTGATTATGAATCTTTGAAATACTTAAAGGGACAAACAAAATTGCATTCTAGGCACATTCGTTGGCTTGAATTCATTGAATCATTTCTTTATGTCATTAAATACAAGAAAGGAAAAGAGAATGTTGTGGCTGATGCACTATCTCGTCGTTATACTTTGATCACGCAAATGCAAATGAAATTGTTGGGTTTTGAGCAAATGAAAGACTTGTATGATTCTGATTTTGATTTTGGTAAAATTTACAAGTTGTCTGAAAAAATTGCTTTTGAGAAGCTTTATAAGCATGATGGGTTTTTATTTAAGGAATCTAAATTATGCATTCCCCGTGGTTCAATTCGTGAGTATTTGGTTCGAGAAGCACATGGGGGTGGTTTAATGGGACATTTTGGAGTTGCTAAAACACTTGACATGTTGCATACTCATTTTTATTGGCCTAAAATTGTTAAGGATGTTCGACGTGTTTGTGAGGCTTGCATTAACTGTAAAAGGGCTAAGTCTAAGTCACACCCGCATGGTTTGTATACCCCTTTGCCTATTCCCTCATTTCCTTGGGCGGACTTGTCTATGGACTTTGTGTTAGGTTTACCCCGTTCTCAAGGTGGTAAGGATTCTGTTTTTGTAGTGTTTGATCGATTTTCAAAGATGGTACATTTCATTCCTTGTAATAAAACCAATGATGCTTCATATATTGCTGATTTATTCTTTAAAGAAGTGGTTCGTTTACATCGTGTGCCTAAATCAATCGTAAGTGATCGTGATGTTAAGTTTGTTAGTCACTTTTGGCGTGTCTTATAGATGAAATTTGGTACTTCTCTTTTGTATTCTATTGCATATCACCCTCAAACAGATGGCCAAAGTGAGGTTGTGAATCGAAATTTGGGTCAATTGTTGTGAATTGTTATACAAAAGAACTTAAAGAATTGGAAATCATGTTTACCATTTGTTGAGTTTGCTTATAATCGTGATACACATTCTACCACTAAGTACTCACCTTTTGAAATTGTTTATGGTTTCAACCCTACCCTACCTATTGATCTTGTTCCATTGCCTATAGGAATGCAAACACATTTGAATGGTGAGAAGAAAGCAAAGCTGATCCGAGAGATTCATGAAAAAGCAAGGAAGAACTTGGAAGAACAAACAGTTCGTTATGTGAAGAAAGCAAACAAAGGCAAAAGGGAGTTGATACTCGAACTTGGAGATTGGGTTTGGATCCATTTTCACAAAGATAGATTTCCTCCCAAACGCAAATCAAAGCTACACCCAAGAGGAGACGGGCCATTTCAGATTTTGGAGCAGATTAACAACAATGCTTATAAGGTGGACATTCCGGATGATTGGGGCATTTCAAATTCTTTCAACTTATCAGATTTAAAACCATTTGACAACCCTCCTGATTTGAGGACAAATCCTTTGCAACTGGGAGGGAATGATGTGAATCATGATCCGTTAACCATTCATGATGGGCTTGAAACCAGATTGCAAAGAATGAATAGAGAAAAAGCTCTAAAAATAATGGTGACAACAACATTGGAGGAGCCCAAGTCCAACAAGCAAGAAACTAAGGCTAACATATTCATTTTATGTATTATTGGGCTGGCTGAATAAAAGCCCAACATTTTGGCTATTATTATACTACTTAATATATACTTTATTATGCAATATTTAATAATCAACAAGCCAAGTACATGGCTGATTTTGGATAAAAGGTGGCGCCATTTTGAAGTTCAAGAATACAATAATTCAAGTCTTGGAAGAAAATAAGTTCATGTACAAGCATTAAATAAGATACATTGAATCTAGATTCAATGAATCTAGCTAGTCTTGCATATGGCCGAAAATTAGCATCCTTGTATCTGAATTTGAAGTGTTTTTCTTATGTATCTAGCTTCTTATAATGTATCCTTGAAGCCTATAAAATCCTTTTACTTGTAACTTGTCAGAGAACAAAAACTTTGATCAATATAACTATTTGAGTTTTCTCCAAAGTGTTTACTTTTGGTGTGTGTTTCTGGATAGAACACTAAACTTAGGATTTATCAACAAACTTGAGCAAGTTGTTGTGGCATCCAAATCGATCCAAGGTCCTTAGAAACAAGATTTCTAAGCTTCCAAGGACATTTCCAAGAATCCCTAGAAACAGGATTTCTAGGCTTTTCAAGGAAGCTCTTATCTTTGTTTTACTAACTTATCTTTTATTCAAAACAAATTTACATCAATCCGATCCTATTCATCATCTTCATAAAACAGATTCGTATCAATTTGGCTCGTCAGTTCTTGACTTCAGATAATACACTCATGTTCTTCTCAATTGTTACCGTGTTATCCTTTATAAACACTAACGTCTACTACTTTTACAATAATGATTCTCCAGTCTACAAAAGACTTATCAATATTCTGGTCAAGCCCACATATTTCAAAAATGTGGCTTTTAATGACCTAGAGGTTTGCTTTAATCCACCAATAGATATAAGCATCAATCATTGGCTTTAAGCTAAAACCCTTCTGTTCCGAATGAATCAAGCTCCTTTGTTCGACAAGAAAGTTTCAGGGCATCACCTCTGGTAATCTTCCTACTTTCATGGAGTCAAGCAAGACTGAGTGGTGAGAAAGTTTCAGGGCATCACCCATTTTGAACAATGTACTTGATGTAAACCGAATCTCGTAGGATCTAGATTAAAGCAATATGAATTTCGAAAGCTGCTCTTTTAGGGCTGATGTGATCTGATTTTTAGGGCTTTTTCTGAATATATAAAATGTAAATAACAAGAAAGAAAAGGGATATGTAGCAACCCGTCTCAGATTACTACTGCTTTGTGATAATCCCATCTCAGGAAGATCACCCAATTATCCCGTCTCAGGATAATCGAAAGAAGTCCAATCTCTGAAAACTTCTTGAAAGAAACCCAATCTCTGAAAGTTTCTTATGATAAAAATTCAATCTCTGAATTTCAACCAAAATAGTTTTTTTGATTCAATAAATAAGCTACCTATTCAAATACAAGGAAATGCCTTATATAGGCTACAAACTTGGAGGAAAAACTCCTAAAATTCGATGTGGGAAAAATAACCACACTTAGGAAAAATAAAGATAGTATCTTCCTTCAGCACCCTACAGTTTTGGTCCGTATCCGGAGTTTCGGTTGTCCAAATATTGCGAGCCATATATGGATTTTATAGTCCTGAAGGAGATATACAACTTTCATCAAGGACATAAAGTCATCCGGATAAGTTATAATTGTCAAAATAGCTCAAAACCGTAGCAGATCTTCAATTTCCAGAATGTCACCATGTATCACATCATTCCCTCTCCCTTCGAAAGGATTCGCCCTCGAATCCACCTGGATCAAACACGAATATCTTGCTTCCATACGTCCACTCAACCACAGAGAAACTCAGAATCACAACATCGCAAAAACATGGAATGGCGCGAGTGAAGAAATCAGCGACGACAAAATCCAAAGGGCGGCAATGTTGTAAATATGGATCCACATATACATGTGGCGCTTGTAACGCCTTCAAATCAGCAACTAAAATTGCCGAGCGCACCTTTGAACCATCGGATTGCACCGGTTCGGTCCCCGGTTTGGCCACAATCGATTCAGCAAGTAAGTCCACGGGCATAGTGATCGGGTCAACACTAATATCCACCTTGACGTCGGCAGTCTCGTCAGAATGGTCGGGTACCGGTAAAGGAGAATCAATAGTAGCAACTGGAACAACATCATGTGTAAGTGCATTAGGAACCTCAATGAACTCTTCCGTGGCTGAATCAACAATAAGAATGTCTTCCTCCTCGTGTACCATAGGTGTGGGGGGGTTGGGAATAACCTGTTTATTCGATTCAGCACGTGAAGGAGAGAATTTGGACGGTTTGCCAACCATAGCTTCTTCACGTGTTACACCATACGTGATAAAGAAAAGTTCATCGGCCGCCTTCCACTTTGCTTCTAATTTCCTCCAACGTTCTGCATGTTCTAATTCCCGTTGTTCTGCCTCTAATTTCCGTTGCGCAATACGTTCTAATTTCCGTTGTTCTGCCTCTAATTCCCGTTGCGCAATACGTTCTAATTTCCGTTGTTCTGCCTCTAATTCCCGTTGCGCAATACGTTCTAATTTTCTGTGTGGAGCGAGGGCGTCATGTAATGCATCTAGGGCGACCATAATTTCGGCATGTGTTCGATCGGATTCAACTTGATGTCGCTCGAAGTCCGTATGGATGTGGTCGAATTTTGCAAGTAGTTTATCCATTGCACTTAGGGTTCTTGTGAATCAAGGATTACGACTTCAAGAACGAGAAAATTGAAACGCGACACAAAATTCTTCAAGAAAACGCAGCGAAAATTTCCCAACAAAAATTTTCGTCCCAAAGCAATAATTTAGGGTTCTTGTCACGACCAAAGGGTATGGAATTCGGGAAAACACAAAGAACAAAAATTGTAGAGAACGAAATTTTGGTTCAGACTATTAAGTTTCAGAATTTTTGGACAGGTATAACCCACTCAAATTGAATTCGTAAACAGATCACTCTAGGGTTACGGGTTTTGACAGAAACAGTCAACTAGGTGACGGCGACTATTGTGCAAAACCGGTCGGGATTCGGAAAAAACTCAAAGAATCAAAGTTGTAGAACAATGAATTTCCTATATGCGCACAAAAGTTAAGTCAATTCCGACCACCAAAACTCCCTAAAAACAAATTCGACTACAAGCTGTTCCAGAAAATCGAGCAGAATATTCCGATCCGAATTTGATCAAGATAATATCCGAATTTGCAAAAGTGCCAAAGAGACAAAAGATAGCCAATACAAAGTTCTATCTACTGGTAAATTTTGAGGATTTTTCGACTTGTTTTGAATAGGGAACGATTGGAAACAAAGTCGGACGGTCGATTTCAAGAGCGAGAAAAATTAGGGTTTCGACCAAGAATAATATATCACGCCCGATTTACCTCAATACGTAGGGTTCCTTGATGTAATATGCAGCAATTCAGCGATTGTAATATGTAGCAGCAATTAGGGTTCAAACGGCGGCTGCGATTAGGGTTCTTGGGAAACAAGAACGCCGACTTCAACTCCGGAAAAACGCAGCAGATTTTCTGTTAAAAACGCAGCAGCGTTGTTGTTGCTTTAATCGCCTGAGCTCTGATACCACTTGATGTAAACCGAATCTCGTAGGATCTAGATTAAAGCAATATGAATTTCGAAAGCTGCTCTTTTAGGGCTGATGTGATCCGATTTTTAGGGCTTTTTCGAATATATAAAATGTAAATAACAAGAAAGAAAAGGGATATGTAGCAACCCGTCTCGGATTACTACCGCTTTGTGATAATCCCGT
This sequence comes from Gentiana straminea, assembly GCA_036785695.1. Taxonomy (NCBI): domain Eukaryota; kingdom Viridiplantae; phylum Streptophyta; class Magnoliopsida; order Gentianales; family Gentianaceae; genus Gentiana; species Gentiana straminea. The sequence continues at coordinate 2,635,259 of JAVUPR010000311.1, read as the reverse complement.
CTCGGAAGATCACCCAATTATCCCGTCTCGGGATAATCGAAAAAGTCCAATCTCTCGAAAACTTCTTGAAAGAAACCCAATCTCGAAAGTTTCTTATGATAAAAATTCAATCTCTGAATTTCAACCAAAATAGTTTTTTTGATTCAATAAATAAGCTACCTATTCAAATACAAGGAAATGCCTTATATAGGCTACAAACTTGGAGGAAAAACTCCTAAAATTCGATGTGGGAAAAATAACCACACTTAGGAAAAATAAAGATAGTATCTTCCTTCAACACCCTACAGTTTTGGTCCGTATCCGGAGCTTCGGTTGTCCAAATATTGCGAGCCATATATGGATTTTATAGTCCTCAAAGAGATCTACAACTTTCATCAAGGACATAAAGTCATCCGGATAAGGTATAATTGTCAAAATAGCTCAAAACCGTAGCAGATCTTCAATTTCCAGAATGTCACCATGTATCACATCAGTACTTCTCAGGGAATTTACCCTAGACCACTCGGCTTGCTCTGAAAGTTAAACTTTCTCATTCATTCGTCTCTTCTATACGTAGATCCAATTACTCCCACTGGGCCTAAGGCACTCAGGTGGTTCTACAAGATTGTCAATAGGACTGGAGTACCAAAACTCCATTTATAGGTTTATGGTTTTAAACCAACCTCTTTTTATCAGAGTCATATACAGTCCATCCCAAAAAAGACCATAGGTGATCAATCACCCCCAGCAGACCGTAAAGTTTGCATAATAACAGTAGGTCAAAGGTTAAACCATACTCTCACTGCATTTGGGTGGATCGATATTCTGATCTAGTGTAGTAGTATTTATCAGCATAACCCCCAACAACCTGTTAGGTTTTATGCCCGAAAGACAATTTGTAATTGTTTTATTTAAATAAATGAAAGAATTTATTTCATCTTATTTATTCGCATTTATTGCCAATATTAATACACTGCAGAAAACCGTAAGTTTTTTTTTTTAGTTTAACAAAACCAAAATAAAATATAAGATCTATAATTTGTCTTGACAATAAATTTTTTTGGCAGAACTCGTCGTACAGTAAATAAATAAAAATTATAATACTATTAGACCCATTTATTGCAAACATGAAAAAGTAAAACGGTAAATATCATTGCATTTTCTAACGTCCTATAGGATCAAGAACAACCCCAGTAAAAAAGGACTGTTGGTCCCTTCAAATGGCTTTGGTTAAGTTTAGAGGGGGGGTGAATAAACTTAACACTTTAAACTTTTGGAGTTAACAAACTCAAAGAACTTCAAAGAAGATGCGATACTTCGATAGTCCGTCGACACTTAGTAGTCTACTGACGGTTGATTTTACTGAATTTGTGTAGCGGAAATATATCAAAAATTAAGTCTTATTACTTGTTGTTAAATATGATACCAAGTATTAGATACTCAGTAGTGTATGTTTGTGAGTTCAGTTGCTAGATTCAGTAGATTGATGTGTTAGATAAACTAAGTGCAGAATATAAATGCAGAAAGTAAGTAGGCAGATTTTATAGTGTTTCCAGGTGGTGTAATCCTATCAGTCCACTCTTCTCCTGTGATGTTGGAGGTAATTCACTAGAGATCTTTGATGTAGCTGTTACAAAAATCCCTAAGTTGCTTGTCCTTCACCAATAACTATGGCTTCACAAACTGAACACTTGGAATAGGTAGGATTGCTGCTCCAAAGTCTTCCACTAGTCCTTGAAGGGTAGGATAGCCTCTTCACCAGCTCCACCACAAACAACAGTCTTTCACACCCAAAGATGCTTCACTGTCTTTAGTAGATTTATTGTAAAAGAAATATTGAATCAAGTAAGTGATTCAGCTTTCAGCAGCTTGATCCGGATGAAATGATCAGCAGCTTGATGTCTTCAAGTGTGTAAACTTGATGTAGCTTGAATGTAGATTACACTGGAAGATATTCTCTGGATCAGTAGCCTTATGCTCAGTAGGGTCAGCAGGGTGTTTTTCTTGATCAGAAATCGAAGCTCAGAATTATCTATATTTTTCTCTTGATGTTCATCACATTTATCTGAATTAGGAGTCCTCTATTTATAGGTAGGAGTCCTTGTGACTTATGTTTGAAATTCAAACATAGACGTTTCAGATTTGTCTCTATCTTGACTTGCTTTTTCTGACTGTTCCTAGGACTGACACTGTCAGATTCCCTTTTGACAGTTTACAGTCTTCCACCCTTTGACTTGTAACCATTGGATACAGGTCTGAATCTTTCCAACGTCCATTTGATCTTATCCATTGATTTGTTTGATAAAAACAGAGGTTGTTAGCTGTCCCTTTCTTTGTAATCTTCCAATGTAGCTTTTGATTAAATCGAAATATGTGTCCAGCAGGTTCCTGAGAACATAAGTCTGCTGATATATACATCTGTAAGCTGATCCTTATTTTTCTGTGTTTAAAAGCACTTCAGCTTACTTTCTTTTATCTAACTTTTATTTATGAAATTAGATTACACCTTTTTGCGTATAACTAAGTTCCAATCGTCACTTATCTTGTGGAACTTAGACCTTGTACAGAAGGTATATGTAATCAGTTTAGGTCATCACAGACTTCCCTAAATTCTGATTCCATATCCTTGACTTTAATTACTAAGTTTGATCCCTTAGCCTTCAATTACTGAGTTTGAGCCCTCAGCCTTCAGTCATCAGCAGGTTCCTGACAAGTCTACTGACTCAGCTACCCTACTGATCTAGACTAGTCTGCTGATGTAAATCAGCTGACCTTTTACAGTGCTTGTTTGATCAAACCTATACAATATCAAACTCTAATAAACCTATACATTTGATCTAGACATCTTTTTTCCTTTGCTCTATAACAGCTAGTCTGGCACTCATCACTAAAATTTAAAAATAAGTCCAACAATTTCCCCTTTTTTGGTGATGATGCCAATACCCTCCTAACAGCAAAGCAAAAAGATTAAGAACAAAAACAGAACAAATGTAGTGATATCTCATTATAAACAGTTGTTCAAAAGTATTACAGTCTAGAATCAGCAAATGATAAAACAGATAAAGTGTGCTGATCTACTGTCTTCTTTCTCTTTCTTCTCTTGCTTTCTCCACTTGTTCTTGGTAAGCTCTTATCTCTCTGATCATTTCTCTCATCCATTCATTTTCAATCAGAGAGAAGTCAACATGATGATTCACTTGTTTCCACCAATGCCATGCTTCAGGTAAAGTAAGATTAATATGATGTACTCTAAAGCCTAAACACATGTACACTTCTTTAAACTCATTAAGTGACTCCTTTGCATTAGTGGTAGGTAGACTCCCTCCACCTCTACCACCTCTTACACCTCTTCCACCTCTGTGTGCAGCCCTCAAGGCTTTAACTCTTGCATCCCAAAATTTGAGTCCAAGAAAAGAATTGAGTCCCTCATGAAAACCTATATCATGATAAGGTCTTCTTTTGCTGTTGTAGAACTTCTTGTATTCTTTGAGAAGATCATCAATAAGTGGAAGTCTGCAAGGTGCAGGCTCCCTAAAGCATTAGTGTCATCTTCCTATCTTTTCTTGGCAAAGATTCTGGCAGCCTCTTTTGCTACTGCTGTTTGGCTCTCTTCCCCTTTATTGACATCATCAACAAAACGGGACAGCAGGCCATGTACACTCTCTTGTTTGACCACTAGGTTGTTCAGTTGAACCTCCATAATTTCAGTCCTAGCATCAACAGTTGTGATCCTTCCTTGCAAAGTTTGCTCCAGTAGAGTTATCCTCTCAGTGATTTTAGGATCCAGTACAACAGGTTGCAGTGTTCCAGCAGATTCAGCCACAACAGGCTTTGGTGTCTCAGGAAGCTTGTCAAGTTTCTGATGAATGGATGTAAGTTGGTCTTTCAAAAACTTGTCCTTCAGTGTATTTCCTTGCTTGATCCCCTTTACATATTGACCAAGGTCAGCAAGAGCATATTGAGTGGAGGTTATATTAGAACCAACGGTTTAGTGGTTCTTCCTCTATTCTCCACTAAGTTCATCAAATCTTCAAATCTCTGCTCTTGCCTGTCAAGTTGAGTTCTTAAATTTGCAATGTAATTTCTGACAGTCCTCAACTCATCCAAAACATGTGCTGGTATCCCACCAGCCATTCCTCTATCAGCTCCATCAGCAGGCTCTTCTACATTGTATTGTTGCCTCTGTCTACTGATAACCAAAGCATAGCTCATATCCCTTCCAGTAGGGTTAGGTCCTTGAAATTCTTCCAAAATGGGATCAAGAGCAGGCACTTCAAAAACCGGTACAAATGCCTGTTGAGGTTCATCATCAATAGCTTCTTCCTCAGGCATTTGAAACTCCTCATCACTGTAGTCATAGTCCAGCAGCTGCTCATCCTCATCAATAACAGCAATCTGCTGACCATCTTTCCCTATAGTGATCTTGTCTCCAGTAGGCTCCACTACGTCAGCCTGTTTAACAACAACAGTAGGGGTTTCCTCCAAACCCAAAGATTGTTCCAACCTTTATCCAGGTGCTGTTTGAGACTCAGCAACCTGTACCTCATGTTCCAACCTTTGTCCAGGTGCTGATTGTACCTCAAAAACCTGTACCACCTGTGCCACAACAACTTGTTCAGGGAATACATCCATATTTTATTTTTGAAATTCCCTTAAATCAGAAATCCTTCTTAGAAAGTTTCCAGCCTTGGTTAGAGTATCCTCAGTGTCAATCCAGTCTTGATATTGAATTGAATCCTTAGAAATGAAATTAGGGTCACTAAGATCAGTAACCCTTTCTTCATCTGAATCCACAGTCTGCTGATCATTAGTATGCTCAACAAGTTCAACAACAAATAAAGGGTCTATCTCACCAACCATCCTGTTTGCACCAATAGATATTCCCTTATTGATTTGTGCCTCTAGATCATCCATGGTGAGATTCTCCAGATCTTCATCCATTTGTTCAGTCTGCTGGCCCTCAGCAGACCTACCAGCATCAGTGGACTGTGGCATACTTTGTTCATTCACTAAAGCAGTCCCACTGCTTCCTCCTGGACCAGAGGGGAAGTCATCACTAGAATCAGATGATGAATGATCACTGTCTGATTCATCTCTAGGGTCTCTGAATTTGATACCCTCTTCCTTCTGTTGTTCATCAAACAGATCCATCAGTCTTGATTGCAATAAAGAGGTATCAACCAGATCTAGCAAATTTTCCACTCCCAACATCTCAAAAGCCCATTCTTCAAAATCTGTCATTGGTTCTGCAGCTTGCTTTTGTCTTTTATAGAATCCAAACTTCCACTGAAAATAGTTTGCCACCGGTAGTAGTTTAGGATCAACATATCCTTCCTTTTTCTTCTTCTCCTTCCTCTCAAATGGCATGGTTGGCTTTCTGGGAGCTTGTTCGGTACCTTGCTGACCTCCAAAGGTCTCAACAAGTAAATTTCGTGTTTCTTCCACAGATGCTTCTAGGTCAGTAGGTTGCTCAGGTTGTATGTTAGTCCATACTACCTCCATCTGTACTACACTTGGTTCCCCCTGACTTATATGCTCATCAGCAGGGTTAGCAACAGATTGCTCTTCCCTCTGAACTATTGCAGGACTTGCAGGGTCTTGTACCAACTTTTCCACTTCCACAACAGGTGTAGACTCAATAGTTTGTTGTGGTTCTTTTACAAGTTGCTCAACAAAAACTTGTGCAGTTTCAGTAGGCTCATCAACCTTTACTGGGGAGGATTCAACAACTTTAACAGCAGGCTCAGTTTCAGCAGTCCGCTGTGATTCTTCGGTAGGTTGCTCAATAACAACCTCTACATCCTCAGTAGGCTTGATAATTGTTAAGGGCTCAGCCTCAATAGCCTCTCCCACTTTTTCTTCTTCTTCTTGTTGCCTTTGAGCCTCCAAAGTTTTCAACTGCTTTCCTTTGCCATGTTTCTTCTTTATGGCAATCTCTTTCATTCTTTTGGAAAGTTGCTCTTCCTCAACTTCAGCATCTTTCCTCTTCTTACTGGCTTCCTTCTGTTGCTCCTTCAAGATTTCAGCAACAGTCTTCTTCTTTGCAATAGTAGGGTCAGTAACCTCAATTTCTACTGAACCCTCAGCAGACTCAGCAGTCTCTGCTGTTTGATTCCTTGTCTTTCTAGGCTTTAATAATTATGTAATTTTCCTTGTATCAGCAACCTTTCTCTTTTCAATAACCTTCTTAGGTGCAATAGGCTTAACAACTTTCTTAACCTGCTCACCACCATCATTATCATCTCCATCATTACCATCACTTTCAGTAGCCTCATCATCTACATCTTCATCATCATCCAGACCAGGGATAGAAGTAGCAACTTCTGGCTTGAATATGGATTTGTTAATATTTTCAGATAAAACATCAGGTATCTTAAAATGATTCAGCAGGGTTTGAATCATTAGACCTAAGGGTTTGACCTTAGACTTCCTTGTACCATCTCTATCTTCAATACACACTTTCTTCATGTAGTGTATGAAGAATCCAGCCCAATCAAACTTCATACTCCTGCAGATGATGATCAGCAGGTCTATTTTTGGTCCAGACAGTGTATCTTGGCTTCCAACAAGTCCCAAAATGGTTTTGGCAATCAATTTTCTCAGCAGGTTGTACTCAAAACCAATATACTTCACATTCATGCCCAGATTTGAAGCAATTGAATCATCTATTTTTATTGAATCCCCAAACTTCATTCTAGGTAGATTCATTGCTTCTGGATTGGTGGGTGCATTGTTTCCAGGTGCAAATCTAAATACCTCTCTCAGTAGGTCTGAAGATATTTCAATCTCTTTTCCATTAACAGTTGTAGTGAAGGCCTCTCTACCTTCATGTATGACAATGTTTCTCCAAAATTCCAACACATTGACATAAGAGATTCGTTCCAATCTTCTGTTTATAACACCTTCTAGCCCAGCAAACCGTTTGATTCTTCTTCCAATATTAATGGCCAACTCAGTGGAGTTACAGTCGGTAACATATCCTCTTACACTCTGACTGGTTCCAATATGAGCCTCATCCTTCTTTGGCATTGTTGTAAGAAAAAGATGAAGAAGATAGCTCTCAAATCTGTGTTCACACATGGTATACGCAGAGAAAATCAATCTGAGGTTTTTGTAAGTAGCCTCTATATATAGGTCTGTATATATATAGACAGATGTGGTTGAAACTGTCAGAGCACATACTATGCATTAACCACGATTAAATTTGAGTGAATGCTGTCATGACACGTGGCCCATTACTTTTTCATAACGTTTTGTAACCGTCAGATCGTGTAACTACGGTTATAAGGATAAAATAAATATCCCGCCATTTCCTTTTTGACTTTAGTAAGTTTGACTGTGTAACGTTTCCTTCAGCAGCCTTGTCATCAGTAGACTTGGCTCAGCAGCCTGCTGATAAAGTTACTCTGCGGATATTTAATTCCTTTTGTATTGTCCAACTGATAATACAAGATGAAGTTTAATACCAATGACTGATCTGTCAAGTGAGCTCACCCAACATAACAAAGACCAATCCTCTTGGCAACTTCATTTGCTCAATTATCCAATCATAAGTACATGGAATTGTTGATACCAATGACTAATCTGCTAAGTGTGCTCACCCAACATAGCAAAGACTAATCCCCTTGGTGAATTCCAGTACACTGCTGATCAAAGATGTATCAGTCAACCTTTATAATTCCAAGTTCAGTCCTTAGTTTAGCAAATCTTTCCCTATCCAGTGGTTTGGTGAAAATATCAGCAAGTTGATCTTCAGTAGGGATATAAAGAACCACCACATCTTTCTTTTCAACATGATCTCTTATAAAATGATGTCTCATATCAATATGCTAGGTTCTTGAGTGCAAAACAGGATTTTCTATGATTGCAATTGCACCTTTGTTGTCACACATGATTGGAATTTATCTTTCTTCAATTCCATAATCCCTTAATTGTTGTCTTAACAATAGTATATGTGCACAACAACTTCCAGCAACAATATACTCAGCTTCAGCAGTGGAGGTTGATATTGAATTCTGTTTCTTGCTAAACCATGAAACCAGTCTATTTCCCATTAACTAACAGGTTCTTGTGGTGCTTTTTCTATCAATCTTGCATCCAGCATAGTCAGAATCTAAGTAGGATATAACCTTGAAGCTTCCATCTTTTGAATACCATATCCCTACTCCCAGAGTCTCTTTTAGGTACTTAAGAACTCTTTTGACTGCACCTAAATGACTTTCTTTAGGTTTTGATTGAAATCTTGCACAAACACTCGCAAAGAAAGGATATATCGTCCGCGGGCGATGGGTACAACGACGCCTATCATCCTTCTGTATAAAGTCTGATCAACATCTTTGCCTTCTTTATCTTCATCCAATCTAATGTTTGTACTCATAGGAGTTGATATCTTGGTGCTGTTTTCCATACCAAATTTCTTCAGTAACTCCTTGGGAAACTTGGTTTGATGAATGAAGATTCCATCTTTCATCTGTTTGACTTGCAATCCCAAAAAGTAGTTCATTTCTCCTATCATACTCATTTGGAATTTACTCTTCATTAGATTTGCAAACTTCTCACATAGCAATTCATTTTCAGAACCAAAAATTATGTCATCAACATAAATTTGTACCAGCAGGGTGCTGTTTCCTTCATTGATTCTGAAAAGAGTCTTGTCAATGGTGCCTTTTGTAAAACCATTGTCCACCAAGAATTGAGATAGAGTCTCATACCATTTTATCTTCTTGATCTTTAACTTCAAAACCAAGAGGTTGCCGAACATAGACCTCCTCTTCTAGAATGCCATTCAAGAATGCACTTTTGACATCAATCTGATATACTTTGAAGTTTTTATAAGCAGCATGTGCCAGGAATAATCTTATAGCTTCCAATCTTGCAACAGGGGCATATGTCTAATCAAAATCTATTCTTTCTGCTTGAGAATAACCTTTTGCTACTAGTCTGGCCTTATTCCTCACAATGGTACCAGATTCATCAACTTTGTTTCTGTATACCCATTTTGTACCAATTATATTTGCATGATTAGGCCTTTCCACTAGTGTCCAAACTTGATTTCTTTCAAATTCATTCAATTCTTCTTGCATAGCAATTATCCAATCTGGATCTGAAATTGCTTCTTCAACAACTTTAGGTTCCATTTGAGATAGAAAACATGTAAACATTGCTTCTAATTGTCTTCTAGTCCTCACACCTTGTTGTATGTTTCCAATAACTTGTTCAGCAGGGTGATCCCTTAACCATTGTGGATTCTGGTAGGATTGATTCTCAGGAACCTCATCTTCAGTAGAGTCTGCTGTTTCTTCAATAGGGGGTTCAGCAGATCCTTGAACAGCCTCAGTTGTTGCATCAATAGTGTTACCAGAAGGGTGTTCAACAGGGGCAGAATCAGAAACCTTTAAGTCAATTAATCTTTCCAAAACTTCAATACATTCTGGATCAGTGACTTGTTGATTCTCAGCAAGTTCTGAAGCTTCATCTTCCATTCCAGTGAACTTAGGTTCATCAAATACAACATGTATTGTTTCTTCATGTTTTAGTGACCTTTTGTTCAGTACCCTGAATGCCTTGCTGACTGAAGAATATCCCAAGAAGATTCCTTCATCTGATTTTGGTTGGAATGTCTTCAATTGTTCCTTATGATTCAAGATAAAACACTTGCTTCCGAATGGATGGAAATAGGATATATTAGGTTTTCTTCTGAGTTAACACTTAACATGTTTAGATCTTTAGATTCAGCTTTCTTTTTTTCTTAAAATTCGATTTTAAAGAACGACTTCATCCCGGGTACAATGATGGGGATGGGGATGGCCGGAATCCTTGCCGGAACCCTCACTAAATCAATCTTCTAGCTTGCTCGCTCTTCTCTTTTTCATTTCTTCTTGCTCGATCTGGTTTTCCTTTTACTTTTAGTTTCTTTTGTCTGTTTATTTTCGTCCATGGCTCAGAAAGAAGAAGTTCGAAGCTCATATGCGGCAGCTGTTCGTCGTCAAGCTGCGAAACCGGAGCTTAAACCAAAAATTGCTACTTATAAGGGGGAAATCGCAATCAAATTTTCTCAGGAGCTTATTGATCAACTTGCTATCCCTTTCAAATTTTCACTGGTTGGTAAATTTTCTCAAGGTAAACCACCATTAGATGCAATCAAACACTTTCTGGAAGTGCAAAATTTCTCTGAACACTACACAGTTGGTGTTTTGGATCCGAAACACATTTTGATCAATTTTTTGGGTGAGAAGGATTATATTCGTCTATATTCCCGTTGTCAGTGGTTTGTAACCAGTAAACCTATGCGAATTCTGAAGTGGACACCGGGTTTTCATGTGGACATTGAATCATCGATAGTTCCTGCTTGGATTCTAATGCCTAAACTTCCTGCCCATTTAATGGATTTTGATATTCTCAGGGCAGTCATAGCTAGTTTTGGAAATCTATTAAGAGGATGCTTCTACTGCAACCCTAAAACGACCTTCTCTGGCAAGAGTGCAAGTAAAGATAGATTTATTGAAGACTTTCCCAAAGAGAATATGGATACAGCAAGGAGAGAGATCTGGATTCTTGCAAATTTTGGAACTGGAAACTGAACTGCCACAATACTGTACGTATTGCTGTCACATTGGACATGAAGAGGATCAGTGCTTGATCAAAAATCCACATAAAGCAGAGAACACAGTTAGTAGAGAACCACATCAGACTACTAGGGCTCGTAACCCAGGGCCCCCGGTACAAATCTGGAGACAAAAACAATCAGTGATGCGATCACAACCTGAGGATCCTACTACTCAAGTTCAAACACAGACACAAAGCAGTCAGCAAAATGAAACTCAAACTGCAATAAACATTGATACAAGTGGGGTACAACAGAATGGGGAAGAAACCTCACACCCCCAACCAGGGCATACATCTGTTCTAATGCCTGTGCAGCAGGCACAAATGCGTCAGACTGGTGAGGCCAGTCAACCAGGGCATACATCTGTTCCAATAGTTCAATATACACAGCATTTCAATCCTCTATCCCATGAGGTATCTATGGATGACAGCCTTCTTTCTGTTTCTGATATTGTTTACTTGGAACAGGAAGAGGAACACCCTAGTGAAGGTTATGCTTCTGATCGCGCCAAGCCTGAATATAATCTTTTAACTAGACAGGCACAATTTGCAAGTCTCAGAGCTGCTCATGAAGAGATCACACAGAGGTTTGAAGTACAAGCTGCATTGGATAATGATAAAGCAACAGATCAAGAAGGGGATGATGGATTCCAAATAATCAGGAAAAAACGTGGTCGTAAGAATTACTCCTCTCTCAAACCCACTGTAAGCACCAGATCATCAGTTTTAAAGCACCACCCCCACCATGATGAATTGCCTTTTTTGGAACATAAGAGGCCTGGGGTGAAAAAGTTCCTTCAGACGCCTCAAAAAGTTTAAAAAAAATTCACAAAATCTCTTTACTTTCTATTTCTGAGCCTATGCTCTCTAATAATCAAATAAATGCTAAGAGGCTTAGCCTTGGTTTCACCAATAGTTTAGCTGCTCCTGAGGATAAGTTGTGGATTTTCTGGAACAGTGATAGTGATGTTGAAATTCTTGGCAGATCCAATCAAGTGGTTACCCTCAAGTTCCTTAGCCCTAAGCTTTATCTTATTTCTTGTATTTATGGTAAGTGCAGTAGGCTCCTTAGATCTGATATATGGAATGCTCTGGAAAGTCATATCAGTCAGGATCTCCCTTGGATGATAGGTGGTGATTTTAATGCCATAAGATTTCTAGAGGACTATGATGGTTCCTCCCAACCTCATGTTGGCTCCATGGACGATTTTAATGCCTTCATTGCTACCTGTGGTCTTCATGAGGTTCCTACTAGTGGGGCTCATTTCACTTGGGCTGGTAGGAGAAGATCATCCTATGTCAAAGAAAAACTAGATAGAATTTTGTTCAACTCTAAATGGCTTGATGATGATAATGCTGGTATGTTACTGTTCTTAACAGATCTGGTTCTGATCATGCCCCTCTTGTTTACTGTGGGAGGTCTAATACTTCTAAGCCTTCATCTTTCAAATTTCAAAGTATGTGGCTTCTTCATGATACTTTTCAGAGTGTGGTCAAAGATAATTGGAACAAACCGACCACTGGTATTCCTCCTGGTATGGCTCACTTAATGTTCAAGCTCAAAAGATTGAAAGTGGAACTTAAAATTTGGAATAAGCAAACTTTTGGGGATATTCATTGTAAAGTCAGAGAACATGAAGCCACTGTCCAGGCTCTGGAGTCTACTTATGATACTTACCCCACTGTTGACAACAGAGTTGCACTTTCTAAGGCTCAAGCTCTCTACAATCTTAGTCTTGCTCAGCAGGAGGAGTTTTGGAGGCAAAAATCCAGATTCAAATGGTTTAAGGAAGGTGATTGACGATGCTAAATTGTGCACCGCCGGAATAACTGGGCCACGTGTAATCTAAGGGTGAGCTGTAAAGGGAATCGAATGGCTGAGAGTGAGTAAAAGATGGTGTTTTTAAGTACTTTATGGCTGAGTCCAAGAATGTATCTTGGATTGCCTACGTATCCTGTGTAATGTCCAGGAATCAAGCCTTACGTAGTTCCTAGAATGAAGTATTTATAGGTACATGTCCTTCCTCTGACCTAAATTTAGGGCGGTTTGGTCCATTGGCATAAATACCATTAAATGGGCCTTGCCCTCTTGCCCAAGCCACCTACTGGATGGTGGGCCCGGGTATCTGGACAGGAAGTCTCCGTCTCGACTCGATACATGCCGACATGGGTAATCGAGGCTAGATACTTGAAGAATCTGCCGGTGACTGCGGTCTCTGCTGGTGCATATCGTGTCGATCTGATACTGCTGCATTTGACATAGACTTTTCCACATGCCAGCTGGACCACTCAGATAATTCCACGTGGAGGAGTAAACCCCCGTATCATCATAAGCCCCCCAGATCGGAGGGAAGCTCATCTCGAGATGCTGATGTCGGATCTGAAAATTTGAATAACCTCTTCGACACGTGGAACTCTTTAGGCGGGAACAAGGCTGTCTCTCCTAGCCGATATAGGCTGTCGTAGGGTGACGTCACACTGTACCAACATTAATAGCCGTAGGAAACGAAGCGTTTTATCCGGCCCACTACCCTTGATTCTCGCGTTATGTATTCTATAACTGCCCTCAAACTCCACCCTTTCAAATCACTTGCAAGATTTATACGCATAAAAGGAGCCCAAGACCTTGACGTTTCTCATTCGCCATTATAAACTTCTGTAAATCTCAGTCTCTTAGCCGAAAACTCAAGTAAGCCCTAACCTTGCTTAAATTTTCCTTCTTATTTTTGTTTCTTGCATCTTTTCCCCAAGTCCATGTCTAGTAGCGATAGTGACTCCCAAAACAGAGAGGAACTTATCAAAATTGAAGAAGAATCGATGGAAGAAAAGGTTTCCGAGCATCCTACTGCTTCTGGTGAGAGAGCTGCCGGAGAAGAGGAAGAGGGAAGAGAGGAAGAAGCGTCTTCTCGACCCGCTGGATCTTCTCGACCCGTGGCCAGACGCCAAACTAGGATGAAGGGCCAAGGGCCATACGGCTGCATGTCGAATCTCTCCCCAGAAAAAGCCAAAGTTATTTGTCTTCGATACGGCATTCCTTACTCCTCTGAACATATCAAAGTATCACACGGCCAGTATCAGTTCGCCTGTGACCCTCCCCTTGGGTTCTGCGCCATTTACGAAGCGCAATTAAAGGAGGGACTTCGGTTTCCTTTCGACCCGTGCCTAATCGCCATCCTCCAACACTACAAGATCTGTGTCACCCAGCTCGCTCCCAATGGGGTCAGGAGTGTAATGGGTTTTGTGCTGGCGTGTCGAATCGCCAAGGTTGAGTTCTCGGTTCGACTATTCCGTTAGTACTATGCCTTGTCGAGCTTGCAGGACGCGGGGTGGTATACATTTCAGAAGCGTCCTCTGGCATCGGAATTCGTGAGAAAGGTGACCTCATCTCAAGGCGACTGGAAGCCTAATTTTTTCTTTATCCGACACAGACTGATTGATATTGACATTCACACTTGGTACAACAGGCCGCAGAAATGGCATGACCGACTCGACTCGACGTCCCCAATGGGTGTGGGATTATCGAGAGTGTCCATCCCGACGTCTCGACTCGAAGTCTGACATCGAGACGGCTGGACCCGGCGCTTATCTGGAAGTCGATGAGGATGTTCGAGTTTTACGTAGGATACTTTTTCGCATTGTCGAGCCGTTACACTTTTGTTTTTCCATACTGATTAAGGTTTCTTGTAATGCATTAACGCCGATTTGTCTCTGTTTGCAGTGGAACACTTTTCAAAGATGGAGGCATTAGGTAAGATGCCTGATCCCAAGAAGACGGATCCCAAGAAAATCCAAGAACTGGCCGGCATCAAATTGAAAAGGCCGACGTCCGGTGCCGCATCTGCGGGACAGAGAGGGTCGAGCCGAGCTCCTACCCCCGTATCAACATCTGAAATTTTAAGGGGTCAACCCGACGAGGCTAGGGTGGTAGAGCAGACCGAGGGTGACCTCGTCCCAAGGAAGCGCCAGAAAACAACCGAGATGAGGCACGGGGTCGGGAAGGAGACCCGTAACCTTGCCCCACCAAATTCCACCGATCCGATCCTAGAGACAAGCGTGGCAGAGATGGAGGGTATGACCCCGGAGGAGCTACACGACCTTATTATGAAGGGCTATCGAGTCGTGAGTCTCCTTTTATTTCCTTTGTAGCTTCATTATGTTTCGTCTGTTTTCGACGTTAACGGCGTTCTTCTTTGCAAGCCCGACTCGCTACTAAAGTAGCTCTGAATAGAATTGAGTCTCCCGTAGCAGCTTTGGAGGAGCAGAAGAAGACTATCACTACTCTGACCTCCGAACTCGAGAAGCTGAAGGCCAAGGTCAACAAGTTGGACGACCGACGTGTGAAACTGGAGTCTGATTTGTCTAAAGCACACAAAGACATATCCGCTAGGGAAGCTGAGTTGGCGGCAGTAAGATCGGAGTTGGACGAGACTAGGGCTGAGCTGGCTGCAATTATCAAGGCTCGGGACGATCTTCAACTCGAGGTTGATAGCTTCCCAACTCGCTTAGAAGCGACTAAGAAGGATTTCCTGACGTCGGAGGAGTTCGATAACGATTTGTCGCTACTGATGACTCAAGCAATGAAGGGGGGATTCTTGAACGCGCTGGATCAAGTCAAGATGGTCATTCCTGACTTTGAGGTTAAAAGTATTGATAAATATTACCTGTATGACCCAGAGTCCATCCCCAGATATGGTCGATATATCACCGACTTCAAGGCTGGCGTGTCTCTCTATGACAAGTATGTGGTCCCTGCCCTGGAGGGTGATGGAGCAGAGAATGCAGAGAATGTCGAGTCGGAGGAACAAGTCGACCCTAACGCCTCGTCCTCCCACCAGCCAGCTGCCTGACATTATTTTCTTGTTTGTCTTTTTAAGTACCTCGATTCGATTTGGCTGTAATACCTTTGACATTTTTATTTGTTTGAACTTGCATTTCATTGATTCGACCTGGTAAACTTGAAACTTTTCAAATTGAATGTTTTGAATGTTTTCTCGTCTTTTATTGAACGTTTGTCTAGGGTGTAGTCCTTTCGAACTTAATTCCCTTGTAAATGTTGCCTTGCGGGGTGTAGTCCTATGGACTTAATTCCCCCCGTGGCCCCTCGAAGTGTGGTATGAGTTCATGACTCGTAGCACACTTGAGTGTGAGTCGACCTAGTGTTGTACTGCCTCATTGGCCTGACTTGGCTGTTTCGTCGGAGCTCGATTAGATTATCCTGCCTTGTCAGGCTTAAGAGGACATCGTATTAAAAATGTCCATATTCGACAGTCGCACATCGTGGTGCTTATGATCTGGTCGAGTTGGGTATCCATCGTGGGATTTTCCGCCTGCCTCGCATCGTGGCTTATTGGCAGGTCGGGAGTGATATAAGCACTGTCAGTGACTTGGCTTTTTTCACTATTTTGCTATAACTCCATCGAGTCGATAGTGCGCAGCTCGGAAGTGATTGAAGCATTGTCAGTGACTTGGCTTTATTCACTTTTCCGTTTTAACTCCTTCGTGTCGAGGTATTGCAGGTTGGAGGTGATATAAGCATTGTCAGTGACTTGGCTTTATTCACCGTACTGCTCCGACTTTGTCGTGTCGAGGTCTCTTGTTGGAGTCAATTTTTGGTGTTTTTTCTTCCAGCCCCTTTTTCTTTTTTACATGGGCGTGTGTGTTGAGCACAATTTAGAAAAGAAAATTACTTGAATAAAAGGCATTGAAAGCGACTGTCACATCGATCTATTACAAATAACTAAGAATTGAAATTGCAAATGTCATAAATTAGATAAACAACTTAAACGTAGTACTTCCGGAGATTGGTGGCGTGCCACGTTCGGGGGACTGTGTTGCCGTCCGATCTCCCCAACTGATACGACCCTTTTGGGTGTACCTTCAGAATTTTATAGGGTCCTTCCCAATTCGGCTCGAGCTTGCCTATTGGGTCCTGCCTGCTGGCTTCGTTCTTCCTCAACACGAGGTCCCCCACTTGGAAGTATTTGTGCTTTACCCTCGCGTTATAATACTGTGATATCTTCCTTTTATAATTGGCCATTCGATACGCTGCTACCTCTCTCTTTTCTTCGATGTTATCTTTTTCTTGAAGCAGATCAGCAGCGTTTGTCTCAACGTTGTATGCCAGAACTCGAGGTGAGGCCAGTCCGATCTCTGCGGGTATCACTGCTTCGCATCCATTGCCATGGCGAAAGGAGTCTCTTGAGTAGCCGAATTGGGTGCCGTTCGATACGACCATAGAATGCTGGGCAACTGAGCCACCCAATATCGACCTTCATCTTCTAGCCGCTTCTTCAACCCAAACTTGACCTGTCGGTTTGTCTGTTCGACCTGTCCGTTGGACTGAGGTCGAGCCACGGACGTCGTCCAATGTTCGATCTTGAATTCCCTAAGCCAATCTTGCACTCGATCATCTAGAAACTGAGTCCCGTTATCCGATATCAGATACTTGGGAATGCCAAACCTGCATAAAATATTTTCCCACAGAAATTTCTTGATGGTTTGAGCTCTGATATCAGTAAGAGCTTTGGCTTCGACCCATTTCGTGAAATAATCAACGGCGACCACAACATACTTGTAGTTACCCGGAGCTCGAGGCAAAGGTCCGACTATGTCGATCCCCCATTCATCGAAAGGCCATACTGACTCGATAGCGTTCATTTCTTGCGCTTGTTGGTGGGTCACTACATCATGTACTTGACAGGCTCTGCACTTCATCACCAACCGATTGGCATCTTTCTGCATGGAGGGCCAAAAATATCCTGCCAGTTTGCATTTTCTTGCCAACATTCGAGCTCCGCAATGATTACCACAAATTCCTCGATGTATTTCTTCGAGAAGATACGTCCCTTCGTCTTCCGATGCACATCGTAGCCAAGGTGTTACAAACGATTTTCGATAAAGCACATAGTCGAATAGGGCGTACCTCGAGGCTTGCAGCCTAATTTTTCTGGCCTGAGACTTATCGGATGGGAGAATTCCATCTTTTAAGAATAACGCTATCGGATCCATCCATGTCGATCCTTAAACCATTGGCTGCACGTCGACCTCGTTATAGCTTCGTTCTGCTAGCATCTCGACCAGAACTTTCCTCTTAGATTTAAAATTTGACGCGAGCTTAGACAAAGCATCGGCTCGTTTGTTTTCACTCCGAGGCACCTGCTCAATGCGAACTGTCTTGAATTTCGACATTAACCCCTGAACAACCTTCAGATAACTTTTCATTGATTCTTCTTTAGCTTCATACTCTCCCCGTATATGATTTACCACAAGCTAAGAGTCACTGTATACCAAAAGATTCTCGACCCCCAACTTCGATGCCAGTTTCAAGCCCGTGATCATGGCCTCATACTCGGCTTCGTTATTCGTGGCTTTGAACTCGAATCGGAGTGCATATGGGAACTCTTCCCCTTTTGGACTAACCAGCAATAATCCAGCCCCAGCTCCTTCTTTACTTGAGGCACCATCGACGTGGATGGTCCATTGTTCTTCTGATGACTGCTTTTCTTGTTCCAATTGAATCGAAAAACCATCAGCTAGGAAGTCTGCCAGGGCCTGACCCTTGACGGCGGTACGGGGTAAAAACTCGATATCATACTCTACTAGCTCGACAACCCACTTGGTTAACCGACCCGATGTCTCGGGTTTTGCCAGAATCTGCATTAAAGGCTGATCAGTGACCACAGCGATGGGGTGCGCTTGAAAATATGGCTTCAGTTTCCTTGATGCATGAACCAGGCCCAATGCCAACTTTTCAGCAGGCGTATATCTGATCTCGGCCCCATGCAATGCCTTGCTTACAAAATAGATCGGAATCTGCCCCAAGTCCCCCTCTCGAACCAACACTGCGCTGACCGCTTCTTCGCAGATTGCCAGATAAACTAAGAGCTTCTCTCCTTCTCGAGGTGAGGACAGTGTCGGCAAATCAGATAAATACTCTTTTAGATCATCAAACGCTCTTTGACACTTCTCATCCCACTGGAACGGACTCGCCTTTTTCAGTATCCTGAAGAAGGGTAGGGCCCTCTGCGCTGATATCGACAAGAAGCGATTGAGGGCGGCCATCCGACCCGTCAATCGTTGTACCTCCTTTACATTACGAGGTGCGGGCATGTTCTTCAGAGCTTCGATCTTATCTGGATTAGCACGAATTCCGTCCCTTGATATGATATATCCCAAGAATTTTCCAGATCGAACACCGAAAGTACACTTCTTCGGGTTAAGTTTCATTTTCGCTGCCTGCAGCACCTCGAAGACTTCCCTGAGATCGACAAGAAACCGTCCCATTGACTTGCTCTTGATCAATAAATCATCAACATAAACCTCCATACTCCGACCTATCTGCCCCTCAAAGATTTTATTGACGGCCCTCTGATAGGTGGCCCCTGCATTCTTCAGACCAAACGGCATTGTTACAAAGCAAAAGGTGCCAAATTCTGTGATAAACGCGGTTTTTTCCGAGTCCTGGGGGTCCATAAAGATTTGATAGTACCCCCTATACGCATCGAGAAAACCAAATACTTCGAAGCCCAATGTCGAATCGACCAACTGATCAATTTTTGGAAGCGGATATGAATCTTTGGGGCATGCTTTGTTGAGATCTGTAAAATCAACGCACATCCGCCAGCTTTGATCTGGCTTCCTAACCAAGACAGGATTGGCTAACCAATCCGGGTATAATACCTCTTTCACGATCCCAGCAATTAACAACTTCTCAACTTCTTTTTTCACGGCCTCTTTTCTCTCAGGCGCAAGATTTCTCTTCTTTTGCCGTATCGGCTTCTTTTTTGGGTCGACGTTAAGTCGATGTACTGCCACGTCCGCCGATAAACCCGGCATGTCATCTGCCTTCCAAGCAAAAACGTCTCGATATTCCGTTAGGAGGTCGACCAGGGCTTTCCTATCGGGGTGTGGCATCCACTTCCCGATCTGGACTCCTTGGTCCTCCTCTTCCTTCCAGACACAAACCTCTTCCGTCGAATCGACAGATACCCAGCTTCGATCTTCTTCCTCTTCTGGTATCAATTCCTCGTCCAAAACCTGTCCAACTCCTTTCCCCTTGATTGTGACCAAGCTACAATTTCTTGCCACCTCGATGTCTCCCTTTACCTCATGGGTTCCATACCAGGTAGGGAACTTCATGCTGTTGTGGAATGTCGAGATGATAGCCCTGAGATCGTATAAAGCTGGTCGACCAAGTATCGCGTTATATCCTGACGGGGCCTTGACCACGACATAGGTCATCTCCATGGTTCGGCCTCTTTCTCCGTCTCCGACTGTTGTCAACAAATTAATTGATCCAACAGGGTGGATGGCCTGCCCTGTGAATCCAAATAAAGGAGTAGATAACGGTATGATGTCTTCATCTTTCAACTTCATAGCCTTGAAAGCCGAATAGTAAAGAATATTTACGGCGCTTCCACTGTCAACATAAACTCTTTTGATCTGACCCCGACTTATTACTACTTCGATTACCAACCCTTCGCTATGACTGTGGGAACTTGGAATGTCATCTTTTGGCCCGTAGCCCACTTCCGTAGTGAACCTCAGCTTCTTCGACTCTCTAGATCTATCTGAAGAATGTCGACTAGATCGAGGTCTATCTGATTCATGCTCTGCAACAATCGTGTTGACGTCATACCCGGCGCGATTATCTCGGTGAGGGTCTCGATTCTGTTCTTCTCGATGGTCATCACGGCGGTTATCTCGATATGCCGGCTCAGCTGACCTGTCTCGACGATTTCGATTGTCACGGCGTGGAGATCTATCTTTCTTTCCATTATAAGTCTTCCTCTTATATTCTCGACGGCCTTTTGGCTCGTCCTTTTCTGACCTGTCAATCACCTCATCCAATCGACCCTCTTGAATGCAGGCGTCGATATCCCTCTTCAAATCGAAACATTCCTCCGTGTCGTGCCCCACGTCTCGGTGATAGTCGCAATACTTATGAGTATTCTTCCTTTTCTCCGGGTCCTTGGACATCGGCTTATGTGTTCGGGCAATATTCTTCTTGATCATAATCGCCAACACCTCTCCCCGAGACCGATTGAGGGGTATAAAATCTCGTTCTTTCAGATTCCCTTTCTTTCCAAGCCGATCTGAGATCGGAGCTGTTAATCGGTCAAAAACGTTGGACTTGCTTTCCTCGTTCCTACCCCTAGGCTGACCCTTGGTCTGGCTTCGGGAGTCGTTCCTCGAATTAAGGCCAAGTGAAATGGTGTGTAGGCGTCCTGCCTCTTCACCTTGGCAAAACTTATGGACTATGTTCACACATTCTTCCATGTCATTTGGCATCTTTTTAGACAATTTGTCATACAACTTCATATTCCACAGACCTCCGACAAAAGCATTAACCTGCAATGCATCACTGGCGTTATGCACTTTCATGGCTTCGAGATTGAAGCGTCTCATAAAATCAATAGTGGATTCCCCTTTTTCTTGCTTGATTTTCATAAGGTGGGTAGCGCTAAGGTGGAACTTCTTGTTCCCGATAAAAGCGTCTCTGAACTTCTGTCCCAACTGCAAAAATCTTGAGATCGACCCGGGCCGCAGCTTATGAAACCATTCCCGAGCTCGACCTGTGAGTAACGTGTCGAAAGCGCGACACTTCATGGCGTCGTTGGCGTTTCTCAATCTCATCAAAGATATGTATCGATATAGATGGTCCTCTGGGTCCGTAGTACCGTCATAAGGTTCCATCTTGGGTGGTTTGAATGACTCGGGCATCATGTATATCTCTATCTCGGGACTAAATGGCGATTCGAGCCATTCTGTGACCGGTTCCTTGCCTACGATGCGGTTGAACTCGTTTCGGATACTTTCCTCGACCTGACGCATTTGCCTTTCTTGTCCTGGATGCTTGTGGGCGTTAGTCGCGCTGATTTCAATTGCGCCTTCCTCACATTCTTCCTGAGGATCGACTGGCCTCTTCCCCCTAGCATTATCGATTTCTTTACGACCCGGTGGGTCTAACAAGTGTTCTTCAGGGGGATTACAGATTCCCTTACCAATGAATGCCGAGGCCACCACCCTTTTTAGGGCGTCCTCATCTAAAGATGCCAAGTGATCGGCCATATCCTGTAGTTGTGGGGGAAGCTGAGGTCTGGGTGGATCTGCAGCGGCGGGTCTAGATCCAGTGGGGACTTCTTGAATCTGGGATGGAACCCCTGCCGGATCTACATCTGCCTGCTCCTCGATTTGCATGTTCTTGCTGTTCGTTGGTTTCTTCCTTGCTGGTGGTGCCATTGCGATTTCTTTACCCACTCACCGGCAGAAGGCCCTCCTTCTAGCGCCAAATGACGATGCTAAATTGTGCACCACCGGAATAACTGGGCCACGTGTAATCTAAGGGTGAGCTGTAAAGGGAATCGAATGGCTGAGAGTGAGTAAAAGATGGTGTTTTTAAGTACATTATGGCTGAGTCCAAGAATGTATCTTGGATTGCCTACGTATCCTGTGTATTGTCCAGGAATCAAGCCTTACGTAGTTCCTGGAATGAAGTATTTATAGGTACATGTCCTTCATCTGCCCTAAATTTAGGGCGGTTTGGTCCATTGGCATAAATACCCTTAAATGGGCCTTGCCCTCCTGCCCAAGCCACCTACTGGATGGTGGGCCCGGGTATCTGGACAGGAAGTCTCCGTCTCGACTCGATACATGCCGACATGGGTAATCGAGGCTAAATACTTGAAGAATCTGCCGGTGACTGCGGTCTCTGCTGGTGCATATCGGGTCGATCTGATACTACTGCATTTGACATAGACTTTTCCACATGCCAGCTGGACCACTCAGATAATTCCACGTGTAGGAGTAAACCCCCGTATCATCAGTGATAATAACACTGCCTTCTTTCATGCTACAGCTAAGGACAAGATTAGGAGATTGGCTATCCACAAAATCAAGGATAGTAATGGGAATTGGTGTGCAACTCAACATTCTATTGAGGCTGCTGCTGTCCAGTTTTATAATTATCTCTTCAATGAGGACAGTGTCACTAATCAGAGTTCTTTGGATGACATTCTTACTTTTATTCCTCAACTGATCACAAATGAGATAAATCAGCAGCTTCTCCAACCTGTTACCATAGAGGAAGATAAACAAGCTGTTTTTGATCTGGATCCAAACAGTGCTTCATGTATGGATGGGTTTTATGGGGCTTTCTATAGAGCTTGCTGGGATATCATTGCTCAGGATGTTTATGCTGCTACTACTGATTTCATGGCTGGTGGTTACATTCCTCAAAGCATCGGTTCTACTATTATCACCCTCATCCCCAAGAAGGAGGTTCCAGTCTCTTTTGCTGATTACAGACCTATAGCTTTAAGTACTTTCACTAATAAGGTCTTTACTAAAGTCCTATGTGCTAGACTTCAGCAATTTTTGGATATTATGATATCAGATGAGCAGTCAGCTTTCATTCAAGGTAAAGACATCTCTGATAATGTTCTTTTTGTACAAGAACTTGTGCAATTTGTTCATAGAAAGGCTAGGGGCCACAATATCCTTTTTAAATTTGATGTTGCTAAAGCCTTTGATAGAGTTGCTTGGCCTTTTCTGGAAGCCCTTTTGAATAAATTTGGTTTCTCCACTCTCTTTGTTACCTTGGTTATGAATAACTTGAAACGTAGTTGGTTTTCTATTTTGGTTAACGGTTACCCTGCTGGTTTTTTCCAAAATTCTAGAGGTATTAAGCAAGGTGACCCCTTATCCCCCTACCTTTTTATCTTAGTCTCTGAGGCTCTTACTAGGGGTTTAAAACACATCTTTCATTCTGATGTTGACTGTTATGCTGTTCCCAGAGGATTTCCTAGGATTACTCACTGCATGTATGCTGATGACCTTATTGTTTTTGCTAGAGCCACCAAAAAATCTATTAAAAACCTCTTCCTTTTCCTTAATCAATATGAGCTTGCTTCTGGTCAAGAAATTTTTCTTTCTTTATCAGCAAATGACGATACGGGATTTCACCCCTCCACGTGGAATTATCTAATTGGTCCAGCTGGCATGTGGAAAAGTCCAAGTATATTATCCACATCGGGTCGAATACGAGACGAATCAGTGATCACCACCGCAGCCAGCAGATCTTGCAAGTGTGTCAACTCGAGCACCCATATCGGTGTCATACAAGTCGATATCAGAGCTCCAACCCAGGTTCCTAAGCCCAATTTTCCAGTGGGTTACTTGGGCAAGGGGCAAGGCCCATTAAAGGGTATTTATGTCAATAGACAAAACCGCCCTAGGTTTAGGGCAGAAGAAGGGCTTATGCCTATAAATACACAGCTCCAGGAACTACGTGAGGCTTGATTCCTGGACAATACACAGGATACGTAGGCAATCCAAGATACATTCTTGGACTCAGCCATAAAACCCTAAAATCACCCCCAAAATCATCCTTGATTCGATCATCCCTAGATAAAATTGACCTCAAATTATACATGACAAAATCTAGCATCGTCATTGGCGCTAGAAGGAGGGCCTTCTATCGGTGATGGATCAAGGAGGTGGTTCGTGATCAATTTAATGCCAAAAAACGCAGTCTGATCGGTGGTTGATTGCCGAAAATTGAACCGTTGAAACAAGATTCCCACTGTTCAGATTCAACGATAAGGAGGAACGAACAAGCCCTCCAAATTTCGTGACGATCGGAGTCCGTTTAGATGCCCGATCGAAGCCGGAAATTATCTGTTGTATCACCAAAACGCAGCAGCCACCAAAAACGCAGTCAGATCGACGGATTATTGCTGGAGTTTCAACCGTTGAAACAAGATTACCACCGTTCAGATTCAAGGATAAGGAGGGACGAACAAGCCCTTAAAATTTCATGACGATCGGAGTCGATTTGGAGGCACAAAGCCGCCGGAAAGATGCTGCTGCGCCGCCATAAACGCAGTGGACACAGCAGTTAGATCTACGGCTTCGTGACAGAGATTGAACCGTTGAAAGACGATCTCCACCGGTCACATCAAAGAATAAAGAGGGACGGACAAACTCTCAAAAAGTTCATGACGATCGGAGTCGTTTTGGAGGCACAAAGCCGCCGGAAAGATGCTGCTGTGCCGCCGTAAACGCAGTGGACACAGCAGTTAGATCTACGGCTTCGTGACAGAGATTGAGCGGTTGAAAGACGATCTCCACCGGTCAAATCAAAGAATAAAGGGGGACGAACAAAGCCTCAAAAATTTCATGAAGATCAAAGGCCGTTTCGATGCATACTTTTCATCTAAAAGCTGCTGCTGTGCCACCAAAAACACAGCACACACAGCCGAAACTTTAAAGGGGTATAGCTGCTAATCGAACTGATGAAACGCGATATCCTCCGGTCAGATTTAAGTTTAAGGGGGTTCAAACAAGCCCTAAAAGTTTCATGCCGATCGGAGTTCTCTCGATGCCCGATCGTTGTTAAAAGGACGCCGCTTGCATCCCGAAAACCGAGCGAGAAAAGCAGGTTGATCGATGGCTTATAGCCGCTAATCAAACAGGTGGAACACAATTTCCACCAGTCAGATTGAAGAGGAAGGAGGGACGAACAAACCCTCCAAATTTCGTACCGATCGGGGTCAGTTTAGATGCCTGATCGTTCCCGGAAAGATGCAAAGATTAGACAGTTGAACATAAGCTCGGCAGGTCGGGCTCATGGATGAGCTCAGGCTCCAAAACCCGAGCTGAGCTGTTCATCTCCCCAGTACGAGCTCTCTCATTACAAGCTATCCAGGTACGAGCCGTCATGGAAATTTATTTTCGTTTTTACAACTTAAATAACCTATCTTATTTTGGAGCTCTCTGGAGCGTATCTTTTATAAGACCGAGCTCGTCTCGGCATCATATTTGGAGCTCTCTCGAGCGAATATTTTATAAGACCGAGCTCGGCTCGGCATCATCTTTTATAAGACCGAGCTCGTCTCGGCATCATATTTGGAGCTCTCTCGAGCGAATCTTTTATAAGACCGAGCTCGGCTCGGCATCATCTTTTATAAGACCGAGCTCGGCTCGGCATCATATTTGGAGCTCTCTCGAGCGAATCTTTTATAAGACCGAGCTCGGCTTGGCATCATATTTGGAGCTCTCTCGAGCGTATCTTTTATAAGACCGAGCTCGGCTCGGCATCATATTGGAGCTCTCTCGAGCGTATCTTTTATAAGACCGAGCTCGGCTCGGCATCATATTCGGAGCTCTCTCGAGCGTATCTTTTATAAGACCGAGCTCGGCTCGGCATCATATTTGGAGCTCTCTCGAGCGTATCTTTTATAAGACCGAGCTCGGCTCGGCATCATATTTGGAGCTCTCTCGAGCGTATCTTTTATAAGACCGAGACCGGCTCGGCATCATCTTTTATAAGACCGAGCTCGGCCTCGGCATCATATTTAGAGCTCAACTTGAGCGAATCTTTATAAAACCGCAGGTCGGCTCGGCCCCATATTTGAAGCTCAACTTGAGCGCATCTTTAATAAGACCGAGCTCGCCTCGGCATAATATTCGGAGCTCGAAGGCGACCTTACGTAAGTCCGCCTGCCATCTAAGCATGATACCAACAGACTACACCAAATAAGCTAAGCCTTATCTCAATTAACTTCTGTTTTTACATTTTTATGTCTTGTAATAAGTCCATGTGACAATTTCATAAATATTCTAATAAGCATGTCTTTCCTCGAGACGCTTTTGTGTTTGTTATGATTTATAGCCTTCACATTGCAAATCTACCACGATACAAAATGGCAAAGGCAAAAAATTCGACCAGCCTTAAAGCAAAAGAAGTCCATGTGATTAAAAGATAAAAGAGGCAAAAGTCAACCACAACTACAAATCCTCGACACGACGAAGTCGGAATAATATGGTGAATAAAGCCAAGTCACTGACAGTGCTTATATCACCTCGACACGATGCGGTAGAAATAAAACGGTGAAAAAAGCCAAGTCACCGACGAGAGCTTATATCACTCCCGACCTCGCCGCAAGCCACGATGCTAAGCGGTTGGAAGATCCCACGATGGATACCCTATTCGACCAGTTCAGAAGCACCACGAAGTGCGACAGTCGAGTAGGGATTTTTCAATTCGACCATGTCAGAAGCCCGACGAGGCAAGACAGTCGATTCGAGCTCCGACCAGAAAGCCAAGTCAAGCCGATAAGGCGGTACAGTGCTAGGTCGACCAGAAAGCCAAGTCAAGCCGATAAGGCGGTACTACACTTTGAGGGGCCACAGGGGAATTAAGTCCAAAGGACTACACCCCACAAGGCAGCTTTTGCAAGGGAATTAAGTCCAAAGGACTACACCCTAGGCAAATATTCAACAACACAAACAACATTCAAAGGAAAGGTCAGAATTCAAAATTCAAAATTCAAAAGTCCCAGGGATCGAATCGTGAAAGACAGACAACAAAAAGCGACAAGCAACATACTGCAAAAATTGAAGCAAAATAAAACTAGGCGTCATATTGGGAGCTCACCGATGAGTGAATCTGTAATAAGTCCGAGTTCGACTCGGCATCTTACCTCGGAGCTATATTATTTTGGAACTCACCCTACCGAACTGGCGGGTCGAGCTATCTTATTTTGGAACTCTCCTAGCCGAGCATGGCGGGACGAGCCTTCTTATTTCGGGAACTATCCCTATGGTTATGGCGACTTTTTGACTAGTGCCTGGCGTATCTCGAGGATCCACTCCGCAAAGGATCTACTCAACGGTCTACGAGGATCCGCAAGTCGGATGCCTTCAGTGTCGACAGTCAACGTTTACAAGTCCTAATAGGACGAAAATGAAATGGCATCGAAGTCCGAGTCGACAGCGGCGTAATCTGACTCCCAAGAGAGAGAATTTACTAAGGCATCGAGGCCGGGCAACATGATCATTTCGATCGACAGCTAGTGAAGCTAAAAGTTCCATGGAACCAAAAGGCTAAGGCATCGAGTTCGGACCAAGTCCAAAACTCTCGGCAGTCATGTGTCATGAGTCATGAACGACAAAGAAACACCACGACACCGAGATCCAGAGCGACATTTACGTATTACCAGTCTTATTAGACAGTAAGTACTAGGACATCGTAGCCGGAAATATCTATCGACAGCCGAAAGAGCATCGATTCCGACAAACGAAATGAGATAACCAGGGGCATCTGTTCTACCACGCAACAACAAAGAAAAATCCAAAAAATGCTAAAGCATGGAAGACAAGTTACATATGGTCGACAAATGGAACTACTGAAAGTATAACGAAGATGATGAATCTGCATTATGCTTTGGAGGCAACAACGAGTCGACATTGAATACTCGAGAAAAAGCGAGCAAAGGAATGGGAATCGACATGCAACAAAAGTGTTTGACACCAAATACTAGTAAAAATTTCAGCATTTATAACAAAAAAGCCTAGTCACAAAGACTGGCCAAATATGATCCAAACCTAAGGTTCTCATGATACTTGGAGGGCAGATATCGACATATATGCATCGACATGAGAGAGGCCGATGTGAAAATAAGGCCAAAGGCCGCAATAAAGCAAGATGGTCTACTTCAAAGACCAAAGAAAAGAAGGAAAAATGTAACAATTTTTCAAAGAAAGAATAAGCCAAGTCCAAATGACCGGCTAATTGTTTATATATACAGATGGAAGCCAACGACAACGATGGTTAAAAAGGGCAAAGCCTAAGAAGAAGCATCTTTTTTGGCGTTAAGGCTAAGTCTCAAGACTGTTAGACTAACATTTGAGATCCGCATGCCGTACTCCAAAATCCAGGCAAATCAGATTTTTCAGAGAAGTCGACCTCGACCGAGACAGTCCCAAGTTGGACATCTCATCATTCCTTCGACAGCTACGGCATCGAAGTCGATGTCAACTTAGCCACACGTTATAAGTCCTAGGGACAGATAACGCTAAGATAAAAAAGTTTGCAAAGCAGACAAGGAAAGGCCGTATGTTGGACTCCACAGGAAATAAGTCTGCAGGGCAGATTTAAATTCAGAGCATTGGATGACAGTGGCCGAGATACACCTTTGACAGATCAGACCTGACCTCAAGAGCTCAGACAGATCTGGGAGGCTTATGACGATACGGGATTTCACCCTCCACGTGGAATTATCTAATTGGTCCAGCTCGGCATGTGGGGAAAGTCCAAGTATATTATCCATCGACGAATACGAGACGAATCGGTGATCACCACCGCGCCGGCGGATCTTGCAAGTGTGTCAACTCGAGCACCCATATCGGTGTCATACAAGTCGATATCGAGCTCCAACCCAGGTTCCTAAGCCCAATTTTCCAGTGGGTTACTTGGGCAAGGGGCAAGGCCCATTAAAGGGTATTTATGTCAATAGACAAAACCGCCCTAGGTTTAGGGCAGAAGAAGGGCTTATGCCTATAAATACACAGCTCCATGAACTACGTGAGCCATAAAACCCTAAAATCACCCCCAAAATCATCCTTGATTCGATCATCCCTAGATTAAATTGACCTCAAATTATACATGACAAAATCTAGCATCGTCAGCAAACATGCTCCTTCTCAAACCGTTCATATGGTTGCTAATATCACTGGTATGAATCAGGGCTCTTTCCCTTTCACTTATTTAGGTTGTCCTATTTATGTGGGTAGACCTAAGGCAGTCTATTTCCAGCCCCTCATCCAAAAAATTGAACACAAGTTACAAGGGTGGTATGCTAAGTTCCTCTCTATTAGTGGTAGGCTTATTTTAATTAAGCATGTGCTTTCTGCTATTCCCATACATATTATAGCTGCCTTAAAGCTCCCTGTTGCAGTTTTTTAAAAAATTGAGCATTTGCTCTCTCATTTTCTCTGGTCTGACACTACTGCTAGCAGAAGGCATATTGGGAGAAAATGGGCTGATGTTTGTTTTCCGGTTCTTGAGGGTGGTCTTGGAGTTAGGAATCTCAGAAGTTTACAACAAGCTTTTGCCTGTAAACTTTGGTGGAAGATCAGAACAGGGCAGGGTCTTTGGGCTAAGACTGTTATGTCTAGTTCTTTTCCATTATACAGACTTTATAGCTGGAAACTCTTGATGGAAGTCCAGGACGTTGTGGATGATCACATGAGATACAAAGGGCAACCTCTTAACAGATGGATTTGGGAACCTGAAGCTACTTGTCAGTTCTCTGTAAAATCTGCTTATAATCTGTTCAGAAAGAAAAGGCCTACTTTATATGAACTCAAAGAGATATGGAAACCTCCCCTGCCACTCAAATGCTCCATTCTTATGTGGAGGCTCCTACAAGGTCTCCTCCCCTTTGCAGATCAATTACATAAATTTGGAGTGCATGGACCCTTTCAATGTATGTTCTGTCATTCTGAAGAATCTTTGGAGCATGTTTTTTGGGATTGTGATCAGGCTCAACAAATTTGGCAGTATTATCAGTATCATTTTCATTGGGGTTACAATGTGCACAGCTTGAAAGAGGCCATACAAAGCTGGCATAATCCCCACACTAAAGGTTCAATCAAGCTGGTTCTCCCTTGTCTGCCTATTTTTATATGCTGGGAAATTTGGAAGGCTGGGAAATTTGGAAGGCTATCAATCAGCATCTCCAGCTCATTTGTAAATCCTTGATTCTTTATAGGATTGATGCAGCAGATGATACTCTTGTGCATCTTGGCTTGATATCTCAGTTTATTCCTAAACCCCAGTGCTTTTATATTCCTGTCTCTTGTAACCCTCCTGTTGGTCATGATTATAAACTGAACACTGATGGCTCTTCTCTTGGGAACCCTGGGGCAGCTGGAGGAGGATACATTATAAGAGATACAAAAGGTAGGGTGATTATTGTCGCTTCTAAGGCTTATGGTATTGTCACCAATATGCAGGCTGAACTTCAGGCTCTCTTGGAAGGGATTCTTCATTGCATTGAGCTTAACCTCCAATCTGTTCTCTTGGAATCAGACTCTCAAATTCTTGTTGATATGGTTCTAGGCAAAAGGAAGGCCTCTTGGAAATACAGTGTGGATGTCCTTCAAATTCAAAAACTCATTACTGACCATCATTTTACCATTGAGCACATTTATAGAGAGGCTAATGGTCCTGCTGATTATCTTGCCAAGCAGGCTAGCACCACACAGCTTACTTATGTCAGAGACAGAGATCAAATTCAAGGTGACTTGGGCTTTCTTATCCAAAGGGACCTTCTCCAACTTCCCATTATCAGAAGGAAAAAATGATTATCTGCTGCATATTCCACTGGGAAGCACCCTTCACTATGTTGAGGGGTGCAAACAGGTTGCATCTATCCTCAAATTATAATTTTGCTTTCTGGTTTCTCTTATCTCTTGTTTGGATCCTGTACACCCTCCTCTTCATCATCAACAGGATCTGGAGCTAGTTTTTTACTGCATCTGTTGGGAGGCTTAATCACTGTTGCACATACCTGGAAGCACCCTTCATCAATATGGAGGGTGCAAGCAGGTTGTATACTTTAAACAACTCTCTTTTGGTTTCTCTGTTTCTTTTTGTGGTGCTGTAGTTTTCTGTCCCTATGCAGATTGAAAGTACTTGGAGCAATATACGATTGATTTGGATGATTGCATGGACACTACGATTCTATTGCTGGAGGTGCCTGGGCAATGCTGTGGATGGATATGCTGGAAATGCCTGGACAGAGACTGCCTTGGATGAAGACTGAATTTAGTTTCTTTGTTCTTTGCTGGTTCTTTTTTGTAGATCTTGTGTATCTGCTCTCTCTAGTTTTTTATTTCCAATACATGGGAGATCATACTCTTCCCTTAGCACCCGGTTTTCCCCACAATGGGTTTTCCGGACTAAGGGTTTAAGGAGGTGATAAACATGTATTGATGACGCATGTTATTTTGGAGGTCAGGCCAGGGGTTGGCCATTGTAAAACTTCAGTTCCTTATTAATAAATTTTCTGAGGCTTTAAAAAAAAAAAAAAAAAAAAAAAAAAACCTCTTAACATTTTTAAATAAGTGACTATTGCTTCTTAATATCTTTATTTTTGGTTGACTTTGTTTTATTGTGAGTAATCTCTTAGATTTTTTTTTGTTTGTTTTCACCAAAATCTAGCAAGTTTGCATTGTAATGTGTCAAGTAATTGGACTTTAATCTGCAGCAAATTCACTGTTTAAAAAAAAAATTTAAATAAATAAATAAATTAGGTTTTCTTCCATTCCAAATCTCATAAGGTGTCTTCAACAGCTTCTTGTTCACTGATGTTCTTTTTTGTGTATAGCATGTTGTATTGACTGCTTCAGCCTAATATCTTTCAGGTAGCAATGCTTCACAAATCATAGTTCTTCCTGCTTCTTTTAAAGTTCTGTTTCTTCTTTCAGCAACCCCATTTTGCTGAGGTGTACCAGCCGCAGCAAGTTGATGTAGTACACCATTTTGTTCACAATATTCTCTTATAACTATATTGAGAAATTCAGTACCCTTGTCTGATCTTATCTTCACTACTGTCAAACTTTTCTCATTTTGCAATCTCTTCAAAAGTTCAGGCATCTTTTGAAGTGTCTCACTTTTTTTGTTCATGAATATCACCCAAGTGTACCTTGAATAATCATCCACAACCACTAAGGTGTATTTCTTTCCTGTTACACTTGTTGGTGTTGTTGGTCCAAATAGATCCATGTGGATCACCTCCAAAACTCTTTTAGTTGATTGTTTAGTCTTTGACTTGAAGCTTGACTTTGTCTGTTTACCTTGCTGACATGCATCACATATAGCATCCTTTTTGAATGTGATCTCAGGTAAACCAATCACCAGTTTCTTCTTCACCAACTGATTGATATCATCAAAGATTAGATGATTCAACTTCTTATGCCATAACCGATTAAGTTCTGACTTGGTATGCACAATCAGACAAGTTTATGGAACAATAGTAGACCAATCCACAACATACATGTTTTGTTGTCTTCTTCCAGCCAACACAACTTGATCAACTTAATGACAGTACAAGTGTTTTTGTCAAAAGTGACCTTGTATCCCATGTCACAGAATTGTCCAGTGCTCAATAGGTTGTAGTCCAGTCCTTCCACATATGCAACATTCCTGATTGTTAATCCATTTCTTACAAGTGTGCCATATCCTCTTGTGTATCTAGGTGTATTCTTGTTGCCAAAATTCACTCTTACACCATCCTTTGCCACATAACTTGACAAACAGTGCTTATTCTTTGTCATATGTCTGGAACATCCACTGTCAAAATACCAGACACCCTACAAAACAAAGTTAGTGCATTTTAGGTACCCAAACCTATTTGGGTCCAAAATGGTCAGTGGTAAGCATGGCCCTTGGCAAGTTTCCATAAGGTCTTCTTTGAAAGGTATCATACTTTGGTTCATACATGTATTCTACACATCCATAAGGTCTAACAATTGGTTGTGTAGTATTCACATATGCTTTCCGGCCTTTTGGAATATAATGTTGTTTAAGGTGATTCCTTTTGTTAGAAGCACTAGGATAACCATAGGTTTGCTGTCTGTTAGGAACAGCCCTGTAATGTGATGTCTGCTGAGGTCCCTACTGAGGTCTTGTATAATTCCTCTGCTGAGCCCTCTGCTGATTCCATTGCTTAGGTTTTACCCTAGCAGCATGGTTATTTTTGTTGTTTCTAGCAGTAGGTGCAGGAATATTCCAATCATCATCAGTAGGGAACAATCTACCTTTCCTCCTGAGATAAGTATCCGTTGAATGATTAGCATTTTTAGGTTTAGGATTTTTATCCTTGGAATATTTCTCGTTTTTCCCTTTTTGTGGTCCAGCAGACTTGGTAGTAGGTCTTCTATCAGCTTGTCTAGGAGGCACAACAGTCCTATTTTTACATTTATTCTTTTTATTAGGAGTTGTTGACTTCTGATTTTGCTCCCTTGAAGCTTTCTCAGTAGGATTTACTGCCTCGGCAACCCTTTTGGGAGTTGGATCTTGTGTAGGCACAAACTTAGGACCAATTCTGGTACTAGGTTCAGTGACCTTACTGGATCCACTCTTATTGGATTGTTGAGTTCCAAATCCAAGCCATGTCTATCACCATAAGGCTTTCCAGATTTGAATGTAGTGGAGGAACAAGATGGTTCAGTAGACTCAGCAGCTACTGAAAGTTCAGCATGCTTATGCTGATTCTGTCTGACTTCTTTTTCCTTCCCTTTGAGAATTCTTAATTCAGCATTTAATCTTTCAACTTTTGATTGAAGTGCTTCTTTAATCACTACAAGAAATTCGGCTTTTAATGAGGAGAATTCTCCTCATTAATCGTCCATTTCTCCTCATTAAAGGTTTTTAATGAGGAGAAACCACTCCTCATTGCAGCTTCTCTAGTTAAAGGTATATAATGAGGAGAATTGAATCTCCTCATTAATTATATCATACATTTAATGAGAATATACCCTCCTCATTAATTTTTTTTTAATAACAACTAATCTACTCATTATCTAGTCATTTACACCTCATTAAATAAAAATTCAATACAACACAACTCCTCATTAAAAGGCCAATTGCTCCTCGTTAAATCATGAAATAATCATGATACTTCTCCTCATTATAAGGCAATTGACCCGTCACTAAATTGGAAAAATATTGTTCTTTTTTTGTAATCTTAAACATTAAAGATTTACATCTTCATATGCTTTATATTAATCAAATACATCAATACACACAACGATAGATTATTTCAAAAAGATAAGTAACATATACATGGGTATTTAAAGGATTTTCTAATATCACATCCCAAAAAAACACGTTTCTTTAGTCGTAACTGCAAAATACTACTTCCAAAATATTCTTATGTACTAAAACATCCTAGTTGCCTTTAACGGAAAGGAGGAAAAACATAACATAAAAGGAAAACCTTTCTCATGCAGAGTAACATCTTCCATTGATCCTTCTATCACTTCAGCAACATGCTCTAGCTTGTTCGCCTTGATGAGTTCCCTTGCATGATCAGTCATCTTGGTAGCTTCTACAACATAAAATTTTCTTGCTCCAGCTTGACCAGATTGCTAAAATGCCACTTCTTGTTCCTACGACCAGAACATCCTACAAGTTGGATACACCATTTAAGTCTTGCATTATTCACAAATACAGAATGAAACAATCCAATGTGAAATCATAATGTCAAATGAGAACAAAAATTTACATCAATTGCAACTCAAAGTGAAATAACAAATTGAGGCAAAATCCCAAAAATCATGTGCCAAAAGTAAACATCCAAATATTCAATTGTTTTTCCCATTCCCATACTTATGGATGAGTATTCCATCACATTAGCTAGCATGCAAGAAAATGAACAGAGTAAGTACGGGTTCCTTGTATCACCTCTAATGCTTAATCTTGAATAGCATCAAATACATGCGCCTAGTTCTGCTCAAATAATGAACTCTGCTCAAATCCATATCATATAAGAGTACACAAATTCTAAATCATTTGCTTTTCTTTTTCCAACTAATCAACACCAAAAGAATATAATAGCAAAATATTTAGCAAACGAGTATGGACTGTGATGCCAAGCAAAACAAGCTAACAATCAACATTTTCATATAAAAGTAACTAGATTAAACATGAAGAGAGGTCATACCTTTCCTTCAAAGTGGTGCTTGTTCAAAATGCAGGCACAACAGCAACAACCATCATGTTTAAAGAATTGCAGCAGCAGCTAATATGTCCCCACAACATCTGAAATAAACCAGAAAAATCAGAAGCAAAGCATGAAAAAATTCAAAGGAGAGCAGGAGGATGTCAACAAGGTTTTAAGAAGCACCATGTTTGCATCAAATCAAGCTTGGTCAAAACACAAACAGTACGTTCACGTATCATATCCGGGTTCAGAAAAGGAAATGAATTGTGTACATCTTTGAAAGATAATCTTATATGTTAAGAATATATGTTTACTAAGATAACCAAAAGAAATATCTCCTGGATCAACTTCTCTTGCAATCTGAATGGCATCAGATGTGGCAAGATCCAGATTGGCTGAAGTTGTGGCTAAAAGGATACAGTTCGGCTGCCTTACAAAAAATAAGAGTTACAACCAAATGTCAATTGAAAGTTTTAAGAAATCAAGACACTCAATAGTCCAATTACGTGCTAGCTTCAAAACAACGGGTTATAAACCCATAATTGGTTTCATAACAGCCTACGGCATAGAGCGTATGACAGGCTTAAGATGAAAACTTCCCACCCCTTGTCATACCCTTCACATGAAAGATAAAAATTGAACCAAAAGCACCAACCCAAAAACAAACCAAACTAGTTGCTTGTTTCATCACTCTTAAAAAAAATCAAACTTCGAAATAAGGTATCGATTTGCTTTTGTGCTTGTATATCGCAGTGTGGTCATGACTCATCGTACCTTCTTCGCAGGAGCGGAGCATGTCCACAATTTCTTGAACAATACTTTTTGGCTGGCCCTCTGCCAGTTGCCAAACAAAAAGACAGTTGTCACTATCAAGTACCGAGAACTGCTAAGGAAAAGGATGAAAGGCGACGTACCTATGACAACCATTATTAAACCCTGTAAATCTACAAGTTTTAGATTAAGAACTGCCAAACAAAAGGGGTAGCTGTCAGAACAGTAACAAGAGAGCAAATAAAAGCTAGAATATTTCAAAGTATGCTATGAAAACATTCATATGCTAATGAGACAAGGGTGAAGTGGTAAAAGTGTTGAGGCCCCTCCGAGATCTTCCAGGTTCAATCCTTGCTATAGGCCAAATTAATCCACCTTATGTGGTGTTAAGTCCAGAAAATGTGGTGTGCAGTGCATATTGTTTTTGACACACACACACACACACACAAAAAAAACAAAATAATGAAAGAGTAAGCAGCTATATGAGTGAAGATCATGTGTATGGAAATACAATTTGATAAGCTACTTGGCAATAGAATAGCATACAAAACAACTGATTAACAAACCATAAGGAGAGTAAATGCTGAGATTGATAGGAAGAGAAGAGATCCGCTTCATGTTTCCAATGACTCTATCAGTTTCTACCTGTATTTCTTTCTGAAACATAGCTACACACAAGAGAAACTCAAAAGTAAGCATCAACTTAGACGCAAGGGAAAATTCTTCAAAGCTACGATAAAGTATCATGACAAGCCAAGTACTCAAGTTAGGAGGTAGAGGAACTTGAAGCAGCCATAGATCCCATCACAATAGGTAAAAGCACTTGCAGCAGCTTCTTCAT
The DNA here is from genome assembly GCA_036785695.1 of Gentiana straminea. NCBI lineage: Eukaryota > Viridiplantae > Streptophyta > Magnoliopsida > Gentianales > Gentianaceae > Gentiana > Gentiana straminea. The sequence goes on along the minus strand of JAVUPR010000311.1, from coordinate 2,598,548 downwards.
CAAAAGAATCAGTCATCAATGCCAAAGTACTTCTGTTAATAACCAAACTACAGCGACACTCCAACATCCACTAGGCTACAAAGCCCTTTTTCCATGCATTCAGCTTTTGAAAAAAAGTACTCGAAAAAGCTTGTTGCACTCTTATCTTCATACAGTAAACCTCAACAGTCCTGCAATATGTTTGACCCAAAGAAGTGAAATGTTATCCAGTATGAAAAAAAAAAACCAGACTTAACAAGAAACATGTACCCCCTGTTATAAGTAGAGTAACCCATGACTGACCTGGGCCCTCATCCAAAGACTATTCGTAATCTTCTGCACAAGTAGTACCCATTTCCAAATCTGTCAATTCATAGCCATAAGAGAGATGTCATTTATCTAGCAACCTGTTTACCATGCATCTTAGAAATTTGATCAAAAGTGCTTATATCTAGCGAGCTTCACCATGTCCAGGCTCCAAGGCGAAACATCCATCTAAGGTGCAATCAACATTTGTTTAGGTAGATAATGCAAGTACGCAACCTAATCGATCATCTCCCACGGGGTCGGGCTCATTAACCTAATCACTCATTCACTCAAACAGCTGCATCTAAATAGCCTAACTTGAAAACTGTATCAAGAACGTCGTCTTCAGCTGGTTCAAATGCCCAATTAAAAAGCTGAAATATTAAGCCAAAACAAGACTATAAGCTCATTATGGACATAAAAAGGTAGGGAGGAAGAATAGCTACCAAATTAATCAAATATTTTACCAACATGGGACCATCCCGGTTTTCGGGGTTGCAATCAGGACTAATCCCAATTCCTTGCAGTCCCAATCGGCTTGCTGGGAAATCACAAGCTCGAATCTGCAATGCAATGTTGAAAATATTTCGTCGATACATACAAAAAATTCACCCATACCTCACCCAGGACCCTTAAAAGGCATCACAATCACTTTATTATAACATCACAATGAGAATAAATGTTCAATAGTTGACTTTGAATGTGATGCCGTGGTTGATGTGGTGCATTTAAATGTAAATCATAAATGTATAAAAGAAAGCATAAAGCTTTACAGAAAAAGAAAAAGAAAAAAATATCAAAAAAAGATGGAAAAAAAAACATGTCTACCCAATACCCCCACATTAATAATTCTCCTTTCTTAAGAGATATCGCTACAAAATGGTAGGCTTCTGATAGATACATGAGCTAATGACTACCAAAGACACAGATGCATGAGCCATACTTCAAAGAATATTCACATGTTACCATGACCAACAACGTGCGCTTTTTCGAGGGAAATGGGCCAGTCAACATGTACAATCACAAGAAGAAGAACAAATAATTGGCAGAAAGATGTAGCTCACAATGGAAATACTCAGCCTCACTAACCACAATAATGCCTTTCACAAAATCGAATTCAGAAGTAACTTTGAATGAAACCAAACAACTAGTTATCAATTGTGAAATATCAAGTTCCAACCTTTATGCTTTCAAAGACTTCAGAATGAAATGGATTTATACAAAAGGACGCATGTTACAACAGTGACTTCTAAAGTTGCTGACAGATTCTATTTTTGTACTGAGAATAGGTTATCTAGAGCAAAATGCATCCATTCTCGTAGCTGATAGATCAAAGAAAGAAACCAAATAGTTAAGCCGCCTACCTATAGTATCCATCGAAATGTGGTGATATTTGTGTAGACATCAATTGATGGTTCTCATACAATTCCAACACTCCTTATAGGAATATTACACCTTTCCAAACTCGCAATGGAAAGTGGATGTTACTTAAAAAAGAAGATTTAGGCAACCCGAATTGATGGTTACTCCACAAATGATTTTTCTAAAGTACGATTGGCATTTCCTTTTGAAATCCTAGCCATAACGACCCACAAATTTGCTTGAACTAAACGAACCTCATATTCAAAAACATAACACGGTCTCACGCTTTCATTTACCAGTGAGTTGTAACTAATTTCAAACATAATAGAACAGATTATATCGATTCATTTGAAATATAGAATTTTATAAGCTCTTCCGGAAGCATTACTCTACCAGCAAACTTATATTTCTCTTAAAAAAATGCAACTTTCCCAGAAAAATGCGCTAATGTATATGGAGAAAAAAAAGCCTACCATTCTGGGTAAAACACGAACTTTCTCAATGGTTTCATCTGATTCCCTTGAAATTTCCATGGCTTGGGTCACCTGAGAATAGCTTCAAGGTTATTAGATGTTTGAATGACCAAAGACGGAACTCACAGGCGGATGATGAAGCTTTATCCAAGGGACCAGAAGAAGGCCTCTCATACTTCCTTATACTCCGAGAAGAAAGAGATGGAGTTGGATGAAATGAAGAAGGCAGACTAATTAGTAGCAGGGAAGTTGAAAGAAGATGGCAGTTAGGTCTGGACATGGAAGGTAGTAGGCGGTGGAGCAGGGGAAATAGGTTTAGCCGATTTAGGTGTTAGGGATTTGGGAATGACGAACAAGAATAGATGGTGTTATTTTTTCGGAATGGTTATACCTAATAAAATAATTAAGTTAAGAAAAGTAAAAAAATAAAAAATGAATAATGAGGAGATTTTATTTATTGTATTTTTATGAGGAGAAATTATGATCAATAATGAGGAGACCAAAAATTTGTTCATCAACTTAGAAATTTTTTAGGTCTCCTCATTATAAATATCATTTAATGACGAAATTATAGCTCCTTATTAATTTCTCCTCATTAGAGGGTAGTTTTCTAGTAGTGTTTTTCAGCCTTCACAATCTCATAACCAGATTGTATTATCCTTAGTTGATTAAGGATGGCATCCAAAGTTTCCTCATTGTCAGAATTTTTTGGATTTGAACCACATGTTGATTCAAAATCACTTCCAGCAGGAGTGTTTATAGATACAAAGTTGTATACCTCCTCTGTTTCATCCATATTAGCCATTAAAGCATAATCTTCCATATCAAGAACAAGTGCAGTATCATCAGATTCATTTCCCTTTTCTGATTCTACTTCATATCCTGATTCATTTTCAGCAACCATAGCCTTATTGCCATTTCATCTTTGTTGACTTTTGGTCTTCAGTAGGTCTGGACAGACAGGTCTGATATGTCCAGGCTTCTTGCAATTAAAGCAAAGATAATCAGGTTCCTTTTTCTGTTTTAATTCAGGACAATCAGGTTTGAAGTGTCCTGGTTTCTTGCAATGATAGCACAAGGAATCATTATCTTTCTTTGATTCATCCTTCTTCTTCTCACTGAATTTCTTTGTGAAATTCCTTGGAGAACCCTTTTCATTTTTCATCATCCTGATTTTCTTGCTCAGTAGGGCAATCTGCTCTTGCATTTCATCCAGTAGATCATCTTGATCTCATGATGTCTCTTCTTGATGTGAAACAGCCAATGCAGTGGTCTTTGGCACTTCGTTTTTAGTCTCAGGCACAAGCTTTTTGCTAAATTCATAGGCCTTAAGATCTGAAAACAATTTGAAGGTGTCTTCTTCATCTAAACTCCTCATTTCTTCTATGGCAGTCACCTTCATCTCCCAAACTTCTTTTGCAGGTAATGCTTCCAAGAGTTTTGAGTTGATTTCTTCTTGTGAGTACTTCACACGTAGTAGGGTGAGTTCATCCATGATTGCATTGAATCTTGATTCCATTTGTTCAATGGTTTCATTTGGTTTCATATATGAACTCCTGGAACTTCTTCTTGGCCACACTGATCTTGTTCTTTTTGATTGCATCAGTGCCTTCACAGATTAATTGTAACTTGTCCCATAGTTCCTTTGCAGTCTTGCAATCTTTCACCTTCATATACATAATGCTATCCAAAGTTATGTATATGATATCAATAGCAATATTGTTGAGATTTGCTATTTTTCTATCTTCACCAGTCAATTCCCTTTTTGGTTTTGGAATGTACTGTGTCTCATCACCCACTGTTTCTGACTTGGTAATCTCTAGTGGTCCATCTGTCAGCACATCCATCATTTCATCATGTGTTGCAGCTAGATAAGCCTGTATACGACTTTTATACTCATCAAAACGATCTAAAGAACACATCAACATTGTTCTAGCATACTGGTTGTTATCCATGATGCAAAGCTTTGAAAATCAGTAACTTGAAAAAGTTTTCAAAGTATTTTCACAAGCACAACAAGTAGGATTACTTCAGAACAGAAGCACTACTCCGATACCAATTGTTGGTCCCTTCAAAATAATTTGGTTAAGTTTAGAGGGGGTGAATAAACTTAACACTTAAAACTTTTGGAGTTAAGAAACTCACCAACTTCAAGAAATTTGCGCTCGATACTTCGATAGTCTGCTGACACTTAGTACTTTGCTGACTGTTGAGTTTACTGAATTTGTGCAGCGGAAATATATCAAAAATTAAGCCTTATTACTTGTTTTTAAATATGATACCAAGTATTAGATACTCAGTAGTGTATGTGTGTGAGTTCAGTTGCTAGATTCAGTAGATTGATGTGTTAGATAAACTAAGTGCAGAATATAAATGAAGAAAGTAAGTAGGCAGATTTTATAGTGGTTCCAGGTGGTGTAATCCTGTCAGTCCACTCTTCTCATGTGATGTTGGAGGTAATTCACTAGAGATCTTTGATGTAGCTGTTACAAAAATCCCTAAGTTGCTTGTCCTTCACCAATAACTATGGCTTCACAAACTTAACACTTGGAACAGGTAGGATTGCTGCTCCAAAGTCTTCCACCGGTCCTTGAATTGTAGGATTGCCTCTTCACCAGCTCCACCACAAACAACAGTCTTTCACACCCAAAGATGCTTCACTGTCTTCAGAAAATTTCTTGTAAAAGAAAGATTGAATCAAGTAAGTGATTCAGCTTTCAGCAGCTTGATCAGGATGAAATGATCAACAACTTGATGTCTTCAAGTGTGTAAACTTGATGCAGCTTGAATGCAGATTACACTTGAAGATATTCTCTGGATCAGTAGCCTTATGCTCAGTAGGGTCAGCAGGGTGTTTTTCTTGATCAGAAATCGAAGCTCAGAATTATCTATATTTTTCTCTTGATGTTCATCACTTGTATCTGAATTAGGAGTCCTCTATTTATAGGTAGGAGTCCTTGTGACTTATGTTTGAAATTCAAACATAGCCGTTTCAGATTTGTCTCCATCTTGACTTGCTTTTTCTGACTATTCCTAGGACTGACACTGTCAGATTCATTTTTGACAGTTTACAGTTTGTCCACCCTTTGACTTGTAACCATTGGATAAAGGTCTGAATCTTTCCACGTCCATTTGATCTTAACCATTGATTTGTTTGATAAAATCAGAGGTTGTTAGCTGTCCCTTTCTTTGTAATCTTCCAATGTAGCTTTTGATTAAATCGAAATATGTGTCCAGCAGGTTCCTGAGAACATAAGTCTGCTGATATATACATCTGTAAGCTGATCCTTATTTTGCTGTGTTTAAAAGCACTTCAGCTTACTGTCTTTTATCTAACTTTTATTTATGAAGTTAGATTACACCCTTTTGCATATAACTAAGTTCAAATCATCACTTATCTTGTGGAACTTAGACCTTGTACACAAGGTATATGTAATCAGTTTAGGTCATCACAGACTTCCCTAAATTCTGATTCCATATCCTTGACTTTAATTACTAAGTTTGATCCCTTAGCCTTCAATTACAGAGTTTGAGCCCTCAGCCTTCAGTCATCAGCAGGTTCCTGACAAGTCTACTGACTCAGCTACCCTACTGATCTAGACTAGTCTGCTGATGTAAGTCGCTTGACCTTTTACAGTGCTTGTTTGATCAAACCTATACAATATCAAACTCTAATAAGCCTATACATTTGATCTAGACATCTTTTTGCCTTTGCTCTATAACATCTAGTCTGGCACTCATCACTAAAACTTAAAAATAAGTCCAACAAGGACAAACTTTGACTTTTTTTCCCTTATCATAAACATGAACGGACGATCAACAATAAACTTCCGTGCCTTCTTCATCTACTTCGATAAAAGATTTTTGAACTATTTTTTCAACTGATTGCCCTCCATTTACCATCTTTTTAAACTCACTGTAATTTCGATCAAATGGTGACTTCAATCCCATTTTTTGCATTGTTTCCAACCCTTCACATGTAATGTAACTAAACTTAAGTTTTGGTATCCAGATATTGGCTTCGTAAGAATGCATTTCATGCAGTTTGAAATTCTGTCGCAAAAAGGCTCCCTCTGAAGCGGCTTTATGCATCATATTCTCTAATCCAAATTCCTTCTCCGGGAGAAAGACATACATAGAGAACGTATTCCCTTCATCCCCACTTTGATAAGGGATTTTCAAGACTTCAAAACCATCCAATAATCTAACAGAATATGTTCTAAAGTTTTTCATAAAGGGAACTGATTTTCTCCTTCCATTCATCAAGTAAAAATGCTTGTCCTCGGGGTAATCAGGGTTAAAGCCATCCTCCCAAAAGCCCTTAAAGTATAGACAGTTCCCAAGAACCAATGTTGCATCATCCAAATCACCGCGGCTAAGGTTCTGTGTGACAAGCCCTTTAGTTGATGTTTTGGCCCATGCATTAGCATCTTTAACCACTTCATTCACCTTATTTTCAAAATCACCACTTTTGATATGTGCCTTGTAAATTTTTTGAGCCAGTTTCTGATAAGAATCTTTAAGACGATAATGTCGATCATACCATATACCATTCAAGCATTGCATCACGGATCCTCCTTCATCATCGCCGCCGTCAGATGTCAAACCCATCATCTCCTTGGAAATGAAATTAACGGCTGTGATTTTTGGGCATTGAAGAAACTCAAGCGACTCCTTCAATGTAGATCCGGTTGCGCCTCCGGCAATCATGTTCAATATGATGTTGTATGACATTGGAGACCATCGATTATTAGGTTAACGCATATCTGACAGCAAAAATCCATTCTTTTGTTTCTTTGGCTTTTTTAGGGTTCGAGTGATAACTCATAATATATATACTTGGTGTGAAGTGAACCCCAAGCAAGTTGCCTGATTGCTGTTAAAAAAATGTATATAAAATATTTATTTTTATGTTAAACCATATTACAGTCTTATTATAAATGGTATTCATCAATAGATCTACAGGAAAAAAAAACCGTAAGTATATTGACTATGTAATCACATAACTCAGTGTATGGCTATACACATGAGGATTGATTTTGTGAAATATACTTGAAATTAACTTAGTCCGTAGCATTTGTTAATCTGAGTACGGGTCTCAAGATTAATTTGCTAATAATGCGCCGAGAACACTTTAGGTGTGACAGTCTTATCCGGACTTTCGGAAGTAGGGTACCTAATGGGGCATTTATATATGATGATAATCATATAGGGCTAGACCGATTTGATTTGAGTTCTCGATATAATTCCGTAATCAAGAATTCTTATCGAATCACAAGATGATCATATATGGATTAATCTCAATCCTGAGGTGATCACAGACAACTGCTTAGACTAGTGTAGGGTTTGATGTGTTAGTAAGGATCACTTCTTAGTATGTGGTGCAACACTTCTCGTTGGCTCTATTCCAGGATGAGTGAGTAGTCTGTGCTATCACATATATGGAATCCATTCCTTCCCTCGGGAAGTAGACAGACAGTTCCCTTATTTGTTAACCCTAGAAACTGATCGATGGGCCCAGTTCATTTATATTAGTTATGAACTAATTGATCACTAGAGGGTAATTGTATATAAGGATAATATGTTTCGAGAAGGGTTTACGGAGATATCCCGAATCAAAATGAACAGTCTATGGAGGATTTATCCGTATGTAATGATTATATTAGTGGACACCTTATAACTCATAGTTGAGTGTAAGTTTATATCTATATTCGGCAGAGTTTAGTTTCGGGTTTATGGTGGTGTAATCCCGGAATTAATAGATTGAATATTATTGTTCGGTCAGACGAATAATTTTATTCGATTTATTGTAGCTACTGAATATGGGTCCATGGTCCCCGACGTGGCTCTTAATATTGCATATGTGTTTTCTCGTCGTTTCACCTCAATTATAATTAAACAGTTGGATTGGACTGATTAATTGATATGTGGATTAATTGTTTAGTTGAACTAGATAATTAATACATGAAAAGAAATTTTTCGTGGACTTGGCCCAAAATAATGCAAAATGGCCGCATTTTTGGTTTAATTGTTTGTTGAGAAATTAGTTTTCTTGATAAATAATAAGACATGTGATTAAATTATTTATTTGTTAAATAATTTAAGGAAAAGAAATTCTTTTGTATATCCTAATTAATTTAGGAATATTCTAGATTTATCTTTTTAGGAAAAAGGATTATTTTAATTTATTTTTTATTAATTAAATAATGCCTTGGAGACTAGGATTTCTCTCATATATAAAGAGAGTACTCTCATGCCTCAAGAGATGATCATAATACATGCATTATTGGGAGTATTGTAGCTTAGAATTTTCGGCTATAATACTAGGGTTTCGAGTTTTAGAAAACTTTGGGTTTTCTATGGTAGCATATCGAGAAGGTCCGGCGGCGTGAAACACCATCCACCTGGTGTTGCTTGGAGACACACGTTGGAATACTGTGGCTTCTCATCTAGCTTGGATCTTGGATTGACCTTTGTTCTTGGAGTAATTGCACCATAAAAAGTTGGTATCTAAACCCCCTCGTAGGTTTAGATCTATTATTTTATGTATTTTGGTTGACTAGATGTAGATCTCATACTTTCCGCTGCGTAATCGGGTGGATGTATGATCCATCCGGCGATATTACATCCTACAAGTGGTAGCAGAGCCTTTGATCTATCAATCAAAGTATTTAAATTTTTGATATAGGAGTGGAAAAAGCATGTTTAGATTGTTTTTTTTTGTTTTTCGTTAGCTTTCTTATATGCATAAAAATTTATTCATGTATGTTGCCTTTTGATTGTCGTGGTTGAAGAGATGGATTAGGGTTGGTATTGTTTACCCGTAGATCTATTTTGTAGCTCTCTTGTTTAGTAACAATTGAGCATATGATTTGTATTTTAATTTAATGCAATCGAATTTTATGTAAAAAGATGCAAGCTTTATTGTATTTTTATATATTCCGGGCTCGAAATATGAAGATCTTGGTGAAAAGATGAAGATCAAAGCGAAACCCAAGGGATGAACGAGGAGAAACGGTTAAAAACCTGTTTTCTAATTAAAATCTGCACTACAAGACTTTCTGTGACGCTGAAAAGCGTCGCTATAAGTATGTTTTTTTGTAACCCTCGGCTAGGGTTTAATTTTTCTAGCGGCTGCATAATTTTTTTTTAAATAAGTTTTTTTTTTAAATCCGCCGTTTTGGCAGAAAACAAAAAATAATTATATTTTTCTGGATTAATTAATAATACAGCCGCATATCAAAAAAAATTAATTAAAAAGGTTTTAATTATAATAAATTGGATTTATTTAATTTAAAAAGCCTTTCTGCTCTCGGGTGTTCGTGGTTCGTGATCCGGCGGTTCGAGCTCAAGATTCAAAGATCAAGAATCGAAGATTAGATTAAGTTTTTCTTTTCCTTAGAAAATAGGTTAGTCGGGGGTACCAACGGTCCATCTCGGTGTTTATTTTTCCGTTAGTTTTTTTTCTTGTATGATCGAAAATTGTATGATATAACCGGAAATTGCCATGACATGCATCTTCATGATTCCACTCCAATGCATACACGTAGATATTTAATTTCGAATTAAATTAGGCGTGTATAACTCGATTAATTAGTTAACATACTTGTTTTAATTAATATGTGGTAGTTAATTAAAATAAACTAACTAATTATAAAAACCGAGGACCCGGGTTTTGTCAATCGTTACGATTTTAGTGATGGATTCTCGGTGAATCCCACTTAGATAAATCATTGAGTTTTTCGGTGATGGCTTCTCAGTGAACCCACCTTAAACAAAAACGAGATTACGCTTTGGGTGACAATTTAGAAATCGGAAAATCTTAGTAAATGGGTTCGGAAATGGTCTAACCATGGTTGGGCGAGTTCAACCGAGCTTCGGCTCAATCGAATCCCCTCCACGTGTGATGTATGATACAGTAATTCGACAAGACTTAGCATAGCCGATAAGCCTTCGGGCTAAAAGGGCCTTCCCTTGCCGGATTAGCCTGAACTGTCACATATATTCCAACGAATAAAACGGCGTAGGCTTGCCTATATAACCGACCATGTTCAGAGTACTTTGATTTATTGTTTCTTATTGTCAAGACCGAAACCGTAATTAGTAAACCCGCCACTTTTTTCAAATTATTGAGTGGGAGTGGGGAAGGCGACAGCTGTTAAGGGTGATTTTATACGTTTTATAAGGATATGTTTTATATCAATTTTCCCCATATTCGTATTATTTTCATAGAAATCGAGCTTTATATTGAAATGTTGAGTAAATGATGTTTTTATTAGTTAAATTACAAAACGTAACGAATTATGTGCTTAAATGATGATTTTATATTATTTTGGAATTGTGTTACGCTTTTGTATGTTTTCCCTTAATTGTAGATACTCATTGATGATGGAAAAAAGGATTTTAGAGAGCCAAATTCGAAGTTGGAAAGGAATCAATCACATTTATGGAAGAATAGAAGATTTAAGGAAAGAAATCAAGTTGATTGATCCAGCCGGACTGGCGTCCAGAGAAGTGAACGAGCGTCCATGGTGGACGAGCGTTTGAAAAGCTGGACGGGTGTCCAGAAGAGGAAAAGTGATTCAAAGAGTTTGGACGTTGTTTGGACGAGCGTCTGCCCTTGAGTCCAAAGCAGTTGGACGGGCGTCCACCCAAAACGGATGGGCGTCCACGGCCGACTTAAGCTAAACCGACCTAGTTTTTGACCTAGCCGACTGATTTTCCTATAAATAGCAGATGCGCCCCAACCCTAAAGGGAATCAGAATTTCAGACACTAAAACCCAGAGGAGCAGCCGCACTTTGGGAGTCTCAAGGGTCGGTCACCCGAGCCTTGTGCTCGGGTGATCCGAGGTTAGATTAGGATCGTTTTTGTTTCGTTTTCAATTCATGGATCATCCATTGTATAAACTATGTGAGTTCATCTTTTTGATTTATTCAAGCTTCGTTTATCTTCATGATTTTTGATTTATTTTGTATCGTTCTATGATTATGATGCTATTGTGTGAACTCATATCGAAAGATTTGTTTACTAATTGATATGTTTACAACATACGGAAGTTGCGTAAACTAGATCACCATAGAAAGATAGGATTTTTAATCATTAATGATGACAAGTTAATTGGTTAATTATCTAGGTTGTTAGGTTCTAAAATACGAGAGTTAACCTGAATCTACACTTTCGTTTTGTATTGAAAATCGATCTCAACATTCGGAAGAGGAGAGATCGATAATTGAATTCACTAAGGAATTAGGGATTCATAGCTTGAGAATACGGATTCACTAAGAGATTAGGAATTTGTGTCTCGTGTAAAAGTGAAACCACAATTTGAATTAAAAATCATGAGATGAAATAGGATTGAAATCACTTGGTTTGTGCCTTGTTTGATCCCATGTATCTTTAGTTTAGTTTAGGTTGTGTTATTTTATTTCGTAGGTTAGCTTTATTTTAATTGCTTTTTCGTTTATTTTATTTGTTCTTTCGTTTATTCGTTTTTCCTAAGTAACAATCGAAAGGAATTAGTGAAATTAGATTCAACATCCCAATTCCCTGTGGATCGACCCTGTACTTACCCTACTATGCTATCAACTACCCGATATTTGGTCGGTTAGGAGTTAGTTTGCATGTTAAGTATAGGTTTATAAATTTTCTTTTGTTTTTATGATGCAAAATCCTCCCAACAAAAGTGGCGCCGTTTCCGGGGAATAGGTGTCATGTTGAATCTAGTTAAGTTAGTTCTCGATTTTGTTACGTTTCGTTTTTCGTTTTCAATAAAAGTAGCGTTTAATAGATTGAGAGTTTTTATTTTGCCGTGTTTCGATGACCGTAGGGTTAAGAATGTGCAAAAGTTTTTTACTCAATCTGTTTTACGTGAAGTTTTTGTTTAGTTGTTACCTAGTCTAACCCATGTGCTAAAATTTATCTGTGGCTGTTGTCTGTGCTCTATGTTGTGTTTATAAGATTTAGGGTTTCTGTGTCTCTCCTGCATTGTCGTGCAAATTCGTTGTATGGACGAGCGTTCAAGTAAGTGAACGCCCGTCCGCTTCATAAGTTGCGGGTGAACGCACGTCCGGGTTTTAGGACGCTCGTCCGTCCCGAAGTTTCGACTCGCTCGATTTCGGGATCCGGACGAGCGTCTCGTTTTGTTGGACGACCGTCCGAGAGAGAAATCACCAAGTGAACGGCCGTCCGGTATTCTCGAACGTTCGTCCGGTCCGTCTTCATGCGGACGAGCGTCCGAAAGGGTTGAACGTTCGTCCGCGTCTTGTGCTTTAAGGTGAACGTTCGTTTGAGTTAATGAACGCCAGTCCAGGTTCTGATTTTTTTTTTCTTGATTTTATTTTCAATGCTTTTATTTGATGTGGATTTTTTAATACGAGCTTCTGTGGCTAATTTCTTTTACGTAGATGTTCTGAACTTGCATATTCATATCTTTTCATCTACGAATCCATGTTAAATAATTGAATCTAATTGATAATATACTTGATTCATGTAGGCATGTTATAGTTAATGTCGGTTCTCGTACGCTATAACTGGTCTTATTGTTATTTAGTAGCTAATGTCGGTTTCCGTATGCTACGTACCGCTGTGATGAATCTTGTGAGCTTTGAGACCTATGTGCTTTCTTGTTTTTAGTTGTAACTCATATGAGTAGCTACTGTCGGTTTTCCGTATGCTACGTCCAGTCCATATGAGTTATATCTGTTTAGTATAGCTAACTGTTGGTTTCCATAATGCTATCACCTTTTGATGAGTCTTAAGGCGCGTCTACACTGCATGTAATGGACAGCACTGTCGTTTATCGTAACCTATCATTATTTGGTAGACGTTTATTATATACATGCCATGCTGCAAATGAGTGGGCTAGTTTTCTTTCTTTTATTTTCTTTTATTTTTGCATATCACTTAGATGCATATCATTTAGTTGCATGTCATCTAGTTGCATTGTTTTTCTATTTTTCTTATATTTTTCTTGAGTGTAGTTAACTGTCGGTTTCCATAATACTACCTCGTTTTTTTTCTGATTCTGCACGGGCCGTAGTCACTGTAGGGTTGTCCTCTCAACTTGCTCAGCCTGAGCCTGTCAGAATTTATTTTTATTTATTTTATTTTTAGGATTGCATATCATGTAGGCTGCATTCTAGTATATTTTCATGTAGTTGCACCTAGCCTACTATTTTGTAATGTTCCATGTATATGTTCCATCTTTCTATGAGCTTAATCTGAAGAATCTCTATAACTTCTTTTCCATGTGTTTTACATGTATAATCCTTTTTCTCCGTAGACTCTTTTTGCACTGATCAAGTCTGCAGGATATTTTTGATAGCTATTGTGCACTTTCACGATGAATTCAGTTTACCTGTGATGCTCCACAGTCTACTGAGCTATGCAGCAATTTTGGTTTTTACCGATTTTTCCGGAATTGCCAGCATCCAATCAGCTAAGTTCTCTAATTTATTATTTCTGCACAACTTGAGGACAAGTTGCAATCTAAGTGTGGGGGAGAGGATGGTTTATATGTATCTATGAGTCGTTTGCTCAATTTCTATTATATTTCTATGAAAAGTGCTAAATTTTAAAGTTTTTGTTTGTTTTGTCCCAAGTGAGCAAAGGCATATCTTTGTTTGAGTTCTTATATCATTGGTGCGTTATTTTGCATATTTAGTAAATTTAGATGTTTCACCCCCCCCCATATTTTTCAAGAGCCATAGTGAATGATGAGCTAAAATATAAAGTTATACCCCTTTTGGATTAGTGATTTCTGTTTTCTTATAAGTCATGTGCTTAGTGCTACGTATGTATCTTGAGATTTATGATAGTTTGTATTTAGGTCCGGAGTATGTTATACTGTGAATATCTAAGGTTTGAATGTGATAAGTACCACGTAGCTTATTGTCAAATGAAAAAGTTGAATTAAATGAATTAATTGGGTGTGTCGGAAGCTAGTCGATGATTTGAGTGTGATAGGGCATTATCTCGAAATGTCCTATACCACTATGATGACCAAAAGCTCACGACAGTCAGAAGAAGCTGCCTTATGATTTGAGTAAGGTAGGGTATATCTCGAATATCCTATTCTGCTATGACAGGGCAATAGCTCATTCTGATGTGTGTTTAAAAGTGAAATAGTTAAATCAACTAAGAATTGTTATGAAATGAATATAAGACTAAGTTATCGTCTATCTTATCCCCAGTAGAAACTGATAGATATGCTGAAGGGAGTATCCTCTGAGTATTTCAGAAAGGCCCTAGATATATTCGATCATTCTTTTCGGGATATTTTACGTTTGTAGGGTGCATCTTATGAGTGTCATTTATTGCTAGTCTACGAGGGGGTATTAGCTAGTTTTGCTTGAATCAATTTCAAGTGTGGATTTGGTGGAAGTTTATTATGGCTATGCACACACACACTTGGGTGAACCTCTAAACTATTGAATATGCTTTATATTTGCATAAATGTTTATATGTCTCGAGTCTTGATTATGTTTTGTTTTGCTCGGGATGAGCAAAAGCTAAGTGTGGGGGAGTTGTTAAGGGTGATTTTATACGTTTTATAAGGATATGTTTTATATCAATTTTCCCCATATTCATATTATTTTCATAGAAATCGAGCTTTATATTGAAATGTTGAGTAAATGATGTTTTTATTAGTTAAATTACAAAACGTAACGAATTATGTGCTTAAATGATGATTTTATATTATTTTGGAATTGTGTTACGCTTTGGTATGTTTTCCCTTAATTGTAGATACTCATTGATGTTGGAAAAAAGGATTTTAGAGAGCCAAATTCGAAGTTGGAAAGGAATCAATCACATTTATGGAAGAATAGAAGATTTAAGGAAAGAAATCAAGTTGATTGATCCAGCCGGACTGGCGTCCAGAGAAGTGAACCTCGTCCATGGTGGACGAGCGTTTGAAAAGCTGGACGGGCGTCCAGAAGAGGAAAAGTGATTCAGAGAGTTTGGACGTTGTTTGGACGAGCGTCTGCCCTTGAGTCCAAAGCAGTTGGCGGGCGTCCACCCAAAACGGACGGGCGTCCACGGCCGACTTAAGCTAAACCGACCTAGTTTTTGACCTAGCTGACTGATTTTCCTATAAATAGCAGTTGCGCCCCAACCCTAAAGGGAATCAGAATTTCATACACTAAAACCCAGAGGAGCAGCCGCACTTTGGGAGTCTCAAGGCCGGTCACCCGAGCCTTGTGCTCGGGTGATCCGAGGTTAGATTAGGATCGTTTTTGTTTCGTTTTCAATTCATGGATCATCCATTGTATAAACTATGTGAGTTCATCTTTTTGATTTATTCAAGCTTCGTTTATCTTCATGATTTTTGATTTATTTTGTATCGTTCTATGATTATGATGCTATTGTGTGAACTCATATCGAAAGATTTGTTTACTAATTGATATGTTTACAACATACGGAAGTTGCGTAGACTAGATCACCATAGAAAGATAGGATTTTTAATCATTAATGATGACAAGTTAATTGGTTAATTATCTAGGTTGTTAGGTTCTAAAATACGAGAGTTAACCTGAATCTACACCTTCGTTTTGTATTGAAAATCGATCTCAACATTCGGAAGAGGAGAGATCGATAATTGAATTCACTAAGGAATTAGGGATTCATAGCTTGAGAATACGGATTCACTAAGAGATTAGGAATTTGTGTCTCGTGTAAAGGTGAAACCACAAATTGAATTAAAAATCATGAGATGAAATAGGATTGAAATCACTTGGTTTGTGCACTGTTTGATCCCATGTATCTTTAGTTTATTTTAGGTTGTGTTATTTTATTTCGTAGGTTAGCTTTATTTTAATTGCTTTTTCGTTTATTTTATTTGTTCTTTCGTTTATTCGTTTTTCCTAAGTAACAATCGAAAGGAATTAGTGAAATTAGATTCAACATCCCAATTCCCTGTGGATCGACCCTGTACTTACCCTACTATGCTATCAACTACCCGATATTTGGTCGGTTAGGAGTTAGTTTGCATGTTAAGTATAGGTTTGCATGTTACTTTTGTTGGGGAGATTTTGCAATTCATTAAAACAAAAGAAAATTTATAAACCTATACTACCATGCAAAACTACCTCCTAACCGGCCGAATACCGGGTAGTTGCTAGTAAAGTTGGATAAGTACGGGTATCGATCCTCAGGGAAAAGGGATGTTGAATCTAATCTAATTAATTCTGTCAATTGTTACTAACGAAAACAAATAAACGAAGAACTAACAAATAAACTCATAGAACAAGTAAACTAAATCTAAACTAGAACAAATAATAAAAACCTAAACTAAGGATACATGGGATCAAACATCATACAAACCAAGTGATTTCAATCCTAGTTCATCTTATGATTTTAATTCAAATTGTGGTTTCACCTTTACACGAGAAAAAAATTCCTAATCTCTTAGTGAATCTGCTTTCTCAAGCTATGAACTCCTAATTCCTTAGTGAATTCAATTATCGATCTCTCCTCTTCCGAATGTTGAGATCGATTTTCAATACAAAACGATGGTGTAGATTCAGGTTAACTCTCGTATTATAGAACCTAACAACCTAGATAATTAACCAATTAACTTGTCATCATTAATGATTAAAGATCCTATCTTTCTATGGTGATCTAGTCTACGCAACTTCCGTATGTTGTAAACATCAATAGCAAACTGATCTCTCGATAAAGTTCACACATAGCATCATAATCATGGAACGATACAACATGAATTAAAAGATCACAAAAAAACAAATAAGGACTGAATAAATTAAATAAATAAACTCACGTAGTTTGGTACATGATTGAATCCATGAATCGAAAAACGGAAGAAAACTACATCAAATCTAACCCCGGATCACCCGAGCACAAGGCTCGGGTGACCGGCCTTGGAACTCCAAAAGTGCGGCTGCTCCTTGTGAAATTCGTGTATGAGAAAAATATGGTATGATTAGGGTTTACATAAGGGCTGTATTTATAGAGGATAGAGGCGGTTTGGCTTAAGTCGGCGTTGGACGCCCGTTTAAGATTATGAACGCCCGTTCGGTCACTTGGACGGGGGGTTGGACGCTCGTTCGGACAGCGTCTGAACTCTCTGTTCCAATTCTTCAGCTCTGAACGCTGGTTTAGCTTTTTAAACGCCAGTTTAGGCCTTGGACGCTCCCAGAAAGCTGCTGCTGCTGTGAAGTTGCCACTGAATATTTTGTATGAATTATGGGATATTTAGGTTTACAAGCTGCTGCATATATATAGAGGAGTATGTCGGCTACTTCTAAATAATTGCGGCTGAAATTATCCTAATTATTTAGGGAATTGAAATATATGTCGGCTGTGGCAATGTGTAAGTCGGTTCTGCTGAGAGTCGACCTTGGACGCCAGTTTGCATAGAGGCTGAACTCAAACTTCTAAAATTCATATTGTAGACCTCCAAAAATTATGATCCGAATGTCATAAAAAAGCTCTCGGAAAACTCTACAACTTTCATTAAGGACTCTTCTTCAGAAAACGCCTTTTTGATTAGCCCGTCGTATTACGAGTATATTTCGGGATTTTCCACTCTAATTCATCTCTTTAAAATCATCCTTTCCATCAACAATGTGTATCTACAATGTAGGAAAAACATACCAAAGCGTAACACAATCCTAAAATAATATAAAATCATGATTTAAACACATAAATCGCTACGTTTTGCAATTTAACCTATTAGAAACACCATTTACTCAATTAATCGATTATAAGCTCGATTTCTATGAAAATCCTAAGAATATGGGGAATATTGACATAAAATATATCCTTATAAAACGTATAAAATCACCCTTAACAACAGCCAACCCCACGGCCTCTACTATAGATGCAAGCACGTGAGAGAATGGTAACACCTCGTGCTGCTTTGATTTTGGCCCCTTCGGATGGTGTTCACCGCTATCAAAATTCAAGGCTTGGTCTCTGAAAGGATAGGATATTGGGTACTCGCCGGGTCACTGACCTGCCCCTCGTTGGCATACTTGGGGCGTACTCTGAGATCTGATATAGTAGGTCACACTCTTTATGGATATTTTCAAAATATCTAGGCTAGAAAAAGGAAGGTAATCAATGATTATTGTTAGGAACATTTTATTATGTTTTGATGATGGCCATACTAGCTGTTATAGCAAGCTTGAAATAAGTCAGAATTCTCTGTATAAGTCTCTACTTAGAGTCTGACACATTGTATAAGTTAAGTCAGACAAGTATTGTACTAGTTGGTAGGACGGCAAAGTAAAACAGACATTCGGCAGAGTGAAGCCAGCCAAGCACATGCAGTGAAGCAATGAAGACTTAATTGTATGACTTATAACCAAGGAAGTCTGTGATGACCTTGGATAAGTCTAAGTTATGGTTCAAGTGATGAAACTTAATGTTCAAATATGGTGTACACTGATCTCACCCAAACCAATGATCAGTGAAGTACAAAGACTCTCCTTAAAACTTAAGTGATGAAGGAAACAGTGAATCGGCAGAGTAAACTGACTTTCGGCTAAGTGAAGGCAAAAACAATGAAGGAAGATCTAAACGGCAAAGTCAGATGGATCACTCGACCGTTCAGAGAACGGCGAAGTAATCCTTATCAGAACAGAATTGAAATATGATGAAGATTCAGAGGATCATTCATTTAATGCACAATCAATAGAGGATCAATCAAGGATGGATTTTCTGCTATACATTTGGAGAAAAATCAGATCACTGAAATCAAGGAGAATGTAATTAAGGGGGAATCAAGAATAAAATCAAGGATTATTCCCCTCATTAATATAGACAACGGATGGAATTTCCATTCAAGGATACTCAAGGCTATAAATAGAAGGCATTGACAGACAGATAAAAACAACGATAAGAAAAAGAAAACCAAGCAGAAACTCTGTCAATTTGAAAAACCTTCTCTCTGAACTTACAAGGATTCATCTAGATATCAACTCAGACATCAGAACTACAATTTTATATTTAGCACTGAGATTGATCAATCAAGTTTGTGAGTCTCATTCACAATAAATTGAAGAAACTAAATCAGAAGTCATCTGAGAAGGAGTTGTGTTTGTGATAGCTGCTAAAGGATTTGATCTCAAGGAGCAGTGAAAGAGACTGAATCACAGAAGCTGTTGCAGCCAAGGAGTGATAGTCTTGTAGATTGTGAATCTTGGGAAGTCAAGGACAATCTTACTATTGTATCTGTGAAAACAATAGTGAATTCCTCCAATCATCACAGGAGAAGAGTGGATTAAGGGATTACACCACTCTGAACCACTATAAGCCTTGTGTCAATTTACTTTCTGCAATTTACTTTACTGCACTCATTTAATTGCCTACGTTATACCTTATATCTGTGAATGTATAAACTGCTTTGAAACAATCTAGTAAGAAGGGACTTATCCGCTGCCCAAAAGCTTTTAATCACAAGAAAAGTTTTTGAAACTCTACTATAGTCATTCACCCCCCCCCCCTCTGACTATAGTTTTACCCTTCTCTAGGACCAACAATTATGGTCCGGGATGTCTGATTCCAGTGAGATGTTTGATTCTCGAAGCTTAATCATTGAGAGAGATTGTCTCAGTTTAACCATCATAGTGCTGATATCGACCCTCTCGGACAGTACTATGTGAGGTTAAATCCTTGGAATGGTAGGATAGACTTTATATAAGTTTATTATTCCTTAAAAAATTATAGTAGTGTATATTTGATTAAATTTCTGTCATTTTATTTACAGCAACATGTCTTCGGAAATTCAAACTTTACCGAACGATAAGCTAAATGGCGACAATTTTACTTAGTGGAAAAGTAACGTAAACGTGATGCTCATATTTGAGAATACGCAATTTGTTTTAACTGAGGAGTGCCATGTTATTCCCCCTCATAATCCGCCTAAACGCATTTGCGATCAACATAAAAAATGGACAAAGGTGAATAATAAGGCAAGAGACATCTTCTTAGCCTTAGTGTCGGAGGTCATTCGGACCAAAATTGAGGGTTTTAGTACTGCACAAGCATTATGCAGCATTTGACCACCATGTTTGGCAAACCGTCTGATCAAGCAAGACACGAGGCCATGAGGAAGGCTGTCAATGCCAAGATGAGGTGGGGTCAATCGGTTACTGGTCATGTGATGAACATGATTAGTTACTTTACTAAAGCAGAAACTCATGGTGCGACTATAGACGATGCTACCCAAGTGTCCGTGATTCTCGAATCTTTGACACCTGATTTCCTAACGTTTAAGACTAACTACGTCATGACTAAGACTCGTCTTTCCATGATGGAGATGATCAACGAACTTCAAGTCTTTGAGGGTCTTTCTACGAAAGATAAAACCCAAGAGCAGGAAAAGAAGGCTGAGGCCAATATGGTGGTAGCCAAGGCGTCTAAGTCTAACCGGTAGGGTAAGCCAAAGAACAAGAACAAACTGCGCCGGTGCCTAAACCTATGAGGAAGAAGGCTAAGCCGAATGCCCCATCCAAGCACAAGGGGAAGTGTTTTTACTGCAATGAGATAGGGCACTGGCGTCGTCAATGTCCCGTATATCTCAAAGATGTAAAGGATGGGAAGGCTAAGGTTAGCAATAGGAAAGATAAGAAAGGTAATCCTGAATTACTTGTCTTGGAATCTTTCAATGTAGCTTAAGATATATCAATCTGGATATTAGATACTAGAGCTACTAACCATGTATGTTCTTCTTTGCAGATCCTTAGTTCGTTTCAGGAGCTAGAGGAAGGAGCTCAAGTTATGAGAGTTGGCACCGGGGCATTAGTCTCAGCAAAAGCAGTGGGAGCTGCGGTTTTACATTTTGGAAATAAAGTTTTACATGTAGACATTGTTTATTTCATTCCAAATTTTAGGAGAAATTTAATTTCGTATTCTGATTTGAAAAACCAGTTGTACTCTGTTTCTTTTATGAATAATGAGTTTACTATCTCAAAGAATGGTTTTACTTTGTGTACTACTGTATTAGAAAACGAATTATATTTCATTAAACCTATGCAAGCTCCCCAGTTAAATACTGAAATGTTTAAAGTAGCGCATCAAAAATCTACTAAAAGGCAGAAAATTTCTCATAAAGAAGATAGTACATATCTTTGGCACCTTAGGCTAGGTCACATTTCCTTGGAAAGAATCAAACGACTAGCTAAGGGTAATTCCTTAAAAGAGTTATCTGTTGACTCATTGCCGGTCTGTGAATCTTGCCTGAGGGAAAAATGACTAAGCGTCCCTTCTCGTCAAAAGGGAATAGGGCCAAAGAACCTCTAGATTTAGTACATTCTGACCTTTGTGGTCCGATGAATGTGCAAACTAGAAGCGGATTCAAGTATTTTGTTACTTTCATCGACGACTACTCGAGGTTCGGATATGTTTATCTGCTGCGTCGAAAATCTAAGACTTTTGGCAAGTTTAAGGAATTTCAAGCAGAAGCCGAAAGGCAGTTAGGCAAGTCTTTGAAATGCCTTCGCTCTGATCGCGGAGGAGAGTACTTAGATACTGAATTCACTGACTACCTACTTGAACATGGGATCTTCTCTCAACGTTCTGTGCCTTGGACACCTCAGTAAAATGGAGTTGCTGAAAGGAGAAATAGAACATTGATTGACATGGTCAGATCAATGATAAGCTACGCCTCGCTACCGATATCTTTTTGGGGATATGCTGTAAAAGCAGTGGTATACATACTGAATGTAGTACTGTCAAAGTCTGTCACAAAGACACCTTATGAAATGTGGAGGGGATGGCCGCAAGGCCTAAATCACTTCCGCATTTAAGGATGTCCTGCACATGTGCTGGTAGACAGGACTAGTAAACTACAAAAGCGTACGAAAGTATGTCTATTTTTAGATTACCCCAAGGGAACACGTGGAGGTCTGTTTTACGATCCGGAAGATAACAAGGTGATAGTTTCTACTAACGCCATATTTTTGGAGGATTAGTATATGACAGACTTCCAGCCTCGAAGTAAAGTCGTACTTGAATAGTTACTTTCTGACAAGGTCAGACCACAAGTGCCACCTAGTGTCACTGTAGACAACACTACGAATGCAACAGTCACCACTAATCCTAATAAACCCAGACATACTGAGAGAGTGATTCGGCCACCTAATCGGTATGGGCAATCGGAGGCGAACGTAGCTGTCTCTGATGGTGTGGAAAATGATCCTATGTCTTTTCACAAGGCCATGGATGATCATGACAAGGATCAATGGGTTGACGCGATGAATCAAGAGATGGATTCTATGTACTCCAACTCTGTCTGGAAACTTGTAGATTGCCTCGTAGGAGTAAAACCCATAGGTAGCAAGTGGCTCTACAAGAAAAAGCGAGGAGTTGATGGTAAGGTGCAAACCTTTAAAGCACGGCTTGTAGCCAAGGGCTACACACAGTGAGAGGGTAATTACTACAAAGAGACCTTCTCCCTTGTGGCCATGCTTAAATCCATCCGGATCCTCCTTTCTATTGCTGTATGCCTTGATTATGAAATCTGGCAAATGGATGTCAAGACAGCATTTCTAAATGACTTTCTTGATGAAGAAATCTATATGAAACAACCAGAAGGATACATTGAGGAAGGCCAAGAGCACAAAGTGTGCAAGTTGCTGAGATCCATCTATGGGTTGAAGCAAGCATCTCGGTCTTGGAATCATAGATTTGATGATACCATTAAGTAGTATGATTTCGAACAGAATCCTGATTAACCTTGTGTATACAAGAAAGTCATTAAGGATAAGGTTGTGTTTCTAGTGTAGTACGTAGATGACATTCTCCAAATGGGAAACGATAAGGGAATGTTGTCGGACGTTAAAATTTGGTTGGCCAGCCAATTCCAAGTGAAAGATTTGGGAGATGCGAATTATGTTCTCGGGATCCAATTAATATGGGATCGTAAGAACAAGATCTTAGCTCTTTCACAAGCCACTTACATTGATAAGGTGATGGCTAGATATAGCATGCCGGATGCAAAGAGGGGTTACCTACCAACTCGTCACGGCATCCATCTCTCTAAGACTCAGAGTCCTCAGACTCCTGAGGAAATAGAGGCTATGGAAAGAGTGCCTTATGCTTTGGCTGTAGGTAGTCTAATGTAGGCTATGATGTGCACTAGACCTGACATCTATTATGGCATTGGACTCGTCAGTCGTTATCAGTCGAATCCAGGCAATGAGCATTGGATTGCAGTAAAGAACCTCTTAAAGTACTTGAAGATGACTAGGAATTATATGCTGGTATATTCGGGTGCAAACCTGGATGTACAGGGGTACACTGACTCTGACTTCCAGTCAGATCGAGATGATATCAAATACATAGCGGCCTCTGAGGCGTCTAAGGAAGCAGTTTGGCTCAAAAAGTTCCTGAGTGGTTTAGGGGTCTCTCCAAATCACAACGATCCGATCAATCTCTATTGTGACAACAATGGGGCAGTTGCAAATTTGAAGGAACCCCGTAGTCACCGCAAGTCAAAGCATATTGAGCGAAAATACCATTTGATCAGAGATATAGTCCAAAGAGAAGACATTTCCGTCAAGAAAATCGCCTTTGCTGACAACCCTGCTGATCCATTCACCAAGACAATGCCGTTAGAAGTCTTCAACCGGCACTTGGAATCTATTGACTTTAGGGACATGACTTATTTGCTTTAGAGCAAGTGGGAGTTGTATTGCTTTAATATAGATATACGGTGTGCTCTAAAACAATTAATCCACTTGCCTTTCGTGCAAGTGGGAGATTGTTAGGTTTTATGCCCGAAAGACAATTTGTAATTGTTTTATTTAAATAAATGACAGAATTTATTTCATCTTATTTATTCGCATTTATTGCCAATATTACTACACTGCAGAAAACCGTAAGTATATTGATTATGTAATCATATAACTCAGTGTATGGCTATACGCACGAGGATTGAGTTTGTGAAATATACTTGAAATTAACATAGTCCGTAGCGTTTTTTAATCTGAGTACATGTCTCAAGATTAATTTTCTAATAATGTGCCCAGAACACTTTAGGTGTGACAGTCTTATCTGGACTGTCGGTAATAGGGTACCTAATGGCGCATTTATATATGATGATAATCATATAGGGCTGGACCGATTTGATTTGAGTTCTCGATATAATTTCGTAAACGAGAAGTCTTATCGAATCACAAGATGATCATATATGGATTAATCTCAATCCTGAGGTGATCACAGACAACTGCTTAAACTAGGGTAGGGTTTGATGTGTTAGTAAGGATCACTTCTTAGTATGTGGTCCAACACTTCTCATTGGCTATATTCTAGGATGAGTGAGTAGTCTGTGCTATCACAGATATGGAATCCATTCCTTCCCTCGGGAAGTAGACAGACAGTTCCTTTATTTGTTAGCCCTAGAAACTGATCATGGGACCAGTTCATATTATATTAGTTATGAACTAATTGCTCACTAGGGGGTTAATGGTAAATAAGGATAATATGTTTCGAGAAGGGTTTACGAAGATATCCCAAATCGAAATAAACAGTCTATGGAGGATTTATCCGTATGTAATGATTATATCAGTGGACACCTTATAACTCATAGTTTAGTGTAAGTTTATATATATATTCGGCAGAGTTCAGTTTCGGGTTTATGGTGGTGTAATCCCGGAATTAATAGATTGAATATTATTGTTCGGTCAGACGAATAATTTTATTCGATTTATTGTAGCTACTGAATATGGGTCCATGGTCCCTGATGTGGTACCTAATATAGCATAAGTGTTTTCTCGTCGTTTCACCTCAATTATAATTAAATAGTTGGATTGGACTGATTAATTGATATGTGGATTAATTGTTTAGTTGGACTAGATAATTAAATACATTAAAAGAAATTTTTCGTGGACTTGGCCCAAAATAATGCAAAATGCGTGTGACCTGATTATTAATTAGGGTGGCCGTATATTTGGTTTAATTGTTTGTTGAGAACTTAGTTTTCTTGATAAATAATAAGACATGTTATTAAATTATTTATTTGTTAAATAATTTAAGGAAAAGAAATTCTTTTGTATATCCTAATTAATTTAGGAATATTCTAGATTTATCATTTTAGGAAAATGATTATTTTAATTGATTTTGTATGAATTAAATAATGCCTTGGAGACTAGGATTTCTCTCCTATATAAAGAGAGTACTCCCAAGCCTCAAGAGATGATCATAATACATGCATTATTAGGAGTATTGTAGCTTAGAATTTTCGGCTATAATACTAGGGTATCGAGTTTTAGAAAACTTCGGGTTTTCTAAGGTAGCATATCGAGGAGGTCCAGAGGCGTGAAACACCATCCACCTGGTGTTGCTTGGAGACACACATTGGAACACTGTGGCTTGTCATCTAGCTTGGATCTTGGATTGACCTTTGTTCTTGGAGTAATTGAACCATAAAAAGGTTGGTAATCTAAACCCCCACATAGGTTTAGATATATAATTTTATGTATTTTGGTTGACTAGATCTAGATCTCATACTTTCCGCTGCGTAATCGGGTGGATCTTGATGTATGTCAACCATATGCTGTATTTTGCTATATTTTAATCCCATTTCTTAAGTTTTTAGCGATGTTTTTATATCAAATATAATAAATATCGTGATAATACAGTTTGTTTTTATATATAGTAGATATAATAAAATCCCACAATTTTGTCATATTTTGAGGCTTATCAGCCTATTTTTATTATCAGAATTACCCGTGGTTTTTCTCGTTTTGTTTTGTTACAGATACCACATGGTGACGCCTTGGGTCATGACATAAAGCTCGATGGATACGAAAATATAATTATCAGAATAATTATATTAAAAATTTCGTTACACGATTTATAAAAAATTTAGAAGTTGACTAGACCCGGCACAGACCGGAAGAATACGGGTCTACGCCGGAATATATCAAGATTTGGCAAGATTTGTAGAATATTTGGAAAATATTTGGCATTTATTGCGCCTGACAACTTCAACAAATTGCCGGAAAATGGGCCCCTTCAATTATTCTCCTTTTCCACTATTCACTGAATATTCAGTCATATGTATATATATATATATATATATATATATATATATATATATATATATATACTAGTGGTGAGACTGTGCTTTGCACAGTCTGCCCTGGTTTTATATATTATAATTGTCATTTGGTTTTTTTCCTTTTTTTAAGTAGTTGTTTTGGATGGCGTTTGTTCGGTTAATGGGTTGTAGATTAGTATAATTTGCATAACTATATTACATTAAGATAATGTACTATTGTTGATTCTAGATTTACATATTAACATCTAATAAAAGAGTACATACATTGTTAGAAAGTTTACAAAATATTTGCTGCTAGGTCTTTCATTTCGTGCCTTTGTTATGTGCACCGCGATATCGGTCCAATTACCACTTGTCCACACAAAATCAACACAATACAATTGTGAGCATAAAATGTTTTTTTCTTTTTTCTTTCCTTCTCTAAAACAGTATATCAAGAATGTTCACGGGAAGTACCATAGAATATGCAGCATATCCAAAGTCTGAAACTCCATAATAGAGTCCATCAAGGACAAAAGCAAGAGCGTTCATCGACGGGATCCAAAGGCAACAAACTACACGGTATAGTTTCAAGGTAAGACAGACCAACAAGGTTCACACGATGCGATACATAATTTGGTCGACCGTAAAGCATTTCATCAAATGCAACAGAATACAATCAGGAAACCTGGACTCTTTAGTTACTAAATTTAGATGCTTACAATTAGATTGCCTACCAAGGTACCAGATCTGCAAATATCTAGCACTTCTGAGTCATTGGTAAATAATCTGCAGAGAGGCCCAAAACCAAGGAATAGGATAACACTTAAGCCAACTCCAGTTACCAAACCAATCTGCGAGAAGGCATTCCGGTTTACATACAACATACCTTCTATAGAATACAATGCAAAAAGTATGGGAAAAAAGTTTGAGGGATGGGGGAGAGGACCTGCAAAACATCAGAAGCAACTTTCTGTGCTTGAAGATAGTTCCCTTGGGAATAACCACTTGCCAAAAGAGCCTGAAAAAGATAAATCATCAAAAGCATAACAGAGAAACCTAAGAAGAACCAAGTCATCCGGTAGGTAGACAAAAGCATTCAAGGATATATAAGTTTCTGACTAAATAACTTAGTATGCTAATCATACGAGCAGAATAGCATGCACGAGTAACAAAATGCACTAAAAAGCTTCATTATGCTGGATAATTACCTGGCCTGCAAGCACTAAAGCATCCGTAAGCAAGGATACAACCAACCAGACTTCGAAACAGATTTGATACCCTGCCATCACAACAGGCCCCTCTCTTGCTGCCAAAGATGTTGCCAATGTAGTAACCGCAAGCACTGCTACGGTCCTTCGAAATTAAAAGGGCACCTACAAAATAAGGTGGACAAAATCGTGTACACAACTAAAATCAGACAGTGTCTCAAGTAGGACATCAATAATTTATGATGGTATGGCTAATGTATATTGAAGATGTATAAGAAATAAGATCAGTTTTAACCAAAATATGCATGTTTACTGATTCCACGGTAAATTTATCACTGAGTCTGCTTTCTCAATGCAAGAGTTTTTGAGGCATACCAGATTTTAGGTAACCACCAAGCTTTACACCATCAATATAGGGAGTCATCAGCAGTACTTTGTCATTTAACTTAAAAAGCAAGACCAATGCAATCAAATACCTGAGCCAAAAAGACACAAAATAACTTACATGTTACAGAAACAAAAGCTAAGAGGTAGCTTTAGAATACTACGAAACAAGTAAAACAACAACTTCGAAATTATTTTTTTTACCATATCATTGACGTACTCAGAAATGACAAGAGCCACTGCTGCACCACTGACGCCAAGGCCAAGGAAAAATATCAAAATAGGATCTAAAATTGCATGTAGTAAACTTCCGGATCCCGAAAAGCAATAATGAATCCAATCTTGTAGTACTTCTTCGGTGAGTTTTTCAACTATGATCCCCTCTACATTTAGAAGTACACTAAAGCCAATACAATATAAACACTAACCGAAAAAACAAAAAGAAAAAGTTAAATAGAGGTCTATACCTCAGGATCGTCTAGCAGCCTAAGAGGTGTACTATCCGTGCTAAGGAGATCCCGTACACACTCATTGTAGATTTCCATTGCAGAAAACTTCAAAATGAACTCTCTTTCATTGTGCTGAAAATCATCAAATGGTATAGTGATTAAGTAGGTAAAGCCCCATAAATACAATTGAATACATAAGTACAACATTTATTATTACCTTCTGTACATATTCATATATATCTGATATGGTATATTCGGTTATTCCGGTCATGGTGTAGGTCTTTCCACTGCTTGTTTGTCCATATGCAAAAACGATTCTGACGAACAATCATCATTTTTGAAACAAAATAAAGTTTTGGTTTAAGAAGTAAACGAAACCCGAAGAACTCACAATTGATCCCATTAACTACTGAAAGGGCAACTTCTTTAGCTCCTTCTTCATAAACCTTATTGGTTGTACAATCGCCGTTAAATACCGTCTACAACCGGATCAACGACTACATAAGCTCACAATAAGTCAGGGCACTGATATAATTGCTCTTAGGATATTTAGCCGTTCTTCAATTATTTTACTTTAATAAAACAGCCAAGATATGAAATCATACTGAACAACAGAAGTATGTGAGTATGTCTTATATTAAACAAGTCAATACACACCAGAGAATGCATAATGAATAATCTCAAGCACGTAAGATCACTCATGGTCACACTTAGATTCATTGAAAATAGTTGTATCATATTTATGATGTAGCTGTGTCATCCTTTTTACACAAACATCTCTTGTAATCTTTTTCACTTCTTCACCTCAAAGTCAAGGTCTAAGGCACAAAACCAAAATCACTACTCCAAATCACACAAAACCAGACGTCCAAAGAATCAATGACAACAAATATAGATCGTGAGTCATATTCAAGTCGAAGAATAACCACTTATTTGATATTAAACACCAATCACATCGGTAAGAACATCATAATTTTAAAAAGAACTATATGCGTTTAACATAAAGTGGCCAAGAGGATTCAACCATGAAACAAGGAGGTAAGAGACAAGGCAAACACTTACCCTAGTAGGCAGAGTGAAGTAGATAACAGAACAACCTACTGAAACATATTGTAGTAATTGCTATCACATATAGATTTGATAATCTGTAGCTTGCTAATGCAGAAAATTTTCCCACCCCCACCGTCACCCCCACCCAGAAAAAAAATACTTGCAATAACAAGAATCCTAGAAAAAGCTTACCTTTCTAGGATTCAAACAAAAGAAGGTAAATATACTAATATAGAGTAAGGGACTAAGGGTCACACATCTAAAGTTGCAAACTAAGTCAATTCGGTAACAAACGAAAGGTAATATAAAACAAAAACACCGAAAAAAGCGAGAAATTTCGGAAATACCGCTTTTCATGTCAATTCTCTCGACTTTTCCATATTTGGAAAACAACCGCTCCAACTCCGATTGACGAGTTTTGAAATCGAAATTGGCACGAAAAACGAGCCTCATCATAGCCGTTTGTGCTAGTAACACGCCCAATTTGACCGAACACAAATTAAGTCAGGACAAAAGCTGAAGGAGTTTGAGAAGCACAAAAAAGGAGTATACTTGGGCAAACAAAAGAATTACATGTCACAGGGCCTTTTCTTACCAAAAGTATAAGCAGTGGGATACATTAATCTCTGAGAAACATAACGATCAGTATTTTTATACAGAATGGTGGTTTCATTGATACATTCCCAATCTGAAACATCATTCTTCAAAATTTCTGCCATCTAAACACCAAAGTGATGAAGATTAACGAGAGATCATATTTTAAGCATCGATTAGAGTAAATTCGACCAGTTAGCATGAACTACAAAATTAACGACCAAAACTTCCCTGATAAAGCAGATTCACGAGCTGATATTTTCGATTGATGTTGATAGAACATCATTGGCCTAGTATTTGTCCTTCATCGGCCTCAGCAGTCATTTTTAGCATTAAAGCTTCAAGCTTTCTTCAATTTTTTTGCCATATAAACACCAAAGATATGCAGCACCGACTACAGAAATAAGCTAAGCACCCAACCAGACCTGAAAACAAACACATTCAACAGCAGAAATTGCGAAGACAAAATGCGCTAAAAAAAGAAGGAAAAAGAAGAATGAAAATAAGAAAGCACACAATTGATGATTGCAAAATCAGAGAAGCCAATAACCATCAAATACGAGCAAAAAGAAAAACATGAAGATGCAAAAAAGGCCAATCTTTTCGACCTTGGTTCCGTAGGAGCAAAGTAAGTCAGAAAGATTGAGAAATAGAACCAGGCTTCGACTATTCATGCAGCCCGCCAATTAGTTAACCATAGACATATTTTAGTTAACAGCCATATAGTAGATATACCAAGTTATCGTTGAAAAACTTGCGAAGACCAAAAAAGGGAAAGAAAAAAAAAACAGAACAAGAACAACAATCTGATTTAACACACAGCGAACATCACATGCAATGCCAAAAACAAGCTAACCACCCAACCAGAAGTGAAAGGCAACACATTCAACAACAAAACTTGCAAACACCAAATGCCATAAAGAAAACAGAAAAGGAAAAACAAGAAACAAAAGAAGGAAGGACAGAATTGATGATTGTAAAATCATAGAAAACAATAGCTATGGAATGCAGGGAAACAGAAACAACATGAAGATTAAGAAGCCAAATTATGTGACTACAATACTGCTCAGCCGAAGATGGGAAAACACGAAACAGCAATATTAACATCAAATACCAGCAAAAACAAAAGAAAAACAAGAAAAATATGAAGATAAAGAAGCCCAATTAGCTCAGTACAACAATGGTGAGACGAACCTGAAGCTGGTGGAGAGAGCAGATGGAAATGGAAGGGAAAACTTGAAATGCATTTCACCTAAACGGTTATATGCCAAGGTAGCAGCTATCGAACTTTCAGTGCGCATTTAGACGCAATATTACTGGCAGGCACTGGCGGTGGCAACGTCAGCGAAACGACGTCGTTTAGGCGTCTAGGAGGGAAAAAGAGGAAGGCGACAAAATTCGTCGTACCAACATCCGCAAATAATAGTTACCTCTAAGTTAAG
The DNA here is from genome assembly GCA_036785695.1 of Gentiana straminea. Lineage (NCBI taxonomy): Eukaryota > Viridiplantae > Streptophyta > Magnoliopsida > Gentianales > Gentianaceae > Gentiana > Gentiana straminea. The sequence continues at coordinate 2,567,292 of JAVUPR010000311.1, read as the reverse complement.
ATGAACGAAGGAAACAAAAAAGGTGAGCAGGGCCTTCATCTTCATTATATCATCTTGCAGGCACCATTGCTCCAAGGCTTTTAGAGCCACACATTTAGTTTCATTATTAGCTATTTTCACCACAATTTTAATCATGAGAATGATAGTTTAATCTCTTGGGTTATTTGATGGGAAGGAGCTGAGCTCAACATCAAGCTTGAGAAAACACCATTGATGTTCTAAGAGGATGAACAAAGCTTTACCTTTGCAATTTCAACGGTTGTAATTAGTAACATTCTAGTATTATTTTGTATTGACAATCTGATTATTATGAATGCTAATTTTAATATGTTAGTATTCGTAGTAATGAGTGGCTAGACTTGTAACTAGCCAAGGCATTGTAGTTGAACTATTTTGGTCTCTTTTAGTTAACCGGATGATGATTATGTAATGTATATTTTAATGTCGATTGTGTTGAATCTTTTTCTACTTAAATTGACTGTTAGCTCGTATTGGAGTAATTAACCAATATTAGCACACACACTAGATTGATACCGAACGGAGATTTTAGGTGTGAGAACGAGGTAGAAAAACCGGAAGGTAAAATTGGCCGTCTGACGGAACCCTCTTTCTTATCCGGGGAAAGATTATTTGTGCTCGAGAGCTTATCATGTCAAATCATTAGGTTTAGGGCTCTTAAACCAAGGAGGAGACATAGAACAATTTCGAACACTCGTATGAAGGGAAATTGTTTGAATAGGAGTGCACCGTTTCACACGATTGAATACCCTTAATAGGCAGAATTAATCACATCCTTAAAACTAAAAGAGACTGCAGTTCAATGAAATTATCTTGGCTAGTACCTTTATTATTAATTATTAATTTTTAACGTAACTATCACCTTTATGATATAACTGCGACTTAGATCAAGAAAATAATAACTAATTGGTGTGTAAACAAACTTTGAATTATGTCGCATTCCCGGAGGAGACGACCTTGATTCACGAGACTAGACTACAATTTGACCGGTACACTGCCGGTAAGATTGGACACCCAGTTTAAACCTATCAAGTTTTTGGCGCCGTTGCCGGGGAACACGCCAATTTATTGTGTCTATGGTTACTACTTGTATTAGTTCAAAATTCTTGAGAATAAGTCAAAACTTTTTCTAATCTTTTCTTTTTTTATTTCTTTGGTGCTTACCTCTTTGGTAAGTCACCAAGTGCTATTAATTGTGTTCTTGTTGTTTTCTATCTTGTAGTTGATGAAACATTCTCGACGTGGTAAGGCCCGCTATACTCCTTAAATCCCGGATATCAACACTTTTATTAGGGATCGAATTGTTGAGAATAAGGTTGGCCAAGCTCGTAGTGAATTGGATCATGGTGAAGCATCTTCACAAGAGTCATTACACCAAGAAGAGGAAATGAACGAGGTGCAAGGAAATGCACAATCACGGATACTATCCTTCCTATTTACTCATTAAGCATTTATTTCTAATTGGTTCGTGTACTTAATTGCTACATGCTTTGGTGAGTAATTGTTAGAAGTATCCCATTTTGTTTAGTATATTATATATATTAATCATCATCATTTTGGTCATTTAAGTCTATCGAGCGACGTTAAACAAAAGCGCTACCGGGAGGCAGCCCGTAAAAATATTAAATATAATTTTATTTTTTTTGTAAGGCCGGGTGTGGCCAATGATCTTTTTGCCTCTACCTTTTGGTTGATACTTTGATAGTATTCGGATTGCTTTTCATTTCGTTTCTTGTCTTTCATGTTCATGCCCACCCTCCCATCCTTATATAGCAACTCCGGATACTATCTTACCTTTACTCATTAAGCACTTTATTTTTCTTAATACTTATGCTTACTTGCTATGTGCTTATGTGAATAAGTGGGGAGTAGTATCTACTTGATTCAATAGTATAAATTCTATTTTGTGTCAAATGTGGAATAATCTGATGATGAGGTGATGATGTGAAAAATGAAAATGTGATTGTATATGTGTTGATGCCTTGAAATTTGTTGGTTGAATTGAAAAGTTTAGTATGTATATTGTTGATAAGCATTTTGGTGAAGTAGACTAGTTTTATGCAAAAATCTGGAAATCCGGTAAACACTCGGTAAATACTGAGTGGATTCCGTAATACTTCGGTAATTACCGAAATGGCAAATTTGATATCAGAGACTCTCGGTATTCGTCCGGTAGACTACCGAAAATCCGGTAATCGGCCGGTAATTACCGAAAAAGACAGCCTTAGAAATTAATACGGTTTTACACCACTGTAAACCCCTTTTCCAACCCATTTCTTCCATTTTCCTTCATACCCATGCATTTTCTTCAAAACCTATCACCCATACTCTCAATTCCTCTACAATTCTTCAAAAGAAATCATCATTATTTGAGGATTGGAGCACTTTTGGAAAAGAAAAAGTGTGTAGACTACTCATTGTTTCAACTCTCTCTCTCAACCGTCGCCGCCGCCGTTCTCCATATTTTCCGGCCAATCTAAGGTATAAAAATCATATCTTTTCCTTTCATTTCTTAGTTTTATTGGTTATTCCTTCTTTTTTTTTAGAAACCGGAGGATGGGATTGATTTTTATGGTTGAATTGTTGTATTGTTGATTGGATATCACCACCATACCTTAGAACCCACTATGTCTTCATCACCAAATGCTAGCCAACTTACTTGACTTGATCACATAAACTATTTTCATGCTTTTTATTTCTTCATCATCATCAACTTTATCTACTTTCATTTTCTTCTATATATGTTTGGATTATTTCATATTTGACTATGTTGTTTTATTTAAGTACTTGTTTGAATTTTAATTTTGCTAGGATGATTTCTCTTTGAATACATTTTTATTAGGACTTGTTGAATGAAATTTGTGTTTTATATATGTGTTTTATGTAATTCTTGAGTGGCTTGAAACTAATACTTTGTCACACATTTCATATTATTATCTAGTCTGTTTTAAATTTCAAATAATGTGTGACATGTCTTTCTTATTATGTATTAGTTCAACTGCTATGTAATGTTGTGTGTTTTAAATCAATAAAAGTTTATGTGGTGTGTTTATCTACCTTTTGTCTCTACACTGTTACACTCCACACACTTTTATTTCATTTGCACACACAACGGTCATAACTTTGACCCGCCCACCCTCCCTGCACACTCTAATTACATAATCCTTTCTTTGGCCATTAATTATCATCCTATTATTTATTTTTAATCCATTTTATTTCCTAACTACTCCTTTTACACTCATTCCACATTGAGGACAATGCAGATTCGTAAGTGGGGAGTGGAGCCGTAGCTAGTCAATAAAATGGAAATACCATAAAATGTTTGAGAAACACTTAGTTTTTAATTATCCTTAGGCATTCCAAACATGATAAAATATAATTTACACACATGATGTAGTGTATTTGAAAGAATAAGTTTTTAATAAAGTGAGTAAACACGATGCATTATGATGATATAATACATGTCAATCTTTGATTTTAATATGATTTTTGAGTAAGTATAATTAAACAATTATTATCAAATATTTTGTTTATGAAATTAGACAAGCATACTTGCATTTGTAGTTAACTTTTAGAAATGCTTTCTTTCAAGACGAATCATGATTCTAGAATCGGATTAGGGATGACGATTTTTGGCATAACTTTGACTCGACCATAGCCAAATGGCCTACCCGAACATAATTTCCATTTTTGTCCCCATCTCAGCCTTGTAGAGTGGCGAGACCCCACTCGAACTAGCCATCATATTCAGCTACATTATAACCGACCCTTAGCCTAATTTGGTGTACATTCCCTTGGCATCCCGCAAGTTTAGTATGTACTTATGGATAGCGGTGACGACATCGGAACTAAGTGTCGATACATTAGAATGGCACGAGTTGAGATTGGTACATTGTTATTTGGAGGTCATTTAGCCAAATTATATCCTTTTTATGATTCAAAAAAAAAAACCGAAAATTGTTTGTTAAATGTTGTTTTAGTAATAAATTGGTTCCAACCAATAAACTAGGAACCATTAGTATATATGTGAGTCACTGGAGGCTATTTTGCGAGCTTTTTAGACTGTGTCAGAATGTTACTAATCGAGGTATTTTTTATCAAGAAGTTGAAGGTGTAAGTACATATGACTTGCTTTTCTCTCTTGATTTTTCCTTTTATCCTTTCGATTAGCCAACACCCTAAGCCTGAACGTTACAAGCCATTTTGCCAACTACTTGACTTAGTCTTTCCGGATATTCATGAGTGGCGATTAAAAGTATTTCTAAGACTTTGATTATATCTAGTAAGTAATGCATGTAGAATTTCATCTATATAATGTTTGATAACTAATCTTATAGTTATACCTACTTTCCTCCATTAATGTCTTAGATTGACAAAATCATCATATGATCATGATGCTAACTGAGTACATCACTGCATTAGAATCTTAATCTAGCTAATTACATTATCTCCCTTGTGTCCTTATAGTTTATCGCATTGATTGCTCGAGGACGAGCAAAAGCTAAGTGGGGAATGGTTGATGTATGTCAACCAGATGCTGTATTTTGCTATATTTTAATCCCATTTCTTAAGTTTTTAGCGATGTTTTTATATCAAATATAATAAATATCGTGATAATACGGTTTGTTTTTATATATAGTAGATATAATAAAATCCCACTATTTTGTCATATTTTGAGGCTTATCAGCCAATTTTTATTATCAGAATTACCCGTGGTTTTTCTCGTTTTGTCTTGTTACATATACCACGTGGTGACGCCTTGGGGTCATGACATAAAGCTCGATGGATACGGAAATATAATTATCAGAATAATTATATTAAAAATTTCGTTACACGATACATAAAAAAATTAGAAGTTGACAAGACCCGGCGCAGACCGGAAGAATACCGGACTACGCCGGAATATATCACGATTTGCCAAGATTTGTAGAATATTTGGAAAATATTGGGCATTTATTGCGCCTGACAACTTCAACATATTGCCGGAAAATGGGCCCCTTCAATTATTCTCCTTTTCTACTATTCACTACTATTCATATTCAGTCATATGTATATATCTATATATGAACGAAGGAAACAAAAAAGGTGAGCTGGGCCTTTATCTTTGTTATATCATCTTCCGGGCACCATTGCTCCAAGGCTATTATAGCCACACATTTAGTTTCATTATTAGCTATTTTCACCACAATTTTAATCATGAGAATGATAGTATAATCTCTTGGGTTATTTGATAGGAAGGAGCTGAGCTCAACATCAAGCTTGAGAAAACTCCATTGATGTTCTAAGAGGATGAACAAAGCTTTACCTTTACAATTTCAACGGTTGTAATTGGTAACATTCTAGTATTATTTTGTATTGACAATCTGATTATTATGAATGCTAATTTTAATATGTTAGTATTCGTAGTAATGAGTGGCTAGACTTGTAACTAGCCAAGGCATTGTAGTTGAACTATTTTGGTCTCTTTTAGTTAACCGGATGATGATTATGTAATGTATATTTTAATGTCGATTGTGTTGAAACTTTTTCTACTTAAATTGACTGTTAGCTCGTATTGGAGTAATTAACCAATATTAGCACACACACACACTTAATTGATACCGAATGGAGATTTTAGGTGTGAGAACGAGGTAGAAAAACCGGAAGGTAAAATTGGCCGTCTGACGGAACCCTCTTTCTTATCCGGGGAAAGATTATTTGTGCTCGAGAGCTTATCATGTCAAATCATTAGGTTTAGGGCTCTTAAACCAAGGAGGAGACATAGAACAATTTCGAACACTCATATGAGGGGAAATTGTTAGAATAGGAGTGCACTGTTCCACACGATTGAATACCCTTAATAGGCTGAATTAATCACATCCTTAAAACTAAAAGAGACTACAGTTCAATGAATTTATCTTGGCTAGTACCTTTATTATTAATTATTAATTTTTAACGTAACTATCACCTTTATGATAAAACTATGACTTCGATCAAGAAAATAATAACTAATTGGTGTGTAACCACACTTTGAATTATATCGCATTCCCTGAGGAGACGACCTTGATTCACCAAACTAGACTACAATTTGACCCGGTACACTGCCGGTAAGATTGGACACCCAGTTTAAGCCTATCAGATCTATGATCCATCCGGCGATATTACATCCTACACAACCAATGTTGGATATGGTCTGATTAAATCAGATAGTAACTCCTTGAGTAACTTTACTTCAAGGTCCAAGGTTGTTATTTAAACATCCTTTCAGAAAGGCTGTGACAGTGTAACCGTCACTTTCCGATCTTATGAATCTTATAACCAACCTTCACTCATCGCATTAAGATATTTCATGAACAGTCACTATCTGAACGTGTATGCAAAATATCCAGTCCTACCTTCAAGTACTAGTGCTAAATGCCTATATTTGCGGAAGTGGAGTAAATTTACTTCACTCTATATCCACAAATTCACAAGCATCTTCTAGGTAGACTTCTCGGTATTACATAATAATGTAAACCGTTGTTTTTCAACTAATATCTTAATTGAGTGAAGCAGTGTAATGTAGCAAATCAATAACTATACAAGATAATACATGGTTTATCCTCAGTGAAATTGTTTCACTCGGAGGTAGGCTGAGCATCAGTTCCAAAAAAAACTATGCTTTAGCCTATATCTAAGCATGGAATACTCGCTTCTCTGGTAATATCAGAGATTCCTCCAACTATTCAGATAAACTAATCGGCGTTCCGAGTAGCCATTAGACAAAATGTATGTTACTCAAAAGCTCCCACTAGCTTGTATCCTTCATAAGACCCCGAAGGTCAATATGACCAAGTTGTGATACTTTTTTAGCTCTATTACCATTTCCTAATTGAAAGTTTACTTAGTCATTTTTCCTTTGAGATTGTGTTCTTAGACTGGGAGATAGGAATCACCCTTAGCCAATCTTCAGCTCAGTCAGTTTTCAGCTAGTATAACTGAGTGTATAAGAGCATTAACTGAGTTTTTAATCTTCTTTAAAACTCAGTACTCTTCCTTCATCTGGTTTTAATGACTTAATCAGAGTACACTATAACTTATAGATCCTCTAAGATATCATTGTCCTTATGTATCTTAGGTCTTCATACAAGATCCATAAAGTCAGTTAAGGTCATCATAGACTTACCTGAATTCTAACTTTATAGTCTCGGCTTTAATCTTCATAAACTGAGTTTGAACCCTCAGTTCTTCCTGTCTTCAATAAATGAGTCTGTGTCCCTCAGCCTTCTTAACTGAGTTAGTCCCCTCAGCCTTCAAGTTGTAGATAAGCCAATTGAATCTGTGTCCCTCAGCGAACTTACCGTCTTCAGTTTCTGTAGGTGTGCTCTGTTTCTCTTCTAACGTAAACTCAGCTTCTCAGTTTCTCATTATATAGTCTCATCAAGTCAGTTTTTCTGTTTCTCAGTTCTGAGCCTAAACCTATTTCAGTGCTTGTCTGATTTTCCTATACAAATATCAAACTCTAATAAAACTTATACATTTATACTAAACATCTTTTTCCTTTGCACTATAACAGCTAGTTCTGACACTTCATCAGTGGGGTTTTAAAATAATAACTGAATAATTGATGAATCATCATCAAAACATAAATTTTATTTCCAACAATTTCCCCATTTTTTATGATGCCAATACCCTCCTTAAAAGCAATGCAAAAAGATAAAACACATAAAGTTACAAACACATAGAACTGAGAAACTTATACTTTATTGATGATTGTCTGAGTTACATGGTATTAAAATACATATGAATTGAAAATAAACTAAGTCTCAGCTTCTTTTCCTTTCCCTTTGTAAAGTGCCTTTTTATCATATACTTCAGCAGCTTCTCTGAAGGCATGATTTGTTGTGTTATCTTGAATTCCATTGATGCTGGCCTAGATTTGCCAAGATGTTGTCATGCTGTGTTTCCCGAAAAATTTGTTATGGAATAAGATGATAAACTTCAGCACGATCTTTTTCAGTTCTTCATCAGTTGTTGACTTTTCTAGTACATCTTTGAAAGCTCCAAAACCTACTTTCTCAGCATCCTTTTTAGCTTTCTTAAGATTTCAATTTTCTTCTCATCTGATTAGCTTGTTCTAGTAATGAACAAGGGCTTTCTGCATTATCAGAGAATTCTCCAATGACTGTTCTCTTGTTTCATTTTCTTTGGGGGTAGACTTTTGAAAATGCTGTATAACTGTGAGTCCAGCCCAAGTCTCTTTTCTGTAGGTTCTGAGAATTTTGCAATCAGCTTCATTTATTCTTCATCCAAGTCAGCTCTGGCACTTTTCAGTACAGTGAGCTTTTCATCTATGTTTTGAAGAATACTTCCATGTCCTCAGCATTTTATTTTAAGATGTCTAAACTTTCCCCCTTATTGGCATCATCCTTCTGAATCAAACTTCTGATAAAGGAATTTAAGTGTTGTTGATTGGATGCCAAAATGGTTTCGGCAACTATTGAGTCCTTCATAGTATTCTCTAGCAACAGCATCCTGTCATGTACATTAGTAACAAGATTCTCGAGCCTTTATTGATTCTCAGTTTTCCTAGCCTGAGACTCAATGGTAGTTTTTCTTTTTTTCAATCAAGGTTTCATGACAGTCTTTCTTGTCACTGTCTATCTTCTTTACCAGCTCAGATCTTTCATTTTTGTTCCCTTCCATTGATCTCAGTACTTTTCCAAAGATATACATGTCTTCATTCTATATCCTCACAAGCTCATTATAGTTGTACTTGATGAATTCAGCTTGTGTTGGTACATCCTTCTTGTCAGTTTTTGCTTTCTCAGTTTCTGACTTCTTCTCAGTTTTTGCTTTCTCAGTTTCAGATGCTTTCTCAGCTTTCATTTGAGTCTTATTTCCAACAATCTCATCTTTCTGAACCTTTTCAGATTCAAAATCTTAATCTGACTTTCTTTTGGATGCTGAGGAAACAACCTCTTTCAGCTTCTCCTTATACTCCTCAGATTTTCATCTTTCTTCAGATTGTTTTCTTATTTCTTCCAAACTTGACCTGCCAGTTTCTCTTCCTGGTGATAGTTTCACATCATGCTCATCATTAGTTTCTTCTTTTGATTGAAATGCTTCAGCTCTTGCTACCTCCAGAACTTCTTTGTCAGTAGGTGATTGATAGCCTTCTGGGTCTTCTTCATTTCCTGATTCAGGTTGAATTTTCAGAGTCTGAATCAAAACTTCCTTCTAAACTATCTTCAATTGATTTTCCTTCTTTGACATCTTTTCTTGAATCTCTTATTTGCAAAGAAGCAAGAATTCCCTTTTGTAAGTCAGGGTCTCCTTGAGATTCATCATCATCATTGTCATCATCTTTCTTTGATTTTTAGATATCACCTCTTGCGAATCTGTTCCGGTATCTGTTCCTTATTACGAATATCCGGTGCTAAAAAATTCTTCAGTCTTGAACAGTTGTGATAGATGAATGATGTCAAACAAACCAAAAACTCATTTCTCTGCAATCTCTATGAGTTCTTGTAGTTCTTTCTGATTCTCGATTGAACTGAATTTCCAGTGTTGGTATGCATCGAGCCTTCTGTAATCAGTTTCAATCAGTTTTCCAATGTCAACTTTAGGATCAAATAATGTTGTATCAGTTTCAATTTTTTGGGGACTGTCAAGGTGGATTCAGTTAGAGTCCCAACAAGTTCATCAACTTTCTCAACTTCAATTTTGTTGTATGCCCCCTTAGCAAGAACTGGGATCTCAGATATTTTAGTTATAGCTTCAAGCAGTATTGTTCATTCTGTTTCCAGAGAAACTTTTTCTTTTTCATCTCCATGTGCTATTTCAGTTACAGGTTCAACAACTTGCTCGGGAATCTCTTTTTTTGTAGCCTGAGACTCTTCTGGAATCTGTTCAGCTTCTTGATTTTCTTCCAGTTCAGCAACTGGTTCCTTTTCTTTATTTTCTATATCTCTCATTTGACTTTCTTCTTCAACAAGATCATCCAAGGTAATGACTTGTGGTTCAACAGACTTCTCACCTTCCTTTCTGTTTTCAACCGAGATGCTTCAATATTCTTGATGGATTCCTCATACTCCAGTCTGGATGCAGATTTTTGTGGTGCTGGCTCAGATTTAGATAGCAGATTGAGCATGTTTGCTATCGCAGGTGTAATCAGCTCTTCATCACTTTCAATTTCTTCATTGTCAGGATCAGTTCTCAATACTCCTCCAGAGTGTCAGTTTCTGGTAGGGATGAAGTGAGTTATTGAGCTTCTTCAATTGATTTCTTTTCAACAAACGGTTTTGTGGGGGTTTCGTCATCAGTTTTTGCTTTCTTTGCCGTCTGACTTGCTGTATCAGAAACCAATGATTTCTTAGGAGAAAATTCGTTGCTTTTCTCAACGATTTCAGCATTCTTGGCTTTTTCTAACTCATCCAGCTTTCTCTTTCTCTCCTTAAGCTCTTCAACTTGTTCTAAAACTTCAGCACTTGTAAGAACTTTCTCTGACAATTTCTTTCTTTTCTTCATTGGCTCGATTTCTTCAACATCAATTTTCCTTTTTCATGTTTTCTTTTCTCCTCTTTCACTGCAATTTTTCCATCGACAATTGTAGTTGCTTCCCTGTTTGTAATTCCAAAGTGATTGATGATTCTTTGTACTACCAAGGCAAGAGTCTTCTTGTGGTAGAATCTCCATTTCTTAGGCTAGCATTTGGGTCAAATAGCCAAACTCAGGTTTAAGAAAACTTGTCTTCCCGGTCAGTGAAACATTTGAATCTGCTTCCACTGCAATATCCTTCCACAACTCCTCTCTTTGCTCTTTACTCAATTTGATTGAAGAAGAGTACTCAGAAATGTCTAGTCCAAATATTTTTTGCAATAAGGTTCTCAGTAACCTTAATCTCCTTTCGATTGAGTGTGGTGGTGTAGGTGTATACATCTTCTTCTATGGCTGTACTTCCAAACTCATAAAAATCTCCTATGCTATCTAAGCATACACTGTCTAGAGCAGTATTGAAGATTTCTTCAAGACCCTTAATTTTTTTGATTTTCTCCGCAATTTGCTTGGCAAATTCTGAATTATTATATTTTTCAAGAAATTGTTCAAGTGAAATGATCAAACCGGGTTCTACTCTGGTATAAGTCATGATTGTTGAGATGGTAGAATTTTTGAAAAGGTTGAAGATAGAGTGCATTCTTCAGAAAATTAGGGGTTGAACAAAACTGAGTATAAAGATTTTGATAAGGAAGGTATGAAGGTATTTATATAGGTAGTAGATGTGCAGTAAAGGAATTTGAGTGGGTTTGAAACGACTTGTCATAAATCACATCTGGTGTTGAGATGCGAAAAAGATGGTAAAAATTGGAGATAGATGGTTGAGATATGTGTAGGTTACGATTTTCTACCAACCGTAGCTGATGCAATCGATGTACCGAATCTCTTAGTTGTAAAAGCTCAGCTTTGATCTTATCCACATATTGATTAGTTTACCACTTAGTCCCCTAGACTAGCTTTCAGTATCACAGTTGTGACTCCCTAACTCAGTTTTAGAATAAGTCAGTTATCACAAATCAGCTTATTTCCTGCAAGACAAAATAATATCCATTTTGTACCCATATCTGTTTGGGTTCTTTCTGGTTAGTTTTTGGATTAACTATTGAGCCCCTTATGGATGGTTCTTTTTCTCAGAATTAATCACTTCTTTGAGGGCTTTGAACATCTTGAGAATTGAGCTCATATATCTTTCTTGACTTTTTGACTTAGTAAAGTTCCTGTTAGATTTGTCAGTTCTCACATAATTCTGCTGTTTTGGCTTTTCAGTCTTTTCCTTATGAATTTTGTGAAACTGAGGTGGTCTAGCAGTAGTTGTGTGATCATTCCAGTCTTCATCAGTTGGAGAGAGTCTCCATTTCCCTATGAATCTAATATTCTTTGAATGAATATCATTCTATGAATATGACTTGAATGTTCTATTAACTGATCTCTGATCAGTTCTGCCTTTTTCAGCTATCTGCATTTTTTTGTAAAATCTGTTAGTTTTATGATTACCAACTGATCTTATAGGTTTTTTAGTTTTTTTATCGAGGCTGTGCTGAGTTATTATCAGTTCAAATAACTTTATCAGCTTTCTGAGTTTTGGACATTTGTACAGTCATGAACTTGGGTGTAACTGAACAAGGTCTGAACTTAGAATTTTGTTGATTATCAAACCCTAAGCCTGATCCGTCTCTATATGGCCTTCCTGGTTTGAACTGAACTTTAGGAGTTGATCAAATGATGATTCTGTAATGTTTATTACTTCTGCTATTTCATCAGCTTTCAATAACTCTTTTTCCTTTTTGACATTCTCATATTTCTTTTGAATTTCCTCTAATTCCTTTATGAGTATGTCTAAGGTTTCATTGAAATCTGCATTTCTATGATTGTTCATGGCAGTGTTCATTTAGTTCTAGCTTCTTCACACTCCATTATCTATTTTCCTTTACTCGATTCAGCATCGTTCTTTACTGGTTCAGCTCCAAAGAGTATGATTTCTTCATCATGATCTTCTACTGGAATGCTTATAGGTAATGTCTTAGAATTCTCTTCCCTTGCTGGGACAGATGGATCCTCGATAAATGTCTCAATCAATTTTTCTTGAGTATCAGCAACAATGCCTGCAATTTATACTTTTATTCGTCAAATCTTAAAAATGAGCAGCTAAGCATATTCTTAAAGTGATTTTGTGAGTCCATTATGATGTTTTTGAAAACATTCTTTGAAAACAGCTTGCTACAACAATTGATCTCTTCAGGTATAAAGGCCTGCTCCGATACCAATTGTTGGATTGGTATCGGAAATAACTGATGACCAGTTACTTTAAGCAGACAAAGTGATAAGACGCAATCGGAGATCTCTTCAGAACAGAAGATTTTCCCCGATACCAATTGTTGGATTGGTATCGGAAATAACTGAAGACCTTGAAGCAGTAACAAATTTGGATCATCTCCAAAAGGAAGAACTGCTCAGATACCAATTGTTGGTCCCTAGAAAAGGCTGACACAAGTTTAGGGGGAGAATAAACTTGTCACCAAAAAATCAGATTAAAACAAATCCTAATCCTGATACTTAAAAACTGATTAGGTTAAGTTCTAAACTTGTGCCGAGTTAAGTTAACTGAGCTGAGTATAATTCAAATAGACTTATGCTTAAACTGAGTTAACCGGCAGCGGATATAATAAAGCCTTTTGTATAAAAACTTGAGTTATCAGTTTGTTATAGAGATATGCAGTTCTGACTCAGTTTCTTATGTTCGTTGAGTTTGTGATCTGATGAGATATAAAATAGAATGTAGTAATTAAATACTTAAAGTAAATAAGTAAATGAGACAGAAATTATAGAGGTTCCAGGTGGTGTAATCATGTCAATCCTCTCTTCCCCTGTGATGTTAGAGGAAAAATTCCACTAGAACGTTTTGAGGTAGATCAGTTGCAAAAAGTCCTAAACTGATAGTCATTGACTAATCCCTAGATTCCATATTTGAGCAACTATAGAACAGGTAGTACGGCTGCTCTGCAACTGCTTGCACCACTGGTCCTTCAAGGGTTGGTTTCTTTCTTCACCAGCTCATCATAGACACAGTCTTCCTAACTGCACTCAACTGTCCTTCATACCTTCTTGGTGTTTCACAGTCTAAAACCATTGATAAATTCAATGTTGAGACTTGAATCAATAACTATGATTCCACTTGTGATATGAGCTTCTTCTTCTGAATGTATATAAGATCTACACAATTAGCTCTGATTTCTTCAAGTGTAAATCTTGATAAATTCTCTGAATACTTCTGAACACTTTAAAGAAATCTTTTTCTGGATCTTAGAAATATAGCAAATAGAGCAGGATTTTGTTAGGTGTAATGCCCGAAAGCCAATTTTGTAATTGTTTTATTTAATAAATGAAATGATATTATTATTCATATTTTTTATTCTCATATTCACCGATTTGACATTAGTATTTACACTACAGAAAACCCTAAAGTATATCGTTTAAGTAATCACTTAACTCAGTGTATGGGATATACACGACAGGATGGAGTTAGTGAAGATGTACTTAAAATACAATTAGCCCGTAGTGAAGTTAATCAAGAGTATCAGGTCTCTCCTTTAACGTGCTATTAATGCGCCCAGAACACAATGAGTGTGATTGTCTTATCCGGACTTTCGGTTAAGAGAACCTAGTTGGGCATTTATATGTGATAGATATATCATATAGGGCTGGACCGATTTGATTAGAGTTCACGAAATAATTCCGTAATCGAGAAGTCTTATCAGATCAATCGATGATCATATTTATGGATATATCTTAATCCTGAGGTGATCACAGTCAACTGCTTGAATCAGTATGAGGTTTGACTTGACGGTTAAGGATTACACTTTTATGTGATCTGAATTACCCCATCTTGGCATTGTACTGGATTGAGTGAGTAGTCTGTGTTATCACAGATACGGAATCCATTCCTTCAGTTTATGGAAGTAGATAGACAGTTCCCTTATTTGTTAATCCTAGAAACTGATCGATCGTACGAGTTCATATTACACTGATTAGCTACCGAGTGAGTTGTATGAATTAATTGATCACTAGGGGGTTAATGGTAAATAAGGATAAGAGGTTCTAAAAAGGGTTAACGGTAACTTCCCGATTTAGAATGAACAGTCTATGGAGGATTAATCCATATGTAATGATTATATCAATGGACGCTTATTATCATTCTCGTGAGGAGATAAATATAATCTCATTATCGGAGGAGTGCAGTCACGAGATTATGGTGGCATATTCCTGTGATTGATTTATCGAATATAATTATTCTGTTCGTAAGATAATTATTTATTTGATTTATCGGAGCCGCTGATTATTTGTCCATGGTCCCCGACGTGCCGCCAATATAGCATAGCTATTCTCGGACGTCGAATCCTAATAATATTAATTTAGTTCTTATTAGAATTTAATTAAAACGATATGTGAATTAATTGTTTAGTGGACTATTAAATTAGTTGGGCTATAAATCTAAATATGTGAAAAAGACTTTTTTTTCATAATCTTGGCCCAATTTGTGTGTCATGGCTGAAATTTCAAACCCTATGGGGGAAGGAGAATTTTCGGCCTCCACATGTATTAGTGAGCAAGAAATTAGTTTTCTTGTGGATTAATAAGACATGTGCACAAAATATTTATTGGATAAATATTTTATGGTAAAAAATAAAGATAAAGATTATTCTAGATTTGTTTTAGAATATTCTAGGATTATCTTTTATTAATTGGATTTATTTATTTGTAAAATAAAATCCTTGGAGGATAAGGATTACTCACCTATATAAGGAGAGTTCTCCCAAGCCTAAAATGTACACACAAAATTTCGACTTCCATCTCTTAGAGAGAGGAAGAAAAATTTCGGCCAAGGGGAAGTGAGGGAAAATCTTGATGGTTTTCCGGGTAGCATATCGGGAGGATTCGAGAGGAGGATTTCCTTCCACCGGGAGTTGCTCGGATCACACGTACAGAAGATCGTGGTGCTCTTCACACCATCTTTTGTTCTTCCTATTAAGGTTCTTCTACTTGGATTTTGAGATCCAAGAGGTATGTTCTACAACCCCCTTCTAGAGAAGATCTAGTTATTTTATTACGTGTAAATTATAGATCTAGATCCTTAAATCGCTTACGTTGCGGATGATATTACTAACAGTGGTATCAGTCGCCTGGTGATCTATATTTATACGTATAAAATATTAGATCTAGGAGTGTAAAACATGTAGTTTTTGTCCTTATTTTTTTATGGGGGCCGAAAATTTGTTTATTTTTTTATGTTGCGATTGTTGTGGTTTGAAGAGATGGATTGGGGTTAGTACTGTTTACTCGTTAGATCTATTGTAAGCTCTCTCGATTTATATCGTATGAGCATAGGATTGATGTCAAATTTTTTGTTTTTATTTCTTTATTTTTCGGCTATTTTTAATTTTTTTGTAATTCGGGAAAAACGACGAAGAACGATGATGAACACGAGATGAAGACGAAACTCGAGGTATGAATAGGAGTCGGGGCGGAAAATTTTTTTGTTATTTTTTTTTGTACCACACGGCTAGGGTTTGATTTTCTTTTTATCAAACCCTAATTTTTTATAAAATCGGCATTTTTTAATAAAAAATATTTAATTATTTTTCTGGAATAAAAATACACCAGGATTTTAAAAAAATAAAAATAAAAAATCGAAAAAAAATTAAAATTTTTTTATTTTATTTTATAAAATAAAGGCCCCTTCTCCTTTCAGGTTCGCGGTTCGTGGCTCAAGGCTCAAATATCGAAGACACGAAGACAACATGTTGTAATTTACTGCTTTCCTAGGATAGATTAGATATGGCGGTACCAACGTTCCATCTCGGTGTTTAAAATTTCCGCAATTTATTTTTTAAGTGTTTGATCATAAAATAGATATAAAATCGAAGTTGCCATGACATGCATCATATCATAAATCCACTCCATGCATACATGTAGAATTTTAATTTTGGTAATTAAAATAGGCATGTATACAAACTCGCGTAATTAGTTGAAATTTAATTAATACGTGGTAATTAATTAATTTAGTAACTAATTAAAGATCCGAGGACGGGTTATGAAATCGTTAAGCCTTTCGGTGTGTGTTCTCGGTGAACCGCCTTAAAAGCCCAAACGAGATCACGTTTTCGATTCGTAGTGTCTACGAGATTGAATGATGGTAAAAGAACAATAAATCTTGGATAATAATGGTTCGCCTATAGGTTGGGTGGTCAACTGAGCTTCGCTCGACCGACTTAACCCTCCTAGTGTGATGTATGCACGGGGGTCCGGCAAGATTAAGCTACACCGGCGAGCGGAGGGGTGATTCCTTCTTATCTCAATGGGGCTCTCTTGACCCGATTTCGTCCGACTGTCACATATGTTCCAACGAATCGGACGGGTAGGCTTGCCTATGTTACCGACACCATTCGGAATCCTTGATTTGATGTGCTTTTATGTTAACATAAAAAAGACTTGGTTAGTTAACCCACCACCACTTCCAAAATATTGAGTGGGAGCGGGGGAGGCGACAGCCAACCCCACGGCCTCTACTATAGATACAAGTAAGTGAGAGAAGGGTGACGCCTCGCGGCGCTTTGATTTCGTCCCCCTACGGATGGTGTTCACCCCTATCAACATTCATGGCTTGGTCTCCGAAAGGATTGGATTTCCGGGTACTCGTCGGGTCACTGACCTATCCTACGATGGCACACTCGGGGCATACCTAAGAGATCCGATATAGTAGGTCACACTCATCAAGGGTTTTCTTGATAATATCCAGGCTAAAAAAGGAAGGTAGTCAATGAATAAAGGGATGTTCGATTCTCGTGGGATGTTCAATTCTCACAAGTTATTCATTGATGAGATTGTCTCGATTTAACCGTCATCTCTTTGACCTACCCTACGGCTGCACTGAGATGCGAGGTTAAAACCTTGGAATGGTAGAGTAGACTTAAATTAATATATGTCATTTTATTTTCAGCAAAAATGTCTGCTCAAATTTCTGCTTTACTGTCTGAGAAATTATCGGGAAACAACTTTAAGAAATGGAAGAGTAATCTAAACGTGGTACCCACATACGAGAATGTGCAATATGTACTCACTTTTGAATGCCCTACGGTGGCGATCCAAAAACCCGGAAAAGCTGAGATCAAGCAGTGTAATCGCTGGATCGAGTCAGATAACCTGGCTCGTGGGATCATCCTAGTGGCAGTGTCGGAGGTTATTAGGACCCAGATTGAAGAGTTTGAGACTGCACGAAAAATCATGCAGAAACTTACTTCGATGTTTGGATTACCTAGCAACCAAGCAAGACACGATGCCATCAGGATGGCTGTTAACACGAAATTGAAGAAAGGTCAAGTAGTGAATGGTCATGTTCTAATTATGATCAGTTACTTCAATGACGCCGGTATTCATGGATCAATGTTCGATGAAGCAACTCAAGTGTCGATGATTTTGGAATCGTTGACTCCTGAGTTTATCTCGTTCAAAACTCAGTATCTGATGGGCAAACATGAGTTGACCATGAGACAAATGCTTAATGAACTGACTATCTACCAGGGCCTACTATCGAAAGATAAGGTCCAAGTAGGGGATAAGAAAGCTGAAGCCAATATGGCCGAAGCTAAGCCATCAAACAAGCCTAAGGCCAAACCCAAGAAGAAGGGTAGTGTTGCACCTGTGCCCAAGCAAATGAAGAAAAAGAAAGCCAAGAAAGTTGACGAGGCCAAGACCAAGGGCAAGTTCTTTTACTGTAAGGACGTAGGACATTGGAAACGCCATTGTCCGGAGTATCTTCGTGATGTAAAAGATGGCAAAGCCAAAGCTGTTACTGGGAAAGATAAGAAAGGTAATTTGGAATTACTATTCTTGGAATCTTTTAATGTAGCTAAAGATGTGTGTTGGTCCCTTGGAAAGGCTAACACAAGTTTAGAGGGGGGGTGAATAAACTTGTCACCAAAAACATTTCCCGAACTGGAATAGCCCCAGGAACTGAGTTTCTCCGAAACTCAAACTGATGCTTAGTTCAGTTTTGTTCCTGTCTCTTAACTTGTACGGAGTTCAGCTAACTAAACTGAGTATAAGACAATACTGACTTATATTTAGTTTTGTTAACTGGCAGCGGATAAATATTAGCCTTTAACAACTAGTTAACTTAGCTTTAGAGTGAAAACCAGATACATATAACTACAATAAAGTAAATGATTGCGTAAAGTAAATAAACAAGAATTACAGAGGTTTCAGGTGCTGTAATCCTGTACGTCCTCTCTTCCCCTGTGATGTGGAGGAAAATTCCACTAGAACTTCTTTGAGATGGCCCGGTTACAAAAAGTTCTAAACTGATAGTCCTTGACTAATCCCTAGCTTCACTATCTAAACACTTGTAGAAAAGGTAGGATTGCTGCCCTCCAACTGTTTGAAACACTGGACCTTGGAGGGTAGAATTGCCTCTTCACCAGCTCATCACAAACACAGTCTTCCTGACTGCATTCAACTGTCCTTCACACCTTCTTGGTGTTTCACAGTCTAACCCTTTGATAAAATCAAAGTTGAGACTTGAATCAATAATTATTATTCAATTGTGATTAGAGATTTTCTTCTGGATAAATAAATTATGCACGGCTCTTAGTTTCTTCAAATGATAGATCTTGATTTTGCTTGAATACGCTTGAAGAGATTTTCTTGATCTTGCAATAAATTACTTAGCATGAATTCTTTTGAGAATCGCTTTCCCCCTTAATTAAATATTTTCTTGACTAGATAGATTCTTATTTAATTCCTCCTGCAAACCCACTCGTTGTTGTAGATGTAGTCTATTTAAAGGGGTTTGTTTCTCCTGCTGGAATGTTGTAATGTCTATATTTTGTGACCGTTCTGATTTGTCAGTAGTTCATCCAATAAAATCGCTTCCTTTATCACGTTCGACTGTACTTGTCAGTTTATTGAATGACTGCCACATAAAATTGAGTATCCTTATCAGTTTTATACTGAGTTTAACACTTGTCAGTTTCTTGACTGACCTGGAGCGTTAACTGAGATTTTACTCTTCTTCAAATATCAGTACTCCAGTTTCATCTGATTATAATTGACTTAATCAGAGTACACCATAATGAATTATCTTCTAAAAATTCATTGTCCTTATGATTCTTAGGTCTTCATACAAGATCCATAAAGTCAGTTCAGGTCACCACAATCTTGCCTGAAATCTTACTTTACAGTCTCGACTTAGTCTTCATAACTGAGTTTGAACCCTCAGTTCTTCAATCTTCAATAACTGAGTATGTGACCCTCAGTTCTTTATCTACTGAGTTTGAACCCTCAGTTCTTCAACTTCTAGATAAGCCAACCGAGTCTGTAACCCTCAGCGAACTTATCTTCTTCAGTTTTCATGTTGGTGTGCTCTGTTTTTCACTTCTTTATCGAATCTCAGTTTCTTATATTCTCAGTTCTCGGCCTAGAATTATTATAGTGCTTGTCTGATTTAACTTATACAAATATCAGACTCTATAAGATCCTATACATTGATATCTAGACATCTTCTTGTTTTGCACTATAACAGCTAGTTACGACACTTCATCAACGGGGTTTAGAACAATAACTGATTAAGCGATGAATCATCATCAAAACAGAAATTTTATTTCCAACAATTTCCCCCTTTTTGATGATGTCAATACCCTCCTTCAAAGCAATGCAAAAAGATAAAACACAATACAGTAAATAACGCAATGAACTGAGAAACTGAGAATATATTTGATAACTGAGTTACAAGATAGAGTAACAAAATACAACATAATAAAAATAACTAGAAGATAGTTTCTTTTTACTTGCCAGATAGAAAAAATTGATTATCATAATTTTCTGCGATAGATCTCATAGCATCATTTGTAGCTGAGCTTTCAATTCCATGGATGCTTGCCCAAATGTTCCATGATTCAGATAGATTGTGCTTCTTGAAAAATTTGCTTTTGAAAAGGACTACAAAAGTGAAGACAGCTGCCCTTAGTCTTTCATTGGTGGCTGTTCTCAGTAAATTTTTTATAAATTCAGGTTCAGCCTTCTCAATTTTCTCTCATTATTTATCAATAATGCCATCTGCTTCCTATTTCTTCAGTTTATTCCAATAGTGCATGAGCAACTTCTGCATGTGTAGGAACGATTCTAGAGATTCTTCTTTTGATACTCCTTCCCTTTCTGGTAAGTTTCTAAATAAACTGTATAGTCGAGAATCCAAACCACCTCTCTTGTCAGTCGGTTCTGAGTATTTAACAATCAGCTCCATTTCTTCATCAGTGAAATCTCCTCTTGCTTTCTTCAGTTCTTTCAACTTATCATCAACATTTGTAAGGACTTGTGGCATCTCAGCTGTATGGACTTTTAAGATATCCAAACTTTCCCCCTTATTGACATCATCTTTATGAATTAGGCTCTTGATGTAAGCGTTCAGTGTTTGTTGAGTTGATGCCAAAATGGTTTGAGCCACAACGAGTCCTTCATGCCCCGTTCCATTAAGATCATTCTATCTACCGCAGTTGTTAAGAATAATTTCCCATCTATCTTGAGTTTCATCGCTTCTTGTATCATGCTCGATGGTTGTTTTCCGAAGCTCAAGCAGGGTGTTTTGACAGTTATCATTGACGATATCCATTTTCTTTTCAAGATTGCTTCTTTCAACTTTACTGGCTTCTAAGGCATGTAGAACCTTTCCAAATAAGCTGGTATCGTCTTTCTGAATTCTGATTATCTCATTATTATAAAACTTAATGAGATCAACCTGAGTGGGTAAATCTTTTGAACATCCTGTTTATTGTTCTTTTCCTTTGTTTGTCTCAGCCTCAGTTGGTTTGGCTTGCTTTAGAGGTGAGAGAACAACTTGCTTCAGTTTTTCTCTGTATTCAGCCGATTGTCTTCTTTCTTCAGATTGTTTCTTAGCTTCTTCCAAGCTTGATGAGTCAATGACTTTTGCAGGTGACATATGTACATTGAATTCATCATCTGACTCTTCTTCAGGCATGTTTGCCACAGTTCTTGCTATTTCAAGTGTAGACTTGTCAGTGGGAGATTGGTAACCTCCTTCTTGTTCTTTGTCTTGCTGTGTTTCAGATACACTTTCATAACTTGAACTTCCACTGCTTTCACCAAAACTACTAGAATCATCATCAGTGTTAAGTTCTGTTGCAGTTTCCTTTTCTTGTAGAGAGGTAAGAATCCCTTTTGGCAAGTTGGGATCTTCCTGAAAATCATCATCATCATCGTTCTTTTTGGAACTTCCAGCAGCTGTGGCTTCCTTCCAATAACTGTTTCTGATCAGCGCATTCCCTTGATTTAAGAACTCATCGGTATTGATTATCTCCAATATATTTGTAATGTTGTATAAATCAAATACCCATTTCTCAGTAATTTCTATTTCTGCCTGCTGACTTCTTTGATTGGCAATGGAACTGAATTTCCAAGTTTGATATCTGCGCAATCGCTCATAGTCAGCTGTCATTAGTTCAGCATGATCAGTTGTGGACTTAAATGGTGTAAGAGTGTCCTCTGATTCTCTTGTGATAGAATCTTCAATTTGCATGGGATCAGTTCTTGCAACAACATCAGTCTGCATAAGATCGGTTCTGCTGGTTCCGCTCTCAGCAGTGTCTGGGACGACTGATGTTTCTTTTTCAATAACAGAAACTGATATTATTGGCTCAGTTTCCAACACTTTCTCACTTACAAGCTCTTCAGCAACTTGTATTTCACTAGGTTCAAGTTCCAATTCAATACCATGAACTTCATCCATTGTATGCTCAGTGGGTTCTTCTTCATTGATTTGTTCATCCAAGTGAATAACCTTGGTTGATTCTTTTTCTGCTTCAGCTTCTTTTTCCTCTGGGTGAGGAACTGGAAATTTTTTTTTGTTTCCTCGTGTTCCAATATGGGGGCAGATTCTTGAGAAGTAGACTTGGATTTTGAAAGCAACATGAGCATATTCAGCGTTGTTTCGTCAATCAGTCTTTCATCACTGTCAGATTCTTCATCAACAAGCTCAGTGCTCAGGGTCTATTCCCCCTGAGTTTCAGCTTCCTTCTGTATGACAGTTTCAACAATTTGTTTTTTGTTGACAACTTCAGTTTCCATTGTCACTTCTTTTTCTTGTGACTGTGTAGCTGGTTCTTAAATTGGTAAAACTTCAGTTACCAAAACTGGAGTGGGCTCGGTGAGAGTAGCTTCAGTTCTTATTACTGGTGTTGGTGACACTTCTGTTGGTTTCTCAGTAACTTGATCAGTTATGGCTTTTTCTATATCTTCCAACTGTTTTCTTCTTTTCCTTAGATCTTCAATCTGTTCCAAAACTTCATCTCCAGTTGCAGGTTTCTTCGATTTCCTGCTTTTCTTCTTTTTGGGTTCATTCACAGATTTCTCAGCTTTCTTTTTTCCAGCTTTTTCTTCCTTAACAACAATCTTCCCATCAGCAACTGGTGTTTCTTTTCTCTTTGTGATTCCAAAATGGTCTAGTATTCTTTGGACAACTAATGCAAGAGTTTTCTTGTGATAAAATCAACCCTTTTTGACATCAGTTTTCTTCTTGGGTAAGTCAATTGATTGTTCCGTCAATTGATCAAACAGATACCTTGGCCAATTGAAACTTTCTTCAAACAAAATCACATAAAGCAAATCTAATTTTGCTCCAGATAGATTGCTGAAGTTTCCTGCATTTCCAATAATGCAATTTGCTAACATCTTTGAGAGAAAATTAAACTCTGGCTTGAGTAAGCTTGTGCTCCCGGTCTGTGAGATAGCAGATTCTCCATTAATCGCTATATCTTTCCATAGTTACTCCTTCTGTTCCTTAGATAGCTTGATGGCTATTGATCCTCCGGATTTGTCAAACCCAAAGATGTCTGCAATTAGATCTTCAGTGACCATGATTTCCTTACCATTGACAGTGGTGGTGTAGGTGTGTGTGTCTTCTCCTTCTATAGTTGTCTTCCTAAATTCATAGAAGTCTCCAATGCTTTCTAGACATACACTTTTCTGATCGATGTTGAATGCAGCCTCCAATCCTTTAATCTTTCGGATTTTTTTTTGCAATTGAATTGACTAGTGTTTGATCAATATACTTTTGCAATATACAGGTCAAGAGATACGATCATTCCGGGTTCAACAAGAGTGAAAGTAATTCTTCAGGATTTGAATGAGAGTTTTGAAAATTTGAGATTCAGAGAGTGGATTCAAAATTTAAGCGTAAAGAATTATAAACGAAAAATTCTGGATATTTATAATTTGTAGCAAGGGTAGTTAAGAATTGAGTGGGACTTAAAACGTCTTGTCATAAATATTTTGAGATTGCGAAAAAGGTGGATGAGTGGAAAATATGGACGGTTTAGATTGAGAAGGACCACGTCTTTTCTTGATATCTGTGGCTAGACTGCAGTGTATAGAGTAGGTACGGTGTATCAACAACTGTATGCGTTCAGTTTCGTCCTTGTGCTGAATTCAAAAACTCAGTTGTAAATACAACTCAGTTTTGTGAATTAAGCTCCTTAGTTCTCAGCTAGCGATATTTCTCCTGCAAAACAAAATAAGAAATTTTTGGTACCCATATCTGTTTGGGTCCTAACTGATTAGCTTTCGATGATACAACTATATTTTTAACTTTATACCTCTCTTGATATTTTGACTGAGTAAAGTCAGTTTTCACACATTTTTCCTGTTTTGCTTTAACAGCTTTAGGTTTGTTCATTTTGTTAAACTGATGTGATGGTTCTTTCCAATCTTCATCAGTGGGAAATAATCTTCCTTTCCCTCTGAGTTTATTATTCCATGAATGATCTTCATTCTTAGATGGATATGACTTGAAGATTTGTCTCACTGATCTCGGATCCATTTTACTGTTTTCAGCCTTCTGAGTCTTCATGTAAAATCTGTTGGCTTGGTGAATTTTACCAACTGATTTTTCAGTTTTATCAGTTTGTGCGTTTGGCTGTGCTGAGTTTTTGTCAGTTCTAATAATTTTATCAGTTTTCTGAGTTCCTGACTTTTGAGTAGTCTCAAATTTTATTGCAACTGATCTTGGTCTGAACATAGAATTATACTGATTATCAAACCCTAAACCAGATCAATCTCCAAATGGTTTACCTGGTTTGAATTGAACACTGGAAATTGGATCTACTGATGATTCTGTGATGTTTATTGCTTTTGTTGGTTCATCGGCTGGTCGAATTATCGTGCTTCCATTATTAGCCTTGATTTGATTGATTTCAGTATTCAATCTCGAAATTTCAGTTTCAATAACTTTTTCTCCTTTTTGACATTTTCATAATTCTTTTGAATTACCTCTAATTCCTTTATGAGTATGTCCAAGGTTTTATTGAAATCATCATTTCTTTGATTGTTTATGGTAGTGTGAGTGCTGTATGTAGATGTGATTACCTCCTGATTTTTGATAGGTAGATCTTCTGTCGAGGAATCATCATCAATTAGAACTTGTTTTCCTTTATCAGTAGCATTTGCCAGTGTAGCTTCTAGCAGTATGATTTCTTCATCACTTTCACCTCCATGACTTGTAGGTAGAGTCTCATCAATATATTTGGCTTTTGTACTGGATGGATCTTTGATCAGTTTTTCTTCTATATAACTAGCTACTCGCAGTAACTCTCTTTCTGCTTCTTCTGAAAGATCGCTTAGGGATGGAAATCCTTTGGATTCATCATCAACTTTTGCATTAAGCTCAATGTCTTCATCATAACTGAAATGAGGTTCCGGATTTGTGTGAGAGCTTGTAGTACTGAATCTTTCAAATACTTGATCCAGGAAATCATAGACAACATTCTGCAAGTAGTCAGTCAGGGGGTTATTTAGACAATTTCTAATTCTAGATGTATCCATTGTAATGAAGTAAAGTAAGGGTTTTCAACAACTGGTTTGTAACTTGAGCAGTAACAACTCGGATCTCCTCCAAAAGGAAGAACTCGCTCCGATACCAATTGTTGGTCCCTTGGAAAGGCTAACACAAGTTTAGAGGTGGGTGGATAAACTTGTCACCAAAAACTTTTCCCGAACTGGAATAGCCCCAGGAACTGAGTTTCTCCGAAACTCAAACTGATGCTTAGTTCAGTTTTGTTCCTGTCCCTTAACTTGTGCGGAGTTCAGCTAACTAAACTGAGTAAAGTCAATACTGACTTATATTTCGTTTTGTTAACTGGCAGCGGATAAATATTAGCCTTTAACAACTAGTTAACTTAGCTTCAGAGTGAAAACCAGATACATATAACTACAATAAATTAAATGAATGCATAATAAACAAGAATTATAGAGGTTCCAGGTGGTGTAATCCTGTACGTCCTCTCATCCCTTGTGATGCGGAGGAAAATTCCACTAGAACTTCTTTGAGATGGCCCGGTTACAAAAAGTTCTAAAATGATAGTCCTTGACTAATCCCTAGCTTCACTATCTAAACACTTGTAGAACAGGTAGGATTGCTGCTCTCCAACTGTTTGAAACACTGGTCCTTGGAGGGTAGAATTGCCTCTTCACCAGCTCATCTCAAACATAGTCTTCCTGACTGCACTCAACTGTCATTCACACCTTCTTGGTGTTTCACAGTCTAACCCTTTGATAAAATCAAAGTTGAGACTTGAATCAATAACTATGATTCAATTGTGATTAGAGCTTTTCTTCTGGATAAAAAAATTATGCACGGCTCTGAGTTTCTTCAAATGATAGATCTTGATTTTGCTTGAATACGCTTGAAGAAATTTTCTTGATATTGCAATAAATTACTTAGCAGGAATTATTTTGAGAATGACTTTCCCCCTTAATTAAATCTTTTATTGACTAGATAGACTCTTATTTAATTCCTGCTACACACCCACTTGTTGTTGTAGATGTAGTCTATTTATAGGGGTTTGTTTCTCCTGCTTGAATGTTGTAACGGCTATATTTTGTGACCGTTCTGATTTGTCAGTAGTTCATCCAATAAAATCGCTTCCTTTATAACGTTCGACTGTACTTGTCAGTTTATTTAATGACTGCCACATAAAACTGAGTATCCTTATCAGTTTTATACTGAGTTTAACACTTGTCAGTTTCTTGACTGACCTGGAGCGTTAACTGAGATTTTACTCTTCTTCAAATATCAGTACTCCAGTTTCATCTGATTATAATTGGCTTAATGAGTGTACACCATAACGAATTATCTTCTAAATATTCATTGTCCTTATGATTCTTAGGTCTTCTTACAAGATCCATAAAGTCAGTTCTGGTCACCACAATCTTGCCTGAAATCTAACTTTACAGTCTCGACTTAGTCTTCATATCTGAGTTTGAACCCTCAGTTCTTCAATCTTCAATAAATTAGTCTGTGACCCTCAGTTCTTCATCTACTAAGTTTGAACCCTCAGTTCTTCAACTTCTAGATAAGCCAACCGAGTCTGTA
This sequence comes from Gentiana straminea, assembly GCA_036785695.1. Classification (NCBI taxonomy): domain Eukaryota; kingdom Viridiplantae; phylum Streptophyta; class Magnoliopsida; order Gentianales; family Gentianaceae; genus Gentiana; species Gentiana straminea. Next base: position 2,540,327 of record JAVUPR010000311.1, on the reverse strand, counting down.
ACTGTTAGCGAACTTATCTTCTTCACTTTTCATGTTGGTGTGCCCTGTTTTTCAGTTCCTTATTGAATCTCTGTTTCTTATATTCTCAGTTCTCGGCCTAGAATTATTACAGTGCTTGTCTGATTTAACTTATACAAATATCAGACTCTATAAGATCCTATACATTGATATCTAGACATCTTCTTGCTTTGCACTATAACAACTAGTTATGACACTTCATCAATGGGGTTTAGAACAATAACTGATTAAGTGATGAATCATCATCAAAACATAAATTTTATTTCCAACAATGTGTCCACTTGGATACTTGATACTATAGCTACTAACCATGTATGTTCTTCATTGCAGATTCTTAGTTCGTACGAGGTGCTGGAAGAGGGTTCTCAAGTGATACGAGTAGGCACTAGGGCCCTCATTTCGGCTAAAGCACTGGGAGCTGTGGACTTACATTTTAATAATAGAATTTTACATTTAGAGAATGTTTATTTTATTCCGAATTTCAGGAGAAATTTAATTTCTCATTCTGCCTTAGTTGATAAATCGTTTTCTGTTTCAAATTTGAATGGTGAATTTGTTATTTCGAATAATGGCTTTGAATTGTGTTCAACTACGAATGAAAACGGTTTATATTTTGTAAGACCACATAAAGCTCCCCTACTTAATACTGAAATGTTTAAAACTGCTCATCAAAGATCTGCTAAAAGGCAGAAAGTTTCTCAAGTAAAAGAAGATAAAACATACTGATGACATCTGAGGCTCGGCCATATTTCCTTGGAAAGACTCAAAAGACTAGAAAAGGTTCATGCCTTAGGTGAGTCATCTGTTGACACACTGCCTGTCTGCGAGTGTTGCCTGGAAGGAAAAATGACTAAGTGTCCCTTCTTATCACAGGGTAATAGGGCCACGGGAATACGAGTACTTTGTGACTTTGTGGTCTGATGAACATACAAGCTAGAGGCGGATAAGAGTACTTTGTGACTTTCATTGATGACTACTCGAGATTCGGTTATGTTTATCTGCGGCATATGAAGTCCGAAGCTTTTGGTAAGTTCAAGGAGTTCCAACCAGAAGCCGAAAGGCAACTAGGCAAGTCATTGAAATGCCTTCGCTTGGATCGTGGAGGTGAGTATTTAGATACTGAGTTCATTGACTACTTGGCTGAAAAAGGAATTTGTTTCCAACGTTCAGCGCCTAGGACACCTCAGCAAAACGGAGTTGCTGAGAGGAGAAACAGGACATTGATTAACATGGTTAGATCAATGATGAGCTACGCCTCACTACCTATATCCTTTTGGGGTTATGCTTTAGAAGCAATGGTCTTCATTTTGAATGCAGTACCGTCAAAGTCTGTCGAAAAGACACCCGTAGAGATGTGGTCCGGACGTCGCGTAAGCATGCGTCACTTCTGCATATGGGGTTGTCCTGCACATGTGCTGATGGACAAGACTACCAAGCTACAATCGCGTACGAAAGTATGTTTTTTTGTAGGCTATCCAAAAGGTACACGTGGTGGTCTATTTTACGATCCGGAAGATAACAAAGTGCTAGTCTCGACTAACGCTACGTTTTTTGAGGAAAGTTATATGAAAGACCACAGACCTCGAAGTAAAATTGTACTAGAGGAATTACTCTCCGATAACGTCAGGCCTATTGTGGCTGATGATGTTCCTGTAAACAACACTACTAATACAACAGTCACTTCTGACATTCCTATTCCACCTAGACGTACTGTGAGAGTGGTTCGGCCACCGGCTCGGTACGGCATGGATTTATAGACGAACGTAGTCGCCTTTGATGGGGTGGAAGATGATCCTCCGACCTATAAGAAGGCCTTATATGATCACGATAAGGATAAATGGATTAACGCAATGAATCAATAGATGGAGTCTATGTACTCTAACTCAGTCTGGAAACTTGTAGAACTTCCTCAGGGTGAAAGGCCCATTGGATGTAAATGGCTCTACAAGCGAAAGAGAGGAGTAGATGGGAAGGTCGAAACCTTCAAAGCACGGCTGGTAGCCAAAGGTTACACACAACGAGAGGGTATAGACTACGAGGAAACCTTCTCACCTGTGGCCATGATGAGAACCATCCGCATCCTCCTTTCGAATGCTGCATGTCTGGATTATGAAATCTGGCAAATTGATGTTAAGACATCATTTCTAAACGGCTTTCTCGACGAGGAAATCTATATGCAGCAACCAGAAGGATTCATTGAAGAAGGTCGAGAGCACATGGTGTGCAAGTTGCTCAGATCCATTTATGGGTTGAAGCAAGCATCTCATTCCTGGTATCATAGATTCGATCACACGATCAAGTCTTATGATTTCGAACAACACTTTTGTGAATCTTGTGTGTACAAGATGGTTATCAAAGATAGTATTGTATTTCTAGTGTTGTACGTTGATGACATACTCCTAATTGGCAACGACAGGGGATGATGTCCGACGTGAAAAGTTGGTTGACCATGCAATTCCAAATGAAGGATTTGGGAGAAGCGAGTTATGTTCTAGGGATCCAAATCATAAGGGGTCGCAAGAACAGGATGGCAGCTCTGTCCCAAGCAACTTATATAGATAAGGTGCTGGCAGGCTTCAGTATGGAGAACGCCAAGAAGGGTTTTCAACCAACCCGTCACGGCGTTTACCTCTCTAAGACTCTGGGGCCTCAAACTCCTGAAGAAATTGAAGCTATGGGAAGAGTGCCATATGCCTCGGCTGTTGGTAGTCTTATGTATGCTCTGAGGTGTACGAGACCTGATATTTGTTACGGCGTTGGATTAGTCCGTTGTTTTCAGTCAAATCCAGGGCAACCGCACTGGACAGCCGTAAAGAATCTCATCAAATATTTGAAGAGAACCCGAAATTATATGCTCGTCTATTTGAGTGAGAGTTTGGAATTAGCGGGTACACCGATTTTGACTTTCAGTCAGACAGTGATGATTCTAAATCAACCTCTGGTTCAGTGTTTATGGTAGGTGGCGGTGAAATAGAATGGAGAAGCCAAAAGCAATCCATCACAGCCGATTCAACAATGGAAGCTGAGTTCATAGCGGCCTCCGAGGCAGCTAAGGAAGCAGTTTGGTTAAGAAAGTTCATCAGCGGATTAGGCTGTCCCGAATGTTGATGATCCTATTACTCTCTATGGTGATAACAATAGGGCCATTGCCAACTTTAGGGAACCTCGAAAGCACATTAAGTCGAAGCATATAGAGAGGAAATACTGGATGATCAACGATTTTGTCGATAGAGGGGACATTTCCGTCCGAAAAATCGCCTCCGCCAATAATCCTGTTGATCCATCACCAAGACACTGTCGATTGAAGCTTTTTGTCGACACTTGGAGACTATAGGTATTAGAGACATGTCTCATTTTCTTTAGAGCAAGTGGGAGTGATAGTTTGTTGTATTTTAAATAATAGGGTGTGCTCTAAAACAATTAATCACATGCTTTCTTGCAAGTGGGAGATTGTTAGGTGTAATGCCCGAAAGACAATTTGGTAATTGTTTTATTTAATAAATGAAATGATATTATTATTCATACTTATTATTCTCATATTCACCGATGTGACTATAGTATTTACACTACAGAAAACCCTAAAGTATATCGTTTATGTAATCACTTAACTCAGTGTATGGAATATACACGGGAGGATTGAGTTAGTGAAGATGTACTTAAAATACAATTAGCCCGTAGTGAAGTTTATCGAGAGTATCGGGTCTCTCCTTTAACGTGCTATTAATGCGACCAGGACACAATGAGTGTGATTGACTTATCCGGACTTTCGGTTAAGAGAACCTAGTGGGGCATTTATATGTGATAGATATATTATATAGGGCTGGACCGATTTGATTAGAGTTCATGATATAATTCCGTAATCGAGAAGCCTTATCAAATCAATCGATGATCATATTTATGGATATATCTTAATCCTGAGGTGATCACAGTCAACTGCTTGAATCAGTATGAGGTTTGACTTGACGGTTAAGGATTACACTGAGTCTGTGATCTGAATTACCCCATCTCGGCATTGTACTGGATTGAGTGAGTAGTCTGTGTTATCTCATATACGGAATCCATTCCCTCCATTTATGGAAGTAGATAGACAGTTCCCTTATTTGTTAATCCTAGAAACTGATCGATCGTACGAGTTCATATTACACTGATTAGCTACCAGTGAGTTGTATGAATTAATTGATCACTAGGGGGTTAATGGTAAATTAGGATAAGAGGTTCTAAAAAGGGTTAACGGTAACTTCCCGATTTAGAATGAACAGTCTATGGAGGATTAATCCATATGTAATGATTATATCAATGGACGCTTATTATCATTCTCGTGAGGAGATAAATATAATATCATTATCGGAGGAGTGCAGTCACGGGATTATGGTGGCATATTCCTGTGATTGATTTATCGAATATAATTATTCTGTTTAGTGGACTATTAAATTAGTTGGGCTAAATAATTAAATATGTGAAAAAGACTTTATTTCATAATCTTGGCCCAATTTGTGTGTCATGGCAAATCTCAAACCCTAGGAGGGAAGGAGAATTTTCAGCCTCCACATGTATTATTGAGCAAGAAATTAGTTTTCTTGTGGATTAATAAGACATGCGCACAAAATATTTATTGGATAAATATTGTATGGTAAAAAATAAAGATAAAGATTATTCTAGATTTGTTTTAGAATATTCTAGGATTATCTTTTATTAATTGGATTTATTTATTTGTAAAATAAAATCTTTGGAGGACGAGAACTACTCTCCTATATAAGGAGAGTTCTCCCAAGCCTAAAATATACACACAAAATTTCGACTTCCATCTCTTAGAGAGAGGAAGAAAAATTTCGGCCAAGGGGAAGTGAGGGAAAATGTTGGAGGTTTTCCGGGTATCATATCGGGAGGATTTGAGACGAGGATTTCCTTCCACCGGGAGTTGCTCGGATCACACGTACGGAAGATCGTGGTTCTCTTCACACCATCTTTTGTTCTTCCTATTGTGGTTCTTCTACTTGGATTTTGAGATCCAAGAGGTATGTTCTACAACCCCCTTGTAGAGAAGATCTAGTTATTTTATTACGTGTAAATTATAGATCTAGATCCTTAAATCGCTTGCGTTGCGGATGATATTACTAACAAATTTCTCTAAATTCACTTTCCCCTTTCCTAAGATCTTTCTCGATATATTTCCTTCTTAGAACTCCGCACCTCTTCTTGATGTAGAAGTGGTCTATTTATAAGGGTAATTCCAACGTTCATATTATTTGAATTTGAATCCTAGCATCCGTTGGTTGTCCTGCTATTCTATTGAATGTCAGTGTCCTTTCTGACAGTTCTTCAGCCAATTATATTGCTTGTTTCATAACAGTTAGATTCTTCTCCAGTTTTGAATGTCTTTAGCTTGAAACTGAACTTTTGAGGTCAGTCATTTTTTAACTGGTATAACTGAGTGTATCAGCTCTAAGAACATTAATTGAGTTTTTAATCTTCTTCAAAACTCAGTACTATTCTTTCATCTTAGTTTAATGACTTAATCAGAGTACACCATAACATATTGATCCTTCAAGATATCATTGTCTTATGTATTTTAGGTCTTTATACAAGATCCATAAATTCAGTTCAGGTCATCACAGACATACCTGAATTCTAGCTTTATACACTCGGCTTTAATCTTCATAAACTGAGTTTGAACCCTCAGTTCTTCCTGTTTTCAATAACTGAGTTTGTGTCCCTCTACCTTCTTAACTGAGATTTTCCCCTCAGCCTTCAGCTTCTACATAAGCCAAATGAGTCTGTTTCCCTCAGCGAACTTACCTTCTTCAGTTTCTGTAGGTGTGCTCTGTTTCTCTTCTAAAGTAAACTCAGCTTCTCAGTTTCTCATTATATAGTCTCATCAAGTCTGTTTCACGGTTTCTCAGTTCTGAGCCTAAACCTATTATAGTGCTTGTCTGATTTACCTATAAAAATATCAGACTCTAATAAAAATTATACTTTTATATCTAGACATATTTTTGCTTTGCACTATAACAGCTAGTTATGACACTTCATCATTGGGGTTTTAAAATAATAATTGATGAATCATCATCGAAACGTAAATTTTATTTCCAACAAAATTCTTTGTTTTGAACAGGAATCAACTTCATACTTTTGATGAAAAGGCTGATGAAGAAATATTCATGGGATACTCAGACACCAGCAAAGCTTTCAGAGTACTCAACAAAAGAACTCAGGTGATTGAAGAATCAATTCATGTAGTGTTTGATGAACCAAACACCAATAGTGAAGACTTACACTCCTTTGAAGAAGAAGTTCCACAAGGACAAGTCTACATGAATACAACAGTACCAGCTGCCATTCTGGATCACACTTTTGACAATCAAGATAATGTACCAGGTACTGCAGACAGAGCCACCAAGACGACCTCAATAAGTTAATGCATAAGCAAGAACAGTAGATGAACCAGAGCAAGCACAACTTCAACCTGACTTAAACTGGCTCAGAGATCATCCAGAAGAACAAGTCATTGGAGATGTTCATACAGGTGTTAGAACCAGAAGACAACTAGAAAGCATGCTCACTTGTTTTCTATCACAAGTGGAACCCAAAACAATAGATGCAATCCGAGATGCTAATTGGATTACAGCCATGCAAGAAGAACTCAATGAATTTGAGAGAAATGAAGTCTAGGAACTTGTTGAGAGACAAGATATGGCCAACATCATTGGAACAAAGTAGGTGTTTAGAAACAATACGGATGAAAAAAGGGCAATCATCAGAAACAAAGCAAGACAAGTTGCAAAAGGATACTCTCAAGGAGAAGACATAGATTATGATGAGACCTTTTCCCCAGTAGCATGATTAGAAGCACTCAGACTTTTTCTAGCCTTTACAACTCATAAAGACTTCAAATTCTATCAAATGGATGTCAATAGTGCATTTCTAAATTGACTTCTGGAAGAATAAGTATATGTGGAACAACTACCTGGATTCCAGATCAAAGGAAAAGAGGATAAAGTATACAAGCTCTAAAAGACACTATATGGACTCCAATAGGCCCCTAGATCCTGGTATGAGACACTGTCACAATTTCTAATCAATAATGGATTCAGCAAAAGAACCATTGACAAGACTCTTTTCAAACAAGATGATGGAACAAGCATATTGCTAGTTTAGATCTTTGCAGATGATATCATCTTTGAATCAGAAGATGAAAAGCTGTGTGAGAAGTTTGCAAATCTGATGAAAAGCAAATTTCAGATGAGTATGATGGGAGAGCTCAACTACTTCCTTGGATTATGAGTAAAATAGATGAAAGATGGGATCTTCATCAGTCAAGAAAAGTATACAAAAGGTTTAATCAACAAGTATGGTATGGACACTAGTGGAACTTCTAAAACACGTATGTGTGCAAGAATTATACTTGGAAAGGATGAAAATGGGAAAGATGTTGATCAAAAATTATACAGAGGAATCAATGGAACTCTACTCTACCTAACTGCAAGCAGACCTGATATAGCATTTGCAGTAGGGGTATGTGCAAGATTTCAAGCTCAACCAAAGGAATCTCACTTGTTGGCAGCTAAGAGAATCATCAATTATTTGAAGCACACAATCAATGTAGGAATTCAGTATCCAAAAGATGGAGGATTCAAATTGATATCTGATGGAAATAAAATTTATATTTTGATGATGATTCATCAATTATTCAGTTATTGTTTTTAACCCCATTGATGAAGTGTCATAACTAGCTGTTATAGTTCAAAGCAAAAAGACATCTAGAAATAAATGTATAGGATTTTGTTAGAGTCTGATATTTGTATAGGTTAATCAGACAAGCATTATAATAGAATAGGTAAACTGAGAAAACCAATAACATACTGAGTTTACAAGGAAAAGTATTCAAAGAAGAAACTGACTTTATCAAAGGAACTTAGTACACAAACTGGAACAGAAGAAGTTAAGTTCGCTGAGGGACACAGACTCAGTTGGCTTATCTAAAATTAGAAGGCTGAGGGACACAGACTCAGTTATTGAAGATTGAAGAATTGAGGTTTCAAACTCAGTTTATGAAGATTAAAGCTGAGACTTAAGGTTAGAATTCAGGCAAGACTGTGATGACCTGAACTGACTTTATGGATCTTGAATCAAGACCAAAGATACACAAGGACAATGATATCTTAGATCATTTATGAGTTATGGTGTACTCTGATCAAGTCAATATAGATCAGATGAAATAAGAGTACTAAGTTTTGATGAAGAGTAAAAACTCTGTTAATGCTTTAAAATGAAAACTGACTCACTCAATTTCTGAAGCTTAAAACAAACCAATCCTAAAACACTCAATGTAGATCTCAACTTATCCAAAGAAATTCGAACTTTACAAATCAAGCATTTTTATTGGATAATGAACTGAAATGTCAGAACGGTCACTGACATTGAACAGAATAGCAGGACCACCAACGAATACAAGAATTCAAATTCAAACAAGATGAATGTTAGAATAACCCCTATAAATAGACCACTTCTACATCAAGAAGAAGTGCGGTGTTCAAAAGAAAAGCATATCAAGAAATATTTTAGAGAACTCCTGCTACTCACTTATTGCAAGATCAAGAAATCTTCAAAGTGTTCTTAAGTATTCAAAGAAACATCAAGTCAATACAATTAAGATGAAATTAGAGTAATAAGTTTTGAAGAAGAGTAAAAACTCAGTTAATGCTCTAAAATGAAAACTGACTCACTCGGTTTTCTGAAGCTTAAAACTGACCAATCCTAAAACACTCAGTTGTAGAGCTCAACTTATCTGAAGAAATTCGAACATTACAAATCAAGCATTTTTATTGGATAATGAACTGAAATGTCAGAACGGTCACTAGCATTCAACAAAATAACAGGACCACCAACGAATACAAGAATTCAAATTCAAACAAGATGAACGTTGGAATAACCTCTATAAATAGACCAATTCTACATCAAGAAGAAGTACGGAGTTCAAAAGAAAAGCATATCAAGAAAGATTTTAGAGAACTCCTACTACTCACTTATTGCAAGATCAAGTAATCTTCAAAGTGTTCTTCAGTATTCAAAAGAACCTCAAGACTCACAATTGAAGAAGAACTGAGCTACTGAACATATCATACACATCTAGAAGAAGAAGCTCAAATCACAAGTTAAATCATAGTTATTGATTCAAGTCTCAACTTTGATTTTCATCAAAGGTTTTAGATTGCAAAACACCAAGAAGGTGTGAAGGACAGTTGAGGACAGTCAGGAAGACTGTGTTTGTGATGCATTGGTGAAGAGGCAATATAACCCTTCAAGGACCAGTTGTGCAAGCAGTTGCAGAGCAGCAATCCTACATGTTCTATAGTTGCTTAGTAAGAGAAACTAGGGAATAGTGATGGACTATCAATTTAGAAATTTTTGTAACCGATCTACCTCAAAGAGGTCTAGTGGAATTTTCCTCTGTATAACAAAGGAAGAGAGGACTAATAGGATTACGCCACCTGGAACCCCTATTAACTCTATCTCATTTATTTACTTTACGTGCTTATTTACTGCATTTTAGTTCACATCAAATCAGAACACAAACTCAGCAAATATCAGAAACTGAGTTAGCACTGCATTAATCTCTATAAACTGATAACTGATAACTGAACAATAAAAAGGCTTTATTTTATCTGCTGCCAGTTAACTCAGTTTGAGCATAAGTCAGTTCAATTTATACTTAGCTAAGTTAGCTTAACTCCACACAAGTTTAAAGCTAAACCTAAGTTGTTTAAAATCATGGTTTTGGGGACAAGTTTATTCACCCCCTCCCCCCTCTCTAAACTTGTGTCAGCCAATTCACGGGACCAACAATTGGTATCGAAGCAGTTCTTCCTTTCGGAGAATATCCAAAGTTGTTACTGCTTTGACCTTTCAATTTGAGCAACTGAGATTCAGTTATTGAAGTAGAGCTTCATACCTGTATAGATCAATTGGTATAGTAAACTGTTTTCAAAATGTTTTTACAGAACTGCATCATAAATTCATAGAATCACTTTAGAATCATGCTTAGTTGTTCATTTTTTAGATTTGATGAAAACAAGTATAAATTGCAGGCCTTTGTTGCTGATACTCAAGAAAAACTTATTGAGACATTTATCGAGGATCCATCTGTCGCAATAAGGGAAGAAAATTCTAAAACAACAGCAAGTGAAAAGAATTCTAAAACATTGCCAATAAGTCTAGCAGCAAAATAATATATGGAGAGTGATGGGGAAATCATCCTTTTTGGGGCTGAAACAATAAAGGACATTTCTGAATCAAGAAAAGGAAATGGAAGATGAAGAAGCTAGAACTGAAAGCTAATTTATCAAACACTTTGAGGTAAATGCATCTACATCCAGTTGTTACACTGCCTTACACAATCATAGAAACTCAGATTTCAATGAAACTTTAGACATACTCATGAAGGAGTTAAAATAAATTCAAAAGAATTATGAGAATGTCAAAAAGGAAAAAGAATTGTTGAAAGCTGAAGTTCTAAGATTGAATGTTGAGATTAATTTTATCAAGACTAACAACAGAACCAAGGTGTTGGCCTTACTGATGAAGTAACAGAAGTAATAAATATCACAGAATCATCAGTTGATCCAATCACTAAAGTTCAATTCAAACCAGGAAAGCCATATGGAGACAGATCAGGCTTAGGGTTTGATAATCAATAGAATTCTAGATTCAGACCTTGCTCAGTTGCACCTAAGTTTGTGACTGCATAAATGTCTAGAACTCAGAAAACTGATGAAGTTGTTAGAACTGACAATATCTCAGCACAGCCTCGACTAAAAACTAACAAAAATGTAAAATCAATCAGTAGCACTCAGAAAACTGAAAGATTCTACAAAAAAATTTAGAAGGCTGAAAAAGGTAAAACTGATCCAAAGTCAGTTAATAGAGCACCCAAGTCCTATTTCCTAAAGAAAGGAGACTCTTTCCAATTGATGAAGACTGGAATGGTCCTACAATTCCTGCTAGATAAACTCAGCAGAATTATGTGAAAACTGACAAATCTAACAGAAATTATACTAAGTCAAAAAGTCAAGAAAGGTATATGAGCTCAATTGTCAAAATGTGCAAAGCTCTCAAAAAAGAGATTAATTCTGAGAAAAAGAAGTTATCTATAAGAGATTCAAGAATTAATCTAAAAACTGACCTGAAAGGACCCAAATAGATATGGGTACCAAAAAGATCTTCATTTGTTGTGTAGGAAAGAAACTGGCATGTGAAAATTGACTCAGTTGAGAACTGAGTCAGTAAGACAAAACTGATTTGGAAGACAAAATGGTGAACTGACCATTTTATGGATAAGATCAAAGTTGAGTCTTTACAGCTAAGAGATACGTCATATCAAGTGCATTTACTGACATTAGCAGCAGTTGGCAGAAAAGTCGTAACCTATATACATCTCAACCGTTCATCTCCACTACATATCACCTTTTTCGCATCTCAAAACTAGACATGATTTATGACAAGACATTTCAAAATCCACCCACATCCCCTTAACTACTCAACTACTTTTGATCTATATAAACCTTCCCCTCTTCTACTTTAAGATTTCTTTACCATTCAGTTTTATTGTACCCTAAATCCTTTATATCTTCTATTTATTTCAAAAATTCAAAGTTCCATCAGAAATAATGACTTATACCAGAGTTGAACCCATAATGATCATCCCACTTGATCAATATCTGGAAAACCATGGCAATTCAGACCTTGCCAAGCAAATCATGAAGAAAATCAGAAAAATCAAAGGACTTGAAGAATTGTTCAACATTTCCCTGGAGAGTGTATGCTTGGAGAGCATTGGTGACTTTTATGAATTTGGAAAGACTTCTATATAAGGGCAAGTCTACACTTATACCACCAAGGTCAATGAGAAGGAAATTAAGGTCACTGAGGACCTTATTGAAGAAATCTTTGGTTTCGACAAGTATGGATATTCATCTGCTATCAAATTGAGTAAGGATAAAAAGGAGAAGTTGTGGAAGATAATTGTAGCAATGAAGATTCAAATATGACTCTGACAGGGAAGACAAGATTTCTCAAACCTGAGTTGCATATTTAACTAAGATACTAGCCAATTGTGTAATTGGAAGTGCTGGTAATTTTAGCAATCTATCAGGTACAAAGATATATTTGTTGTATATGATTTGGTTTGAAGCCAATTTCAATTGGGAATGATACATTCTTGACCAGATAGAAGGACAGGTTCTATTTGAAGTACCAAAGAAGAATACTGATGTGAAAATAAGGAAAATTCCCATAAGACAACCGACTGCGATTGTTGATGGAAAAATTGCAGTAAATATGAGAAGAGCAAATCTGGGAAAAGGAAAGCTGAAAGTTCTGAAGCTAAACCTAAAAAGAAAAGAAAGAGATCCTCCAAGAAAGTTACTACAGGAGAATCCTTGAAAGTGTTTGAGAAACTGAGGGAGAAAAAGAGGAAACTGGAAGAGTTGGAGAAAACCAAGAATGCTGAGTCAATTGAGAAACAAAAGGAACTCTCACCTGAGATATCATTATTTTCTGACACAGCAAGTCAGTCAGCCAAGAAATCAAAAGTTGGGGAAACCCCTACAAAACCTGATGTTATTGAGAAAGAATTAGTTGAAAAAGCTCAAGAACTCGTTTTGTCCCTACCAGAATCTGACACTCAGGGAGAACAAGTTTTGAGAGCTGATATTGTCGATGAAGAGATTGAGAGTGATGAAGAGCTGATAACACCTGATGTAGCAGCCATGCTCAACTTTTTGTCTAAATCAAAATCAACACCACAATAATCAGCATCAAGACTGGAATATGAAGAGTCAATCAAGGAATTTGAAGCATCTCAGTTCAAAAATAGGGAAAGAGAAGAGAAATCTGCTGAAAAATATATTCAACAACAAGACATTACTCTATATGAACTTGTTGAAGAATAAAGCCAAAGAAAAGAGGCTGAAGAGGTTGTTGAAGAAGTTGAAGATGAACCAGTTACTGAGCTGGAAAAGGAACAAGAGATAGAGGAACCAAAAGAGCTTCAGTTTACTGAACAGAAAGAGATTATTGAACAGGCTGTTGAGCCTGCGATTACTGGTGAAACTAAAGCTGAACCTGAAAAATCTATCATCCCAGTTTTTGTTGAAGAGGAATCTAGCAAAAATGAAGCTGAGAAAGTTGTTGAATCAACTGAAATTGCAACTGAGACTGCATTCGAAGCACCCAGAGAAACCAAAATTGCCACAACATCACAAACTGTATCTGCTCCTGCAGTTGACATTGGCAAATTGATTGAAGTTGATTGTAGAAAATTGGATGCTGATCATTACTGAAAATTCAGTTTAATCGGAAATCAAAGAAGACATTAAGAAGTCATGGAAAGCATAGAACAATGGGTTTTTTTATTTGTATAACATAACTCACTTGTCACAATTGTTCAATGCTGAAGAATTCTTGAGTAATCGATACTTATTGATAAGAAACAATCATTGGACGAAATTCACAAGAGGTGAAACTTCAAAATTAAAGAATGATGATAATGATGACTCACAAGGAGACCCTGACCTACAAAAAGGGATTTTTGCTTCTCTTCAAGCAAAAGAATCAGGAAAGAATGTTGAAGGAAGAGATGGTAGTGAAGAAAGTTCAAGCGGATCAACAGCATTAGACTCAAAGACTCAGTCTGAATCTAAGAAAGAAGAAGAAGATAAGACAAAGTTGGAAGAAAAACTGACACAAAAAAATACAGCTGAGAATCTTCTAAAAGCTGACATTGTTGGAAATAAAGCTGAAAAAGCTACCCAAACTGAGAAAGAGGAAACTGATGAAAAAGTTGAAGTCAAGAAAGATGTTCCCACCCAAACTGAAATCATTAAGTATCATTACAATGAGCTTGTAAAGATACAAAATGATGATATGAGAATTTTTGGAAAAATGTTGAATTCCATGAAGGAAAACAAGAATGAAAGGACAGATATGATGAAGAGGTTTGACAATGTCAAGAAAGACTGTCACGACACTTTGATTGAAAAAAACAATCATTGAGTCAGATGCCAAAAAAACTGAGACTCTGGAAAGACTTGAAGGTCTTGTTACCAATGTTCACGACAGAATGCTATTACTGGAAAATGCCATGAGAGACTCAGTCATTGCACAAACCATATTCGCATCAAATCAACAGCACCTAAATTCTTATATTATGAGTTTGATTCATAAAGATGATGTCAATAAGGGGGAAAGTTTGGATATTCTAAAAGCAAATGCTGAAGACATGTTAGGAGTTCTAGAAAGCATATATGAAAAACTGATTGAACTCAAGAAGTCCAGAGCTGACATGGATGATGAAGAAATAGAGCTAATTGCAAAAAAAATCTGAACCCAATGAGAAGAGACTTGGCTTCGATTCACAACTCTACATCATTTTCAAGGAATTACCCACCAAGGAAGGAGAATCAAGAGAACAAGCTTTAAAAAAAAATTCTAGTTATGCAGAGAGTTCTTGTTCATTACGGGAATAAACTGAGAAAATGGGAAGAAAATGGTACAATTGTGAAAGCTGAGAAGAAAGTTGAAAAAGTTGAATATGAGTTTATCAAAGAGATATTGAAGCCATCTACCAATGAAAAGATGAAGAAAATCAAGATATTATTTGCAACCCTGTTCAAAAGCAAGTTTTTTGGGAAGCACAACATGACTACATCTTGGAATATCTAGGCCAGTGTCAATGGAATAGAAAACAGTTTGACAAATCATGCTATAAGAGAAATTGCTGAAGTGAATGACAAGAAGACGACAACTCACAAAGAAGCTGCGACCTAGTTCTTTCAGTTACTCTTGTGGTATTTTAATACTCTCGTAACTCCAACCATCAATAATATATCAGTTTTTCTCAGTTTTGTGTGTTTGTTATATTTATGTTTTATCTTTTTGCATTGCTTTTAAGGAGGGTATTCACATCATCAAAAAGAGGGAAATTGTTGGAAATAAAATTTATTTTTGATGATGATCCATCAGTTATTCAGTTATTGTTTTTAACCCCATTGATGAAGTGTCATAACTAGCTGTTATAGTACGAATCAAAAAGACATCTAGAAATAAATGTATTAGATTTATTAGAGTCTGATATTTGTATAGGTTAATCAGACCAGCACTGTAATAGAATTGGATAAACTGATAAAACTGATAACATACTGAGTTTACAAGGAAAAGTATTCAAAGAAGAAACAGATTTTATCAAAAGAACTGATTTCCAAACTGGAACTGAAGAAGGTATGTTCACTGAGGGACACAGGCTCAGTTGGCTTATCTAAATGCAGAAGGCTGAGGGACACAAATTCAGTTATTGAAGATTGAAGAACTGAGGGTTCAAACTCAATTTATGAAGATTAAAGCTGAGACTGTAAGGTTAGAATTCAGGCAAGACTGTGATGACCTTAACTGACTATATCAAGACCTAAGACACATAAGGACAATGATATCTTAGATTATTTATGAGTTATGGTGTACTCTGATCAAGTCAATATGGATCAGATGAAATTAGAGAACTAAGTTTTGAAGAAGAGTGAAAACTTAGTTAATGCTCTAAACTGAAAATAACTGAATCAGTTTACTGAAGCTTAAAACTGACCAATCCTAAAACACTCGGTTTTAGAGCTCAAGTTATCCAAAGAAATTTGAACATTACAAATCAAACATTTTCATTGGATGATGAACTGAAATGTCAGAATGGTCACTGACATTCAACAGAACAGCAGGACCACCAACGAATACAAGAATTCAAATTCAAACAAGATGAATGTTGGAATAACCCCTATAAATAGACCACTTCTACATCAAGAAGAAGTGCGATGTTTAAAATAAAAGCATATCAAGAAAGATTTTAGAGAACTCATCCTACTCACTTATTGCAAGATCAAGAAATCTTCAAAGTGTTCTTAAGTATTCAAAGAAACATCAAGACTCACACTTGAAGAAGAACAGAGCTACGGAACATATCATACACATCTAGAAGATGAAGTTCAAATTGCAAGTTGAATCATAGTTATTGATTCAAGTCTCAACTTTGATTTTCATCAAAGGTTTTAGACTGCAAAACACAAAGAAGGTGTGAAGGACAGTTGAGGACATTCAGGAAGATTGTGTTTGTGATGAGCTGGTGAAGAGGCAATATAACCCTACAAGGACCAATGGTGCAGGCAGTTGCAGAGCAGCAATCCTAGATGTTCTATAGTTACTTAGTTAGTGAAACTAGGGATTAGTGAAGGACTATCAGTTTATCTTTTTGTAACCGATCTACCTCAAAGAGTTCTAGTGGAATTTTCCTCCGCATCACAGGGAAAGAGAGGACATATAGGATTACACCACCTGGAACCTCTATAAACTCTGTTCCATTTACTTATTTACTTTACGCACTTATTTACTGCATTCTAGTTCACATCAAATCAGAACACAAACTCAGCAAACATCAGAAACTGAGTTAGCAATGCATTCATCTTTATAAACTGATAACTGATAACTGAAGAATAAAAAAGCTTTATTTTATCCGCTGCCGGTTAACTCAGTTTGAGCATAAGTCTATTCGATTTATACTTAGCTAAGTTAGCTTAACTCTACAGAAGTTTAAAGTTGAACCTAAGTTGTTTAAAATCAAGGTTTTTTGGGACAAGTTTATTCACCCCCCCCCCTTTAAACTTGTGTCAGCCTTTTCACGGGACCAACAATATCATACTCAGACTCAGACTATGCTGGATGCAAAATTGACAGAAAAAACACTTCTGGAACATGTCAGATGCTAGGTAGCATACTAGTATCATGGTTTAGTAAAAAGCAAAATTCCATATCCACTACAACAGCTGAAGCAGAATTTATAGCAGCAGGCATTTGTTGTGCACAAGTATTATAGATCATGCAACAACTAAGAGATTATGGAATAGAGGAGAAGACAATTCCAATCATGTGTGACAATACAAATGCAATATCTATTACAGAAAATCCAATGCCTCACTTAAGAACAAAGCACAATGATTTGAGACATCACTTTATAAGAGATCATGTGGAGAAAAGAGATGTAATCTTGAGATATATATCCTCAGAAGATCAATTGGCAGATATTTTCACAAAACCACTCAGTCATGAAAGTCTTTGTAAGTTGAGAACTGAGTTGGGAATTGAATTTCATTAAGTTACAATGAGCAGCTAACTGAAGTAATCAGCGGAGTGGTTTCACCAGCTGACTGAACCTTTGCCATTTTGGGTGCGCTCACTTGGCAGGTAAGGCACTGGTACCAGCGAAGTCTATTTCACCGATTTTTAGGAATAGTTTTGATGCAGCAGCTCAGTTAATAGGCCACTTCACCGGCCTAGTGATCAGCCAAGTCAATCAACCGCTATATGTAATGAAGAAAATAGTGAAGTCAAGTGTGAAATGAATTTGATTTACAAGTGGAAAATCCGACTACTTCACCAGCCACGCATATCTACTACAGGCACTTCAAGAGACAATCCCCAGCACAGAGTAAGGGGGAATGAGAGACAATACTGCAGCTGAAATCAACGCTACACAAGGAGGACTACATCTATTGAATCCAAATCAGATAGTCTGATCTGCACTACAGAAACTACCAAAAGCACTTTGTTACAACAATAAGATGATGCTGCCAAAATGGGGAGAAGAAAAGGTAAGCCTAAAAGTTCTGAAAGTTCTAAGGGCACCAGAAAAAGCATTAGAGATTGTGATAATGTTAAATCTTTTTTTTGAGTTTTATATGAAAAATGTTTACTTATGTTCAGGCTTATGAGGGTTTTGGCATCATCAAAAAGGGGAAAATTGTTATGAACATTTTATTTGTTTTGATGATGCTCATACTAGCTGTTATAGCAAGCCTGAAATAAGTTAGAAATATTTGTATAAGTCTTTACTTAGAGTCTTATATGTTGTATAAGTTCATTTAGAAAAGTACTGTACTAGACTGGTAGGATGCTAAGTGAAAGACAGAAGATCAGTAGAGTAAAGGCAGCCAAGTACCAGCAGTGTCAAGTGAAGACATATGGATTGACTTATAACCAAGGAAGTCTGTGATGACCTTGGATAAGTCAAAGATATATTTCAAGTGATGAAATCTATTCTTTAAATATGGTGTACACTAATCTCACACAAATAAATTATCAGTGAAGTACAAGCATGCTTGGAAACTCATATAAATAAAGAAAACAACAAAATGGCTAAGTAAAAGCTCTACTGGCTGACTATCAAGAAGAACAGTGAAGAGGATCTCAACAGCAAAGGAAAAAGATTCATTAAGCCGATCAAGCAACAGCTTCAACAACAAAGTCACATATGTTGTCTGCATTTTATTCAGAATATGGAAAATAAGCAATCAAGCAACTAATGCAGAATCAATCACGGACGTATTTTATGAAGAACGTTTGAAAAAAATCCGGATCACGGAAATCAAGGAGAATAAAATCAAGAAAGAATCAAGGATTATTCTCAGCATTAAATGGCCAACGGACGAATTTTGAAATCAAGGAGATCATGGCTATAAATAGAAGGCACTAGCAGAGAAGAAAAGGAATGATCGAATTAAGGACAAAAAAAAGTACAGAAACTCTGCAAAATTCTCTAGCCTTTTTTCGATCTTACATTGCCCAATCCAGAGGATCATGTTTAGAATTATCAAGGACTCAATCAGAATCATTCAAGTCTGAACCTGATCAAGTTTAGTGAATTTCTCAAATTCACATTCATCTCAAGCAACTGAATCAGAGAAGTCTGATAAGGAGTTGTGTTTTTGTGATAGCTGCTGAAGGATTTGTTCTCAAGGAGTAGTGTTGAAGACTGAGTCACTCAAGCTTTTGTAGCCAGGGAGTGATAGTCTTGGAGATTGTGAAGGTTGTATAGCCAGGGACAATCACACTATTGAATTGGTGAAAGTCAATAGTGAATTCCTCCAATTATCACAGGAGAAGAGTGGATTAAGGGATTACACCACCTGAACCAATATAAACCTTGTGTTCATTTACTTACAACACTTTACTTTACAGTATTTATTTACTGCATTATATTTATACTCTGTGTGTGCATAATCTATTTTGAAACAACTTTTAAGAATGGACTTATCCGCTGCCCAAAAGCTTTTAAATAAAAGAAAAGTTTTTGAAACTCCAATACAGTCATCACCACCCCTCCCCCCTTCTGACTATATTCTCACCCTTCTCTGGGACCAACAATGATATAATACTAATATGGAGTACTCTGATCTCAATATATATCAAGATCGGAGGTATAAGATTCAAATTCGAAAGATACATCAGACCTGAAAAATTCATTAGAGTCAAGCGTTGAATCATATCCAAAGACAGTGTTTAGATAAAAAGAATCAGACATAAAGACTCATATTTAAATAATTGATTAGATATGTTGTAATATTTTGATTTTCATGAAAGGGCAGACGTGTCATTTTGCGAAAACGAAATATTATTATTTACTTTTCTTTTATTGGAGTTAAGTTATGTGACAAATATATATATATATATGTATTTCAAAATTTATATATATATATATATATATATATATATATATATATATATATATATATATATATATATATTTAAGGAAAATTCGATTAAGGGTAATTAAGGAAAAGTGAAATAAATGGGAATAAGCATTTAAGGAAAAAAAATACACTCAGTTATTCCCATAACCTAAAAACTATTCAGAAAAGTTCTACGCTCTCTTTGCAATGTTGGAGAGGAGAAGAGAAAAGTTAGGAGAGTTCTTCAAAAATTCTAAAGTGTTACCAAACCGTTTTCAGATCAGTGTAGAGATTTGGAACCGTCGTGAAGAGGACATCGCTTGGATATCAAGTTTGTGGATTTGCTGCAGTCTTTTCAAGATTTTGGATTTGGATTGTGATGATATGGGGATTCACTCCTACACGTGGAAGTATCTGATTGGACCAGCTGGCATGTGGAAAAGTCTACGCTGATGATCCACATCGGATCGAATGCTATGCACACCAGTGAAGACCGCAGTGACAGGCAGATTATGCAAGTGTCCCACCTCGATCACCCATGTCGGTATGCCTAGACTTCTAGTTCAGACACTCGGGCCCACCACCCAACAGGTTATTTGGGCAGGAGGGCAAGGCCCATTAAGGGGTATTTATGTCAATAGACCTAACCGCCCTAAACTTAGGGCAGAAGAAGGACATGTGCCTATAAATACATCATTCCAGGAACTACGTAAGGCTTGATTCCTGGACATTGACACAGGATACGTAAGCAATCCAAGATACCTTCTTGGACTCAGCCATAAAACACCAAAAACACTATCTTACACACAGTTACAGCCGTTCGATTCCTTTACAGCTCATCCTTAGATTACACGTGCCCCTGATTTACCTGTGGTGCATTATTCAGATTCGCCATTTGGTGCTAGAAGGAGGGCCATCTACCGGTGAGTTGGAAAAGTTATCGCTATGGCTCCAGCAGCAAGAAAGAAACGGACGAGCAGTAAGAATCCGCAGATCGAAGAGCACACAGATATTGATCCCGTGGGGGTCCAAGTTCAAGAAGTACCCACCGGATCTGTACCTGTAGTTGCAGAGCAATCAAGACCTCCACTTCCACCGCAGTTACAGGACATGGCAGACCACTTGGCGTCTTTAGATGAAGACGCCCTGAAAAGAGTGGTGGCGTCGGCATTCATAGGTAAGGGAATTTGTAATACCCGAGACGAACTCCTGTTAGACCCACTAGGTCGAAAGGAGCGTGAGAATGTCAGAGGAAAGAAGCCAGTGAATCCTCGAGAGGAGCATGAGGATGAAGTGGAAATCAGCATAACCAGGAAGCGTCCCGAAAATGAAAAACAGCAGCAACAGGTCGAAGAGAGCATCCGAAACAAGTTCAACCGTATCGTAGGGAAAGAGCCGATAACAGAATGGCTCGATTCGCCTTTTAGCCCAGAAATCGAGATATATACGATGCCAGAGTCGTTTAAGCCACCGAAGATGGAACCCTACGACGGAACCACAGACCCGGAGGATCATTTGTACCGATACATAACATTGATGAGGTTGAGAAACGCAAACGATGCCATGAAGTGTCGAGCCTTCGTCACGTTGCTCACGGGTCGAGCTCGAGAGTGGTTCCATAAACTGCGCCCCGGGTCGATCTCAAGTTTCTTACAGTTAGGCCAGAAATTTCGAGATGCCTTCATTGGAAACAAGATGTTCCATCTCAGTGCTACCCACCTCATGAATATCAAGCAAGAGAAAGGGGAGTCGACCATTGATTTTATGAGGCGCTTCAACCTCGAGGCCATGAAAGTGCATAACGCCAGTGATGCGCTGCAGGTTAATGCCTTTGTTGGAGGTCTACGCAATATGAAGTGGTACGACAAGCTCTCCAAGAAGATGCCAAATGATATGGACGAATGTGTAAACATAGTTCATAAGTTCTGCCAAGGTGAAGAGGCAGTGCGTCTGCACACCATTTCACTTGGCCTTAATTCGAAGAATGACACCCGAGGCCAGTCCAAGGGAAAGCCAAAGGGTCGAAATGATGATGGGAAATCCAACGTGTTTGATCGATTAACCGCTCCAATCACAGATCGCCTTGGAAAGAAAGGGAATCACAGATCACGTGGAGAAGTGCTGGCTATTATGATTAAGAAGAATATCGCTCGAACACCCAAGCCAATGTCCAAGGACCCTGAGAAGAGAAATAATACCCACAAGTATTGTGATTATCACATGGATGTGGGGCATGACACAGAGGAATGTTTTGATTTGAAAAGAGATATCGACGCCTTTATTCAAGAGGGTCGATTGGATGAGGTGATCGACAGATCAGAAAATGACGAGCCCAAGGGTCGTCGTGAGTATAAAAGAAAGAGTTACAATAGGAAGAAGGATCGATCGCCGCGTCGAGACAATGAGAGGCGACGGGATAGATCAACTTAGCCGACATACAGGGATAACCGACGGGATGATCGTCGGGAAGATTTGAATCGAGACCCTCATGGGGATAACCGCGTCGGATACGACGTCAACACGATTGTGGCAGAGCATGGGTCTGATCGATCGAGGTCCAGTCGACAATCCTCGGACCGGTCGAGAGAGTCTAAGAAATTGAGGTTCACAACGGAAGTGGGGTATGGACCCAAGGATGATATCCTGAGTTCGCACAGCCATAGCGAAGGGTTGGTAATAGAAGCGGTAATAAGTCGAGGTCGGGTGAAGAGAGTCTGCGTCGACAGTGGAAGCGCCGTTAACATCCTTTATTACTCGGCCATCAAAGCCATGAGGTTGAAAGATGAGGATATTGTGCCATTATCTACCCCTCTATTTGGATTCACGGGACAAGCTATTCACCCTGTCGGGTCGATCAATTTATTGACAACAGTCGGAGACGGAGAAAAAGGCCGGACCATGGAAATGACCTATGTCGTAGTTAAGGCCCCATCGGGATATAACGCGATATTAGGCCGACCAGCTTTATACGATCTCCGAGCCATCATCTCGACATTTCACAACAGCTTGAAATTCCCCACCTGGTATGGAACCCATGAGGTAAAAGGAGACATCGAGGTAGCCAAGAATTGTAGCTTGGTCACAATCAAAGGGAAGGGAGTTGGACAGGTGTTGGTAGAAGAATTAATACCGGAAGAAGAGGAGGATCGAAGCTGGGTCTCTGTCGACCCGACGGAAGAGATCTGTGTCTGGAAGGAGGAGGAGGGCCAAGGAATCCAGATCGGGAAGTGGTTGTCACACCCCGACATGAAGGCCTTGGTCGACCTCCTGGTCGAGTATCGAGATGTTTTCGCGTGGAAAGCGGACGACATGCCAGGCCTATCGGCCGATATTGCGATGCATCAGCTCAATGTCGATCCAAAAAAGAAGACGATACGGCAAAAAAAGAGGAACCTTGCTCCTGAGAGGAAAGAAGCGGTAAAGAAAGAAGTTGACAAGTTGTTGATTGCTGGGATCGTCAAAGAAGTGTTCTACCCAGATTGGTTAGCCAACCCTGTGTTAGTTAAAAAGCCAGATGGAAGCTGGCAAATGTGCGTAGATTTTACAGATCTCAACAAAGCATGCCTTTAGGATTCGTATCCCCTCCCGAAGATCGATCAGTTAGTCGACTCGACTCTGGGCTTCGAGGTGTTTGGTTTTCTCGATGCGTATAGGGGGTACTACCAGATATTCATGGATCCCCGAGACTCAGGGAAAACCTCATTCATTACAGAGTTGGGAACATTTTGTTTTGTGACAATGCCGTTTGGCTTGAAAAACGCAGGGGCCACCTATCAACGGACAGTCAACAAAATTTTCAAAGGACTGATAGGTCAGAACATGGAAGTTTATGTGGACGATTTGTTGATTAAGAGCAAGTCCATGGGACAGTTTATTGACGATGTCAGAGAGGTTTTCGAGGTGCTGCGGTCTGCGAAAATGAAGCTCAACCCGAAGAAGTGCACTTTCGGGGTTCGATCTGGAAAATTCTTAGGCTATATGATATCAAGGGATGGGATTCGTGCTAATCCAGATAAGATCGAGGCTCTGAAAAATATGCCCGCACCTCGTAACGAAAAGGAATTTCAACGATTGACAGGTCGGATGGCTGCCCTCAATCGTTTCTTGTCGATATCAGCGCAGAGGGCCTTGCCCTTCTTCAGGATACTGAGGAAGGCAAGTCCGTTCCAGTGGGATGAGAAATGTCAGAGAGCGTTCGATGACCTGAAAGAGTATTTATCTGACTTACCGACACAGTCCTCACCTCGAGAAGGAGAGAAACTCTTAGTTTATCTGGCAATTTGCGAGGAGGCGGTGAGCGCAGTGTTGGTTCGAGAGGGAGATCAAGGGCAGATTCCGATTTATTTTGTGAGCAAGGCATTGCATGGAGCCGAGATCAGATATACACCTGCTGAAAAATTGTCATTAGGTCTGGTTCATGCATCAAGGAAATTGAAGCCGTATTTTCAAGCACACCCCATTGCGGTGGTCACTGACCAGCCTTTGAAGCAAATTCTGACAAAACCCGAGACATCGGGTCGGTTAGCAAAGTGGGTTGTCGAGCTAGCAGGGTATGATATCGAGTTTTTACCACGTACCGCCATCAAGGGTCAGGCTCTAGCAGACTTCCTAGCCGAAGGGTTATCGATTCAGTTGGAGCAAGAAAAGCAGTCATCGGAATAACAATGGACCATCCACGTCGATGGTGCCTCGAGTAAAGAAGGAGCTGGAGCTGGTTTATTGTTGGTTAGCCCGAAAGGGGAAGAGTTCCCATATGCTCTCCGATTCGAGGTCAAAGCCACGAACAACGAAGCCGAGTATGAGGCCATGATCACGGGTTTGAAAATAGCATCGAAGTTGGGGGTCGAGAATCTTTTGGTATACAGCGACTCTCAGCTTGTGGTAAATCATATACGAGGTGAGTATGAAGCTAAGGAAGAATCAATGAAGAATTATCTAAAAGTTGTTCAGGTGTTAATGTCGAAATTCAAAATAGTTCGCATCGAGCAAGTGCCACGAAGTGAGAACAAGAGGGCCGACGCGTTGTCTAAACTCGCGTCGAATTTCAAATTGAAAAAGAAGGTTCTGGTGAAAATGTTGGCAGAGCGGAGTTACAATGAAGTCGATGTGCAACCAGTGGTTCAGGGATCGACGTGGATGGACCCGATAGCTCTGTACTTGAAAGATGGAATTCTCCCATCTGACAAGTCTCAAGCCAGAAAGATCCGACTACAAGCCTCCAGGTATGCCCTATTTGATTATGTCCTTTATCGAAAATCGTTTGTAACACCTTGGATGCGATGCGCATCGGAAGACGAGGGGGCTTATCTACTTGAAGAGATACATCGAGGGGTTTGTGGTAACCATTGCGGAGCTCGAATGTTGGCGAGAAAATGTAAACTAGCAGGCTATTTTTGGCCTTCAATGCAAAAGGACGCCAATCGATTGGTGATGAGATGCAGGGCTTGCCAGGTGCATGATGTGGGGACACACCAACAGGCACAGGAGATGAATGCCATCGAATCGGTATGGCCATTTGATGAATGGGGGGTCGATATAGTCGGGCCACTACCTCGAGCTCCGGGTAATTTCAAGTATGTTGTGGTCGCTGTCGATTATTTCACAAAGTGGGTCGAAGCCAAAGCTCTTACCGACATCAGCGCTCAGACCATTAAAAAGTTTCTATGGGAGAATATTTTGTGCAGGTATGGAATTCCAAAGTATCTGATATCAGATAATGGGACTCAATTTCTAGACGACCGAGTGCAGGATTGGCTCAAGGAATTCAAGATCGAACATCGAACCACATCAGTGGCCCGACCTCAGTCCAATGGTCAGGTCGAGCAGACTAACAGGCAGATCAAGTTCGGTTTGAAAAAGCGACTAGAAGATGAAGGTCAGGATTGGGCAGCTCAGTTACCAAGTATTCTATGGTCATATCGAACAGCACCCAATTCGGCCACACAAGCAACTCCCTTTGCCATGGCTTATGGGTGCGAAGCAGTGATACCTGTAGAGATCGGACTATTTTCACCTCGAGTTTTGGCATATAACGTTGAGACAAACGCCACTGATCTGCTCCAAGAGAAGGATAATATCGAAGAAAAGAGAGAGGTTTCAGCGTATCGAATGGCCAATTATAAAAGAAAGATCTCACAGTATTATAAAGCGAGGGTGAAGTACAAATACTTCCAAGTGGGGGATCTCGTGCTGAGAAAGAATGAAGCCAGCAGACAGGACCCAATAGGCAAGCTCGAGCCGAATTGGGAAGGTCCATATAAAATTTTGAAGGTGCATCCTAAAGGATCGTATCAGTTGGGTAGGTCGGATGGAAGCACGGTACCTCGGACTTGGCACGCTACCAACATGAGAAAATACTATGTTTAAATTGCATTCACTTTACGACATTTGCAACTTAGCTTTCCTAATTGTTTGTAGCAAGTCGATATGACATTTGATTTCAATGTTCTATATTCGAGCAATTTTCTTTTCTAATTATGCTGAATTTACAAGCTCATGTCAAAAAGAAAATGGGAGCAGAAGAAAAAGCGCAAAATTTGACCTCGACACCAAAATTCGACAACATAGTGAATAAAGCCAAGTCACTGACAATGCTTATAGCACTTTCGAGCTACGACCCATCGACATGATGGAGTTAGAACAAAATAGTGAATAAAGCCAAGTCACTGACAGAGCTTAAATCACTCCCGACCTTCAAATGAGCCCCGTTGCGAGGCGGTCGGAAGATCCCACGATGGGTACCTAACTCGACCAGATCATAAGCACCACGATGTGCGACAGTCGAGTAAGGATTTCATAATTCGATGTCCTTATAAGCCTGACGAGGCAAGATAGTCGAATCGAGCTCCGACCAGCCAAGTCAAGCCAATAAGGCAGTACCGTGCTAGATCGACTCGTATCCAAGTGTACCATGAGTCATGAACTCATGCCACACTTCGGGGGGCCACAGGGGAATTAAGTCCAAAGGACTACACCCCACAAGGCAACATTTGCAAGGGAATTAAGTTCAAAAGGACTACGCCCTAGACAAATGATCAATAAAAGACGAAAGACATTCAATAAAAAAGCATACATTTAAATACAAAAAACAGAATGCAAATTGAAAAGTCACAAGTTTACAAGGTCGAATCAGTGAAATGCCACGTCAAGACAAATAAAAATATCAAAGTTATACAACCAGATCGAATTAAAGAGTTTAATAACAGATCAATGAAATTTTGGCAGCAAAGAGAGAATCATCAAGAAGCTGGCTGATTTGAGGTGGAAGCGTTGGGGTCGACTTGATCTTCTGACTCGACATTTTCCGCTCCATCACCTTCCAGGGCAGGGTTCACGTACTTCTCATACAGGGAGATGCCGGCCTTGAATTCATTGAGTATCACCCGTAACGAGGAATGGCCTCGGGATCATACAGGTAGGGCTTCGCAACGGCGGATACATCAAAGTTCGGACCGACTTCTTTGACTTGGTCAAGAGCCATGGTGAATCCCCCCTTCATGCCCTGAGTCATCAACAACGTCAGGTCATCTTCAAGCTCCTTTGAGGTCAGGAAATCCAGTTTAGCGGTTTCCATGCGGGTCGTTAAACCATCAAGGAGAGATTGAATGTCGTTACGAGCTTTGATGGCCCCCGCCAATTCGGCTTTTGTCCCATCAAGCTCCGATCTCACCTGTGCTAGCTCCGACTTCATCTTTGCCAGCTCGGCATCCCGGACAGATACATCTTTGCGGGCTTTCGACAATTCATCTCGAGAGGTAGCCAAATCAGATTCAAGTTTGGCACGCCGATCATCATGTTTGCTGCTCTTAGCCTTCTGCCTCTCGATGTCGGATGTCAGCTTGGCTATGGTCTCCTTCTGTTCCTCCGTAACAGCAGATGGAGACTCGATCTTGCTTATGGCTACCTTGGTTGTCAACCGAGCCTACAAAGACAGTAAGGATTGATTCGAGACCCAAAATCGACAAAATGTTTAAAAAAGTCGTTAAAAAGAGTGAAGGCTTACCGCTCGAATGATTTTCAAGTGATACTCACTTAGCTCTTCAGGGGTCATGGCCTCCATCTCGGCAAGGCTCGTGGCAGGGAGAGCCTCGACCCCACCTGAAGTCTGAGGAGGAAGATTGCGAGCCTCTTTTCCGATCCCATGCCTTACGGCAGTGGTCTTTTGCCGTTTTCTCGGAACGAGGTCCGCATCAGTCTGTTCCGTCAACTGGGCCACGTCGGGTTGACCCCTCAAAATGTCCGACGTCGATGCAGGGGTGGGGGCTCGAGCTGGAGTTCCCTGACCTCCAGAGACTACATTGCCAGATACTGAAGCATGGGCCGAAGCCTTCGACCTGATACCGGCCAGTTCTTGGATTTTCTTCGGGTCTGTCGTCTTGGGGTCGGGCATTTTGCCTAGAACGTCCAATTTTGAGAAATATTCCACTGTGTATAGAGAAAGTTCAACATCAGAACACAGTCTAAAAGAAGTAGATGAAGAAAAAATGCAAAATACATAAGTGTAGCAGCTCGACAGAGTTAATAAGTATCCTACACAACACTCGAACATCTTCATCGAGCTCCAGATAAGCGCCCGGACCAGCCGTCTCGATATCAGCAAAGGGGTATAAGGAATGCAGGTTTCGAGTTGCGACGTCGGGGTGAGCGGTCTCGATAGCCCCACACCCATCAGGGGTATCGGGGCCGAGCCTGTCATGCCATTTCTGAGGCCTGTTATACCAAGTACAGACATCGATGTCCACCAACCCGTGTCGGATAAAGAAAAACTGAGGCTTCCACTCGCCCTGAGACGAAGTCACCTTCCTCACGAATTCTACCGTCAGAGGACGCTTCTGAAAGGTATACCATCCCGCATCTTGCAGGCTTTGGATGGCATAATATTGGCGGAATAATCGAACCAAGAACTCGACCTAGGCGATTCGGCACGCCAACACGAATCCCATGACGCTTCTGACTCCATTTGGAGCAAGTTGTGGGACGCTAATTTTGTAATGTCGGAGAACCTCTATGAGACACGGGTCGAAGGGAAACCTCAACCCTTCCTTCAATTGTGCCTCGTATATGGCACGGAATCCGGGAGGAGGGTCACAAGAAAACTGGAATGGACCATGTGATACCTTGATGCTTGCAGAAGAATAGGGTATGCCGTATCGTATGCAGATGGTTTTGGCTTCTCTAGGGTCAGATTGCAGATACACCCGTATGGCCCTTGGCCTTTCATCCTTGTTTGACGTTTAGTAGCGGGTCGAGGGGACGATTCTTCTTCTCCTCCCTCTTCTTCTTCTCCGATAGCTTTCTCACTGGAGGCAGTTGGACGCTCAGAAACCGTTTTTTCAGAAGATTCTTCTTCTACCACAACCATTTCTTCCCTGTTTTGAGAATCGCTATCGCTACTAGACATGGAATCAACAATAGATGCAGGAAATAAAAGACAAAAGAAAAAGCAAATTGGGGCTTACTTGCGTTTTTCTGATAAAACAGAGACATATAATAGCAAATGAGAGAGTGCAAAGTCTGGGGCTCCTTTTATGCTTGTGAAATCTTCTAAATGATTTGAAAGGGTGAATTTGGGGGCAGTTATAGGGTATGTAACGCGAGAATCAAGGACAAAATCCCTGCGTGGCCCAATGACAAACGCCTCGTTTCTTACACCAATTAATGCTGGTACAGTGTGACGTCATCCTGACGACAGCCTACATCGGCTAGGAGGACAGCTGTATTCCCGCCTAAAGGAGACCACGTGTCGGAAAGGTCATTCAAACTTTCAGATCCGACATCAGCACTCGAGATGAGCTTCACTCCGATCTGAGGGGCTTATGATGATACGGGGATTCACTCCTCCACGTGGAAGTATCTGATTGGACCAGCTGGCATGTGGAAAAGTCTACGCTAATGATCCACATCGGATCGAATGCTATGCACACCAGTGAAGACCGCAGTGACAGGCAGATTATGCAAGTGTCCCACCTCGATCACCCATGTCGGTATGCCTAGACTTCTAGTTCAGACACTCGGACCCACCGCCCAGCAGGTTACTTGGGCAGGAGGGCAAGGCCCATTAAGGGGTATTTATGTCAATAGACCTAACCGCCCTAAACTTAGGGCAGAAGAAGGACATGTGCCTATAAATACATCATTCCAGGAACTACGTAAGGCTTGATTCCTGGACATTCACACAGGATACGTAGGCAATCCAAGATACCTTCTTGGACTCAGCCATAAAACACCAAAAACACTATCTTTCACACAGTTACAGCCGTTCGATTCCTTTACAGCTCATCCTTAGATTACACGTGCCCCTGATTTACCGGTGGTGCATTATTCAGCATCATCAGATTGCTTGCAAACACGTAAGAGACTCTTCCTATGATTTTGGTTATGGTTTGTAAGGTTTAGATCAATGTTTTAAGACGTTTAGATGCTAGAAATCGTGTCATTGCGTTGATTAAGGATCGTAGATGTTATGGTTTGATAAAGATATGTTTTTCTGTGTTTTTCTGAGTTTATTTCGATGCTAATTGTGTTGAAAACGGATTAGAAATCGTTAAGTGTTGAAAATCTTGCTTAGGGTTTTTAGGCAGAATGCGCACGCATTCCTTGGAATGCGCACGCATTCCTGTCTCATGATGTTCTAGTTTTTGGTCTTCAGGTCAAATGCGCATGTATTCAATAGAATGCACACGCATTCAAGGTTCATGTTGTAGAAGCCTTTTAGTTACAGGTGCAATGCGCACGCATTCATCAGAATGCGCACGCATTGTTGATACAGGTTGTTCAGGATTGATCACAGCTCGTGCAATGCGCACGCATTGGCTGGACAGAAACTTCCAGCAGTTTCTGGTCAGTGAATGCGCACGCATTCCAACCAATACGCACGCATTGGACCTAGTTTTGGAAAAGAGTAATATTTAAGCTATGTGTTGAGATTTAAACCTTAATTCATGATCGAATAACATTGTATAAATAGGAACAAGCCTGGATTGAGCTTCTGATTCGTTTAGTTTTGGCACCGAATGTACTCTTAAAGGGAGTTGAAGTTTGGATCCGTCGGAAGAGCATAAAAGGCTTGTGCTTTGATGAATTAGTATTCATCAATGTCTGTGTAATTTCTACGCCTCGTCTATGTGTAATGGTCTAGGAAGAGAGTAGTATGTGTGAGGGAGATTATCTGAAAACACTTAGGTGGTTAGTTAACCGTTTAATAAAATACATACTTGACTAGTAAAAGATTAAACATCATGTCACTCTTGGATAGGCACCAGACAATATCGCGATGTGTATGCTTTCCTGAAGGTGGATAACTCCGTAGGTTTACAAGATCCTAAGTACGGAGGGACTTCACTGAAACATGCGCAACCTCGGGCTTTCCCCCATGGTTATTGGTGTGATCCATCAATATGTTTCAAGGTATATCCCTAACCGGATATTCGTAGTGCCCTTGAGTTCGGATGTAACATAGATAAGCTAAGATAGACACGTTTAGTCATAACATGTTGATAGACATGAAGTCAACCCTAGATTGAGTCAGTCATATGAAAATAACTAAATAATTAAATATCTTTTCGTTATAAATCATATTTGAAATCATAGCTTCTCTCTTTTATTATGTACGTTGTACTTACCTCAAATGCATGTTTTCTATGTGTTTGGGGGTTTCGAGGAGGATTACGATGACGACGTTTGAGGACGCCTGATTGGAGTTTTATCATTTATTGTTCTTTCATTCGATCTTTTAGACTATACGTTCTTTGGTTTTTTTGGAGTTGGTTTTTTTAGTCCTTTGAGACTTGTAGTTCCTTTCTTTCTTATGGGAAATTTCGTACATTTTGGATTTCGTATTTTCTTTTGAATGTAATAAATATTACATTTCCATCTTTAGAATTTGTTTCTATTCTTGGATGATTGAAAAAAATATACCAGAGTCTTTTGCTTACGTTTTGCTTATACGACGTAGTAGAGGCTTATGTATAAAGTGGAGTTTATTTTGTTTTATACGTGCCGAATGTTCCTTTTCCGGATAAGGACTCGGTGTCCGGGAATGGGACGTTACACATGTTGAGCAATATGCTAAAGGATATAACAATAGATATTGACGAATAAAGATATTCAAATACAATGATTGAATTAAATAAGATGAGATAAATTGTTTAGACATGAAAGATCAAAGATGAAGTCATGCAATGAAGCCCAAGTTTCAGAAATCTCAGAAAAGACAAACGCAACGTTCAAATTAAAGAGTAAGCGGAAAGTCTGAACAAGCATTTAATGCGGTTAGAATGCTAGAATTCTTGCAGTCGAAAATTGACGAAAATGAAATAAAGCTATTGTATCATGCAATGTTCACATGCTTACATCAAGAAAAAAATCTTCACAGTACATCTCTATTTTCTGATGAATCAAACGGCTATATTTCAAGGATATTCAAAGTATCATTGAAGAACTACAACGGTCATTTTGTCAAGACATATCAAGTAGATCAGAAGTTAATATTCAGATGTAAAGAAGGGAATTCTAACAGAGAGATCCGAGTTGAAACGTCATATTTCCCACACTATAAATAGAAGACTTGGACACTTGATGCAAATAACTTAGAGAAACTTTGGTGCAGAATCTTTGAACACAAAGGTCAAGTCACTCATTGAACCTAAGGGAATATACTGAGTTTCAAGACGAACGTAAAGCTATATCCAGTAAATCAAGGTTTGCAAACATTCAAGCTTCAAAGATTTATCTTGCAAGCAACATTGATCTTGAGCAATAATAAGAGCCACAAAGACTTATCCAGCATTGCTCAACATTGAATCAACTTGTTGATTTACCTCTCACTCCAACTTGATTATTCAAAAAGAAGTTATTTTGTGAAGTTGTGCAAGAAATGAAGAACAAAAGTTAAGCATTGAAGAAGCCGCTTTCAAGGACTGTGAATCAACTGTAACAGTGCAAGCTGCCAAGAAAATGTGTTAGTGATAGTTGTTGAAGATTACATCGAAGGAAAAAGTTGAATAAGTGAAACGGAATGGGAGAAGTTGTCAAGGAATGGTAGCTCAAAAAGGGAATCATCTGAGGGGTGTTAAGGAATTTCATACACTGTTGTAAAGGAGTCTGTGTATGATACTGAATTCCTCCTACATCACAGGGAAACGGTGACCAAGGGATTACCCCACCCTGAACATTGATAACAACCTCTGTGTCATTTGCTTTATGCACCGGACATTTCAGTATTTACTTTCAGTCAATTACATTTAATTTATTATACACTAAATTTCATAGCCGGAGCATAATCTTTGAAAACATATTTAATAACGCTTTAAATTCGTTGCAAATCTTTAATAAGATTCACTAAAAGAGTTGGAAAAAGTTTTTACATACTAGTTAATTCACCTCACCGCCGAACTTGTTCAAGCCTTTCTTTGGGGCTGACATGTTGGTTAATGAAAGCTCTTATTTTCCTCAAAATGTAAAGGAAGCTACTCATCCGATTTATTGTATAGAATTTCGTTAACTTATTAACTTCAGTATTTCACGGTAATTTTATGATGATCCATGATAAACTCAGCTATTAATTTTATATTATAACCAAAATAAGTTAGAAATTTATGAAAGAGAATTTTATGTAAGTCTCTCATGACATATATAATTAAATTCTTTTTTCTTGAAAACTATATAATTACTTCAAGTCACACAATTTCATGGACCATCACAAAATTTGTCACACTAATGTTGATATTTTGCGA
Organism: Gentiana straminea; assembly: GCA_036785695.1. Taxonomy (NCBI): domain Eukaryota; kingdom Viridiplantae; phylum Streptophyta; class Magnoliopsida; order Gentianales; family Gentianaceae; genus Gentiana; species Gentiana straminea. The sequence continues at coordinate 2,507,038 of JAVUPR010000311.1, read as the reverse complement.
ATCGCATTGAAATTATATTAATTATTCGCTGTATGTAGTAAAGCTGAATTTCAAAACATAGGATGCAATATAAAAATAAAGAAAACATGTGACACCATTCAACAAGCAATCAAAGGCGATAAATACTTCATATGTGAGTCTTCTCGGTTCTTTTCTTTGGACTTAGCAGTTAATATTTCCTGGGATCTTTATTTTTTATCTGCCCGCACAGATAATGTTTTACAACAATGAACATAAAACATATTTATACTCTTAGAGATGTTGGAATAGCATGCAGAGGATGAGCCTTCTGTAGTGTAATACCAAACTTTTCTTCCATATCCAAATCTTTTGGAGCAATCCCACCTTCAAGCTTCCAATCAAATGAATTCAATAACGAGCCCAGCATTACAGGGACCGTCCGAACTGCCAGTGGCAGCCCGGGGCAAATTCTACGGCCAGCTCCAAATGGTATCAGCTCAAAATCCCGGCCACGCATGTCTAGTTCTGACTCCAAGAACCTCTCTGGCTTGAACTCTAAAGCGTCTGGCCAAGTAGTCTCATCACGCCCGATTGCCCATACGTTGACAAGCACTTGAGAATTCTTCGGTACCTTGTAGCCACACACCTCCACTTCTTGCTCGGTTCGCCGAGGAATCAAGAATGGTACCGGTGGGTGTATCCTTAAAGTTTCTTTGATGGCACACCGGAGGTACGGGAGACTGGCGATGTCTGCTTCCTCTACCGCCTTGCCTTTCCCGATGACTAAAGCGAGTTCCTCTTTAGCTTTGTTCATTTTGTCTGGGTTTTTCAGCATCTCTGCCATTGCCCACTCTAAAGTGCTTGATGTTGTATCCGTTCCAGCCACAAATAAGTCCTGTCATATATTCACACAAGCACCCATATGAAAGGAAAATTGATGGGCAAACGGGTACTAGGAAAGATTTTTTGAAAACTATAACGCCTCCATACCCCGGGCCTGGTAGCGCTAAATGAGTCATAAATGGTCCGGTCAACTGCTTAGACCGCCGTCCTCACTTGTTCTAAAAGGGCTAACCCAAGTTGACAAGACATTTATGTCTCACACTTATATGGGGTTGAGCAGGACTTTACTTTACCGACGTGAGATTTTATGAAAAAACAGTAATGAAAAGAGAACAAACCAAGCACATGCGTTCGATATGAGTCCGGTTAATTTCATCAGGAGATTCTTCACTGGTTTTAAGGAGGACATCAAGAACATCATTCTGGGCACCTTTAGCTTTGTTCTGCTGCAATCTTTCATCAATAAGTCCACCAAAAAGCTGCAGTATCTTCCCGAAATGGAAAGTCATGCGCTTCCTTATACCTTGAGGATCAACCTTGTCAAGAAGAGGGAAGTAATCAACCAAATTCGGCTTACCAGCTTCCACCATTACATTCCACACCAAATCCTTAAATTCTTTAGCAGAATCAGAATAAGGGTCTGTCAAATCCTTCGAGAAAATGGTGTTTGAAAGCAAGTTGAGAGAAGTCCTGAATGCCGCTCGTCCGATGTCCACCGCCTCACCTGTTTGGCAATTCTTCCTGCAATATGCTATGAGTTCTTGCACTTTTCTAGACCTTAAATGCTGATTAGCATCAAGTCTGTTTCCAGAAAAGATATTGGAATTCAACACTTTTCGAAGACTTCTCCACTGGGGAGCAACAGGGAGCCAAATAACAGAGTATTTGTACTGATCATGGGCATGAATAGCATTAGGAATTGACCTGCTGCAGAAGGATAAATCCTGCTTTTGAAGAACCTCTTTAGCCATCCCAGAAGAAGTAACGACGATCGTGGTAACTTGTCCGAACTGTAAGCCCATGATTGGACCATGTTCTTTTGCTAATTTGGCTAAGGATTTATGAGGTTGGTCACCAAGCAAATGGAGGTTGCCAATAAAAGGCAAAGGAGCTGGGCCTGGAGGAAGGTTTTTGCTTTTTCTTGTAAGAGAAATGAGAGCTTGATACAATGTTAAAGCGAAGAGAAATCCAAGAGCAATGGTAAGATAATCCATGGCGATGAATATTGGAAGAATGGAGGAATTAATGGAGTGTGGGTAGTTGAAGGAGACGGTGATTTATTGGTGCCAATCATAGGCTAACACGAGAAGCTCGAGCCGCTTAAAATATTGGTGAAAAATCTTTCGCAATAATATGATAGCCAGTAAGCTATTTTCCTCCACAAATATAATAAAACAAACAAACCCGTTTACCCCTTTATCGCAAGGGACATCAAACTAATTTTTTACAAATTTTTGTTCTTGGTGCAGGAAATTTATTTTAGGTGGGTTGTATTGGCATCTCTAGTTTCACTATTAACATTATTTTTTGATTATTTTATTTTTCTATTTTCAACACCATATATAATTTTTTTTTTTTTTTTCGGTACCACACTAGACACGTCACTGACTAACAATAACATATTCTGACAATAACACTTTCCTAAAACATATTCTATTTCTTATTGTGCTAATGTCCGTTGACAATAACATTTTTCTAAAATAATAAACAAATGTTTTGTGACCCTATGAAAAATATTGTCAAAATAAAATGGTTACAATTACAATCAATTTTATTGATAAAGAGAGAAACTGAAGTTATTTTGCTTTTTTTTTTTTTTTTTTTTTTTTTTTTTTTTCAGAAAAGAGAAACTGAAGTTACACAAGTCTTTTTTCAACCCTTCTAACTAGTATCATCGATACATGGCCAACATCCTCAAAACCATAGTCTGGTAAACTCAATGTGGCAAAATCCGAAAGCTAAGGAAAAAGTATGGCACCCCAAGTATTGGCATAAGAACCTTAATATATATATATATATGATTGATGATAACCCGAATGCCTCCACGTGGCACTTATCTCATGAACAAGTTAGTAGATCAGATCAAGGATTTAATTGAGCTACAGGCTGTCTCGACCAGGGCAGGTCCCTCATTATCAAGACGACCATGGCAGGTCCCTCATTATCAAAGACGACCAGGGCAGGTCCTTATGGCTTGGATGACCAGGGCGGTCCTTATGGCCTATACGACCAGGGCATGCCCCTATTGCCTAGACGACCAGGGCATGTCCCTATTGCCTGGACGACTAGGGCAAGTCCCTAATTAGGAAAGAATGGGCTAAAGATTTGTGAACAGTTCCATGTAGACGTGAGACGTGGGTAAAGCGTATAACCGCCCACTAACTCCACTAACTCCAACCTTATGCGTAACCGCCTGAACTACGGTTGGACTTGATTCCAAATATATATTTGGATACGTAGGCAGCTTATTATTTAAGTTCAGTCCATAACACAAACTACTCTACCTTTGATCCTAGAGCAAAAAAGGCCATTCAGTTTCTCGGTACATTTCATCGGAGTTCGATCATTGGCGCTAAAAGGTGGGTCATTTTTTGTTTCTAGCGGCGGATTAACGGAGTAGTTGACATGAAATCTTAAAAAAATCAACAAGGGAAAGATCTGGCAGGTTCCTCACACGATCCAGACAATCTGAATCAAGATGAAGAACGTAATCTTGAAAAACAACCAGAAGATCATCCAAATACACAGGATGTGGCGAAACAACTCTTTGTAGATGCTTTAAAGACAATGGGGGACGCTGATTTCCGGTTTCGTTTGAAAGTGTAAGAAAGGGAAATGAGAAAGTAGGAAACCTTGGAGAAGAAGAACGACCATCGTCAGAGGAAAAGGATGGTCACAAGGAAGTTGCGGAGTCCAGTTGTCGGGTTATTAAAAGCAGAACTCGTCAAGCAAATGATGCAGCCAGGGCTGAATTAGATGCCATGTTGGAGGATGAGGAAGACGAGTTCAATTTAGCTTCACCGTTTGCAGAGCACATTGATGCCTATCCGTGTCCTAGAGGATTTAAGATACCAAAGATTACCCCCTATGATGGAACAAAAGACCCTTATGATCATATGCATCAATATATAGCACATATGCATTTGTACAATGCTCCAAACGAAATGAAGTGCAAGTCCTTCCCAGCACTTTTATCCGGAAGGGCTAGAGACTGGTTTAACAAGTTACCACCCCGATCTATCCCGAGTTTTACAGTTCTAACTAAGAATTTTATGAGCATGTTTATTGCTGCAAGGCTGTTTCAGAGAAATAGCACTCATTTGCTTACCATTAAGCAAAAGTCCGATGAAACGGTTTTACAATTCATCAAAAGGTTCAATGCTGAATCAACCCAGGTGGCTGATGTGGTTGATCGATTTTTGGTAGCCTCATTCGTAGCAGGACTACGAGAAGGGAGGTTACATGCAAAATTAAATGGAAAAAATCCTAGAACCATGGAGGAATGTTTGGCAATTGCCTTCAAGCATTGTCAGGGTGAAAAAGCTAATCATGCCAAGCGTGAATTGGAAAAATGAGATCACAGAAAAGGCAAGGCAGATGAGAAATCTGATAAAAAGCGTAAATCGGTTTAGGATAGGGTTCATGCACCTATAACCGACAGATTGGGCAAACGAGGTGCTTTGCAGGACAGAGACCTGATACCATTGAATAGATCACGGGAACAAGTTCTGTCTATCATGGAACGCAAAGGCATAGCGAGAACCCCATTCCCTATGAAAGGACCCAGGGAAAAGAGAGATCAGACCAAATTCTGTAGATTCCACCAGGATGTTGGTCATGATACGGAGGCGTGCAGAGAATTGATCAGGGACATCGATGCAGCATGGAATGAAGACTTGATGAAGTGGTTGATAGATCTCGCAACGAAGAACCCAGAGGGCGCAGAGAATTCGGGAGAGAAACTCATCAGAATGAAAGAAATAGGAATAATGAACAGAAGAGACCCAGAAATCCATCTCCAAATCAAGAAGGTTAGATCGATAACCATCCAGTAAATACTTTCAACACGATCATGGGGAGGTCCCAGGAGGACAGATCAAGAAAAGGAGGTGAAGGCAGCAGATCCCGTAAATCAGGATCAGACTTCTGGTAAACGGCAAAAGATGTCAGGAGAGGTAAGGTATGGACCGGAGGACCCACTACCACTGGTAATTAACAATGAAAGGCTAGTTATTGAAGCCGTCATCAGCAAGAACTGGGTGAAAAGGATTTGTGTCGATACAGGAAGTGCTGTTAACATCCTGTACTACAGGGCATTCCAGGCCATGAAGTTGAAGGATTCAAGCTTAACTCCAGTATCCACCCCTCGATTTGGAATTGCAGGTCCACCTGTCCATCCTATGGACATGATTACTGATATACTACTTTTATATGATTAAATATACGTTATATTATTATGTTTTATTAACGAATTCTATATAAAATATATGAAATTATGATATAAATGATATGAAATGTTAATCTTTATAATTTAGTATAGCTAGTAATAAAACTTAGTAAAAAGTTATCGTTTTGTACCGATTTTAGTAAATCGGAGTGTCGTGTCAGATTTACGTGGGTATTTGTGGTATTTTATTGCAGATTTATAAACCAAGACCCCGAGAATCGACATTTTAAAGTATAAACATATGTTTGGAAGGATTTAGAGAATGTCACGAGCTTAAATGGTTAATCGAATTGCTTAAGTGGTCAATCGAAGTGGTCAAGTGGCTAACCGATTTGATTTAGTTGTAATCGAGAAATATCTTCGACAAACAAATGGCTCATCAAAATGACATTTTCTGAAGAAGAGTCCTTCATGGAAGTTGTAGATTATTCGAAGAGCTTTCCAATGGATCTTGAATCATGTTGTTTGGAGATCGGGAACTCGAGATATGAATTTTATAAGTTATATATATAATTATAATTATATATATATATATCCTCGCACATGCTGATTACTCAAGGGGGGTGGATTCAATCATTAGACCGGCCCGGTCCGGCTTACTCTCGGCCCGGTCCGGCTCAAGGACTTTCATCTATATAAGAAGCTCAGTTGCAAACAGAACGAGTGTACCAATATATATATATATACAATATTCTATATATATTCTCTATATCTTTTTAGTTAGTAGTTTGTAAATAGGCCTTATGCCAAAAATAATAATATCGCAGTACTGTTGTAATGCTCGGGAAATTATCGGATGTTCGGTGTTGTTGAAGACGTTGTAATGTCCGGAAGAATACGACTCTGATTCAGCATTTGTAATCGGGTAAATTTCTAAAGTATTTATGTTTGTTATGTTTAATTTTATCTTTTTAGTCGTTATAATGTTTTTTAGCTAAGTCTAAATAACTAGCCAAAGTTATGTAATCGTTTTATTTCGATCTTTTCGGTAAAGGAATGTTGTCTAATTAAAATTGACTAAAATTGAGTTAATTGAATCTTTTTCTATTTTGTAACGTATTGATAATATTCGGATTGACGTAATTAACCAAGATGAATCGCAACATATAACCTAACGATGAACTGACCAGAGAAGTTAGGATATGAGATAAAAGATAGAAAAACCGGAGGGTAAAATTGGCCGTGCGTAAAGCGTGACAACGGAATCCTATTTCCTACCCGGGGCATTTGTCTTGGGAAAGATGAACCTTATTAAAATTGTGCTCGAGATCGTAATAATGTTAAAATCAACGGTTTAATTGAAACTAACACCGGAAAGTTAAATCGATCCGCCTGACAACCGGAGCCTTTTGAATAACATCGGCCGTCTGACAAACGGAATAACCTCTTTTATCCGGGGTAGATTTGTACTCGGTACCTGTTCAGACTAACTGAGATTAGCATGGGGCAATTGTGGAGATTGAACTGATGACAATGACATATGACAATTTCATACGCTCGTGTGAGGAGGAATTGTTAACCTCAGGAGTGCACCGTTTCATTTACTCAATTGGACCTAATATAAAAGGAAAGATCGAGCACATTCCGTTTACTGAAAAAGATCGTATAAATCAATTATATAAACTTTGGCTAGTCCTATAAATATATTGGTATATATATATATATATATATATATATATATATATATATATATATATATTTTACAATCCATGTACATTTATATATCTATGTATATTATATTAGAATAACGTTTAAATTACGCATTTATTTTATGTTCGGTAGAATAGTAGTAATCTGTGTGATAAAATTGCTGTTTAGATCGAGTTAATAACATCTCTTTGGTGTTTAACCACACTTAGAAGAATTACCATGTTTCCCTGAGGATTCGACACTCTGACTCACCACACTAGCACTATAATTTGACCCGGTACACTACCGGTTAAGGATTATAATAGCAGCAGAAAAGGTCCTGTCAGCTTTCTGGCGCCGTTGCTGGGGAACACACGTCGCTAATTTATTTCTTTGTGTCTATGGTTACTACTTGTATTAGCTCAAAATTCTCGAGAATAAGTCAACAATTTTTTCTTATCTCATTTCTATTTTATTTTTCATTGGTATCTACTTTCTTTTAGTTACCAATTTTCTTCTTTTACAAAAGTCGAGTATTTTCTATTTTTCGTTAGTTGATGACCAGAAGCGGTAAGGCCCCGCTCACTCCTTATAAGCCTGACATAAACACTTACGAAAGGCATTTAAGAGTAGAGAGTAAACGTGGTCATACTAGTCAGGGAAATCCTGACCAAGAATCATCTTCAAACAGAAATAAAGAAATGGCTGAAACTAGTGATGAAACAAATGAACAGAGGCTAGATCATGCTCCAAGGCATGGACAAAACCCTGTTAACCCTAATAATAACCAAAATCAAAATAATAGAAATAATCAAGATCGGAACCAGAATAATCGTAATAACCCACCAAACCCGAGACCTATCTGTGATCAAACCGTAAGAAGAAACCAGACTAATAATCCCATACTTTTACCCAATGAAGGAGCGAATAATTTCGAAATTAAATCTCATCTTTTTGGTTTAATTGACGCAAGAGCCCAATTCCTAGGAGAGGATGATGAAGATCCACATCATCATCTCTATCTTTTTGAAGAACTGTGCAATACAACCAAAAGTCAAGGTGCTCATAAGGAACTAACGAGGATGACTATGTTTCCTTTTTCCCTAAAAGGACGAGCCCGAGATTGGTTTATGTCTCTTCCACATCATTCACTTACTAGTTGGAAGGATATTCAAACTGAATTTCTGAAACAATATTTCACTCCAGGACGAAATTTGGAATTAAAAGTCGAGGTTGCTAACTTTAGACAGGGATCTGAAGAAACGCTTGGGAATGCCTAGGAAAGATTTAAAAAATTGTTAAGAGCTTGTCCCGATCATGGTTATTCCTTAGATATGCAAATTCAACTTTTCTGTCGTAAATTAAGAAAAGACTCACGTGCAGATGTAGATCATGCATGTGGTGGTTCTTTAATGATGAGTGAAGCTCAAATAGTTTACGATGCTATAGAAAAGATTTCCAAAAATAACAGAATGTGGGAAACCGGTTCTAGCACCAGAAAAGTAGCTTTTGCGGGGAGAATGTACATCTAATACGGAAGTTCTAGCACATTTAGAAAATTTGAGTAGGAAATTTGATGGCATACAATCAAAGAAAAACCAAAGTTCAGAAAATAGTACACCAACTGAATACTCAAATCAGGATAATATGTCAATAGGGATCGAAGAACCAATAGGATATTCAAGAGAGGAGGTGAGTTTTCTTCAGCAGCATAGGAATTTGAACAATGCATATTCAAACTCGTTTAATGCGATTAGAAGAGATCACCCTACTTATCGATGGTCTGAAAACCCTAGTAAGCAAGTACAACCGCCATATCCAGTTCCATATAGGAATATGAATAATAATCAAGTTTATCAAGAGAATACATCTAATCGAATTTACAATCATTACCTAGATCCTATCCTCAACATACCACTCAAAGTATACCAAGAACTCAAAGTTCAACTCAACCTCGCAAAGGAGTTGAAAAATGGGAAAAACTAATGGAAAATATGATGGGTGTAGTATCTACTCAAGCTAAGAATATGGAAACAATGATGACTTCTATTGGTACAGTCACTAAAGATATGAGTTCAATGAAAACATCTATGAGTGGACATGATACCAGAGTGACAACGATAGAAGCCTCATTAAGGAATATGTAAGATCATTTGAGTAGGGAAGGTGAACGTAATAACAGTAGACCTCCTGGAGGATTACCAAGTAATACTGAAAGAAACCCAAGAGAGGTAAATGTTGTAGTTACGAGAAGTAGAAAACTCTGTGGTAGTAATGGAGTAGAAAACTTCGGGAATAATGAAGTAGAAAATGATTTAGATGGAAAAAATGATGAAACTAAAGATGAACTTGAATTCACTGATGAGGAAGAAGAAATTATAGAGAATTTCTTGAAAAGGAATAGAAGTTTGGAACCTGAGAATGAAGGTGAAAAATGGGTAAAAATCCCTAGGATTTTGAAAGATCCCATGGATAAAAATTTAAGGACTTTATTCAAGGAACATGTTAGAATGGAAGATAATGAAAACAAGGATGAAAAACAAGAAGAACAGAAGGAATCTGAAGTAAAGATTGATTCAGGGAATGTTTTAAAGGAAAAAATTCAAGAACCTGATACTTGGCGATCAAGTAATACTCAAAAGTTTAAGGAAAAAGGAAAAGAGAAAATGACTTTGGGATCAAAGGTTATAGATTTAGAATCTTTACCTTACCCACCTAAAGATCAAATTAAAAAGATAAAAACTGATCAGAAGTATGCTCGCTTCCTTGATACTTTTCGTCATATGCATGTTAATATCCCTGTTATCGAAGCTCTAATTAGTATGCCTGCTTATGGAAAATTTCTGAAAGATATTCTGTCAAACAAGAAAAAATTAGAGGAATATGAGAATATATGTCTAAATGAAGAATGTTCTGCAGTTTTGCGGCATAAGTTACCACCTAAACTGAAAGATCCTGGAAGTTTTACCATTCCATGTGAAATTGGAGGATTTCTGTTTAAGAAGGTCTTATGTGATCTTGGAGCTAGTATAAATCTCATGTCTTATGAGGATTATAAGAAGCTAGGCATAGGAAAGCTTACTAAAACTGAAATGACTCTGCAGATGGCAGATAGATCGATTAAATACCCTAAAGGAATTATTGAAGATGTATTGGTTAAAGTAGACAAGTTCTATTTTCCAGTAGACTTTGTAGTTATGGAAATGGAAGAAGGATATTCAGCGCCACTTATCTTAGGTCGACCATTTCTAGCTACAGGAAGAACTTTAATAGATGTCCAGAAAGGAGAGTTAATTCTGAGAGTCAATGAAGATGAAGTTGCTTTCAATATTTTCAAAGCTATGAACCATCCATACAAATCACCAGAATCATGTTCTTTTATAGAAGATATTCATTCTGTCTATGATATTCAGTTACCAACTTTTGAAGACAGATTAGAAGAATGCTTAACTCTGTCTATCTATAAGGAAAAATGAGAAAGACACCGAAATGGAAGAGATAATCCTTTCTCTAGATAAAGGAAGTTTTACTTTTAAACCATCATGGCATAAGTATTTGGAATTACAACTAGAAGGACCAGTTCTTAAACCATCACTGGAAGATCCACCTAAGAATCTGGAATTGAAACCATTACCTTTAAATCTGAAGTATGCTTTTCTTGAAACTAATAATCTATTACCGGTTATTATTTCATCATCTTTAACTGAGCAACAAGAAGATCAATTACTTAGAATGTTGAAAAAGCATAAGAAAGCTTTTGGATGGACAGTTGCCGATATTCGAGGTATTAGCCCTGAGATTTGCGTTCATAAGATAATTCTGAAGGAAGATGCTAAACCTTGTATTCAACCGCAACGCCGCCTCAACCTAAATTTGCAGTTAATTGTTAAGAAAGAGGTCATTAAGCTATTAGAAATGGGGATAATTTTTCCCATATCAGATAGTGAATGGGTTAGTCCAACTCAAGTTGTACCAAAGAAAGGAGGTTTCACAGTGAAAGAGAATGAAAATAATGAATGGATTCCGACAAGAGAGATTACAAAGTTATCGAATGTGCATTGATTTTAGAAAACTAAATGATCATACTAAGAAAGATCATCATCCGCTTCCATTCATAGTTCGAATGCTTTGGAACGTTTAAGTGGACATAAGTATTATCTTGTTTCTTAGATGGTTATTCGGGATATTTACGTATATTCATTGCGGCGGGAGATAGAGAAAAAACTACTTTCACATGTCCTTATGGAACTTTTGCTTATAAAAGAATGCCGTTTGGTTTATGTAATGCACCAGCTACGTTTCAAAGGTGTATGATGGCTATATTTGCTAATATGGTTGAGAAATTCTTAGAAATTTTTATGGATGACTTTAGTGTTTACGGAGACTCATTTGATATTTGTTTGTTACACTTAGAATGAGTGTTACAACGCTGTGAAGATACCAATCTAGTACTAAACTGGGAAAATGTCACTTAATGGTATCAGAAGGAATTGTTTTAGGTCATAGAATCTCTGAAGAAGGTATTGAAGTTGATAAAGCTAAAGTCGAAATAATTGAAAAGTTACCTCCACCAGTTAATTTAAGAACCCTAAGAGGATTTCTCGGACATGCAGGATTTTATAGAAGATTCATTGCAGATTTCTCGAAAATAGCAAAGCCTCTAAGTCATTTGCTTGAAAAAGAAGTATCTTTTAACTTTGACAGTAAATGTATGGAAGCTTTTCAGACCCTAAAAGCGAGGTTAACTACTGCACCAGTTTTAGTAGCACCAGATTGGAGTTTGCCATTTGAGATTATGTGTGATGCCAGTGATTTAGCTGTATGAGCTGTTTTAGGTCAAAGGTATAACAAAATTCTCAAAGCTATTTACTATGCATCTCACACATTAAACGCAGCTCAACTAAATTATGCAACTACAGAAAAAGAACTGTTGGCTGTGATTTTTGCCTTAGATAAGTTTCGATCGTATATTGTTGGTTCTAAGGTAATAATTTATACAGACCATTTAGCACTGAAGTATTTACTGAGTAAGAAAGATGCTAAAACTCGTCTTCTTAGATGGATTCTCTTACTTCAAGAATTCGATATTGAAATTAAGGATAAAAAAGGAAGTGAGAATGTAGTAGCAGATCATCTAAGTAGAATGGAAAATGAAGAAATAAGAAATGAAATAAAAGATTCATTTCCTGATGAACAACTGTTTAGAATAGATACTCCTTCAACCATGCAGTTATTAAAGAATAAAATTCCTTCTAAGGAAATGTCACATTGGTTTGGAGATATCATTAATTACTTAACCTGTGATTATATTCCATCTCATTGGACTTGGCAGCAGAAAAAGAAGTTCTTTTATGACTTAAAATTTTATTACTGGGAGGAACCAGACCTTTTCCGTAAATGTTCGGATGGGATAATCAGAAAATGTGTGCCTGATAATGAAATTTTAAGTGTTTTGTCGTTTTGTCATGATCGTGAGGCAGGAGGTCATCATGGAGGTTGGAAACTGCTTTTAAAGTTTTACAATGTGGTTTTTATTGGCCTACACTATATAGAGATGCTTATAAGTATATTAAATCTTGTGAATCTTGTCAAAAATGGGGAAATGTATCTAAAAAACATGAAATGCCTATGCAACCTATTTTAGAATGTGAGTTATTTGATGTTTGGGGTATAGATTTCATGGGACCTTTCCCTATTTCGTTTGGAAAAAGATTTATTCTTGTAATGGTAGATTATGTTTCAAAATGGGTAGAAGATGAAGCTCTTCCAACTAATGATACCAAAGTTGTCATAAGATTCCTTAAAAAGAATATATTTACCAGATATGGCATTCCGAGGGCTATCATTAGTGATAGAGGGTCACACTTTTGTAATAGACCATTTACTAAGATAGTTGAAAAATATGGTGTAACGCATAAGTTAGGAACGCCCAATCATCCGCAAACCAAGGACGGTAGAGGTGTCAAATAGAGAGATCAAAAGAATCGTGGAGAAAACGAGATTCAAATCGTAAAAACTCGGGCGCTTAAATTATATGATGCATTATGGACGTACGAACGGCTTTTAAAACACCAATTGGTTGTTCTCCCTATAAGCTAGTCTTTGGTAAGTCTTGTCATCTCCCGCTTGAGTTAGAACACCGAGCCTTCGGGCTATTAAATTTCGAATTTCGATCATAAGGTCATCGGTGATCATAGATTGCTTCAATTAACAGAACTAGAAGAATTTCGTCTCGATTCTTATGAAAATGCTCGAATCTACAAGGAACGCACGAAATCTTTCCATGATAAGAGAATCTTTAAACGTGAGTTCCATGTAGATGATCGAGTGCTTTTGTACAATTCACGTTTAAAGTTGTTTCCAGGTAAGCTTAAATCAAGATGGACAGGTCCATTTAAAGTAACACGGGTTTACAAATCTGGAGCTGTTGAACTAACTGATGGAAATACAACTTTTATAGCCAATGGCCACGAGAGTAAAGTTATTTGTGGAGGAGAAGGAATCACACTGAAAAAAGAAGTAATGCTACTGATTGATCCCCCGACAAACTGAAAAGCAGAAAAACTGAAAAAACTGAAAAGCAGAGAAACTAAAATCAGCCGAATACCAGGTGCTATCTATCTTTACTCTACTTTTCTGTATTTTTATTTATGTTTAAAATCTTTTCGTCTTTTACCGGATAGACGTAAAAGAACTGGATGCCTTTTTTAGATAGATTAGGAGTTTTTGTTATACTTTTAAAATTAGGCCTTGATAAAGATGTCGCGTTTGCTATAGAAGCTTTAGTTTTTGAACAAAACAAGAAATTGTTGAGAGAGATTAGATTGAGAGAAGTTTGTAATGGAACATCAAGAAGTGCAATAAAAAGAAGGGCAAAATTTCTGATGAGATGCAGAATCTGTGGAAAAAGTGAACATGTTGGACGCTGTGGGAAGAACACAACCAAATCCCAAGATGAGTGTTTGAATATTGTTAGGAAGGGAACGATTAGGTGGTTATCCGAAAATCCCGATGGAATTCCGAGAGATAATTCAAATGCCTCGTTTTTAGGAGTTAGGTTGATTGAACATTACATCAGAACTCTGGAAGATTTAGAAATCGAAAAATCAGGAACCCCTTAGGTTTCGAGTCTTTTGTTATGTTTTATTTTATAAAATTTTCGCATAACTTCTGAAAATTTTATAAAATTGGATCTTTATGAAATTTGAGGAGTTTTATAAAAGTTTTATAAAAGTTTTACAAAAGTTTTTTTTAGTTTTAATTTAGATGTTTTATAAGAGTTAATATAAATTTATTAAATTTTTATAAGCTTTTTATTAAGTGTTATAAAGATTTTATTAAATTTTTAGAAATTGTTATAAAATTATAAGATTTCCTTCAAATTTTATTTTTAAAGCTTTTAATTAAGTTTTAATTAAGTTTATAAGAATTTTTATAAGTTATAATCAAAAATCATAAAAAGTAAAAAATCGGAAAAAGTGAAAAAAATTAGGCACGGACTGATCCGGCCTTAACCCGGACCGATCCGGGGTCTAAAAGCATAAAAAAACGGGGACTCCCTTTTCTTCTTCTTCTTCCCTAATTTTCTTTTACAGCCGCACCCCACATACAAAACCCCACCACTCAAAAAAAAATTCAATTCCTTCCACAAAAATTCATCTCACACTACACCACTACTTGATTTCTTCATCATTTTATCTACTCTCTTCCACAAAAGTTACAAAAATAAAAAAGGAATCAAAAACAAGATCCATTTTTTCCGGCGACTTTATCACTTTTCCGGCCTACTTTTCAACGTTTTCTTCATATTAAGGTATAATTTAGTTTATTTAGTTATCAATTTCGTATTTTTCATAATTTTTTAGATTAATTTCAACTCTTTTGATTTTTGAGTGTGTTGTGACATTTTTATTTTTTGTTTTTGTTTTTGTTGTTGATTGGCTTTACCAATATCGTAGAATGGCTGAGTCGAGTAGAAAAGCCTCTAAAAAGCGAAAATCAAACATTCCTATATCAACTCCGGTCGTAGGCACAATAATTTTATCATCTGAACAAGAAGTCATAAGCTTTAATTAAACAGCATCACAAGAAGCTAAGAACGCGTATGAGAGAATTTATAGTAAATGTGATGTTTTGGTTGAGAGAGGATTAGATTTGGATGACTTAGGTGATGAGGTTAAAAATATTTTTACGAGACGTCAGTGGTTAGAACTAGCAGCCAGAAGAGAAGGGGAGATAAATACGACTTTAGTAGCTGAATTTTATTCGGTTTTGTCTACTATGTCGCAAGATGAGCTTAATCAGTCACAAACCGTACCCCTAAGATCTAGAAATGTTCCTTTTAACCCTGCCTTCATAAACGCAATTTTTGGAGTTGAAGTTTTTCCTGATGATGAGGATTACAGGGTAGTTTGGAATTTAGATGATCCTGCAAGTTTTGAGCAGACTGCCCTGAGAGCTCAGCACGCTTTTGACCCAACCGCTGTGTGGGTTGAAAACAGGTTTAACTATGGGAAATGTATTAGAGGTTTAAGGGCAATTAAAAGATTTATTAGCCATAGTCTCTATCCTTCGAGTAAACATACTGCTTTTGGAAAAGAAGATGTTTGTATCGCTTGGGCGATGGTAAATGATGTGAAAGTGGATGTTGGAAAAGTAATTTTTAAAAGAGTTTTCGAGAGTATTGTCATCGCCAGACCAGGGAGTCATCTGTACTTCCCTTGTTTTATCTCAGATTTATGTCGTAGGGTGGGAGTACAATTCCTGCCTAATGACAAGTTAGCTCTGGCAGATGCACCTCTGATTCGATCAAGTTTGACTAGGCTTCCAGATGGTAGAATAAGCTCATTGATCAGAAACCGTCAAACTCAACCAGCTCCACCAGTTTTCACATCTTCTTCTTTTCCATCTTTTTCTAGTCAGCCTCAACAAACTCCATTCTCCAACACAATAACTTATGATATGTTTCAATCTTTAGTATCAGACGTTGCACGTGGTCAAGCCAACATGGCTTTGTATGCTGAAAGTAATAGGCAGTGGTGTGATGATATTCGTAGAGGTTTAAGGAGAAACGAGCAATTGCTTCGTAATCCTACTTTTGATGATCCTGCCTATCCGCCTTGTCAGTCTGATCCGTATACCTTACCAGATTGGGTAGCACCTATTCCACCACCTTCGACCTTTCATCCAATGTCATATCCTTTTGGAGGCCAATCGAGTGGTACAGGTGTATTTTCGACAGGTATTCAGAGACCAGCGATGTCGAGTTGGGGAGGATTCACTGAGTTTGCACATATCACTACTGGCATGAGTTCGATGGGACTTGATAGTTCAGTCAGGACCACGACTACAGTTCAGCCGCCAGCTTCTCAGTCGTTTCCGAGTTCGAGCTTTCATGTTGATCCTGAGGAAGATTTGGAAGAAGATTGAATTTCATGACTTTGTTTGATTAAACATTTTTACTGCAAGTTTTATTCGACATTTTCATTTAGATATTGGTTTGTTTTCGTTTTCATTTATTTTCATTTTATAATCGTTTTATTGAAATATGGTTTTCATTCTAAATCGTTTTAATTTTTATAAACTATAAAAAACCCAAAAATAATTTTTATCATTACTAAGTCGTTTTCAAAATATAATGTGTCGTTTTATCAAGTCCGTATCAAGTTCAAACTTTAAAAATATATCTTCAAAGCATGTGTAGGTATTGTTACACATGTGAGAAGTAAAAACAAAAACCAATTTGACTTTTACCTCTGTACTCGGTGAAATGATCTAGAGGCCGGACCGGTCCGGCCTAGTCTCGGCCCGAGCCGAGAAGAAAAGAGGGATGAGTCATTCTAAAGTTCGTCTAATGCAGCCACGTATGTTTAATTTATTTCTATTAAAGGAAAGGCAACCATGAAGCAACCTTTTCCATTTCCTTTCACTCTCCATCTTGTTACTTTTATTTATTACTTTCATTTGTTTTAACTTTTTTATCTGTTAAAAATGTCGAACCGATCCTCACCTTCTGTCAATTCATATGAGCCTAACACCCCGGATGCTCCAGAGTCTCAAGCTTCAAACGATAATATAATTTTACACCCTCGTTTTGCTAATTCTCCAATCCAGTTGAAGAAAGGTTTAAATTTCGATAAGATAGATCGATGGGGTAAAACTATTATTCGAGGATTTGGTTGGAAGAAGTTAGTAAGTACGCCAAGAGGAAGAATAAATATCTCGATAGTCTGAGAATTTTATTCTGCCCTAATGACGACACCTATGATTGACATAACTCAAATTGTCTCGGTAAGAGGAGTGGCTGTTCCCTTCTCTTCGTCTATTATCAACCAACTTTTTGAAATTCCACCTGTTACGATGCAACATTTCGAGATGAAATGGGAACTACAAAATCCATAAATCATTTGAATAAAGTGCAGGAGTCTTTCCAATGTCTGTTTCCACTTTTCGACACAAATCACGAAATGTCTACACGTGCTTTACTTCCACACCTAAAAGCGTGGAAGCATTTTATTAATTCTAGAATATATCCCACCTGGGATTTTGCAAGCCTTGCTGAGAATGAAAAGCTTCTACTTTATGCTTTGGCATTTGGTGAATTTGTGGATTGGGGTATTTTAATTTGATTCAAAGGACAGTTTTGGAATTTGCAATCACAAGAGGTAGTGGGGGTAAACCTATGCCTAATGCTTGGATGATTTCGCGTCTTTGTATTCACATGAATGGAGTTGAAGAGCTTGAGACGGATGAAATTTTTCCGTCTAGAGATAATAGAGTTGGCATGTTACCGGTTGATACACCGGGTTGTTCGTCAACAATTTAGTTGGTTTGTTGGTTTGTTAGTTTAAGATGGTTTATGTTTTTAATAAGTTAACTAAAGTTAAGTTTGTAGCTTTCTAGTTTCGTTTAGTTTAGTTTATGTTTTTTTTTTTTTTTGGTAATAGTTTTTATCATGTTTAATATATATGTTTGAGTTGTTATAATATATTAGTTTACGTTAAGTAAGAAAATCAAAATAATAACGTTAATATATAATTTAATTTTATTTTCAAACCTACTTATTTAATACTCATTGAACATCGGGACGATGCCACTTCGTAAGTGGGGAGTAGAGTTAGGTTAGAAAATTCATTAAAATTTTCGAAAAAATAGTTACAAATTATAAAAATTATCAAATTTTTATTAGAAATTAAGTAGTTAATATAAATATGAATAAAAAATGATATAATTTGGAAGAATAAGTTTTTAATTAAGTAAAGTATATTAGATATATTATAATTATATTTTATGTTTAATTTAGATTTTAAGTTTATATAATTAAGTAATTAATATTAAAATTTGTTTTCATGAAATTATATAAGTATGTTGATAATTATAAGTAAAATTGTTAGAATAATTTTCTTTTCAAAAATGAATTATGAGTTTGGAATTGGACTAGGAATGACGATTTTTGGTACCACAAAAATATAACTATAGCCAAATAGCCTACCTAAATAAATTTTCAATTTTTGTTCCTACGTCAGCCTTGATTAGAGTGATCAAGACCTCACTCGAAATTGCCATTTGTGATTAACTAGAAGTAACCAACCTTTAGCTAATTTTGGTCTACATTTCCTTGAAAATTCTGCAAGATTGTACGTACTTATGAAAAGAGATGTAAACATAAAAGCTAAGTTTTGGTGTATGCTGAGATTGGAAAAATTAGATAAGTATTAGTATATTCGATCTTACCTCATGACACTTGCAAGATAGTCGATTTTGGTAATAAGTTCGGATATGTTAATATTCTATAAAAGAATTAAGAACGAAGCACCATATCTACACAAAATTAATCAAATATCAAGTATCTCCTTATCTTTGATCGACAACTTAAAAATAAAAAGAACATATCGGTTGTAGCCACCAATGATTTGAGTGCAGTAGGGGGTTATCTCGAAATGTCCTATATCACTATGAGGTATAAAAGCTCCTGATTGCCTGATGATAGTAGTCCAGCTAGGGTATTATCTCGAAATGTCCTATTGCTGGGAATGAAGGCATAGAATGAAATAGAAAAAGTCGAATCATAAGATCTCAAGAATGATTACAAGTTTAAGGAAACCGGACTTGTAATTTTCGATCGAAAGAGTAGTACTCCGATCAATCTTGTTGAAGCAATGCTTGTAAGTTTGATTTTCTACACACACTCACGCTTTTAGTTCTTGATTGAAAAAAAAAAAGAGAGAAAATCTGAAGAAAAAAAAATAGAGAAAATCTGAAAAGAAAAAAAAAAGAAAAAAAAAGAGATGCTATTAATCGATGATTGTTTTTTTCAAGAATATGAAGATGTAGGTACGTACAACTTGTCTCTTTCTCTTTTTGATTTCTTTTTTCCGATTAACCAACATCTTGAGCCTAAACTTTATAAGCCATTTTTGTCGACTACCTGACCAAGTTTACGATTCCAGGATTTCATAATAGTTGCGATTAAAAATCATTCTAATATTTTATTTATACTTATTAAGTATTACATGTACAATTTCATCTAAATAATATTTGATGTTTAAGTTATTTAAGTTATATACACTTTCTGTCTTCTTACAATTTTAAATTAGAATAAATAATATATTTATAATATTGACAATATAAATTACATTAAAAATTATAATCGGATCAATTATATTATCTTTTATTACCGCTTATTTTTGCTCTAGGACGATCAAAAGCTAAGTGGGGAGTAGTTGATATACTACTTTTATATGATTAAATATACGTTATATTATTATGTTTTATTAACGAATTCTATATAAAATATATGAAATTATGATATAAATGATATGAAATGTTAATCTTTATAATTTAGTATAGCTAGTAATAAAACTTAGTAAAAAGTTATCGTTTTGTACCGATTTTAGTAAATCGGAGTGTCGTGTCAGATTTACGTGGGTATTTGTGGTATTTTATTGCAGATTTATAAACCAAGACCCCGAGAATCGACATTTTAAAGTATAAACATATCTTTGGAAGGATTTAGAGAATGTCACGAGCTTAAATGGTCAATCGAATTGCTTAAGTGGTCAAGTGGTCAATCGAAGTGGTCAAGTGGCTAATCAATTTGATTGAGTGGTAATCGAGAAATATCTTCGACAAACGTATGGATCATCAAAACGACATTTTCTGAAGAAGAGTCCTTCATGGAAGTTGTAGATTATT
The DNA here is from genome assembly GCA_036785695.1 of Gentiana straminea. NCBI lineage: Eukaryota > Viridiplantae > Streptophyta > Magnoliopsida > Gentianales > Gentianaceae > Gentiana > Gentiana straminea. The sequence goes on along the minus strand of JAVUPR010000311.1, from coordinate 2,486,964 downwards.
CGAAGAGCTTTCCAATGGATCTTGAATCATGTTGTTTGGAGATCGGGAACTCGAGATATGAATTTTATAAGTTATATATATAATTATAATTATATATATATATATCCTCGCACATGCGATTACTCAAGGGGGTGGATTCAATCATTAGACCGGCCCGGTCCGGCTTACTCTCGGCCCGGTCCGGCTCAAGGACTTTCATCTATATAAGAAGCTCGGTTGCAAACGAACGAGTGTACCAATATATATATATACAATATTCTATATATATTCTCTATATCTTTTTAGTTAGCAGTTTGTAAATAGGCCTTATGCCAAAAATAATAATATCGTAGTACTGTTGTAATGCTCGGGAAATTATCGGAAGTTCGGTGTTGTTGAAGTCGTTGTAATGTCCGGAAGAATACGACTCTGATTCGGCATTTGTAATCGGGTAAATTTCTAAAGTATTTATGTTTGTTATGTTTAATTTTATCTTTTTAGTCGTTATAATGTTTTTTAGCTAAGTATAAATAACTAGCCAAAGTTATGTAATCGTTTTATTTCGATCTTTTCGGTAAAGGAATGCTGTCTAATTAAAATTGACTAAAATTGAGTTAATTGAATCTTTTTCTATTTTGTAACGTATTGATAATATTCGGATTGACGTAATTAACCAAGATGAATCGCAACATATAACCTAACGATGAACCGACCGAGAGAAGTTAGGATATGAGATAAAAGATAGAAAATCCGGAGGGTAAAATTGGCCGTGCGTAAAGCGTGACAACGGAATCCTATGTCCTACCCTGGGCCAGATTTGTCTTGGGAAAGATGAACCTTATTAAAATTGTGCTCGAGATCGTAATAATGTTAAAATCAACGGTTTAATTGAAACTAACACCGGAAAGTTAAATCGATCCGCCTGACAACCGGAGCCTTTTGAATAACATCGACCGTCTGACAAACGGAATAACCTCTTTTATCCGGGGTAGATTTGTACTCGGTACCTGCTCAGACTAACTGAGATTAGCATGGGGCAGTTGTGGAGATTGAACTGATGACAATGACATATGACAATTTCATACGCTCGTGTGAGGAGGAATTGTTAACCTCAGGAGTGCACCATTTCATTTACTCAATTGGACCTAATATAAAAGGAAAGATCGAGCACATTCCGTTTACTGAAAAAGATCGTATAAATCAATTATATAAACTTTGGCTAGTCCTATAAATATATTGGTATCTATATATTTATATATATATATATATATATTTTACAATCCATGTACATTTATATATATTTATATATCTATATATATTATATTAGAATAACGTTTAAATTATGCATTTATTTTATGTTCAGTAGAATAGTAGTAATCTGTGTGATAAAATTGCGGTTTAGATAGAGTTAATAACATCTCTTTGGTGTTTAACCACACTTAGAAGAATTACCATGTTTCCCTGAGGATTTGACACTCTGACTCACCACACTAGCACTATAATTTGACCTGGTACACTGCCGGTTAAGGATTATAATAGCAGTAGAAAAGGTCTTGTCAATTACATTGCCTACAACCTATGGTAAGTTGCCTAAGGGAAGGACCCTAATGGTGAACTACATTGTTGTTAAGGCATCGTCGGCTTATAACATTATTATGGGAAGACCAGCCATCATCGATCTGCGGACGTTATCTCTCCAGCACATAACAGCATGAAATTTCCAGTCAATTCTGGATCAGTTGAAATTAAAAGAGATGTGGAAATAGCCAGGAGCTGTTACACATCTATAGTTGATGAAAAACAATTTGTTCATCAGGTAACATTGGAGGAATTATTGCCAGAGGAGGACAAGACCTGGATATCTGCAGACCAGACCGAGGCAGTTCAGATCGATGAACAAGGATCAGATTCAGTGGTCAATATCGGATCTTGGATTCCAGATCCATACAAAATGGCTTTAACAGATTTGCTTAAAGAGTACAAGGATGTTTTTGCGTGGAAAACAGATGATATGACAGGTTTATCACCAGAGCTGATAGTCCATAGCTTAAACGTGGATCCAAACAGGCCCTCAGTTCACCAAAAGAAGCGACATTTTGCACCAGAACGATTTCGGTCATAGAACAGGAGGTTGCAAAACTCAAACAAGCAGGAATCATCAAAGAAGTGATTTATCCAGAGTGGTTAGCCAACCCAGTATTGGTGAAGAAATCAGATGGGTCCTGGAGAATGTGTGTAGATTTTACAGACCTGAACAAAGCCTGCCCCAAGGACAGTTACACATCACCTCGAATTGACAGGCTAGTGGACTCAACTGTGGGATTTGAAGTTTTTGGATTCCTGGACGCTTATAAGGGATATCATCAAATCTTTATGGACCCTAAAGATGCAGAAAAAACAGCTTTCATAACTGAATTTGGTACGTATTACTATGTGACCATGCCATTTGGATTGAAAAATGCAGGTGCCACATACCAAAGGGCAGTCAATCAAATTTTCAGCGCTCAGATAAGTAGATCCATGGAGGTTTACGTGGATGATTTACTGATCAAAAGCAGGTCTTTAGATCGATATTTTCATGATGTGAAGGAAGTGTGCGAGGTGCTTCGAAGTACGAAGATGAAACTGAACTCAAAGAAGTGCATATTTGGTGTCAGATCTGGGAAATTTCTGGGGTATATGATCTCGAAGGAAGGGATTAGAGCAAATCCAGATAAATTGAATGCTTTAAAGGCAATGCCACCACCTACTAACATCAAAGAGGTTCAAAGGTTGACATGAAGGTTAGCAGCCTTGAACAGATTCCTTTCACGATCGGCACAACGATCATTGCCCTTTTTTAAGATTTTGAGGAAAGCTACCCCATTTCAATGGGATACAGATTGCCAAAAAGCTTTCGAGGAGTTGAAGGAATACCTATGGGAATTTCCAACTTTAACCTCTCCTCAGGAAGGAGAAGTTTTGTATCTTTACTTGTCAGTTTGTGATGAGGCCATCGCTGTTTTGGTCAGGAAACAGGGAACACTTCAGAAACCAGTATATTACACAAGCAAGGCTTTACATGGACCTGAAGTGAGGTATTCAGATGTGGAGAAGTTAGTCCTAGCCTTAGTCCAGGCATCCAGAAAATTAAGATCTTACTTTCAAAGTCATCCCGTCATCGTCCTAACCGATCAACCTTTGAAGCAGATATTGAGCGGGCCAGACACTTCAGGTCGCCTAGCCAAATGGGTTGTCGAGTTGGCAGGTTATGACTTAGAGTACAGACCAAGAACTGCCTTAAAGGCTCAAGCTTTTGCAGAATTTTCGCCGAAGAGAAAGCCATTTCTATTGATCAGTGGATATCTTCAAAATAATCAGACCAATGAAAGCTATACGTTGATGGGGCATCTAGTAGAAGTGGATCAGGAGTAGGTCTCCTCCTTATCAGTCCAATGGGTGAAGAATTTCCTTATGCTTTACACTTTAACTTTCATCCAACCAATAACGAAGCAGAGTATGAAGCATTGATCACAGGCTTGAATTTAGCTCTAAAATTAGGAGTTCAACGACTCAAGGTCTACAGTGACTCTCAACTGGTGGTGAATCACATTAAAGGGGAGTACGAAGCAAAAGAGGAACCCATGAAAAAGTATCTGTTTCTGGCCCAATCGAAGATAAATCAGTTCCAAGAAATTCAGGTAGAACAGGTCTCCAGAGCGTAGAATACCTGAGCAGATGCTCTGTCCAAGTTGGCTTCAAACTTCTTATCAGATAAAAAGGTTCTGATCGAGCAATTTAATAGTCGCAACTATGAAGCATCTGAGGTACAACCGATCACACAAAGGGACACATGGATGGATCCCATTGTAGCATACCTGAAAGACAATTAGTTGTTAGGTGTAGTGCCCGAAAGACAATTTGTGTAATTGTTTTTAACAATGGATGACAGATTTTATCTCACCTTATTACTTGCTTTGTGCTTGTAAATAATACACTGCTGCAAACCCTAAGTATATCAGTATGTAACCGCTTAACTCAGTGTATGGCATGCACGTGAGGATTGAGTTAGTGGTGATGTACTTAAACTGTTAGTCCGTGGTGAACTTAATCGAGTTTAGGGTCTCTTGATTAAACACCAATAATGCGCCCGTAACACCTTAGGGTGTGATAGTCTTATCCGGACTGTCGTCGGTGAGGGTACCTACGTGGGGCATTTATATATGATGACATTCATATAGGACTGGACCGATTTAATCTGAATTTCCAGATATAATTCCGTAATCGAGGAATCTTATTAAATTATTAGATGATCATATATGGATCAACCTTAATCCTGAGGTGATCACAGGGTGCTGCTTGTCTCGGGGTAGTGTTTGATGTGTTAGTTACGGTTCACTTAAATATGTGTTCCAAGCCACTTCTCATTGGCACTATCTCCAGATGAGTGAGTAGTTCTGATTTTCACCGACATGGAATCCATTCCTTCCTGCGGGAAGTAGAGGGACAGTCCCCTTATTTGTTAGCCCTAAGAAAGTGATCGATCCCGGGAGTTCACATTTGACTAATTAGCTACTAGTCAGATATGTGTACTAATTGATCATCAGGGGGTTGATGGTAAATAAGGATAAGATATTCTGAGTCGGGTTCACGGAGACTTCCCACTAAGAATGGACAGTCTATGGAGGGTTAATCCGTATGTAGTGATTATATCAATGGACGCTTATTTACTCTATGGTTTGAGTATAAGTATACAGCTATAATCGGTAGAGATAAGTTTCGGGTTTATGGTGGCGTAATCCCGGAATTAATAATTAATGTACTTATTCTGTTCGATGAATAATTAATTATTGGAGCTACTGGTTATAGGTCCATGGTCCCCGATGTGGCTTCTGTAATTCGGAATGATATTCATGTTATTTGGGCCTCAGTGATAATTAATTGGCTGGGCTAATTAATTGATATGCATGTATATTATTTAGTTGGGCTAAATAATATAATACACATAAAAGACATTTTATGTGGGCTTGAAACCCTACTAGGTGGCGCCTCCTACCTCTTAAAATGCAAGAATTGATTTTCTTGTGTGATTAATTATTTACTTGGTAAGTGATTAATTAATAAAAGATAATTGATTTGTAATTGATTGATTGATTAATCACAATCTTTTATAAATGGAATTATCCGTTATTGTGATTTCTTTTTAATTATTTATTTAATTAATTAGAAACTTGGAGGCCAATGATTTACTCTCCTATAAAAGGAGAGTTATTCCAAGGGAAATTGCAAGGCATAATTCGACCACCACCTTAGAAAAAGAGAGAAAAATTTGTTTTTCTTGTCTAGGGTTTTAGAGGAAGAAAAACTTGATGTTGCATATCAAGGAGGTTCGTGTATCAAGAAGGGTGTCCACCAACCGCCGTTTGGAGAACACATCGGAAGATCAAGGCTTCTCTTCCCGTTATTGGTAACATGATCTTAAACCCCTTGTAGTAGTTTAAGTCCTTTAATTATGTGTTTTGATATATAAATCGTGATCCATCCGCTGTGCATAGATCTAACTCGTTTAGATCTAAGAACCTGCATCCTTCATGTGGTATCGTAGAGAAGGTTCCACGATTTATATAGTCATAATCGTAATTAAACGACTTAAAGGAGTGGAATTGCATGTAGGTAAATCTTATTTATTGTTTTATGCATTGATAGTGATAAATTGTTATGGTTGAAGAGATGGATTGGGGGTTGGCACTGTTTACCCGTTAGATCTATTGTAAACTCATATAAACGATGAAAATTTCGTTTACATGAGTATAGGAAATTATGTAATTTATTTTTATTGCAAGTTTAATTTCCAGAAAATAGATCTGTACACTAGCTGTTTAGTATTTTCGTTTTTTCCGTTGTTTGAGCCGTTAAAACGAAGATCCCTCTGGTCCGAATTAATATTGGTAGTTGATGAACAATTCCACAAAATTTGGAGTCGATCAGAGTCCGTTTGGATGTCCGTTCGTTGATGAGAAGAGGCAGCTGTAACAGAAAAACGCAGGATTCACAGAAACCCTAACTGTGACTTCCTCGATTTTATGGAAGGTATTGGACCATTGAAACGAATATCCGACCGGTCAGATCGATAATCATGGAGTTCTGGACGTGAGAAAAAATTTTCAGGACGATCGGGAATCATCTTAATCCCCGATCGGCCTCGGGAAGTAAATGATGCGCTGCTGTAAGAGTCTGTTTCAGCAGCAAGTTGGGCGGCTCACTGAGGAAGATTGACAAGTCAAAGCTCCGATCCGACCGTCCATCTTGAAGTCCGAAGAATGAAGATCAGATCTGGAAAGTTTCGTCCCGATCCGAGTTCTTTTGATATGCCGATCGTCGAATATTCTAAACAGCTGCAGATTAGGGTTTTAATTTATTTTCGAATAGATTAGTTACGGGGGTGCCAACGGTCCATCTCGGTGTTTATTTTACGCACTAGTATACATGTGTAGATTGTATGAGTAGAACCGGAAAATTGCCATGACATGCATCATATCATGAATTCCACTCCACATGCATACATGTAGAAATTAATTCGAGGAATTAGTTAGGCATGTATAAAACACACGATTAGTTTTAATTAATTGTTTGATATTAATTAGAAACTAATTAGGGTAAAAACCAAGGAACACGGGTTTTTTCAATCGTCGAGGTTGGGTGATGGATTCTCGGTGAATCCCACTCTGCGAAAGCATAAGGAGTAAAATTCCGAAACCTTGTGGTTAAGGTGTTGGATTCTCGGTGAATTCCACCTTACCTAAGACGAGATTACGTTTTTGTTCCGTAGTGTCTACGTGAATGTTTGATGTTTAAGGATTGGATAATCACGGGAAAACAGGTTCGAAAGTGGTTTAACCACGGTTGGGTGGTCAACAGTAGCTACGGCTCAATCGACTTCACCCTCCACGTGTGGCGTTTGCACGGGGGTCTGGCAATACTGAGCCATCCGAAGAGCCACTACGGCTCAACGGAGCTCTCCTAGCCTTGATCCGTCCGACGGCCACATATGTTCAAACGAATAGGTCGGGTGGGCTAGCCCACATAACCGACAACATTCGGGCCTATGATTTATTGTTCCTTAATGTAACATCAAGTCCAAAAACGTGATCAGTAAACCCACCACTTTTTTCAATATATTGAGTGGGAGCGGGAGAGGCGACAGCCGACCCCACGGCCTCTACTGTTGACACAAGCAACGTGAGAGAATGGTGATGCCTCGTGCCGGCTTTGATTTCGGCCCCCTAAGGAAGGCCTTCACCGCTATCAAAATTCAAGGCTTGGTTTCCGAAAGGATAAGATTTTGCGTACTCGCCGGGTCACTGACCGACCCTAAGGCGGCACACTCGGGGTCTACCTAAAAATCTGAGACAGTAGGTCACACTCATAAAGGGTATTTTTGGAAGTACCTTGGCTGAAAAAGGAAAGGTGATTGACGATCACAAATGAGATGTTCGATTCTCAATCTGATCTTCAATCTTAATCGAAACCTCTTTGACCTACCCTAAGGCGGCACTGAGGCGTTAGATTAAATCCTTGGAACGGTAGGATAGACTATAAGTACTTAGTTTATGTTCCTAAAATTTATTAGTAGTGTATGATTTGGATTTATCTTCTCGTCAATTTTATTTACAACTATTTATATATCTCTCTAGGGTGCTAGACTTGCTAGTGTAAAATTGACTAGTAATGACTTCGTTAAAAAGTGGTAAGTAACTAGAACGTTGTACTTATTGATCTTACATGCGATTAATTTTTCGGAAGAGATATTTCTCTCGGAGCCTTCAAGACTTAAGTGACGTAAATAAGTATGTCACCGTTGTCAATCGTGTTGAACGAGAGACGACGTAGTCGGTTGAAAGATGATTGGGACGATAAAATTCTTCTAGTGAATTTTAATGGTGTAGTGTCTACACAAGAAATTTTCTAATAGAAAAATTGGAGAATCATAAATTAAAGTGTCTCTAGTTAGACGGTATTTGGAACCGATAAACTAGTGGGAGCTTTTGTCTTATGTTTTTCTAATTTAGAAAATTAGTCCCACTGGGGAACGCTTTCATTAGACATCCCACAGTTCGCGAGTAGTGTCTACTCATACGAACTGCTAGTTCAAGACTATTTCCTTTTAAGGAAAGTTAAGAATGGGAAAGAATGTCTATAAGTGTTAATCATCTTAACTGAAGTTTTGAGGCTAAACCGAAATATTAATTAAAGAAAGTATAGGATAAGGAAAGTGATTTCGGATCACTAACCAATGAATCCTTAGCGACTTTCTTAACCGAGTAACTTGACTCGGTAGCTTAGTTCTTTGGAAGAACAAGGAAGCTGTGCATTAACGATTAATAGAGTAACAACGGCCAGTAATTTCAGCTACAATAGTGGGAGTAATATAAGGAAATGAATTTCGGATTCTATCCTTGAATATCACAGGAAAATTTATTTTTTCTGTTTTTCAGATTCATTGAAGCAAATGGATTCACTTTCAACTCGATATATTGTTGCCTCATAGAAAGTGAATATGACATTTGTAGTAAGAATCCGAGACTCGGACTTTTGTTTGATAAAGTCAGAACCACTAAGAAATGCTAAAAATGTATAAGTAACACGTCTTAAACTAATATAGGTAAAAGGTTTCTGTATTAAGATAAACAACCTTTCAATATCTATTAATTAGTGCATATATCCTAGAGAAAAGACCTCACGACTGGCTAAGGGTGATTCCTATCTCCCAGTCTAGGAAAACTATCTCAAAGGAACAATGACTAAGTTTCCTTTCAATCGGGAAAGGGTAATAGATTTGAAGGGGTAACATAGCTTGTTCATCATGACCTTCGGGGTCTAGTGAGAGACACAAGCTAGTAGGAGTTTTTGAGTGGTGACATTTTGTCTGATAACTACTCGAAACGTGATTTAGTTTATCGAAAGAATACGAGGAGGAGTCTCTGATTTCAGCAGAGAATAGAGTATTCCATGCTCAGAAATAGGCTATCGCATAGTCTTGGGACTGATGCTCGGCCTGCCTCCTAGTGGAACGTTTCTCACTGAGGAAGAAACCATAGACTTGCCCTATATAGTTATTGATGTGCTACAATACACTTCTAAACTCGATTAAGATAATTGGTTGCAAAATAACGGTTAACATTATTATGTAAACCGAGAAGTCTACCTAGAAGATGCTAGTGAATTTATGGATAAGGAGTGATTTCGGTTCACACCACTTCCGTAAATGTAGGCATTTAGCATTTAATGCTTAAAGGTAGGACTGGAGATTTTGCGCATACGTTTAGATTGTGAATGTTCGTGAAATATCTTAATGAGACGAGTAAAGGTTGGTTATAAGATTCTTGAGATCAGAAAGTGACGGTTGAACTGTCACAAGCCTTCTGATAGAATCTATAAGTAACAGCCTTAAACCTTGGAGTACGGTTACCCAAAGGTAGTTACTATCTGATTTAATCAGACCACGTCCAACATCAGTTGTTGGTGAGTACACTGATAAATACTACTAGATCAGAATATCAATCCACCCAAGACACGGTGGGAGTATGGTTTAACCATTGACCCATTGTGGTTATGTGGACTTTACGGTCTATTTGGGGTGATTGATAACCTATGGCTCTTGGTGGGGTCGTATAAGATTCGATCATAGAGGTTGGTTTGAAAACCTTAACCCCGTGAATGGAGTTTTGGTACTCCAAATCGTTCGACCACTTGTAGAACCACCGAGTGCCTCATGCCCAGTGGGAGCAATTGGATCTACACGGAAAAGAGTCGAATGAATAGGAAAGTTTAAACTTTCAGTGCAAAGTTGAGTGGTATAGGGGTGATTCCCTGACAAGTAGAGAGTTAACCAGACCTTGAACTCTCTCACCACTCAATCTTGCTGGATTTCGTTAAAAAGCAAAAAATAGGGGTGATTCCCTGAGACTTTCTTGCCGAACAACGGAATCTGAATTCATTCAGAACAGAAGGGTTTTAGCTAAGAATGAATAACGGATTCGTTACAAAGCAGAAGATAGGGGTGATTCCCTAATACCTTTTTTGCGAGACTAACGATATCTTAATTTATTCAGAAAGAACCATTGGTTGGAAGCCTGCCATGGCTTATATCCTTTGTGGATTTAAGAGAACCTCTCGGTCATTTAAAGTCACATGTTTTAAAATATGTGGACTTGACCAAAATATTGATAAGTCTTTAGTAGACTGGATATCAATATTGGTAAAGTAGTAGTATTAGAGTTCAAAATTGATAACACTGAAACGGTTGGAAACAACATGTGTGTGCTATCTGAAGTTGGAAACTGACAGGCCAAGATTCTCTGGACGAGAGAATTGGACTATATTCTAAGAATTTAATTCGGTCAAATTCACAGGAATGAGTCATTGGCTATTGTTAGGTGTAGTGCCCGAAAGACAATTTGTGTAATTGTTTTTAATAATGAATGACAGAATTTATCTCACCTTATTACTTGCTTTGTGCTTGTAAAGTAATACACTGCTGCAAACCCTAAGTATATCGTATGTAACCACTTAACTCGGTGTATGGATTACACGTGAGGATTGAGTTAGTGGTGATATGCTTAAACTGTTAGTCCGTGGTGAACTTAATCAGAGTTTAGGGTCTCTTGATTAAAACACCAATAATGCGCCCAGAACACCTTAGGGTGTGATAGTCTTATCCGGACTATCGGTAGAGGGTACCTACGTGGGGCATTTATATATGATGGCATTCATATAGGACTGGACCGATTTAATCTGTATTTCTCGGTATAATTCCGTAATCGAGGAATCTTATTAAATCATTAGATGATCATATATGGATCAACCTTAATCCCGAGGTGATCACGGTGTCTTTGCTTGTCTCGGGGTAGTGTTTGATGTGTTAGTTACGGTTCACTTGAATATGTGTTCCAAACCACTTCTCATTGGCACTATCTCCGATGAGTGAGTATTTCGATCTTCACGGACATGGAATTCATTCCTTCCTGCGGGAAGTAGAGAGACAAATCCCTTTATTTGTTAGCCCTAAGAAAGTGATCGATCCCGGGAGTTTCGCATTTGACTAATTAGCTACTAGTCGGATATGCATACTAATTGATCATCGGGGGTTAATGGTAAATAAGGATAAGATATTCTGAGTCGGGTTCACGGAGACATCCCACTCAGAATGGACAGTATATGGAGGGTTAATCCGTATGTAGTGATTATATCAATGGACGCTTATTCACTCTATGGGTTGAGTATAAGTATACATCTATAATCGGTAGAGTCCAGTTTGGGTTTATGGTGGCGTAATTCCGGAATTAATAATTTATATTCTGTTCGATGAATAATTAATTATTGGAGCTACTGGTTATAGGTCCATGGTCCCCGATGTGGCTTCTGTAATTCGGAATGATATTCTTGTTATTTGAGCCTCAGAAATAATTAATTGGCTGGGCCAATTAATTGATATGCATGAATATTATTTAGTTGGGCTAAATAATATAATACACATAAAAGACATTTTATGTGGGCTTTTAAACCCTAGGGGTGGCGCCTCATACTTCATTAAATGCAAGATTTGATTTTCTTGTGTGATTAATGATTAAGAAAAGATGATTTATTTGTAATTGATTGATTGATTAATCACAATCTTTTATAAATGGAATTATCCTTTATTGTGATTTCTTTTTAATTATTTATTTAATTAATTAGAAACTTGGAGGCCAAGGATTTACTCTCCTATATAAAGAGAGTTCTTCCAAGACATATGTGACTTGAAAAATTTCGCCCCACTCATTAAAAAGAGAGAAAAAATTTGTTTCTCTTGTCTAGGGTTTTAGAGGAAGAAAAACTTGGAGTTTTTCTTGGTGTTGCATATCAAGGAGGTTCGTTTATCAAGAAGGGTGTCCACCAACCGCCGTTTGGAGAACACATCGGAAGATCAAGGCTTCTCTTCCCGTTGTTGGTAACATGATCTTAAACCCCCTTGTAGTAGTTTAAGTCCTTTAATTATGTGTTTTGATATATTAATCGTGATCCATCCGCTGTGCATAGATCTAACTCGTTTAGATCTAAGAACCCGCATCCTTCATGTGGTATCGTAGACGGGTTCCACGATTTATATAGTCATAATCGTAATTAAACGACTTAAAGGAGTGGAATTGCATGTAGGTAAATCTTATTTATTGTTTTATGCATTGATAGTGATAAATTGTTATGGTTGAAGAGATGGATTGGGGGTTGGCACTGTTTACCCGTTAGATCTATTGTAAACTCATATAAACAATGAAAATTTCGTTCACATGAGTATAGGAAATTATGTAATTTATTTTTATTGCAAGTTTAATTTCCAGAAAATAGATCTGTACAGTAGCTGTTAAGTTTTTTCGTTTTTTCCGTTGTTTGAGCCGTTAAAACGAAGATCTCTCCGGTCAGAATCAAGATTGGAAGTTGATGAACAATCCCACAAAATTTGGCATCGATCGAGTCCGTTTGGATGTCCGTTCGTTGATGAGAAGAGGCAGCTGTAACGAGAAAAAACGCAGGATTCACGAAACCCTAACCGTGACTTCCTCGATTTTCGGGAAAGTATTGGACCGTTGAAACGAATATCCGACCGGTCAGATCGATAATCATGGAGTTTTGGACTGAGATAAAATTTTAAGGACGATCGGGATTCATCTTGATCCCCGATCGGCCTCGGAAGTAAATGATGCGCCGTCGTAAGAGTCTGTTTCAAAGAGCAAGTTGGACGGCTCATCGAGGAAGATTGACAAGTCAAAGCTCCGATCCGACCGTCCATCTTGAAGTCCGAAGAATGAAGATCAGATCTGGAAATTTTCGTCCCGATCCAAGTTCGTTTGATATGCCGATCGTCGAAGATTCTTAACTGCTGCATATTAGAGTTTTAATTTATTTTCGAATAGATTAGTTACGGGGGTGCCAACGGTCCATCTCGGTGTTTATTTTCCGCACTAGTATACATGTGTAGATTGTATGAGTAGAACCGGAAAATTGCCATGACATGCATCACATCATGAATTCCACTCCATATGCATACATGTAGAAATTAATTCGAGGAATTAGTTAGGCATGTATAAAACACGCAATTAGTTTTAATTAATTGTTTGATATTAATAAGAAACTAATTAGGGTAAAAACCGAGGAACATGGGTTTTTTCAATTGTCGAGTTTGGGTGATGAATTCTCGGTGAATCCCACTCTGCGAAAGCATAAGGAGTAAAATCCCGAAACCTTGTGGTTAAGGTGTTGGATTCTCGGTGAATTCCACCTTACCTAAGACGAGATTACGTTTTTGTTCCGTAGTGTCTACGTGAATGTTTGATGTTTAAGGATTGGATAATCACGGGCAAACGGGTTCGAAAGTGGTTTAACCACGGTTGGGTGGTCAACGGTAGCTATGGCTCAATCGACTTCACCCTCCACGTGTGGCGTTTGCACGGGGTCCGGCAATGCCGAGCCATCCGAAGAGCCACTACGGCTCAACGGAGCTCTCCTAGCCTTGACCCGTCCGACGGCCACATATGTTCTAACGAATAGGTCGGGTGGGCTAGCCCACATAACCGACAACATTCGGGCCTATGATTTATTGTTCCTTAATGTAACATCAAGTCCAAAAACGTGATCAGTAAACCCACCACTTTTTCAAAATATTGAGTCGGAGCGGGAGAGGCGACAAACGACCCCACGGCCTCTACTGTTGACACAAGCAACGTGAGAGAATGGTGACGCCTCGTGCCGGCTTTGATTTCGGCCCCCTAAGGAAGGCCTTCACCGCTATCAAAATTCAAGGCTTGGTCTCCGAAAGGATAGGATTTTGGGTACTCGCTGAGTCACTGACCGACCCTAAGGCGGCACACTCGGGGTCTATCTAAAGATCTGAAATAGTAGGTCACAGTCATAAAGGGTATTTTGGTAATACCTTGGCTAAAAAAGGAAAGGTGATTGATGATCACAAATGAGATGTTCGATTCTCAAGTTGATCTTCAATATTAATCGAAACCTCTTTGACCTACCCTAAGGCGGCACTGAGGCATTAGATTAAATCCTTGGAACGGTAGGATAGACTATAAGTACTTAGTTTATGTTCCTAAAATCTATTAGTAGTGTATGATTTGGATTTATTCTGTCAATTTTATTTACAACTATTATATATATCTCTCTAAGGTGCTAGACTGCTAGTGTAAAATTGACTAGTAATGACTTCGTTAAAAAGTGGCAAGTAACTAGAACATTGTACTTATTGATCTTACATGCGATTAATTTTTCGGAAGAGATATTTCTCTTGAGCCTTCAAGACTTAAATGACGTAAACAAGTATGTCACTGCTGTCAATCGTGTTGAACGAGAGACAACCATAGTTAGTTTGAAAGATGATTGGGACGATAAAATTCTTCTAGTGAATTTTAATTGTGTAGTGTCTACACGAGAAATTTTCTAATAGAAAAATTAGAGAATCATAAATTAAAGTGTCGCTAGTTAGACGGTATTTGGAACCGATAAACTAGTGGTAGCTTTTGTCTTATGTTTTTCTAATTTAGAAAATTAGTCCCACTGGTAACGCTTTCATTAGACATCCCACGCTTCATGAGTAGTGTCTACTCAATTGAACTCGCTAGTTCAAGACTATTTCCTTTTAAGGAAAGTTGAGAATGGGAAAGAATGTCTATAAGTGTTAATCATCTTAACTAAAGTTTTGAGGCTAAGCCGAAACATTAATTAAAGAAAGTATAGGATAAGGAAAGTGATTTCGGATCACTAACCAATGAATCCTTAGTGACTTTCTTAACCGAGTAACTTGACTCGGTAGCTTAGTTCTTTGGAAAAACAAGGAAGCTGTGCATTAACGATTAATAGAGTAACAACGGGCGTAATTTCACTACAATAGTGGGAGTGATATAAGGAAATGAATTTCGGATTCTATCCTTGAATATCACGAAAAAATTTATTTTTCTCGTTTACGTATTCGTTGAAACAAATGGATTCACTTTCAACTCGATATATTGTTGCCTCATAGAAAGTGAATATGACATTTGTAGTACGAATCCAAGACTCGGACTTTTGTTTGATAAATTCGAACCACTAAGAAAAGCTCGAATAAGTATAACACATCTAAAACTATTAAAGGTAAAAGGTTTTCGTATTAAGATAAGCGACCTTTCAATATCTATTAATTAGTGCATATATCCTAGAGATAAGACCCGACGATCGGCTAAGGGTGATTCCTATCTCCCGCCTAGGAACACTATCTCAAAGGAACAATGACTAAGTTTCCTTTCAATCGGGAAAGGGTAATAGATTTGAAGGGGTAACATAGCTTGTTCACCATGACCTTCGGGGTCTAGTGAGAGATACAAGCTAGTGGAAGTTTTTGAGTGGTGACATTTTGTCTGATAACTACTCGAAACGTGATTTAGTTTATCAAAATAATACGAGGAGTAGTCTATGATTTTAGCAGAGAATAGAGTATTCCATGCTCAGAAATAGGCTATCGCATAGTCTTGGGACTGATGCTCGGCCTGCCTCCTAGTGGAATGATTCTCACTGAGGAAGAAACCATAGACTTGCCTGATATAGTTATCAATGTGCTATAATACACTGTTAAACTCGATTAAGATAATTGGTTGCAAAATAACGAGAAGTCTACCAAGAAGATGCCAGTGAATTTATGGATAATGAGTGAATTCGGTTCACACCACTTCCATAAATGTAGGCATTTAGCATTTAATGCTTGAAGGTAGGACCGGAGATTTTGCGCATACGTTCAGATTGTGACTGTTCGTGAAATATCTTAATGAGACGAGTGAAGGTTGATTATAAGATTCTTGAGATCAGAAAAGTGACGGTTGAACTGTCACAAGCCTTCTGATAGAATCTATAAGTAACAACCTTAAACCTTGGAGTACGGTTACCCAAAGGTAGTTACTATCTGATTTAATCAGACCACGTCCAACATCGGTTGTTGGTGATTACACTGATAAATACTACTAGATCAGGATGTCAATCCATCACGCAGTGGAGTATGGTTTAACCATTGACCCATTGTGGTATTGTGGACTTTACGGTCTGCTGAGGTGATTGATAACCTATGGCTCTTAGTGGGTCGTATAAGATTCGATCACGAGAGGTTGGTTTGACAAACCTTAACCCCGTAAATGGAGTTTTTGTACTCCGCTTTTGTTCGATTTATTGTAGAACCACCCGAGTGTCTCGGGCCCGGTGGGAGCAATTGGATCTACATAGAAAAGAGTCGAATGAATAGGAAAGTTTAAACTTTCGGCGCAAAGTTGAGTGGTATAGGGGTGATTCCCCGACAAGTAGAGAGTTAACCGGACCTTGAACTCTCTCACCACTCGGTCTTGCTAGATTTCGTTAGAAAGCGAGAAAATAGGGGTGATTCCCCGAGACTTTCTTGCCGAACAACGGAATCTGAATTCATTCAGAACAGAAGGGTTTTAGCTGAGAATGAATAACGGATTCGTTACAAAGCAGAAGATAGGGGTGATTCCCTAATACCTTTATTTGCGAGACTAAAGATATCTTAATTTATTCAGAAAGAACCATTGGTAGGAAGCCTTCCATGGCTTATATCCTTTGTGGATTTAAGAGAACCTCTCGGTCATTTAAAAGTCACATGTTTTAAAATATGTGGACTTGACCAAAATATTGATAAGTTTTTTCGTAGACTAGATATCAATATTGGTAAAGTAGTAGCATTAGTGTTCAAAAATGATAACACTAAAACGGTTGGAAACAACATGGGTGTGCTATCTGAAGTCGGAAACTGACACGCCAAGATTCTCTGGATGAGAGAATTGGACTATATTCTAAGAATTTGATTCGGTCAAATTCATGAGAATGAGTCATTGGCTATCCCACCTATCTTATTGAATAAGATGATTATGCATATACGGTTGCAGCATTCATCGAGAGTAGTCCTACCATACCTCTCGGAATGATTCTCCAAATCTTCGATAAAGAGAAAATGGGATAGAGTTTCTCCGGGATAAGGGCAAGTCGGCTTAAAACGAGTCAATTGCGGTTGAATCTTGGATTCAAGCAATAAGTAGCGGTTCGAGACGTCCTCAAGTATCATTAGAGAATGAGGAATCATATGCTTGTATATTCAGGTGCAAACTTGAATATGGTTGACTACACTGATTCTGACTTGTAGTCAGATTAAGGATGATCATTAAGTTGATCTCGGGCTCAGTGTTTACTCATAGTGCTTAGAATTTCCTTTTTGGTCTGGGAGTAATTTCAGGTCTTATAAGCCGATATCACTTCATTGTGAAAACAGTGAAGAGATAGCTTAGAAGGATCTTCTCGGTCACAAGAAGTCAAAAGCATATTGAGAGAGAGTACCGCCTGATTAGAAGGACCGACAACGTTTCAATCCTAAAGATCGTTTCGAGCCGACAACCTAACTGATCAGTGTACCAAGTCGAGTGCTTGGAGGGTACGGCATTGAGGGATATATCTCAACTGCTTTTAGAGGAAGTGGGAGAGTGTTGTGAATAAGATAAGAAAGAGTGTGCTCTAAAAACAATCTTTACTTGTCATTTCGTGCAAGTGGGAGATTGTTAGGTGTAGTGCCCGAAAGACAATTTGTGTAATTGTTTTTAATAATGAATGACAGAATTTATCTCACCTTATTACTTGCTTTGTGCTTGTAAAGTAATACACTAGCCGCAAACCCTAAGTATATCGTATGTAACCACTTAACTCGGTGTATGGATTACACGTGAGGATTGAGTTAGTGGTGATATGCTTAAACTCGTTAGTCCGTGGTGAACTTAATCGAGTTTAGGGTCTCTTGATTAAAACACCAATAATGCGCCCGAACACCTTAGGGTGTGATAGTCTTATCCGGACTATCGGTAGAGGGTACCTACGTGGGGCATTTATATATGATGGCATTCATATAGGACTGGACCGATTTAATCTGTATTTCTCGGTATAATTCCGTAATCGAGGAATCTTATTAAATCATTAGATGATCATATATGGATCAACCTTAATCCTGAGGTGATCACAGGGTGCTGCTTGTCTCGGGGTAGTGTTTGATGTGTTAGTTACGGTTCACTTGAATATGTTTTCCAAGCCACTTCTCATTGGCACTATCTCCTGATGAGTGAGTAGTTCTGATCTTCACAGACATGGAATTCATTCCTTCCTGCGGGAAGTAGAGAGACAGTCCCCTTATTTGTTAGCCCTAAGAAAGTGATCGATCCCGGGAGTTTCGCATTTGACTAATTAGCTACTAGTCAGATATGCATACTAATTGATCATCAGGGGGTTAATGGTAAATAAGGATAAGATATTCGAGTCGGGTTCACGGAGACTTCCCACTCGAATGGACGATCTATGGAGGGTTAATCCGTATGTAGTGATTATATCAATGGACGCTTATTCACTCTATGGGTTGAGTATAAGTATACATCTATAATCGGTAGAGTCCGCTTTCGGGTTTATGGTGGCGTAATCCCGGAATTAATAATTTATATTCGTTCGATGAATAATTAATTATTGGAGCTACGGTTATAGGTCCATGGTCCCCGATGTGGCTTCGTAATTCGGAATGATATTCTTGTTATTTGAGCCTCGTAAATAATTAATTGGCTGGGCCAATTAATTGATATGCATGAATATTATTTAGTTGGGCTAAATAATATAATACACATAAAAGACATTTTATGTGGGCTTTTAAACCCTAGGGGTGGCGCCTCATACTTCATTAAATGCAAGATTTGATTTTCTTGTGTGATTAATGATTAATAAAAGATGATTTATTTGTAATTGATTGATTGATTAATCACAATCTTTTATAAATGGAATTATCCTTTATTGTGATTTCTTTTTAATTATTTATTTAATTAATTAGAAACTTGGATGGCAAGGATTTACTCTCCTATATAAAGAGAGTTCTTCCAAGACATATGTGACTTGAAAAATTTCGCCCCACTCATTCAAAAGAGAGAAAAAAATTGTTTCTCTTGTCTAGGGTTTTAGAGGAAGAAAAGCATATCAAGGAGGTTCGTTTATCAAGAAGGGTGTCCACCAACCGCCGTTTGGAGAACACATCGGAAGATCAAGGCTTCTCTTCCCGTTGTTGGTAACATGATCTTAAACCCCCTTGTAGTAGTTTAAGTCCTTTAATTATGTGTTTTGATATATAAATCGTGATCCATCCGCTGCGCATAGATCTAACTCGTTTAGATCTAAGAACCTGCATCCTTCAGCTATCCCATCCATCTTATTGAATGAGATGATCATGCATATACGTATGCAACATTCATCGAGAGTAGTCCTACCCTACCTCTCAGGAATGATTCTCTAAATCTTCGGATAAAGAGAAAATGGGATAGAGTCTCTCTTGGATGATGACAAGTCAGGTTGTCACAAGTCAATAATAGTCAAATCTCGGATTCGAGCATTGAATAGCGGTTTTAGTACATCCTCAAGTATTTTTGAAGAACGAGGAATAATGTGCTTGTATATTCGGGTGCAAACTTGAATATGGTTGACTACACTGATTCTGACTTATAGTCAGATTAAGGATGATCGTTGGGACGATCTCGGACTCGTGTTTAATCATTGTGATGGAGCTATAGTCCGGAGAAATCCGTAATCGCCAATCGATTTTAGTTAATCGGATACGTAGCGCTTTCGGAGCAAATAGAGTGGTGATATGGCTTAGGAATTTCCTTTCGATCCGGGAGCAATTCCAGGTCTAGTGAGCCGTATCACTTCATTGTGAAAACAATGAAGTGATAGCTTAGAAGGATCTTCTCAGTCACTAGAGGTCAAAAGCATATTGAGAGAGAGTACCGCCTGATTTGATGGACCGGCAACGTTTCGATCCTAAAGATCGTTTCGAGCCGACAACCTAACTGATCAGTGTACCAAGTCGAGTGCTTGGAGGGTACGACATTGAGGGATATATCTCAGCTTCTTTTAGAGCAAGTGGGAGAGTGTTGTGAATAAGATAAGAAAGGGTGTGCTCTAAAAACAATCGTTACTTGTCATTTCGTGCAAGTGGGAGATTGTTAGGTGTAGTGCCCGAAAGACAATTTGTGTAATTGTTTTTAACAATGGATGACAGATTTTATCTCACCTTATTACTTGCTTTGTGCTTGTAAATAATACACCGCGCAAACCCTAAGTATATCAGTATGTAACCGCTTAACTCAGTGTATGGCATGCACGTGACGATTGAGTTAGTGGTGATGTACTTAAACTGTTAGTCTGTGGTGAACATAATCAGAGTTTAGGGTCTCTTGATTAAAACACCAATAATGCACCCAGAACACCTTAGGGTGTGATAGTCTTATCCGGACTGTCGGTAGAGGGTACCTACGTGGGGCATTTATATATGATGGCATTCATATAGGACTAGACCGATTTAATCTGAATTTCCCGATATAATTCCGTAATCGAGGAATCTTATTAAATCATTAGATGATCATATATGGATCAACCTTAATCCTGAGGTGATCACAGGGTGCTGCTTGTCTCGGGGTAGTGTTTGATGTGTTAGTTACGGTTCACTTAAATATGTGTTCCAAGCCACTTCTCATTGGCACTATCTCTAGATGAGTGAGTAGTTCTGATTTTCACAGACATGGAATCCATTCCTTCCTGCGGGAAGTAGAGAGACAGTCCCCTTATTTGTTAGCCCTAAGAAAGTGATCGATCCCGGGAGTTCACATTTGACTAATTAGCTACTAGTCAGATATGTGTACCAATTGATCTTCAAGGGGTTGATGGTAAATAAGGATAAGATATTCTGAGTCCGGTTCACGGAGACTTCCCACTCGTAATGGACGATCATGGAGGGTTAATCCGTATGTAGTGATTATATCAATGGACGCTTATTTACTCTATGGGTTGAGTATAAATATACATCTATAATCGGTAGAGTTCAGTTTCGGGTTTATGGTGGCGTAATCCCGGAATTAATAATTAATGTACTTATTCGTTCGATGAATAATTAATTATTGGAGCTACTGGTTATAGGTCCATGGTCCCCGATGTGGCTTCTGTAATTCGGAATGATATTCTTATTATTTGGGCCTCAGTGATAATTAATTGGCTGGGCTAATTAATTTATATGCATGGATATTATTTAGTTGGGCTAAATAATATAATACACATAAAAGACATTTTATGTGGGCTTGAAACCCTACTAGGTGGCGCCTCCTACCTCTTAAAATGCAAGAATTGATTTTCTTGTGTGATTAATTATTTACTTGGTAAGTGATTAATTAATAAAAGATAATTGATTTGTAATTGATTGATTGATTAATCACAATCTTTTATAAATGGAATTATCCTTTATTGTGATTTCTTTTTAATTATTTATTTAATTAATTAGAAACTTGGAGGCCAAGGATTTACTCTCCTATAAAAGGAGAGTTATTCCAAGGGAAATTGCAAGGCATAATTCGACCACCACCTTAGAAAAAGAGAGAAAATTTTGTTTTTCTTGTCTAGGGTTTTAGAGGAAGAAAAACTTGGAGTTTTTCTTGGTGTTGCATATCAAGGAGGTTCGTGTATCAAGAAGGGTGTCCACCAACCGCCGTTTGGAGAACACATCGGAAGATCAAGGCTTCTCTTCCCGTTATTGGTAACATGATCTTAAACCCCCTTGTAGTAGTTTAAGTCCTTTAATTATGTGTTTTGATATATAAATCGTGATCCATCCGCTGTGCATAGATCTAACTCGTTTAGATCTAAGAACATGCATCCTTCATTATCTACCAGAAGATAAAGGGCAAGCTCGTAAGATCCAACGTTTATCCGATAGGTATGCCCTGCTTAATGATATCGTATACAGAAAATCATTTATATCCCCTTGGTTGCGTTGTGTCGCTTTAGAAGAAGGCAACTACTTGTTAAGAGAAATCCATTTGGGGATCTGTGGAAGCCATATGGGGTCAAGAGCTTTGGCTCGAAAGTGCAGGTTGTTTGGCTATTATTGGCCTAGGATGCAGCAGGATGCAGAGGAATTAGTCTTGGCATACCGGTCATGTCAAGTCCATAGTAATCTATCTCACCAACCATCTGAGTTCCTAACCCCAATCACCTCAGCTTGGCCTTTTGATCAATGGGGTGTAGATTTGGTGGGGCCATTGCCTAAAGCACCAGGAAGTTACCAATTTCTGGTGGTAGCTATTCATTATTTCACTAAATGGGTGGAAGCTAAAGCATTAACTACTATCACAGCCAAACAGATCCAGAAGTTCCTATAGAAGAACATAATGTGCAGATACGGCATACCCAAAGTCCTAATTTCGGACAATGGAACCCAATTTGAAGACAAATGAGTTAAAGAATGGTGTGCTGATTTGGGCATAACTCAACACTTCACTTCTGTTGGACATCCGCAAGCCAACGGCCAAGTGGAACAGACCAACAAGAAAATTAAGATGGGCCTTAAGAAAAGATTAGAGCATGAAGGAAAGCATTGGGTAGAACATCTACCAAACATTCTCTGGGCCTACAGGACTACGCCGAACGCGTCATCCCAGGAAACACTGTTCTCTCTGGCATATGGGTGTGAAGCTGTTATACCAGCAGAGACCGGCCTGCCATTTCCCAGAACGGTTCGATACAATGATCAGGTCCAAGAAGAAGAAATGAGTGATGCTAAAGATGAGTTGGAGGAGAAGAGAGATGTTGCTTTGATCTGAATGGCTAAATACAAGCGGCAAGTATCCCAGTACTATAATTCAAGTGTCAAGCAATGTTACTTTAAAGTTGGTGATTTGGTTCTGCACAGAAACGAAGTCAGCAGGCAAGTACCAAGTGGAAATGTGAGTCCAAACTGGGAAGGACCCTATCAGATCATTAAAGTACATGGAAAATTAGCTTATCAGCTGGCTGATAGTACAGGAAAAACTGTTCCCCGAAGTTGGAATGCGGTTAATCTGAAGAGAATTTATGTTTAAGGCAAGTAACTGTGACTTTGTTATTTGGCTAGTTTATTGTGTATTGTGATATTATGTTGAACTTTTGAATTATTTTGAATGAAATGGCGTTGACTATAATATTATGTTGTTAAACTCTTAAAAGGAGAAAAATTCGTTAAGTCTGAAAAATCATACCACTTTTAGACTTCAGGTCAAGGCTTAGAGTATCAGACCTCAGGACAAGTCAATTAACTCTTAAAAAAAGAAAAAATTCGTTAAGTCTGAAAAATCAGACCACTTTAAGACTTCAGGTCAAGTCTTAGAGTATCAGACCTCAGGTCAGGTCAATTAACTCTTAAAAAGAGAAAAATTCGTTAAGTCTGAAAAATCAGACCACTTTAAGACTTCAGGTCAAGTCTTAGAGTATCAGTCCTCAAGTCAGGTCAAGTAACTCTTAAAAAGAGAAAAATTCATTAAGACTGAAAAATCAGACCACTTTAAGACTTCAGGTCAAGTCTTACAGTATCTGACCTCAGATCAGGTCAATTAACTCTTAAAAAGAGAAAAATTCGTTATGTCTGAAAAATCAGACCGCCTTAAGACTTCAGGTCAGGTCTTAGAGTATTAGACCTCAGGTCAGGTCAATTAACTCTTGAAAAAAAAACATTTCAAGACTTTAAATTAGATCTTAAGATCATCATACCTCGGTCAGGTAGATTCACTCTTAAAAGGAAAAAATGGTTAAGCCTGGAAAATCAGACTAGGTTGAGACTTCAGGTTAGGTCTCAAATTGTCAAACCTCAGGTCAGATTAATAAAATTTTAAAAAGAGCAATATTCATCTATGTCGAAAAAACCAAGTATGACGTGTGTTTGACAAACAAATCACATGTCATACTGGGGGAGCAGAGTATAAAGACACAGAGACAAACACAATGTAAAGAAATTGCACAAAATGGTGCCACAAAGGCACTAAATTTTCAAGGCCACAAGCAAAGTTTTGAAAAACAATAACAGCGCAAGTTGCAATGTTTGAGGTCAGGATTGAAAGAAAAACAAATTAAGTATCTTCAATTTGAACTGGGGGGAGCTTGAGATTGGGATGATGAGTCAGTTTGAGCAGTTGGAGGCTTTTTACCATATTTGAAAACAATGTCCACTCCATCTCTAAACTCTTTGAATCTGGCCTCATAAGTCTGGGACCCATCCTTCCTGTTCCAACCCGAATGGTGAAGTTTGGCAGCATCAACATCAAGACCTGCTGCCTTCACATCTTCAATAGCAGAGGAGTATCCGAACCAAATAATCGGAGCAAATAACATCTTTATACTGTTGGCTAGCTCGTCAGATTTTCTGTAATCAGCAAGGGCATTAGCAATCTGCTCAGGGAGTTTGCTCTTCAAGCTGTCTCTTTCCGCCTCAAGATCGGCTACCATCTTTTCCAGGTCGGATCTGATTTGATTAGCAGTAGCAACATAAGTCTGGAACTCAATAGCCTTTATCTTCAGTTCACAATATTTCGCCAACAGTTCATCAGATAAGGCCATTTTCTCAGCTGTAGAAGTAATCAACAAATCTTCATACTTGGCCTTCCATTCAGATAAAGAACTGGACAAATTCTCTTCACTTTTCTTGAATTCTTCAATCTGGACAGGACCTCCCTACCCAGTTTGGCACCCTAAAAAGGAGCATAGGGAGTAAATTCAGTATATAATATCTAAGAAAGACAGATTACTATATCTGAGAGAGGATTCTTACCAATTTTGACAAGCCTTGATTGGACCACTCTTTCCAATCATATTTCCCCTTGGGATCGCTCAGAGGCCTCAGCACCTTCATCAGCCTGATTGTGAGATCTGATGCATTTTGAAGGACGTCTAGTCTCAGCAATGGTATCCACTGAAGAAGTACGCGGGACCATCCGGTAATCATGGGTATTCTTAGAATCGTCATCAGCAGGATCTGTTTCGATTGAGGGCTCATTCGGATGAACGTCAACAAGGCTAACAGTCAGATCAGACGTGTTTGGATTGATAATGGGATCTGATGCATCCTGACCCCTGGGAGGCGAAGCGTCATCAGCTATCTGAATGATATCAGTAAAGCTTGCCACTACACATATCAAGAACAATCATGTTAAAGTAAGTGTTAAACAGAGTATGCAGGAATTCAAAAGGAAAACAACCTACTTATATTATATCTCTCCTCTGATAGCTCAACATAAGGATCTGGACCAGCTGTCTCCAGGCGATCAGCGTCAATTAAATTAGAACTAAACTTCTTTAAACCCAGATATATACTAGATTTCCTGATATCATCAAGCAATTTCTTACCTATTTTACTTTCCAACACGTCACTTCCCCTAGTAGATGTGTTCCATTTGCCTAAGTTCTTGACGGTTCCAGACCTGACGTAAAAGAAATGTTTTTTCCAGTCAGGAAAAGATTGATCAGTCTTCTTGATTAGCGGGATGCTACTCAGTTCGTCGGTTCTTCTATAGAAGGTGTACCAACCCGGATTGTTCTTCACCTACTTACACTGGTAAAAAGTCCTAAATAAGGACAACGTGAAAGGGGTAACGAAACATTTACACCAGATCATGAACCCAGTTATAGCCCTAACACTATTGGGGACAACCTGACCATTATCTAAATCATAGAACCTGAGTACTTTTAAATAACCGGGAGGAAGAGGAAACCTGAGTCCACACTCGAATTGCTCTTTATAAACAGTACAATACTCCGGAGGGGGAGTGGCGGCACTCTGGCCAGGAACAGGTCAAATAGGGGCATAAACATCTTTGTTTATCCCATACCGGTCGCAGATTTTGGGGATATCATCATCACTCAGATTGGAATCAATCGCATGACAAGCCATCAACTTTTTTGTTTCGTAAGTCCTTCTCAGACCTCTAATGGGTGCAGACAACCTAGAAATGTTATACTCAGTCGGAGGCGACTCAATAAGTGTAGGCACTATAGAAGCAATCAAATGAGGAGAGAGAATAGAAAGAAGGGGATTCTCACTGGGATTAGATATATCAGATTGATTCGGATTCATGAAAAATAAGGAAATCGCACAAGAAGAAGGAGAACTTACTTGGTGTTTCAATGCGCAAATTGAACAAATTTGATGCGTTTAGCTATAAATAATGATGATTGTTCACTGGATTTGGTGAGTTTAATAGCCCCTAGTCAAACGATGGGACGTTTCGACTACGCGTCACTGGAAGAGATTATATCAATTAATTTTGGTGGCGTTTGAAATAACCGAGGCAACATTGGTTACGCCACCTATACAATACACGTGGAAGATTTATAGGCTTCAGATCTTAATCGATATATCATGATAGGGTCACATCATTTACGATCTAGAGGGCTTTGATTGAGGATAACCCGAATGCCTCCACGTTGCACTTATCTCATGAAAAAGTTAGTAGATCAGATCAAGGATTTAATTGAGCTACATGCTGTCTCGACCAGGGCAGGTCCCACATTATCAAGACGACCAGGGTAGATCCCTCATTTTCAAAGACGACCAGGGCAGGTCCTTATGGCCTAGACGACCAAGGCAGGCCCCTATTTCCTAGATGACCAGGGCAGGTCCCTATTGCCTGGACGACCAGGGCAGGTCCCTAGTCAGGAAAGAATGAGTTAAAGATCTGTGAACAGTTCCATGTAGACGTGAGACGTGGGTAGAGCGTATAACCGCCCACTAACTCCACTAACTCCAACCTTATGCGTAACCGCCTGAACTACGGTTGGACTTGATTCCAAATATATATTTGGATACGTAGGCAGCTTATTCTTTAAGTTCAGTCCATAACACAAACTACTCTACCTTTGATCCTAGAGCAAAAAAGTCCATTCATTTTCTCGGTACATTTCATCGGAGTTCGATCAATATATAAGATACAAAAGGTAAAAAAAAAGGACAAGAAAAAAAGATAGTGGTTGAGAATGATAAAAACGCGCTTGTTACTACATGTGTTACTACATGTTGCTACAACCACATGTAGTAACAGCGCATTTTTGTCCTTCTCAACCATTATCTTTTTTTTCTTGTCCTTTTTTCTCAATTTAGATTAAAAACAGTTCTCTACCAACTTTAACATTATATATATATATATATACACACACATTCAAAGAGAACCTACTCTAGTTACATCAAAAACGAAACAAGGAACCATCATGTCAACTAGAGATACAAAAGCAAACCAAATATACCACCAAGGGTCTGCTAAAATTTTCAACAGCTCCAAGAGATCTACAACCAAGCAATGAGCCCAACCAATCTGGGAGAGAACGATAAGAAATGTGATCCACTACAATAACAACCTTCTTTTTTTCTTTTTATTTTTTATTTTTAGAAAACTTGTAACTTTATTAAAACAAAGTGAAATTACAAGGTGATATGCCTGAACCATAATTCGGCCCGTGAATCCTTATTCGGGTCCATCCGACCACTATAGTCCGCAAACTCACAAACCATCGGCCTCGCTCCAAGCCCTTAACCCCATGCAGCGCAAAGAAAGGATAGAGGGCCGGCACACGAACCCCTCAGGTTATTAGGTCCGCCAGTGACCAGAGCCGGCAAAATAAAGAAGAGCAAGCTACTACTTAAGGGTGATAAGACAAGCTACGACCTTCAGGCCCACCAGATCTTCAGGCCGTCAGACCACCAGGCCCCCAGGCCGCTAGGCTCTCAGCTCGCCAAAGGCCCTCAGGCTGCTAGGCCCTCAGCTCGCCAAGGCTCTGAGGCCGCTAGGCCCTCAGCCCGCCAAAGATCTCAGCTCGCCCGAGGCCTTCAGCCCTCGTGACCCTCCAGGTTTGCGGCCTTCCAGGCTCGTAACCTTCCAGCTCCCGCCAACTGTCATGCTCTCGGTAGCTGGCCAGCTCCAGGCCTCTATAAAAAGCAACATCACCTCCATCACAATGAGGAGGAAGCTTCACTTCCATAACTACGCGTTGGCTCGATCCCTTGAAAATTGTATGTAGGAAGCCACTTAAGACTCGGCCCAAAATCACAAACACAACATATTATTCGTCTTGTTCTTCAAGATCTTCATCTTGTTCTTGTGCACCGCCGCATAACCTCTGGTAAAATCACCCAAATCAGCTAGATATCCATCACTAAATCACCGTTGTTTACCCGTGATAATTTTGACTCCGTTACCGGGAAATTGACTTTTTCAGCTTTTTTCCGGTCAGATCTGAAATTTCATGGCGGTGTTTTTCAGCTCCGGCGGCCTAAAACCGCCCATTTTTGTTTTCCGGCTGAACGTTCAACGAATTTTCATCCAGTTCATCTAGATTTTCAGGCCTTCAACAAGATCTTCATCTAGATCTTTAAATCTTCAACAATATCTACATCTTGATCTCCAAGTCTTCATCAAAATCTTCCTCCAGATCTCCATCTCTCTGGATCTAGAAGATTTTTCTCCAGATCTACAAGATTCTTATCAAGATCTCCAAGGTCTTCATCCAATCGTAAGATCTCCACCTATTATTGTTTTCCGGTGAGCCAAAACCGCTTATTTTTTGTTTTCCGACAGGCATTCATCAACATCAATACTTATCTAAGGCTGCTCCTCAATTTTTTCATTGAGCTAATGCATTTAAAGGAGCAAAAGCACACAATCCATAGAGTTTGCGTTCGATTTATCACCACTCTCTTTGATTCTTTGGATTTTCGGCCACCATCTCGCCCCGCTCCGACTGTAACGCCCCGCTCCCGGATATCGAGCAGGCCAACTATAATGCCCTGCTCCCAGATACCGAGCCCTTATCCAGAAGAGAACGTTCGGACGTATAGCATTAAATAAATCTAATATTATACGCAAGCATCTACGTAGTCGTATCAAATAAAAACAAACGGAAGCTAAAAAGACTAGGGTAAAAAAAACATAAATGCTACTTTGAATAGAATTCAAACCAACTAAAGATAGAAAGTATAACTTACAACAATGATTCTCCAGGGGTTACAAAGTACGAAGTCTTAAAAGTACAACAAGTCTTTATCAAAAAGTAAGGTAACAAAGTCTAATACATGATTCATAAAATAAAGTAAAACAAAGTGTCATCAAAAGTCTTCCTTGTAGTCCTCAGCAAACTCGTGGTCAACATGTTCGTCTTCTCACCCCACAATGCATACAAAACAAACATGCAGATGAGGGGTAAGTACAAAGTATTTAGTAAAAGACAGAAGCTATTGTGTTAAACAATTTTATCAAGCATGATTCATGATTATTACATTATCTTAATATGACCGACTCAATCTAGGGTTCACTACATGCTCATCAACATGTCATGACTATACATTTCTAGCTTAACTTATCTTGGTTACGTCAGCACTCGGGGCACTACGCGAGGTGTGTCCACCACGAGAGGGTGCCAACCAACAGTGGCATACACGGTTAGTCCCGGGTTTCCACGGTATGCAAATAGGTCCGGTGAAGCTCCCCTGTCATTTGGCCTCTAGAAGGTCACAGGGTTATCCACCTGTCCAGACGTTCACATAGCCGATGTTTACATATGCCTGACCAAAAGTGACATGACGTTTAAGCTTATTACTATGCAAGTATGTACTTATTATTTGTTGTTAACTAGTCACCTAAGTGTTTTCAAGGAAAAATCTCATTTTAACGACTCTACTCCCTCACATAGACAGCTAGACACAACATCTTAACAATTACACAGACATTGACAAACTCTAGTTCATCAAAGCACAAGCCTATCATGCCCTTCCAACGGTCCCGAACTTCAACTCCCTTGAAGAGTACATTCAATGCCGGAACTAAACACATGAGAAACTCAATCAAGGCTTGTTTACATTATTTCATCTTGTCTAAGTTTATTAACAAAATTACAATTCAAGCTAAGCATCAAAATAACATTAGCCACAAAATCTATTGTCTACCAAATCGTATATTCATATTTTTCGAGAAAGAAAAATAACACAACACAGTAATACCAAATAAGTGAAATAACTCTACATTATAAATTTATATTAAACCATCTTTTCCTTATGCTGCTACTTTCCCTTTTTTTATTACCTTGTTCTTCTTTTCCTTTTCAAAAATTTTGAACTAGCAGCTACACAATTATGCATATTTATAGGCACTTTTTTTTTTCATTCTAAAAGCTATTATACATTAATCATAAGGAGAGGAACCTGTTTCTTTTTTTTTTTCTACGGCCACTCTTTTATTTTCGTATGCTGCACATTTATTTCATTTATTAATTATTCAAACCCAACTTGTAGTTGAAAGACTATTGTTCCCTTCCTTTATTCCTTATTATAAATTTCTTTCTCCCTTCGGCAACACAACAAGTGGACTACACTATGCCCCCTTTTTCTCACGGCAAACATAGCAGCAACAATTATAAAAAAGAACTTCAACAATAGCATGATTAAATACGGTTGAACATCCTTTTGCTTCACCATAACATCATAAAACAACGACTATTAAATTTGAAAACCCTCTTACAAACAAGGTAACATCTAGGAAAGGATTCTACACCAAATGACACCAATTTACAATCCCACTTTATAAATCTTGAATAACACAATATGAAGATCTCTTACCTTCTAAAAGCGAATCCGAAAGCAACACCGAAGGCAAAGTTTGAATCTTTCGATTCACAACTCCTACGACCAACCTATGATAATTAAACGATAATCTACGATTAAACCAACCATTTACATAATTAAAGCTCGAACTTTTATCAAGAACGAACAACATTATGATTTTAGGGC
This sequence comes from Gentiana straminea, assembly GCA_036785695.1. Lineage (NCBI taxonomy): Eukaryota > Viridiplantae > Streptophyta > Magnoliopsida > Gentianales > Gentianaceae > Gentiana > Gentiana straminea. Next base: position 2,456,291 of record JAVUPR010000311.1, on the reverse strand, counting down.
TAAAAACGAAAAACTCACTGTTTAGAAAACAAAAGTATGGAAACGATCGTCTTCTCCAGTGATCGATTTCTTCTACTGCGGCATCTTGAAACAATGAACGAATTGACCGCGTGGTTGAAGATTACGTTCTCCCTTTTTTTTTGAAAACTCTGCGTCTGTCCCTCCCTGATGCCGCTGTTCCATCTCTTTTATTTATTTTTTTCAAAATTTGCGTATAAAACCAATATGGTATTTTGAGGATTATTTTCTTTTTATAGCCATTAATTAAATCCCTTAATTAAATAACTAGATCCTTTTAATTAAATCTTTTTAATTAAATGAAAATTGGCTAAATAATAATTAGGTCATAGTAAACATACCCAATTACTATTTTACCCTTTTTCTGGAAATTCGGGATGTTACATTCCTCCCCCCTTAAGAGGAGTTCCGTCCTCAAAACTCGAACGTAACTGGGACGTACTTGAACTCTGGACTTCACAAAGCGTCTCGTCTTCTAACTCTCATGTCGTCTCTGCCGGTGTGAGTCCGCTTCACCGAACTAAGACTAGTTGTACATCTTCTTTTTCATCTTTCTTCATTTGCCGACACTGTCTGCAAATCGTACAAGTTTGTTGGGTGTCAAAGGACATTTGGCGTTTTGCGTGAACAAGTCGGGATAGTATGGTATGGTTGGTACCAAAGACAGATCCTCGGTACCCCACACTCCTATTAATGGGCTCGCCATGTATAAGCCCGTCAGATATGATCTCGTCAAATATGAGTCCGCCAGTTATGGGCTCTCCAGAATAAGCTCTCCACCACGAACTCTCCAAGTATGAGCTCTCCAAGTACGAGCTCTCATGATCTCCCGGTACGAGCTCTCTAAGTTACAAGCTCTCAAACTCTTCAAGTACGAACTCTCAAGCTCTCCAATACGAGATCTTCAGATACAAGCTCTCATTGGCATTTACTCTCGTTCTACAACTTGAATGATTATGCTTCAATTTTTGGAGCTCACCCCCCGGACGTGGCGGGTCGAGCTATCTTATTTTGGAATTCTCCCTACCCAAAGTGGCTGGACATGCCTACTTATTTTTGGAGCTCTCTCGGCGGTTACAATCACCAGAGATCGGTTCGCCATCAACACGGGATTTCTCACCGTCATCTATAAGACCGTCCGCTTTATAGCGCGGCATCAAAGATCGTCTGCTTCATAGTGCGGCACCAAAGATCGTCAGCTTCATAGCGTGATCCAAAAGGCTAAAGGCTAACCGCCACTTAAAGCCACCAATAGGCTATCCTCCGCCACTTAAAGCCATCAAGAGGCTAAGGCTATTCACCACTTAAAGCCACCAAGAGGCTAAGGCTATCCACCATTTAAAGCCATCAAAAGGCTAAGGCTATCCACCACTTAAAGCCTCTAAAAGGCAAAGTCATCTCATGACGTAAGCCATAAAAGGCGGAGTCGACTTACGACATAAAACCGCAAGGAGACCTACTCCAAGTATAGCTCTTTGACAAAGCTAATAGGAGATCCGCCATATAGCACGCCACCACGGTACTCCAAGGCAATTGATCCTCAAAAAACTTTACTTATGCCTAAAATTTCGAGAGAATGCTTGAGGCACGGAGTAGGGGGCCACTGATTTGCCCGAACCATCATTCGGCCCACGGATCCTTATTCGGGTCTATCCGTCCACCAAAATAGTGGATAAGGCCACCGGCCACTATAGTCCACGAACTCGCAAGCCATCGGCCTCGCTCCTAGCCGTTCACCCCATACGGAGCCAAGAAAGGTTAAGGGCTAGCACGCGAACCCCTCAGGTTATTAGGTCCGCCAAAGACCATAGCCGACAACATAAAGAAATGCAAGCTACTACTTAAGGGTGATAAGACAAGCCACGACCTCCAGGCCGCCAGATCTTCAGGCTGCCAGGCCATCAGGCCGCTAGGCTCTCAGCTCACCAAAGGCCCTCGAAGCCGCTAGGCTCTCGGCTCACCAAGGCCCTGAGGCCGCTAGGCCTCAACCCGCCAAAGGCTCTCAGCTCGCCACAGGGCTTCGAGCCCTCGTGACCCTCCAAGTTTGCGGCCTCGAGGCTCGCAACATGCCAGCTCCCCCCCTGTCTTGCTCTCGCCAGCTGGCCAGCTCTATGCATCTATAAAAAGCAACATCACCTCCATCAAAAGGAGGAGGAATCTTCACTTCTAGAACTACGCGTTGGCTTGATCCCTTGAAAATGGTACGTAGGCAGCCACTTAAGGCTCAGCCCAAAATAAAAAACACAATATATTCTTCGTTTTGTTCTTCAAGATCTTCATCTTGTTCTTGAGCACCGCCACATAACCTCCGGTAAAATCACCCAAATCAGCCAGATATCCATCACTAAATCACTATTGTTTACCCATGATAATTTCGACATCATCACAAGGTTTTGCCATCCGTGGCCTCTCGCACGAGTATGTCATCAATGTGCAACCCCACCTCCTTAAAACCCTAGTCCAAAAAACATATGGTGGGAAAAACCGGGTTTAGGGAAAGAGTGTGGGCCTTGACAACTTGGAAAATCTCTTTCAACCCAAGAAAAATACATGACAACCAAAAAGTAAACCTATACATCAATATACAAAAAACTACCTATGTGCAAACAATATGACTGAGAAAGTTGCTACCGCTCCCATTTGCTTCTAGTCTTTGTTAGGCGTGATGCCCGAAAGACAATTTTGTAATTGTTTTATTTAATAAATGAAATGATATTATTATTCATATTTATTATTCTCATATTCACCGATGTGACAATAGTATTTACACTACAGAAAACCCTAAAGTATATCGTTTATGTAATCACTTAACTCGGTGTATGGGATATACACGGGAGGATTGAGTTAGTGAAGATATACTTAAAATACAATTAGCCCGTAGTGAAGTTAATCGAGTATCGGGTCTCTCCTTTAACGTGCTATTAATGCGCCCAGAACACAATAGGTGTGATTGTCTTATCCGGACTTTCGGTTAAGAGAACCTAGTGGGGCATTTATCTATGATAGATATATCATATAGGGCTGGACCGATTTGATTAGAGTTCACGATATAATTCCGTAATTGAGAATTCTTATCGAATCAATGGATGATCATATTTATGGATATATCTTAATCCTGAGGTGATCACAGTCAACTACTTTGAATCGCATGAAGTTTGACTTGACGGTTAAGGATTACACCGAGTCCGTGGTCCGAATTACCCCATCTTGGCATTGTACTTGGATTGAGTGAGTAGTCCGTGTTATCACGGATACGGAATCCATTCCTTCCATTTCGGGAAGTAGATAGACGAGCACTTTATTTGTTAATCCTAGAAACCGATCGATCCATGGAGTTCATATTACACCGATTGGCTACCGGTGAGTTGTATGAATTAATTGATCACTAGGGGGTTAATGGTAAATAAGGATAAGAGGTTCTAGAAAGGGTTAACGGTAACTTCCCGATTTAGAAAAAACAGTCTATGGAGGATTAATCCATATGTAATGATTATATCAATGGACGCTTATTATTATTCTCGTGAGGAGATAAATATAATCTCATAATCGGAGGAGTGCAGTCACGGGATTATGGTGGCATATTCCTGTGATTGATTTATCGAATATAATTATTCTGACGTAAGATAATTATTTATTTGATTTATCGGAGCCACTGATTATTAGTCCATGGTCCCCGACGTGCCTCCTAATATAGCATAGCTATTCTCGGACGTCGAATCCTAATAATATTAATTTAGTTCTTGTTGGACTTTATTAAAACGATATGTGAATTAATTGTTTAGTGGACTATTAAATTAGTTGGGCTAAATAATTAAATATGTGGAAAATACATTTTTCATAATCTTGGCCCAATTTGGTGTGTTAGTCAAAATTATTGTGACTAGGTCACAAGTGACAATTTTCGGCCCTTGCATTGTTTTAATCAACAAGAAATTAGTTTTCTTGTGATTTAATAAGACATGTGCACAAAATATTTATTGGATAAATATTTATGGAAAGAAATAAAGATAAATATTATTCTAGATTTGTTCTAGAATATTATGGGATTATCTTTTATTTAATGGGATTATTATATTTGATTTTGTATTAATTATTAAATCCTTGGAGGTTAAGTTTTGCTCTCCTATATAAAGAGAGTTCTCCCAAGCCTTTTTAACACACAATAAATTTCGACTTCTCTTAGAGAGAAGGAGCAAAAATTCGGCCAAGGGGATAAGGGGGAAAATCTTGGAGATTTTTCCGGGTAGCATATCGGAAGGATTCGAGACGAGGATTTCCTTCCACCGGGAGTTGCTTGGATCACACGTACGGAAGATCGTGGTGCTCTTCACACCTTCTTTCCTATTGCGGTTCTTCAACTTGGATTTTGAGATCCAAGAGGTATGTTCTACAACCCCCTTGTAGATGTAGATCTAGTTATTTTATTACGTGTATTTTATAGATCTAGATCCTTAAATCGCTTCTGTTGCGGATGATATTACTAATAGTCTTCACAAAGTTGTCCTATCTGTTGCTACCTGAGCAAATCTTTGGGTTTCCAGATATGATTCATCATGCCATGTTTTCATGTTTTGCCTAGCTTATTTCCTACCATAAAAAAAATTCCACCATAGATAGGATGCATATAAAACAAAGCTACAAAAGTAGAAAAACATACCTACAACCTAGTTTGCACCCCTCAGATAAGGACCAAATGGTGCTTCCCGTGAGAGAAGGCCATAAGAAGAATCTCATCATCAAATATGTCTGATATGATGTAATCTATCGTCTATCACCAAGAGTTAGCCACATCTCTCTCACAAAGCATCCTAGTGCACTAGTGTGTACTTGCTTGTTTTTCTAGAAAGTCTGTTTCCATGTTTGCTTCTAGCTAGCACATGACGATAATTCCCTGAAAATAGATAGCAGCATGCCGGCATCAACAAATTTTATCACTATAAAACCAGGAAGAAAACATAGAGAGATGCAACATGTTTGCACCCCTAATCAAGATGAAGGGTGTTTCCCGGGTCGGTATGCTGCTAATAGTACTCATTTGCTGATCTTGATGGTAGGAAGTTGTAGTAAGTCCCTCCTGATGAGCAAAACTAGACCTTCATCTATCTGGTGCCCTGTGAAAACTAGATAATTTTGAGTTGCACTAGCCCTCTTGGCAAATTAATCTTCTGGCCCATTTGCTTCTCTAAAGATGTGAGTTAAAACAAAATTGTGCTTTACAATAAAGTCCATGATCTACATGATATATAGTCTATGATTCGAAGGAAGTTGTCTTTTATCCTGGACCATATCCACAAGCACATGTGAGTCTGATTAAAGGACATTTTAGATCCCAACATGTAACGCTTGAATCTTAGCATGAATAGTTGAAAGAATACCATATGCCTCACATGTTGCAGCTACCATATTGCCTTGTGAATCTCTGATTATAGAATTCCTCCCTAACAACTTTGGGTTGCCCAAATAAGAACCATCTGAATTCATTTTTACCCCAATGCAGGTGGGAAGGTCCATTTAACAACAACATATTTAGGAACATATCTTGCTGAGAATTGACTAATCAAACAAGAAGCAATCAAGATATCATCCTCATTATTGTTCCTGATTAAGTTGGAGAAGTGCTAATATGAGCAATTCCTCTTTCAGTGAAGAAGAACAGAGACTTTTCACAAAATGTTCTCTGCCATAATCTGATTTTAACACCTAGATTATAGTATCAAATTTGTGTTTGATCATGGCAAAGAAATTTTCAAAAATAATTCCCATTTTTTAGTTCTCTATTAGGAGAAACAATCATGTTATTCTACTGTAATCGTCAATGAAACTAACAAACCATATTTAGTCAATGATGGCTTTTGTCTTTGAAGGACCTCATATGTCACTGTGAATGAGAGTGAAAGGCTTAGAGGGCGGGTACTTATTTGATCCATATACACATTTTTTATATAGAGGTTAACATCTCAGCAATAGGGAACACATGTCTTTTTTATTATTTTGAAAAAAACCTTCTTCGCCTTACACTTAAGATAAGCAAGAATATGCTTAGCAAGGTTACATATTTCACAGTGAAAAGAATCAATAGATTTTCCATAAAACATCTAAGGATACAACTTTTACAAGTACACAAAGTTAGGATGCCCTAGTTTATAATGAAGCAACATAATATCATTATAGCTAGGAACAAAAACAATGCTACGCCCCGTTCCCCGTCACCGATCGTCTTCTCTCCCCCAAACACATAAATAAACATGCATTTGAGGTAAGTCAATGTACAAAGTAAGAAGTAGAAGCTACAATTTAATTAAGGCTCTTTAACATGTTTTATTATAATAATTATCTTTATGATACCGACTCAATCTAAGGTTCACTTCATGTCCATCAACATGTCATGACTAACTATTTCTAACTTAGCTTATCTTTGTTACATCAGCATTCAAGGGCACTACGCATGGTCATGCCCACCACGAGACATCTGGGTGCAACCTATTGGTGGATCTCACCAATAGCCACGGGCTAGTCCCGAAAGTATACGCGTTCGGCGAAGTCCCTCCATACTTGGGGTCTTATGAAACTACGGAGTTATTCCATTGTAAGGTCCCTCTACTCCTGGTGCCCTTGGGCCAGCAGAGTTATCTACTTTGTGAAGTCCCTTTACTCCTTCCCACAACGAGTACCCTCTACTCCTGGTGCCTCTAGAAAGGCCAGCAAGTTTACTCGTTCTATCCGAAGGCCTACACATTGCGATATAGTCTTGTGCCTTACCAAGGATGACATGATGTTTAATCTTATTACTATGCAAGTATGTAATTATTAATGGTTATTAACTAGCCACCTAAGTGTTTTCAAGTAAACTCCCTCACAAACTCAACTCTCTTTCCTAGACCTCTAGACACGGACAAGGCCTAGCAATTACACAGATATCGATGAATACTATTTCATCAAAGCACAAGCCCTTTCATGTCTTTCCGACGGTCCCGGACTTCAACTCCCTTTAAGAGTACGTCCGGTGCCGGAACCAAACGCATCAGAAACTCACTTGGGGCTTGTTCATGTTAATTTAATCTTATTTAAACTCATTAACAATACTACAATTCAAGCTAAACACAATAACATTAGCTACAAAATTCACTGTCTACTAAATCGTATATTCATATTTTTCGAAAAATAAAAATAACACAACACAATAATACCATATAACTATACATTATATATTTATATTAAATCTTTTCCATTTTTATTTTAATGTTTCGTCTTTCTCTCTTTTTATTATTCTCTTTTTTTTGTTTCTTCACAAAACTTAATTAACTAACACATTTTCATTCTTTAGGCTATTGTACCCTAAACCTACCAAAAGAATTCCATTTTTTTTTTCTGGAAACAGAATACTTATATTCTGTTTTTATGAAAAGGGACGGCGAAAGGAGGATGGCTACCTGACAGTTTGCAAATCAAAACAAGTACCATTAATAACTTGTGGACTCCATTATTCCTGGCCACAAATCGTTAATGGAAAAGAAATAAACCACAACCGGCATCATATAGTACCCATCTCCAAAATATATACCATAATAATAATAATAATAAGTATTAGTAGAACATTAACCTTATCAGCAACCGGTTGATCAACTTCCCAGAATAATTAATTCGCACGGCATAATATCTCTCCAATTGATGCAATAACTGTTTACTATACCAACTAACAATAACACAATAAAACACCGATTGAAGAACACCCCCATACAAAACGAATCAAAAACACGATCTAACCTCTCTAAACCATAATTAATTTGTAGGAAGAGCCTCTTACCTTCTTAGCAAGATAAACCAACTTCAAACTCAGAAAACTGCAGCAAAACCTTGATCTTTTCTTGCAGATAAATTTAACAAAGCTCTGATCTTTGAGTGTTGAAACGACGCTCCTTTCACGACGATTCCAACGCTTCTCGCGGATCTAAAAACGATTGAAAACTCCATGAGATATCGCAGAAACTCTCGTTGGCTCTTCTTACGCTCTCAGCCGCATTTTTCTTCCAACTCTCACACGCAAGAGGAGGCTTCTAAGGAGGAAATTTCTGATTTAAAAGGTTAGGGAAACTAATGGGGTTAATTTCTCTTTAAATAGGAAAATCCCAATAATTAACCTAATCCCTTATTTTCCTTAATTGCCCTTTTTACTTAAAATCGGATTTATCTCCAAATTATTTATATACATCGGCCATATATATGTAAATACACTTGAAATACTTTAAATCCGTAAATTATAATATTCCATTTTTCGTAAAAAGACATGTCTGCCCTTTTTCGAAAAGTCGGGATATTACATTCTTTCCTCCTTAAATGGAGTTTCGTCCTCGAAACTCGAGCGTGCTCAAACTGTTGACTTTTCTTATCAACTCTTCCTTCAACACAACCCAAACCGAATATTCACTTGTTTTCCACGGACAACTTCTAACCGATTCTGATCTTGCGAACCATCGAACCAAAACTTTACCGATTCCCAAACCGTTCAAACCTCAAACACTCAACCCGAAGCTGACTAACCACCACTTGAGTCACTGAAACTACACTAGCCACTCTTTCACACGGTGTGTCCTTCACCAGAAGATACTTTCTTATGTCTATAACCCAAGTAGACAAAATTCTTGGACCGCCGACCTATACCAAGAATCACTTTATGGTCCGTAGAATTCAAAACTGTAACTTTACTCTTGCCGCGGTAGATTCCAACACAACCAGAAACTTGTAGTAACACCCTATCAACCTTGATTACTCTTTCCAAAGTCGTTGTAACAACCATGAGATCTTTGAGATTACTCTTACTAAATCGAGGTGGGGTACCTGATTCTGAAACGTATCAACAAGTTCCAACTTACTCACTACTGTCCTAAACCAAACCAATCACTTCTTGTTGAGCCCTATAACGACAACCTAGTCTCTACCTACTAAACTTCTAGGGTGAAAGAAAGGCATCTATCCTTTCTTGACCAAAGGACTTAAATGGTTTTGAGAAATTCAGGTGCATACATAAGCCATGAAATAATTGATTTTCACAAAACAAACCGAACTTATTTTGAACATGAGGCAAAGAAAAAATCTGTAAGTTATATGTTTTACATATGATGCTCAAAAATCAAAATTTTTTAAAAGGCATAGGTCGGTCAAAATAATTCTTTTCGTCTACTGCTATAAGCTGTCAAAAATTTTCAGGATTTCACAAACTGACTTGTGTTGCTGATTGTGCTGGAACCAAAAATAATTTGCACTTGGTTACAAAACAAAAATTTTAGTGCAGGATGTTTTCTACAACATATTAAAAATCCAAGTCATTTGAAGGTGTTTAGCTTATTCAAAACAGATTGGTAAGTAAGAGTACCGCTGCAGAATTTTCTGAACAGAGTGCTCATCCTTGTCATGAAATTTATGAATAATCCAATTTGAAAACTGAGTTGACGTAAAGAGAGAAGTTGTAGATAAGACAACTTTCTAAGTGGCTGAAAATTTACAGAATTTTTGGTATTTCAGAAATGATATTACAAGGCATAGAAATAGGAACAAAATCGTTTACTCGTTTTGCATAACACCAAGTTACAAAAAGAAGTGATTATGACCAAACGTAGAAAATAAAATAAATAATTGTTAAATCCACCAAGAGAAAGAACATGTGAGGGAAGTCTGAAAGTTCTGAAAGAAGAGAGGGATTCTATTAAGGATCCTAGAGGAACGAACTCGAGGGAATCACGTAAGAGATGTGTGCTTAGAACTCAACCTAACCTTCGCTTAAGGAGACTCATCACTTGGTCCTAGTGCAACTTAACCACGGTTTAAGGATTCTTAGTCTTACGAGGATTTACCACAAAGATCAAGAGAGATCAGAAAGTTCAACAAGGTCTAAGGAAATCTTATCTTAGAGGAAAGGAAGACTAGAAGACGCTTCTCTCTGATACCAACTGTAACGCCCCGTTCCCGGACACCGAGTCCTTATCCGGAAATGAAACGCTCGGCACGTATAATGTTAAATAAATCTAATATTACACGTAAGCCTCTACTACGTCGTATCGAGTTTAGCAAAACAGAAGCTCAAAAGACTCGGCGAAACATAATAAATGCTACTAAGAATAGAAATCGACATACTAAAGATGGAAATGTAACATTTATTACATTGAAAAAGAAACCAACGAAATCCAAAACGTACGATAAACTCCAAAAGAGAAAACTAGAAAGTAATTACAAGTTCCCAAACGAAACTCCAAGTCTAAAGAATAAATAAAAAATAAATAATTAAAGTCTTCAACTTCGGCGTCTTTAAACGTCGTCATCAAAGCACTCTTCGAACTCCGGGTTAACTTGTTCGTCTTCTCTCCCCCAAACACATAAATAAACATGCATTTGAGGTAAGTACAATGTACAAAGTAAGAAGTAGAAGCTACAATTTAATTAAGGCTCATTAACATGTTTTATTATAATAATTATCTTTATGATACCGACTCAATCTAAGGTTCACTTCATGTCCATCAACATGTCATGACTAACTGTTTCTAACTTAGCTTATCTTTGTTACATCAGCATTCAAGGGCACTACGCATGGTGCTGCCCACCACGAGACATCTGGGTGCAACCTATTTGTGGATCTCACCAATAGCCACGGGCTAGTCCCGATAGTATACGCGTTCGGCGAAGTCCCTCCGTACTTGGGGTCTTATGAACCTACGGAGTTATTCCATTGTAAAGTCCCTCTACTCCTGGTGCCCTTGGGCCAGCAAAGTTATCTACTTGTGAAGTCCCTTTACTCCTCGTGCCCTCTAATGGCCAGCAAAGTTATCCACAACGAGTACCCTCTACTCCTGGTGCCTCTAGAAAGGCCATCAAGTTTACTCGTTCTATCCGAAGGCCTACACATTGCGATATAGTCTTGTGCCTTACCAAGGATGACATGATGTTTAATCTTATTACTATGCAAGTATGTAATTATTAATGGTTATTAACTAGCCACCTAAGTGTTTTCAAGTAAACTCCCTCACAAACTCAACTCTCTTTCCTAGACCTCTAGACACGGACAAGGCCTAGCAATTACACAGACATCGATGAATACTATTTCATCAAAGCACAAGCCCTTTCATGCCTTTCCGACGGTCCTGGACTTCAACTCCCTTTAAGAGTACGTCCGGTGCCGGAACCAAACGCATCAGAAACTCACTTGGGGCTTGTTCATGTTAATTTAATCTTATTTAAACTCATTAACTGTTAAGGGTCAATTTGTAGTGTTTTATAAGGATATATTTTATATCAATATTCCCCATATATGGATGTTTTTCGTAGAATTCGAGCTTATAATCGATTAATTGAGCAAATGACGTTTTGAATAGTTAAAATGCAAAATCGAGTAAATATCGTGGTTTTATTATCTATTTTGTATGGTTTTACATCTTGCTCGGTTTTGTCATCTTTTAGGTGCACAAATGTGGATTGGAAGAGGTCTAAATGATGTTTGATTGAAGATTAAAGTGGAAAGAAAGAGATACAAGAGGATGAAGATGAAATAAAGCTTGGGAAAATCCCGAAATATACTCGTAATACGACGGGCTAATCAAAAAGGCGTTTTCTGAAGAAGAGTCCTTAATGAAAGTTGTAGAGTTTTCCGAGAGCTTTTTTATGACATTCGGATCATAATTTTTGGAGGTCTACAACTCAAGATATGAATTTTAGAAGTTTTATTCCAATAAATATCCCATGCAGAAGCAATACAGAGAGTTCAGACTGCCTTCAAACGGGCGTCCAACCCAGCCGACTTAAGCAGCCGACCTAAACCTCTATATAAACAGCCGCATGATCAACCCTAATTCTACACAATTCATTCAGCCGCAATTCTCACAGCAGCAGCGGCAGCTCTGAGGGCAATCCAAGGCCGGTCACCCGAGCCTTGTGCTCGGGTGATCCGGGGTTAGATTAGATGTAGTTTTCTTCCATTTTCGATTCATGGATTCAATCATGTACCAAACTACGTGAGTTTATTTATTTAATTTATTCAGTCCTTATTCGTTTTTTTGTGATCTTTTAATTCATGTTGTATCGTTCTATGATTATGATGCTATTATGTGAATTAGATCGAGAGATCAGTTTGCTATTGATGTTTACAACATACGGAAGTTGCGTAGACTAGATCACCATAGAAAGATAGGATTTTTAATCATTAATGATGACAAGTTAATTGGTTAATTATCTAGGTTGTTAGGTTCTAAAATACGAGAGTTAACCTGAATCTACACCTTCGTTTTGTATGGAATATTGATCTCAACATTCGGAAGAGGAGAGATCGATAATTGAATTCACTAAGGAATTAAGGATTCATAGCTTGAGAAATAGATTCACTACGGAATTAGGGATTTGTATCTCGTGTAAAGGTGAAACCACAATTTGAATTAAATTCATGAGATGAACTAGGATTGAAATCACTTGGTTTGTATGATGTTTGATCCCATGTATCCTTAGTTTAGGTTTTTATTTCGTAGGTTAGCTTTTGTTTTAATTGCTTTTTCGTTTATTTTATTTGTTCTTTCGTTTATTCGTTTATTCGTTTTTCCTAAGTAACAATCGAAAGGAATTAGTGAAATTAGATTCAACATCCCGATTCCCTGTGGATCGACCCTGTACTTACCCTACTATGCTATCAACTACCCGATATTTGGTCGGTTAGGAGTTAGTTTGCATGTTAAGTATAAGTTTATAAATTTTCTTTTGTTTTTATGATGCAAAATCCTCCCAACAAAAAGTGGCGCCGTTGCCGGGGAATAGGTGTCATGTTGAATCTGATCTTGTTATTTCTCGATTTTGTTACGTTTATTTTTCGTTTTAATAAAAGTAGCGTTTACCAAATCGAGAGTTTTTATTTTGCCGTGTTTCGATGACCATAAGGTTAAGAATGTGCAAAAGTTTTTTACTCGATTTGTTTAAACGTGAAGTATGTGTTTATGTGTTTTCTCGATCTAACCTCTTTGTGCTTTAATTGAAAGTGGTCGCCGTGATCTCGTGTTAATATGTGTTTTAAGTTTTTAGGGTTTGTCCGCGTTTTCCGCTCTCTCTTGTGTATTCGTTGTATGGACGAGCGTTCAAGTTAGTGAACGCCCGTCCGCTTTAGCTGAGTAAACGAGCGTTTGAAAGTATTGGACGCTCGTCCGTTCAAATATTTTCGACTCGTTCGGTTTAAAGGACCAGACGAGCGTCTATGCTTTCTGAACGTCCGTCCGGTTGGTTTTCAAGTCAAACGAGCGTTTGTTTTGCTGAACGCTCGTCCAAAGCTGTATTTTGAGGTGAACGCCCGTGTGTTTTTATTTTTTACATAGATGTCCTGAATATGAATGTTATACCTTTCCATCTATGAATTCATGCTAAGTAAATGATCTTATTCCTTATACATGATTCATCTATGCAAGTTATAGTTACTGTCGGTTCTCGTATGCTATAACTGGTCTTCGTGTTAATTAGTAGCTAATGTCGGTTTCCGTATGCTACATACCGCTTTGATGAATCCTGTGAGCTTTGAGACTTATGTGCTTCCTTGTTATTTTTATAACTCATATGGGTAGCTACTGTCGGTTTTCCGTATGCTACGTCCAGTCCATATGAGTTATATCTGTTTAGTATAGCTAACTGTTGGTTTTCCATAATGCTATCACTTTTGACGAGTCTTAAGGCGCGTCTACACTGCATGTAATGAACAGCACTGTCGTTTATCGTAACCTGTCATTATTTGGTAGACGTTTATTTTATACATGTCGTGTTGCAAATGAGTGGGCTAGTTTTCTTTCTTTTATTTTCTTTTATTATTGCATATCACTTAGATGCATATCATTTAGTTGCATGTCATCTAGTTGCATTGTTTTTCTATTTTCTTTTATTTTTCTTGAGCGTAGTTAACTGTCGGTTTTCGTAATACTACCTCGTTTTTATTTTGTTTCTGCACGGGCCGTAGTCACTGTAGAGTTGTCAGGGGTCAACTTGCTCAGCCTGAGCCTGTCAGAATTTATTTTTATTTATTTTATTTTTAGGATTGCATATCATGTAGATTGCATTGTAATATATTTTCATGTAGTTGCACCTAGCCTACTACTTTGTAATATTTCATGTATATGTATTCCATCTTTATATGAGCTTAAATTTGAAATATCTCTATATATTCTTTTCCATGTGCTTTATATATGTAATCTTTTCTTTTGCCCCGTAGACTCTTTTTGCACTGATCAAGTGGTGCAGGATATTTTTGATAGCTATTGTGCACTTTCACGATGAATTCAGTTTTCCTGTGATACTCCACAATCTACTGAGCTATGCAGCAATTTTGGTTTTTACCGATTTTTCCGGAATTGCCAGCATCCAATCAGCTAAGTTCTCTAATTTATTATTTCTGCACAACTTGAGGACAAGTTGCAATCTAAGTGTGGGGGAGAGGATGGTTTATATGTATCTATGAGTCGTTTGCTCAATTTCTGTTATATTTCTATGAAAAGTGCTTAATTTTTAAATTTTTGTTTTGTCCCGAGTGAGCATTGCATGTTTTTGTTCGATGTTTATAATCATTGATGCATTATTTTGCATATTTAGTAAATTTAGTTGTTTCACCCGACACTCTTTTTCACGTACCATAGTAAGTGATGAGCTATGTTTTAAAGCTATGCCCATTTGATTAGAGATTTTTGATGATTATCGCATGATTCTTTGCTTACATACGAATTTTGAAAATTTTAATAGTTTGTATTTAGAGTTAGAGTATGATATACTGTGAATATCTGAAGGTTTGAATGTGATAAGTAAAGCGTAACTATAGTGCTTTTAAAAAGTAGTGAATAAATGAAGTTGTTTTAAATAGTTAATTGTGTGTGTCGGAAGCTAGTCGATGATTGGGGTGAGGTAGGGTATACCACGTATGTCCTATTCCACTATGATGACCAAAAGCTCACGACAGTTAGAAGAAGCTGCCTTATGATTTGAGTAGGTAGGGTGTTATCTCGAAATGTCATATTCTACTATGACGGGCAATAGCTCATTCTAATGTGTGTTTAAGTGAAATAGTTAAATCAACTTATGAGAATAGTGTTATGAATTAAATGAAAGACTTAGTTATCGTATACCTTATCCCCAGTATAAACTGAAAGATATGTTGTAGGGATTATCCTCTAAGTATGTCGGAAATGTTTTGAATACTCCCTATTATTATTTTTCGGGGTTTGTATGTTTTGAGAGGTGCATGTTATAATCGTTTCTATATTTCTAATTTCAATGGGATGTTGGCTAGTTTTGCTTGAATCAATTTCAAGTGTGGAGTTAGTGGAAGTTTATTATGGCTATGCACACACTCACGTGGGTGAACTTCTAAGTTATTGAATATACTTCATATTTGTATGGATGTTTATTTGTCTCGAGCTTGACTTTGTTTCGTTTTGCTCGGGACGAGCAAAAGATAAGTGTGGGGGAGTTGTTAAGGGTCAATTTGTAGTGTTTTATAAGGATATATTTTATATCAATATTCCCCATATATGGATGTTTTTCGTAGAATTCGAGCTTATAATCGATTAATTGAGCAAATGACGTTTTGAATAGTTAAAATGCAAAATCGAGTAAATATCGTGGTTTTATTATCTATTTTGTATGGTTTTACGTTTTGCTCGGTTTTGTCATCTTTTAGGTGCACAAATGTGGAATGGAAGAGGTCTAAATGATGTTTGATCGAAGATTAAAGTGGAAAGAAAGAGATACAAGAGGATGAAGATGAAATAAAGCTTGGGAAAATCCCGAAATATACTCGTAATACGACGGGCTAATCAAAAAGGCGTTTTCTGAAGAAGAGTCCTTAATGAAAGTTGTAGAGTTTTCCGAGAGCTTTTTTTATGACATTCGGATCATAATTTTTGGAGGTCTACAACTCAAGATATGAATTTTAGAAGTTTTATTCCAATAAATATTCCATGCAGAAGCAATACAGAGAGTTCAGACTGCCTTCAAACGGGCGTCCAACCCAGCCGACTTAAGCAGCCGACCTAAACCTCTATATAAACAGCCGCATGATCAACCCTAATTCTACACAATTCATTCAGCCGCAATTCTCACAGCAGCAGCGGCAGCTCTGAGGGCAATCCAAGGCCGGTCACCCGAGCCTTGTGCTCGGGTGATCCGGGTTTAGATTAGATGTAGTTTTCTTCCATTTTCGATTCATGGATTCAATCATGTACCAAACTACGTGAGTTTATTTATTTAATTTATTCAGTCCTTATTCGTTTTTTTTGTGATCTTTTAATTCATGTTGTATCGTTCTATGATTATGATGCTATTATGTGAATTAGATCGAGAGATCGTTTGCTATTGATGTTTACAACATACGGAAGTTGCGTAGACTAGATCACCATAGAAAGATAGGATTTTTAATCATTAATGATGACAAGTTAATTGGTTAATTATCTAGGTTGTTAGGTTCTAAAATACGAGAGTTAACTTTGAATCCACACCTTCGTTTTGTATGGAATATTGATCTCAACATTCGGAAGAGGAGAGATCGATAATTGAATTCACTAAGGAATTAGGGATTCATAGCTTGAGAAATAGATTCACTAAGGAATTAGGGATTTGTATCTCGTGTAAAGGTGAAACCACAATTTGAATTAAAATCATGAGATGAACTAGGATTGAAATCACTTGGTTTGTATGATGTTTGATCCCATGTATCCTTAGTTTAGGTTTTTATTTCGTAGGTTAGCTTTATTTTAATTGCTTTTTCGTTTATTTTATTTGTTCTTTCGTTTATTCGTTTTTCCTAAGTAACAATCGAAAGGAATTAGTGAAATTAGATTCAACATCCCAATTCCCTGTGGATCGACCCTGTACTTACCCTACTATGCTATCAACTACCCGATATTTGGTCGGTTAGGAGTTAGTTTGCATGTTAAGTATAGGTTTATAAATTTTCTTTTGTTTTTATGATGCAAAATCCTCCCAACATTAACAATACTACAATTCAAGCTAAACACAATAACATTAGCTACAAAATTCACTGTCTACTAAATCGTATATTCATATTTTTCGAAAAATAAAAATAACACAACACAATAATACCATATAACTATACATTATATATTTATATTAAATCTTTTCCATTTTTATTTTAATGCTGCTGCTGCTCTCTTTTTATTATTCTCTTTTTTTTGTTTCTTCACAAAACTTAATTAACTAACACATTTTCATTCTTTAGGCTACTGTACCCTAAACCTACCAAAAGAATTCCATTTTTTTTTTTTTTTTTTGGAAACAGAATACTTATATTCTGTTTTTATGAAAAGGGACGGCGAAAGGAGGATGGCTACCTGACAGTTTGCAAATCAAAACAAGTACCATAAATAACTTGTGGACTCCATTATTCCTGGCCACAAATCGTTAATGGAAAAGAAATAAACCGCAACCGGCATCATATAGTACCCATCTCCAAAATATATACCATAATAATAATAATAATAAGTATTAGTAGAACATTAACCTTATCAGCAACCGGTTGATCAACTTCCCAGAATAATTAATTCGCACGGCATAATATCTCTCCAATTGATGCAATAACGCTTTACTATACCAACTAACAATAACACAATAAAACACCGATTGAAGAACACCCCCATACAAAACGAATCAAAAACACGATCTAACCTCTCTAAACCATAATTAATTTGTAGGAAGAGCCTCTTACCTTCTTAGCAAGATAAACCAACTTCATACTCAGAAAACTGCAGCAAAACCTTGATCTTATCTTGCAGATAACTTTAACAAAGCTCTGATCTTTGAGTGTTGAAACGACGCTCCTTTCACGACGATTCCAACGCTTCTCGCGGATCTAAAAACGATTGAAAACTCCATGAGATATCGCAGAAACTCTCGTTGGCTCTTCTTACGCTCTCAGCCGCGTTTTTCATCCAACTCTCACACGCAAGATGAGGCTTCTAAGGAGGAAATTTCTGATTTAAAAGGTTAGGGAAACTAATGGGGTTAATTTCTCTTTAAATAGGAAAATCCTAATAATTATCCTAATCTCTTATTTTCCTTAATTGCCCTTTTTACTTAAAATTGGATTTATCTCCAAATTATTTATATACATCGGCCATATATATGTAAATACACTTGAAATACTTTAAATCCGTAAATTATAATATTCCATTTTTCGTAAAAAGACACGTCTGCCCTTTTTCGAAAAGTCGGGATATTACAACTAAAGCCCTTAGAAGTAAGATTCGTAGGACAAGTCTTGAGGATGAAGAGACCAGACAAATTCAGCACTGCCACTCACTTCCTTCGAATACCCTAAAATTTGCAGCATTTAGTACAAAAAATCACATCGCAGGTAGTGTCCTTAATGAACCTACTTACAGATAAAAGATAACACTTACGTTAGGTACAAAAAGTACATTTATGGTGATATTTTTGTGGACAAAAAACAGCGAGAGCCTTAAACTAGTTAGATGGTAATATTTCGACCCAAACTTTTTTTTTGTAACGACTTGCCCCTATGTTGTTTAAAACATGATATTTTTGCCCTTCCGGATGATTTCCAGGGAACATTCCCGGAATATTCCTTTTAATACCAAAATGTTGCTAAAAAGGTGATATTCAACGAGGGCAAAATAGTCCACACAGTGTTTATCTTTTCAACCCCATCTTCTTCTTCCGGGTCCATTTTCTTCCTCTTCTTAACCCGTATCTTCTTCATTTCCTTCAACGAGATGTGACCTCCGCCCCTGTAGTGCCAAATTTTTCAACCCCATCTTCTTCTTCCCGGTCCATTTTCATCCCCTTCTTCTTCTTCATAAATGTTTATTTTTACAATGGTTAGGCAAAGATGAAATGAAATTTTGTTTCATTGATCTTAGTTAAGCTATACTATCCTTTTATGATTCATCTCAATTTTGTTTTTTTGCTCTTTGATATGTGGCAGAATACAATTTGGAGATGATTCCTTGAATATGATTTGTAAGATTTCAACTATTAATTAAGGTGGTTTGAAAGAAACAAAACAAAACATACATGTAAACTAAAGCAAATCCATAAGGAGCAAAGGGAAAAAAAAACAGGAGGGCTGCTTTTAGTTTTCCTCCAAAGTTTTTCGGTGTTTTTGGCTAATAATGTATTATTGGAAACATTTGGCATTTCATTTTTATGGCAAAACATGATATTTATTTACCTATCAGTCTCATTAAATATATAATTAATTTCCTTAATTTGTAAATGGGGAAAGTTGACAACAAAGTGAGCAAACAAACTAGAGTCGTTTTGCAGAGCTCGAATGAGCAAGATTACCCATGCTTAACGGTAAAAAATATAGTCTTCATTTTTTACGAGATTTGGGAAGCAGTTTGTGTATGAAAGGAATTTTTAAACGCAGGACAATCTGATGAGATGATTTGGGTTAAATTTTTGAATTTTTGGTTTAAATTTAGGGGTTCTATCAACCCACCCCTTTTTTACTATTGACATCCTATTTCTCCCAGCACCACAAAGATTATCCGGAACCACGGTGGCACCAACATTTACGTTATAAAAGTGTCACAACTTAGAAACGTTAGTCCGTCGACGTTGATATTGGGCACCGTTAGTGTTCAATATGAACGTCGATGCCACTCACGTTTTATTCATCAGAAACAAATTAATCAAAAAATGAGTGTCAATAGTAAAAATGGGTGTACCGATATAACCCCCTAAATTTAAAGGATTTTGAAGACTTAATGTGGTGGCTATGGAGGTTTTGAGAGGATTTCACACAAGCGTTGAGGGGAAGGGGAAACAAAGAAGAATAAGGGTGAATGTATAAACTTACACTTACTCCGATGTCAAAATGGCCGGAAGGGCCTAAATGTTACGTTTTAAATAGTTTAAGGGCCGAATTGTCGCAAAATAAAGTTTAAGGGCCGGAATGTTACGATATGAATAGTTGAAGGGCTCCCAATGTCTTTTGCCCTATTTTTGCCAATATATACTACCCATCCCAATGACCTGAGACACGGTACCATCAGCAATCCTAACATTGTCAGGTACTTTACATTTGGAAATAGAAGTGAAGACTTTAGGGCTTACGGTCATATAATTAGAAGCCCCATAGTCAACAATCTAGAGATCTTTAAGACAAGAATTACTATGATGAGTAAAAGCACACATACATGTGTTGGCCATGGATGAACTGATCTGATTGCCATTATCTTGAGCAAACAGGAGCCTCTTCAAGGCTTCAATTTGCTCATTTCTGATACTTTTCTTGCATCTGCCAATGATGCACAGCTTGACGGATCTTGACCAACGCAGGAATTTCTCACCACTTAGATTGTGAGAAGAGAGAGATAGCATTAAGAGTTCAGAGTTACAGAGGAGCCCATAGAGCCTTCCTCCCTTGACTTAACATCTGAAGATTGCTTAGTTGCCATTGACAGATTTTGAATAAAATTCTGAAGTTTTAGGCTTTGATACCATGTAGAAATAAGCAAAGAAATGGAGAGAAAAAGATAAACTCTTATTGTAGAACCTAATCGATTGAGATAAGTGTTCTTGATTTATATAGAAAACACTTACAACGGCTTTAAGCCAACTAGCAACAGCTAGTAACAGTAAAAACAAGGCCACAATGGTCCTAGAAGCAAACAAGCCTAGCTACATGTTAGGACTAATCTAAGAACAATTAAGCACTAGAAAAACAACATATTCTTCTCATAAGAAAATAAAAACAAATAAAACATATTTCAACAAGGGGTTTTTACAGATGAACTTAGATCCCTTCCCTTGCAGTAATGTACCCCCACCATATATTTACAATGTCATGAAGATTTTACCGTTGATTTATTTATTAAAACGACGTCATTTGATGATAGTGTACCAAAACACACATCATTGTCGTACTGTGTCACTGCAAAGGATCAGAGCACACTTACAGATACCTATTCATACTTGGGGACACACAAGCTGCTTCTGTGGCGGTGGGCTGAACGCATTCATGCAAACACGTAAGGGTCAACCAGATTAGATGCCTGCTACGGAATGAATGAGGTTTAGTCATGTTTGATATCAAACACAAGACAATCACAAAAATGATTAAAGGGATGTAAACCTTTTAGAATGATTTCTTAAACACAAGGCAACCACGTGTTGTTTTTGGACTGCAGTGCGCAAGACAGAAGTACCTGACCCTATACAACTTTATACTGGAACTGACACGTCCACATGGTAAAAACACTTGCATTCACGGTATGAACATGTGTAACTGGATTACTATATATTATCACCATATTACCTACAAAGTACACAAGCCGCCTATATATATAACAGTTTTACCAACACATTTCTCGTTGTCCTTGGTTTGATCGATAGGTGTGGATCCATTATACCCTCCATTTATGAAATAAGCAAAAGATGTTGCATTCGTATTCCACTCCCTTAATTTCTTGCATCACAAGAAGACTAATCTCAAATATGTGCTTCGTGTGTTGGGAAATGTTGCTTCTCTTATTTCATTCTATGCCAGCCACAATTAGAAAGCAACAAGACTTGAATTTCAATCTTTTGAGATAACATATTTGTCCGTTTGCTTCACACAAGCTTCCTCAAATTTTGACAACCCGCGACCAAAAAAAAAAATCAGATTTTGACCATCGGAAAAAGTTCTTTCCAGAGAGGGGCAAATCATCCATGATTGCAGGGAGCTGGTAAGACAAACTTTCCAACACGGGTTGTAAGAGAAGAAATGAAGTTAGATATTTCGTAAAACCTCCAGGAGAAGTGAAATCCCTCCAATGGGGGTAGGGATGGGGGGAGGTTAGAGGCGTTTTCCACCCAAGATTCTAGCATCCGAGTATTTCCCCTTACCAAAAAATGGACTAAACATATTGATCGGACAATATTATTCGAGGATACAATGGAGTAAGTGTACTTACCTCTTCCTAGATTCCCACCGCACTGATTCTCAAGCACAAAGATATTCCTCTTAAAGCTATATATATAACAATCAAACGACAGACATGCAACCAAAGAAATTACAGATGGATGAACCGGTTCTCAAGCACAGATCAGCAGACAGATAGATGTGACTAAGCAAATTACAAATTGGTGAATGTCACAGCTTGGAACTTTGGAAATGGATTGAAGACACGACAAGATTCAAAGCTCAATTACGGTAATGCTTGAGGGGTAGAAAAGGAAATATGCATCAAGTATCTGTCATACGTGAACAATACTCAATTATGGTGTGCATGTTGTTTATGCTCAAAAGCAAATACACAATTATAGTTCAAACAGGTATATCCTGTATATGATGTACAGTCATGCATACCTATACTTATGAACTGAACTATTTTTTGCTGCCACCTATAAAAACCCAAACAATTAGCACTAGTCATCGTAAATCATTAAGATACAGCCTCTTAGACGATGACACTACAAACCATGAACATTGTAGAAGTCGGAAACCTATAACCCAATCAGCACTAGTGCTTTCCTTATTTGTCTTGCTGCCTATGTCCTATGACTTCATAGACACAATACTTATATGAGCTTTTTTTAATATCTCAACATTTAATAGCTACCGTTCACTTACAATTAAAACCCTTTCGTCAAGAGCCACAACTTGCTGTCACCTAGAAAAAAACCCTACCATTAGCACTAGTCATAAAAATCATTGGTCTCAGTATCTTAGATGAAAAACAATGTAGATTCAACATTCATGAAATTTTAACCGAGTAAATTAACAACGAGGAATCAAGAAAAGAAAAAAGAGAAAAATTATCAAAGAGAGCACATAAAGTGTTTTCCAAAATTCTTCTTCTTTTTTTCGGAGAGGGAAAGGGAGGTGAGGGGGGTAAGGAAGGCCAAAAATTGTATGTAAAGCATACATACCGTCTAAGAAGAACTTGAGGATTATATGAAAACAACTTTTTCTTGTAAAGACTACTAATAGAAGCTTTTAAAGATTGCAAAAAATCTTTAGCATCCCCAAAAGAAACTATTGTAGCTTCACCACGCTTCCTCCCAAGTTTGTGACCTTTCTTGGACTGCCCGTGAAGAGGTGAAGGCATTGGAGAATTATCTCTAATGTATGAAACAGAGCAATAATCCTCAAGATCCATATCACTTTCTAACACTTTCCGTCTCTTTTTACATGGGGGGTGTAGAGACCCGAAGAAAGCTAGAAAGTCCACAAATAGGTCCCACACATCACATACCACGCGCAGACACCTGAGCACAAAACAAAGGCAAATTATGACATTCAAGAAATGCCATCACTACACATACTGAAATAACCACTGCCTAATCTGTCTTTACCATAAGGGACATATCAGGCACAAAGAGGAGGAAGAGAACATACTTCAAATGATATTCTGCACATCTAACACCGGTATCATTTGAGATGAGGTAATCGAGAATCACTTGATGATCATAGAATATCTACAAGTAATTAAAACTCTAAGAAGCATTGTCCAAAAGTGACAAATACATTTTACAGCAGGTATTCCAAATGTACTCACCTCTGCCAGAAATAGATGAAAAAGGTTGATGGGGTTGAAAATATCTGAAACTAGGCAATATGTGTCATTTTTCGCTGCCAAAGAAGTCACACCATCCCTAAGTTGCATCAAGTCACAGGTTCAAATTTCCATATTAAAATCATATATGAACTATCAACGGATACTCACCATTGTCTTAAACTAGTTGGTAAACATAACGTTTGTAGCAGCATCTGGAATAATAGATCATCCTAGAAATCGAAGGTAGGAAATTAAAAATCATGATATAGCTAACAAGATGAAAAACAAAGTTAGACGTTATGAGCGATAAAAACAACCTCATGCATGAACAGCTGGAGGAAGCATGATGCAAATCCCAAACACCGATTGAAATACAAAGGATCATCCGCATCCATAGCAGGAAGGTGGCTTCGCAGCCACCTTTGGAGTTCGAACAACCCTTTTGTGCCAGGGGGCGCTCAATATTCCAGTTAAAGTCAGCCTTGTCTTTCATACTCAGAGAAGTCACGGAGCACCTGAGGAAAAGGAAAACAGCAAGTCTTTGCAAATGACGTGACGAAATTCTTCGAGCTTCGTCTTCGAAAAAATCTGTTCCGAAGGGTGAGTCTTCCAGGTAGGTTTTGCCGTCAGACTTCGTGGTCTCTATTGGCTGTGAAAGCAGGTCATGAAAGTATTCATTGATAAGATGTAACCACGAAACAAGAACTGAATTCTCCAGGTTGCATGTAGAACTGAGCCTTAACATTAAGATCTGCAAGAAAACACCTATCAGCACAATTTTGGTGCTTACAGATGAATGACTGAAAACATAGTGTCTACATTTCCAAATGCACACAAGCAGCATCCAACTTTACATACTACATATGATCTTTAGTAACATCTACTGGTGCAATATCTCAATACAAATGTGGTAGTGAAACATAATACCAAAACACCGTCAAAGAGCAAAAGCAAACAAGATAATGTAAAAAATGAGTTTCACTTTGTATAAGATACCAAGAATTTCAAATAAGCCAATTTAAGCACCATCGAAAAATGAAATGAAGTCACACGTAAATTCAAAGGAAACACTAACTTCGTACCAAAATTTTGTGTCTCAAGTATTCGGATTATTGTTTGTTCGTTGTTTAATCACCATGATCATCTTCTTGTTTACTTTATTTTTATAGTTTATAGTTTAGATTTTGTTTTCGCTTTTATCCTTCCCGGCTTTGGACCGACAATCCTCTCATCGATTTATTTTATCGTTTTTAGTTTCGTTTTAGTAGTAACAACCTTAGGAAAATTAATGAACTAGATACCCCGATTCCCTGTGACCGACTCCGGTATTAATCGCTATGCTACGATCCTTACACTTGGGGAATACCGGATTTATAAATTTTATTACTTGTTGTTCCATTGATAAAATCCGTGACAAGTTTTTGGCGCCGTTGCCGGGGAATCGGTGCGGTTGTCCAGTTCATTATTATTTTTTTCTAAAGTTGTTCTCTTTTGTTTTTCGTAGGTAGTTTGTCATTTATATAGTGATTATTAATTTTTCATAGGTTTGTTTTTAGGTTCCAATTAGTGGTTTTGTTTAGTTTTCGTGTTTTGTTTAGGACTTTTATTTTGTAAAATATGAGTATCACTTTGTATAAGATACCAAGAATTTCAAATAAGCCAATTTAAGCACCATCGAAAAATGAAATGAAGTCACACATAAATTCAAAGGAAACACTAACTTCGTACCAAAATTTTGTGTCTCAAGTATTCCGATATACGAGCATCGCCAACATTTTCTGGCTTGTCAATATAAAAGGCTAAAAGTTTTGGAATGCTGTCTCTAATTTTATAAATGACACAATTTTCACAAGAATGAGGGAGCACAAAAGTTGCAAAATAATTCCGTGAAGGATAATTCTTGCCTTATCTTGTTTAGCTTTTTTACATACAAACCCATGATCAAGCTTTTTTACATACAAACCCATGATCAACGATCCAACTGAACCATTTCCATTTGGGACACCACAAGCCTCAATCAACATAAACCAACTTGAAACATAATTGGCAACGAGTCCGGGTAAACCTTTGAAACTTCCCTATTATCATTTAGCTATAAAACTTTCGACATATTACGTAGAACTCCTAGGATAGAAGCCATTGTTAAGGAGTTAGCACTTTCCAATTTCAAACGTAATAATAGCGAAAATCGAAGCCTCAAAGGTTGACATGGGGGCTTCGTTGGGAAAATCCCCACGAATGAGACCAAGCTTTCGTGATCACCATTTTCAAGCAACAAGACATAAAATCCAAGAATTCTTCCCCACCATTTTCCCGCAAGAAAAGGGAGAAACCTTTGAAAATCAAACTGGTAAGTACCAAAAGGCCCAACCACAGTCATGAACTTAAGCCTTAATAACATACAAATGCAATGTCGCACTCAAAAAGAGTCACCAAAGTCTTGCTTGTCAAGTGCTGGATATGTTGATTGGGAAGAGAAAACAAAGGCACCTGCAGAAATTAAAAGTCAAGTAAATGTTTTGAATTTGTACAACAGAAGACTATCACTCACCAGTCACCAGATCATTCTTGAAGAATGACCAGAGAAAGGGAAAAATCCACCGTAAAGAAAAGGATTATGAAATGATAGTCATAATAATTCCCAAACCATCTGTAACATTAGCAATGACTTGTGGTGAACCCGTGTGCCTCTCATACCAGACCTGACTCTCATAATAACTCTCGTAGCATTCTTTTTCTTTTTCCACATGAAGTATTTGGGATTTGTTCTTTTAATGTAATTCGGATGTAAAAATTATGTACCGACAAAAACATCATGGAGCCCAATTGACGCAGCTCAAAGACAATACTGAATCAAATATTACTGTTACATTAGAGTAACAAACCAGCTTAGACCTCACCCAAAACTACAATCCCTGATCTTATATATGCATAAACTTTGGCCAATGACTCAAAACTGATTTCCCATTCTCTAAAAACTGTAACAAATCAGTTATGATAGTTTTTATTATTTTGGAGATGACTGAGGGAGAGCTAAAATGGTTACTACCTGCTACAATTCAAAACAAAAATTAAGTGATTAACCAACAGAAAATTTAAAAATGACTTTACATGCTTTCTTTTCGAGTCAGTGTGATCATTGCTTCTTGTATTGCACAAGGAGTCATGAATATTCACATCGATCAATCTTCAACTGCCAAAGAATTCAATCTAGGACAACTTTTCGAAAGAAATTCAAAAAATCCATCTAAGTTTGTGGTAATCTACCTATCCTAGCATTCAGAAACATACATTTTCTTCATATACATATACTTTATTTACACGCACACACACACACATCTACTTTATTGCAATAAATGAAACACAAACACGCCAAGTCGCCTTTTTAAAAAATAGATAAATAACAAAACAAAATAAAATACTTAAGAAACACAATTCACAAACACGACACCAAGTATTGGCGTGTGACGTGCCATGAATGTAGTGAAGATGGGTTTTCTAGTATGTTAGCATAATGGATAATAAAATTTCGACATTACTTTTCCCATGCTCAAACAATTGGCACTAAAGCGAAACAGAATTCTGATTCCAGCAATTGTACTATGATTTTGCATTACTCTAACAAATAACATTTCAGGTCTCTGTGACATGGTGCCAATGCTTAGGCAAAAAAAGTTCAAAAGAAATGCAAGCACAAGACGTTCATAGGTCAAGTAAATTATTTGCTGTCGAATAGCTAACAAATTTGTTCAATCAAAAGTTCAAAGAAAATTTTCATTCAACATAGAGCTGAAATTTAATGAGCCATTGAAGAGCCCTATAGAAATTCTCAACGAGCTATGGATCTCTTCAACACATAGTACATAACTACAAAGGAAACACATCAAAACAGTTCTGAAACTGAATTAAAAAAACTTACCAAGTGACTAAGGATGCTAGTCATACACTGATGGCCATCATGACATGAATTTACATCATCATCGGAGTGATCAATTAGAAGTGATTATGAAGTTTCCTAGGAGATAAATATAAGAATTACATCAGCAAAAAAACCTTTAAATACAATAGAATGAGAAGTGAAACATAAAGGGGACAAAGAGACTAAACATAAGCTCTAACATGTTTGGAATCATAATGTGAATCAGAAGAACAGGGGTCGGCATCAAATTCAACTATCCAGCTGCGTATACTTGTATGAACCTTTAACCAATTAAAAAACTTGTCAAATTCGAACAGAATTCGAGATATAAGTAAGGAAATTTCAACACAGACGTAAAAATTGAGTGACAGATAGTTGCCTGGGAAAGAGAAATCAGGATGTCTTTAGTAATTTCTGGACTCAGAGAACTAGGAGCAAGGTCCTGCAGATTAATCAACAGAAGTTAGAAATGGAAAACAATAAAGGCAAGTGTACCTAAAGAATCCGTGCTGAACCAACAGTAAACCGACGCAGAGAGTCATCGACGAGTGGGCATAGCCGCCGGTGATGTGCATTAAGATTGATATTCATCCTGCATCCATGAGACGAGTCCCAGCCAGGAAGCAGGTGGACTGATGTCTTCTCTTTTGAGACACTGTTTCGTAACACCACAAGCGGGGAAGTTCTATGGTTTGACGACTCCAACCTACGAAGTTATTGGTCGGGCCAAAAATAACTTCTCAAAAGAAAAAATAACTTTTTCTTTTTTTCCGGTTTGAAGAACGGGCCAAAAATAACTACATGTGGAATTTCTTTTAGGGGCATGTGTTAAAAAGCCTCTTTGACAAAAAATTTTGTCTATAAATTTTTTTGGGAACAAGTGCTTACTTAATAGACTCCTACCAAACATTTTCATCTAAGTTGCCCAAAATGCCTATTGATGCTGTCAGAAAATGGACCTACCTATATAGCACCTTTTCAGTGGCTCAACACTAAGGGAGAGAGAAACGACGCCGAGTGACCCAGTCTGGCTAGTCACTCCATCTCTCCCGGATCGACCGTACCTAGCACCGACCTCCAATCCTCGAGGCCGGGTCCGGATTCAGCCCCGACCTGTGCGGGTCAGCCAACACTTGTACCCTAACCCACCTTTGACCAACCTTATCGGTTGGGCTAAGTCCCTCTTGGATCTATTATTCCACAAGACACCCCCGACCTCTGTAGGTCGGTTCCACTAGTCCGGCTCGGGCCACCTAAGTCGGCCAGAGTCCGTCCTTAATCGTATTCCCCCACGTTTATGATAAACAGATAACTACGAAAGAATCATGAGCCATAAAGGCTCCAATCTTTATCACTTAATACATATATTCGAATATCATAATTATTTTCTATAATCAAGGAGATTAATCATCATAATCCTTTTCCTTAGGAAACACGAAATCCAAGCCCAACAAGGACAAGGCCCACGCCGCCTTAGGGAATAACACTCCTCTTTATAAACCATCCCTAAGGAACTACGAAGACTTGATTCCAATACACACATTGGATACGTAGGCAGCTTGAGAAACAACATCTCAAATGCAGTCTAAAATTTCCCAAATTTCCCCCTCTCTTTCATTGTTTTCTGCATTCTTGGAGCCTCCTTAGGTTATCACCAAAGGAAGGAGCCTAGAGGATTACCCCGATGATTTTTGGATCGTCAATTGGCGCTAGAAGGAGTGCCTCTTTGCTTGATAATCCCAAGAAAAACTCCAAAATCAAAAAAAAAAAAAAAAAAAACGCAGTCAGATCCACGGCCAATTTCCAGATATTGAGCCGTCAAAATATGATTTCCACCGTTCAGATTAAAGATGACGGTGTGGGGAACACTCTCTCCAAATTTCATGACGATCGGAGTCTGTTTCAATGCCCGATCGTTGCCATAAACTTGCAGCTGCTGTTGAATCGCCCTTAAACGCAGCAGTCACATCGACGGCCAATTTCCGGATATTGAGCCATCAAAACAGAGTTTCCACCGTTCATATTGAAGAATTAGTTGGAAGGAACAATACCTCCAAATTTCATGCCGATCGGAGTTCATTTCGATACCCGATCGTCGTTGCAAAGTTGACGCTGTATCATCAAAACGCAGCAGACAGACCTAAGGCCCGCGGACAGATCTACGGCCAATTTCAAGAGATTGAGCCATTGAATTTTTTTTCCACCAGTCAGATCGAAAAATAAAAATGGAAGAACATGCCCTCCAAATCTTGTACCGATCGGAGTCCGTTTCGATGGCCGATCATTCCCAGAAAGTTGATGCTGCTGTATCACCAAAAAACGCAGCAGTTAGATCTACGGCCAACTCCCAGAAAATGAGCCGTTGAAAAGGTGTTCCACCGTTCATATGGAAGAAGAAGGAGGTACGAACCAGCCCTCCAAGTTTCATGTCGATCGGAGTCCGGTTCGATGCCCGATCGTCGCCCAACATTTGCTGCAATAACACCAAAGTAAGCTGCAAGTTTTCTTCCTTACTCTTCAAGATCCAAGCCGAGCTCCTGCAGCTCTCCATGATCCGAGGCCAACGATGTTCTACCAACATCAATCAAAATACTCAGCATGTGAATCGGCTAAATCAAGGAAGCTTTCTTCACCTTTTGCAACTACAGTACTTTATTTGACTTTAATTTAATTCAAAGTTTGCTACCTAAATAACTGATGCTTATGAATGGTTGAGCCGAATTAAAGTCTGAAAGAGCTTTCAAATTGGGCGTTTAATAGCTGATTCACTTATTCATCTATAAATTCCTGTGCAAATATATTTTATATACATGCTCGATAAACTCTGCCATATGCTCTAAATCTGAGTCTCGAAACCTTTGTTTATCGTGTTGCTCCATGTCTCTACAAATATTCGTATGCCCATGGTCAAAGTTGCCTCCTGTTTCTATAAAAGTATTCTGTTTATGATCACTAGTTTATTTTACATCTAAATTAAAGTGTTTACTGCATATTCTAGTACTTGCTTTGGAAAATCCAATTTTATACATTATACCGCAAGTTGGGGTATTCTATGCAGATATATGTATGTTCAGTATATTATATCCATCTCAATATTTACTTGATTTATGTATTAATATTTGTCATTCTTATGACACAAACTTATGCATGTATTATGTCTTTATATTGCTTGCTTAATAAAAAACACATATATGTGTACTACATGCTTTTTAGCAGGCGAAAATCTTCAAGCAGACACACATTCCAAGGGAGACTTAACGGATCTGAATATATATACATTTTATTCTTCAACACCAGCGGTTCTGTGAGGAATCCATGGATAACGCACACTCGAGTATCATCAGAGACATTCCTATGATCAAGTCCTATAATATATTGTAACCGAAAACGCTCTTGTCAATGGCCGGATATGAGGCCGCCAGATTTGGGCTCGCCAAATACGAGCTCTCAAACTTTTCAGATACAAGCTCCTACCAGGTTTTTCTACAACTCAAGTGATTGAACTATCTTATTCTTGGAACTCGCATTCGGGCGAGCCTTTTATAAGACCGACTTCAGTTCGGCACTGACAGATTACACCAATAAGCAAACGGTACATTAATTTACTATTATTTTTCACTATGCATGGTTTTTATTGATTTTACAGGACAAACACATGTGCAACTCTTTCACGCGAGAAGTCAGCACTAGCCTAGCCCTGATCGCCGTGTTTTATAACTAGACGTCAGCACTAGCCTGCCCTGCTCATTCTTAAAACTTACACGCGAAAAGTTAGTCAAACCTGGCCTTTCTCGCCGTACTTTCAAACGAGAAGTCAGCACTAGCCTGGCCCTACTCATCCTTAAAACTCTCGCGCGAGAAATCAGTTGGTCTTAAGGTCAATTTCGCTTAGCCCTGTTTACTATAAGTTGATATAAGATTAAGGTTACGCTGGCCAACGTAGGTTTAGTACTTAGTTTATTGTTGGCCGAATAGAACTCGGCCTTATATATAAGCAAATATGAAATCTGAACCTTCAGAGTTGCACATAGGGCAGCAAGCCCCTTAAAGAATCTTATACAGTTTGATACAATTAAAACCCGAGCATTGAGCTCGGGATAGTACATAATTCAAACATGTATGCCATCCACCAGTACGAGTCGGTGCATGGCATACATGGGGCCTACCCCTCCAACAATGACTAACAAAAACAAACCTGTCAATAATAATAACTTAGAAAAATTAGGGCAATTTTCACTTATTCGCCCTTAAAAACTAATTAGTTAGGCCAATCCTGCCATGATCGACATAATGTTATCCGTCTAAGATAACTTTGTATTAAAGACGACAAGACTTTGTCCTGATCATCGTAATATGAAGCTAATCTGAAGAGATAGATTCCCGAACCCACAAATAGAGCTATGCCCTACGTACAAAAATAAGTGTGCATTCTGAAAACTTCAGAATGGCATACTAAGTGTAAATAAAAAGCTTAAGTCTACGCGAGCCGAACGCACACGTCAGGCTCATCAAACGAAGAGTCAAAACAAGACCTATCAGTCAACAACAATCGAAAATACATAAATTCCTTGGATGGAATCACAACCTGATGTTATTCGCCTAGGTTGGTTTACACTAAGCACGATCAGATTCAGTCCAGCTCGATGCAGAACTATACCTAATCTGATTTGTAAAATATATCCTGAAACTTCAGAAGGGTATGCCTGATGCCAGTAATTAACTTGGATCTATGCGAACCGAACCCCCACGGCAGTAAATGGAGTACTTGAGGGATCACCCCTCTAGCAGTATAAACAATACAACAAAACAAAACTTAACTTAACAAAGCTCATGAACACATAATAGCACATAACTTTACAAAATTACCCGAGCTTGCGTATAGAGATCGGTCTCATATGCAAACATAAGCGTGCAATCTTTAAATCAGACCTGCACGTCGGGCAGGACGCCCCTTAACGCATTTTACTTTGGTGCAAATTAATCCAAGCGTGAAGCTCGGCGGATATACAGTCTAAACAAGTATGCAATCAAAAAGTCAAGACTAATAAATGGCATACTGGGGGGCATACCCTCTCCTAACAAAGTTCAACAAACAAGAACGAACGCATAAAACTCAAAAAACAAAGTATGGAGAGACAGTAACTTGTATTGTTGTACCCAGACTAGAATGGTCCGACCATTCGTCCTACTCCTCTTCAGGTCGGCCATTGTTTGGGACAACTTTACTGGTCGAACGGCCAGGTTCGATCCCGACCTCTTAAGGTCGGCCAACACTTGTGCTTTACTCAACCCATAAACTAAACTCAAAAAACAAACAAAATTCGGAAGGTCGTCCAGCTTGTAATAAACCTTCTTAGGAAGGTCATCCAACACACGAGAAAGATATTGAATCCTCGCCTCGTCCACTCCCTGGGTATACCCATGGTTTAAGACGGGGATCAGTAGCACATTCAAGGCCTCGGCGAAATCCGCCGAAACCTTATACTCCTGGATAGCCTCGGCGCACCGAACTGGAATCATGGCCTCCAGTTCGGCCATCCTTGCTTGGAGGTCGGCAACCCCTTCCCCTTCTCCTTCATCTTCTTCTCCTCAGCAAGCTCGCTTGCCAATGAATTCAACTCACCCTCTTGAGCTAGTAGTTGAGCTCGTAAAGCCTTCATCTCCGTATCCCTGAACGAGGAAATAACATCTTTAATTTCCACTCTTGCCTTAGTTCCTCACCCGCTTGCCGTAGACCCGGCTCGTCGGGATAAGGATACCTCACCAGCTCATACAACTTTGTTTTGAGCTCGGACACGGCATGCTCCATACCCTTTGTCTCTGCACCCAACTGGTCTGACACGGACTTCGACTCCGCCTTTTGACCAAACACTGATCTTGGAAAGCTTTTATCTCCATGTCTCCGAGCTCGACGGCGCCCCCGAGCTCCCCTCGGGTGTGCCTCGACTCGGAAATATTCTTCTTGTTGATGTTAGACTCCTCAGAGGCTTTACCCAACCTTCGGGAAACCTACTGGCCAACTAAGGTCCCTTACATAAGCAAAAATAAAAAGGATAAAGCCTAAGTCTATAGGATAGACTCGAACTGAGCTTCATAAGACAAACTCAGAAAAGTTTTTCGGACAAAGCTCATTAGGTCCCCAAGTCGGACTCAAACCAAAGTCCACGGGTCGGACTCACTTGAACTCCACAGATCGGACTCAATGAGTTGGTAAACGGATCTCTTTAAGTCTGCAAGTCGGACTTAACTGAATTCGGTGTCTGTCAGACAAACTCGAGCAAAAACATGACAAAACCTTTAGTATGCCATCCAAAACTACAAGTTAATGCATGGCATACTGGGGGGCAGGATACCTCTACCATTATCAAGTACTTAAAGAAGTGCTCGGAATAAAGTTAAGGCTGAAAACTTAACGAAATACTCATTCTGTTGTCAAACTATACGGATTAGAATTTCAAAGCAAAAAACTACAAGTCCACAAGCCTTCTGACCTAAGAACCGGGAGCTAGACTCCACGTGGCTCGGAAGAAACAAGAGCCGAAGTAAGAATAGCCGCAGCATGGAAAGAGTACTCGGACACAGTCCACTCCCTCGGAAGTCCTTCAGATGGTTGTCATAAACTGCATCCTCACCCAGGCTTATAGAGAGCCTTGCTAGGAAAGTTGACCACGACAAAGTCGGCGACCTGACCCTTGGCATCATCCACGCCTAAAGAATTTCCATTGCTCAGGACTGGCGTAAGCAACAGCTTCAAAGCCTGAGTAAAGTCCTCCGAAGCCTCATATTCATGGATGGCCTTAGCAACATGAGCTAGAATAGTAGCTTCCAGCTCGACCTTCCCAGCAAACTTCTCTTATGACTTAAGCTCAGCCTATAGAGCCTGAAATCGCTTTTGGAGGGCCTTAATCTCCTTATCTTTGGATTCAACAGAGCCTGGTCTGCCGCAAGTCGGCACCCCTCTGCCTTATCCACCCCCAAAGTGTAGACATGGTAAGACCGACCTTGCCTCAGGTCGGCAATCTTCTTTAAATCTCCAGTAAACTTTCCCAGCCCGAGGAAAGCATCCTGGCCAATCCAGGTTCCCTACAAGTAAAAAACTCTATCAAAGTATAACACTCGTGTAAGAAAAGCAAGCTTGCGTATTCCATGGCCTTGAAGCCAACGTCAGCTAGCTCCACATCAGCCATCCTAAAGATCGGCTCCTACTCCATAGTTCAAACTCAATAAAGTCTTTAGGATAGGCAATCTGAGCTTTGCATGCCCGACACCATCTTCACACCGTATTTAAAGCTCGCCCCCGAGTGAATCTTCTCAAAATTGTGTCCTTACGCTCTCAAGTCTGACGTGCTTATATCTAAGCACAACGCCGGTGCACTGCGCTATCACAGTAGATCTCTCTACAGCAGTCACCTCAACAAACAATGTATCAAGACGTTGCAACCTTACATCATGACTCTCGAGTACAGGGACCACTGATGTATCGAATCAGTCTGAGTCCCCGAGTTCCGGAAAAAGTCCCATGGACCCGAACCGGGCCCATGCGTAAACATAGAAATAGATAAACCCCTCGGCCTAGCCAGTCCTCCTCTTAATAGGCTGGACCAAGCCAAGCACGATCATGACCGCCTCGCACCATCACGATTCCCGTCATGAGCTAAGGTAACAGAAATAAAACAACAAGCAACTAACCTGATGCAAAGCACTGGGGCTCAACCCGCTCACCCCTCAAGTCCGCCAACCTTTAACGCAAACAAATCCAACACAACTAAGCCACAAAGTCCATAAACAACGCTCTCATGCTCCAAAGCTCTCGACTCGCCAAAGGTTCTCGTTTCGCCAGCTCTTCAGCTCGGCACTCCAAGACCGATCGCGGTTCAGCAGCTTCCCCGTCTGCCCGCTCTTCCAACAGCCAACTCATGGACCTATCAATAACCGTGCACCTTCGACAAAATGGGGCTCTCATCTCATAATCACAAACATAACATTTTCTTCATCCTTGTTCTGGAGCGCCACCGCACAACCACCATAGTGGGCAGCGACGCCTCGATTCCTGATACGGCTGTGATGACATCGCAGCTGGCTTTTCAACATGGCAACACCAATTCAACTTCAAAATCCACAAGTTAAACATCCGTGTCGAGCCACCACTTCGATAGATCCGAACCGACCAACCAAGGGTCGGCTGGATCTAGGGGGCTTATGATGCTGCCAGAAAATGGACCTACCTATGTGGCACCTTTTCAGTGGCTCAACACTAAGGGAGAGAGAAACGATGCCGAGTGACCCAGTCTGGCTAGTCACTCCATCTCTCCTGGATCGACAGTACCTAGCACCGACCTCCAATCCTCGAGGCCGGGTCCGGATTCAGCCCTGACCTGTGTAGGTCAGCCAACACTTGTACCCTAACCCACCTTTGACCAACCTTATCGGTTGGGCTAAGTCTCTCTTGGATCTATTATTTCACAAGACCCCGAGCTCGTGACAGCTCGGCTAATCACCCCGACCTCTGTAGGTCGGTTCCACCTGTCCGGCTCGGGCCACCTAAGTCGGCCAGAGTCTGTCCTTATTCGTATTCCCCACGTTTATGATAAACAGATAACTATGAAAGAATAATGAGCCATAAAGGCTGCAATCTTTATCACTTAATACATATATTCGAATATCATAATTATCTCCTATAATCAAGGAGATTAATCAATCATAATCATTTTCCTTAGGGAGCACGAAATCCAAGCCCAACAAGGACAAGGCCCACGTCGCCTTAGGGCATAACACTCCTCTATATAAACTATCCCTAAGGAACTACGAAGACTTGATTCCAATACACACATTGGATACGTAGGCAGCTTGAGAAACAACATCTCAAGTGCAGTCTAAACCATCCCAAATCTCCCCCTCTCTTTCATCATTTTCTGCATTCTTGGAGCCTCCTTAGGTTATCACCAAGGGAAGGAGCCTAGAGGATTACCCCGACGATTTTTGGATCGTCACCCATGATCCCTAATTCCCCCCAAATCCCTAATTCCACCTTGAAATCCTAAAACCCAATTCAGAATTATAATTGGGGATTTAACCCGACCCGGTCTCTTTAATTTCTGAAAATACCCCTGATTATTTTTTCTCCCAAATCCCCAATCCCCTAACCCTAATAAATTCAGAAGAAAAAAAACCTTCATTTCACCCCGTCATTCCATCTTGATAGCTCCATCTTCTCCTTTGAAGAATATTGCAAGTTTGAGTTGACAACAAAGTTGTTGATATCATTATATGAAAGTACATTGATGACGAAGCTCCTCCCTGAAGAACATGGACGACGAAGCAGTCTAACGATGAAGCTCCGGTTAGCAAACAATGAAGCTCCTCCCTGAAAGTACATTATATGAAGATATTTTATGTTGATTTACTGATTTTTTTTAATGTTTGGTGTCATTGTTCTTTGAATTAGCAAACAAAGAAGGTGGATTGAGAATTAGTTTTTATTATTATTTTTATTTTTTTGGTTTTTGGGAAAGACGAAACAGGGCCTTTAAATTCAGTCATGTTCTTTTTTAATCCGTAATTTAATCATAATCGTTGTATTGAATCGAACTAAAGTAGGAGACTGTGAAGAAGTTATTGGTGCGTCATGGCTAAGGAAGACTCATAAGAAATTTCGTTTTATGTTTGTTACCCGGTTGAGGTTGAAAAGAGTGATGATGGTGTTTGGTCGTGGAAGTACGTAGGATGTGAAGCAGACGAAGTGACGACTATTTTAAACCTCCCAAAGAAAATTTCATTTGATGGATTTTATGACGAGGTGAACGAAGAGTTGAGAACAGATACAAGGTTGTATGATTTTGAGATGAAAGTTATGGCCCCCGTTAGTAAAGCTAGACCGATGCTACATAATTGTGATAAGCTTGTGAGACGGTTCTTCAATGTTTGTGATCTAAACAAAGATTTGTTATTAGTTACTTTGAAAGAAAAGGGAAAAGAAAAAGACACTGATATTGAAGTGGAATTAACATATGTTCAGAAATATATTGAAAGTCAACAATCATGTGATCGTGTAGTTTATGTGATGGGAACTCAAGAAACAAGTGTTGAAATGGATGTTGATGTTATTGGGATTAAAGAAAGATTTGTTGAAGAGACATGTTTGAATTCAGGAACTCAAGAACCAAATGTTGATGTTATTGTGATTTAAGAAAGTTGTATTGAAGAGACATCTTTGAAATCGGGAACTCAAGAACCAAGTGTCGTAATGGATGTTGGTGAAGTGGCATGTGTTGAAGAAGAGGTTTTTTATAGAGGAAGAGAAAGTATTGATAGATTTGAGGTTAATGAGACATTTTAAGATTCTTTATTGATGCATTTTGGTGAAGTTGCTTTTTTAGTATCACAGGAAACGTCAAATATGGATACTTTGAATGATGATGGCTTGAATGGTGGTGATCGCTTGAATGCAACGGAACTCACAAATGTTGATACTTCGAATGGTGGTGATCGCTTGAATGCAACGGAACCCACAAATGGTATCCTTGTTCCAAGTAATGTGGGTGTACCTCATATGAGCATTCCTGAAGATGTAGACATTCATGTGAAGGATTTTTTTAAAAACAAATCGTTGTTGGTATTTAAGGTTGAGATGTTAGTTGTGAAGTATCATTTTGAGTTTAGAACGCAAACTTCCACCAAAAAGCTTTATGTGGTGGTATGTGCAGTAAAAGGATGCAAATGGCGTCTGCGAGCAAGAAAATTTGATGCATCTAAACGCTTTGAGGTTCAAAAGTATTCAAGTAGGCATACTTGCCCACCTATGCTTCGTCTGAAAGATCACAGACATGCCTCTTACAAGCTAGTTGGCTGATACATTTTTTCGAAGTTTAAAGATGCCATCCGTATTTACTCTCCGAGGGATATGATGATTGATTTTCTATCTAAGTTTGGATATGAGATTAGTTGTCACAAGGCGTTCGTGGCGAAGCGTTATGCGAATTCATTGGTTCGGGGATTTCCAAAAAAAGTGTTTTGAAAAATTACCTAAGTAATTTTATAGGTTGGAGGCCACAAACCCGGGAACTGTGACGGAGATTGAAAATAAAGGAAACGACGAGTTTTTATATTGTTTTGTGGCACTTGGTACAAGTATAGAGGCATTCAAGTATATGCGGCTACTCGTTTCTGTGGACGGAACACATTTGAAAATGCATTACAAAGGGGTTCTACTTCTGTCAACGTGTGACAATGGAAATGGTCAAATATTTCCAATTGCGTGGGTTGTTGTGGATTCTGAAAACATTCCTTCGTGGACATAGTTTTTCACAAATTTAAAACGCATTACAGGTGACACCGGCGATCTATCAATAATTTCTGATCGTGCTGACAGTATCAGAATAGCATTCAGTAATGTGTTTGAGAATGCGCACCATGGATTTTGTGTATATCACATGCAAAAGAATTTTGAGGACTCGTTATCCTATTTGCAATTTGTCGACGTTTTTTATGCCAGGTGCAAAGGCCTATACTATTTCAGAGTTTTAAGGTGCACTGGAAAAATTATCTACAATATGTGATAAACTTGACGAGTATTTGGAAGAAGCATCATTTCCTTTCTGGTCTAGATCTCAGTTTAAAGGTTTAAGGTACAATATAATGACAACTAACCATGCCGAGTCTTTAAACATCAAGTTATTGCGTGCTCAGGAATTTTCAATAGTTGGTTTGCTTGAACGTATCCGGGAGGTTTTACAGCAGTGGTTTGGTGAACGAAGTAAACATGGTGAAGAATGTGTTACTGTGCTCACTCTTAAAGGAGAAGAACAAATGATAAAAATATACAACAGAGTACGGAAGTTCAAGGTTAATGTAGTTTCTTCCGTTAAGTATGAAGTGTTTGACAACGATACTATGTTGACTTACATTGTTGAGTTGGATGTTTGCAAGTGTACATGTAAGAAATTCGATTTAGATAGGTTTCCATGCTATCATGCTGTTGTTGTTTCCAAGCACATAGGGAAGCATGGCTACGAGTATTGCACTCGGTATTATAGCAACGAATATTGGAGGAAAGCTTATTCTGAAAGTGTGTTCCCCTTGATAAATGAAGCATATTGTGAGTATCCCGCTGATGTGCTAAGCAGGAAGGTTTTGGCACCGACGGTGACAAAGAGACTATCTGGACGTCCATCAAAAAAGAGAAAGAATTCTACCGGAGACGGGAAAAGGGCTATACACTGTTGTAAGTGCAATAAACCAGGACACAATAAAACTAGTTGTTCGCGATTGATTGGTGAAGATGATGATGGCAGTGATGTTTCTTTTTAGCGTATCATATGTTATTTTTAGTTTTATTAGTTTAATAACAAGTTTAAGTATGATGTGTTTTAAGTAGTCTAATAAGTATGTTGTGTTTTAACTAGTCTGTTTTAAGTAGTCTAATAAGTATGTTGTGTTGTAAATGGTCTTATAACAAGTTTAAGTATGTTGTCTTGTAACTGGTATAATAACATGTTTAAGTATGTTTTGTTGTAAGAGGTAACAAGTTCAAGTATGTTAAGTTATAACTGCTAACAATTAAAAATAAATTGTGTTTTAAACTGGCAAAAGTGAAAATATCAATAGTTAAGGAAACCAAGAACTGGTACAAAACAATGTTTGCTAATTACCAACATGAAATACAAAATACATAATAATACAACCCCCCATAATAGTCAATAATTTAATTTTCATTGAATGTGATTCGTTCTTCTGCCTAAGCTTCTCAATTATTGTCTCAGTACGATCAATCATGTCTTTGTCCTTCCTCACCATTGGAGTTGTGATCTCCAAACGTTTCATTAACTACGTAACATTGATCTCAACTTGTTCCATTTTTCCACGTCCATTTCTCGCTTGTTCTTTAACAATTCAATCTCCTTTTGATTGACAACTACTTTCCGCACCAAGTTCAAGAGTTATTGACAGGTTGTTGTGACCCGGTATATGAAGCCAATTCATCATGCCAAAGGAAAATTTTGCATTTGAGTTCATGCTATTGCAAGATAAGAAATTAAACCAGTGAATAAAAAAAATTATTATTGTATAACAAAAACAATTCGAGTTAAAGATAATTCATACCGGGTATAAATCGCAAGGAAAGAACTTTCTGTCTTTGGTTCTTCTTTGTATCTGATGTCATCAATTTAGCTGGAATGCCACACATGCAAAATATATTCCCATGAAATAGCTAAGCTTCGTTTATGTTGGTAGAAGATCCAGAAATCGTTGAACATCCAACTTCGTTTTGATTCATATTCTTAAAAAAGTGGGGGAATTGAAAAAAGTCAATGAAAATAAGGGGGAATTGCAAACAGTCAATGAAATATGGTCTCAAATATGTGTCCAAGTTCAGATGATAAAGCTCAGATACGTGTCCAAGTTCAAAAGTTCCGAATTATGACAGTCAAATTCAGTTTCAAATGTTTATTATTTGGAAAACAATAAACAATCATCTTAGTGTTTAATCAAAGAAAAGGTGTTCACACTTCATCTTCTAAGATAAAAGAAGATAAAATGGCCTATACCATCTGCTCACACATTGTTAACATATGCTCACACATTGTTAACATAGCAGCCCATAAGCTCATGGGAAAAAAATAAGGGATGGATAAAGAAAACTAACTTAAGCAAGAAGTCACAAGCCAATCAATGCCATGAGAAGAACAATCTGAGAACAATCATATCCTCATCTAACAGCTAAAATGACAGTAAAAGGGCTTTTTCACAACGGTAATGTCAATATCAAACAATCGTCTTAGTATTTAATCAAAGTTCCACCAATATTGATCACAAAGTCATATGCTGAATAGAAAGTTAAGTTCAAAACGTTAATTTTAGTCAAACAAAGAATCAGATTCTAGTATGTTCACCAGAGAGTTCTATTGTGCTAAAGAAATGATTACTATCTTCCCCTTACAACATATTTTTCTTCACAAAGAAAAGAATAGCAACATTGATTAGATATTTGTTCTTTCGAACGAGACAAAGCAAAGAAACCACTTTTTAAAACAAACACATCAAATACCTACAAATTCATCAAACACCTGCAAAAATCAAAATCCTACACCAAACGCAAAACCTTTTTTCAGGATGAACGTATATTGCAATATAAGGTTCTGAAATACCTGCAAATTCGTGAAAGAGTAAGCATATGGGGTTGTTTATGCCGGAATCGGATTGAAACACCCTTACTAACTGCAAACACAAATTAATCAAATAAGAATATAACTTTTTAAGGATGAATATATACAACAAATAACACGGGTTGAAATACCTAGGAATTCGTGAAAACCTTGCTCCAAGCGCTTGGAGGGGATAAGGTAATTTAGGGTACTTGGGGAGAGATAAGGGGGAGAAGGTGAGAGCGGTGGAAGGGGACATAACCGGCAAATTGGATGAATGAAGGATGAGCGAGGAGTTTCTATGCTCTAATTACTCAGCCGCCTTCTTCAATTCTTTTTGAAATTTTAAAGAAAATTAGAATTTTGGGGAAAAGCTAGCGGGAAACGAATTTAGGGTAATGAATTGGGGAAATTTTTGGAGGGAAACAACAAACGAATTTGGGTGGTAAGTACATATCTTTTTTTATAACAACAATACATATGTATATAGTGAAATAATAATAATTATTACAACAAAGTAACAATAAAATATATAATAATAACATTATCGAATATATCAAGCATTATTATTGCATTGAAATAAGAAAACATAAGATATTACCAAACAAATTAAAAAAACATATCTTACAATAAACGATTAAAATAAAATATCTTACAATAAACAATATTACCAATGAAATAAAAGAAATTACCAAATATCTTACAATAAACGATATAACAATAAAACAAGTTCATTAATACATTATGATTCATGATTCAATAATCTCATCAGTCATATAAAACTCTACACCAGCTTGCACTGCGATGGCGGTGATGAATGTCCCGTAAGGAAGTCCGACTTCACGTGTACTCTTGGTCACTCTTCTAATTTCACAAAACATTATGTCAGCAACATCAATAGGTGTATTAGTCATGATAGTATGAATGAGGAGAAGTTGTTGTGATGAGATGGTGTACGAATGATGAGGTGGCGACAACCTAAACTGGACAAAATGACGCCAATATTCACTCTCACCGGCCATGCGGCTAAATGGAAAAGCGAGCTCGTTGTAATCATCATTTCGAATCCAAACTGCACCCGGGCAAACGCAATGCACAGCAGCGTCCAAAGCACGAGTCTCATCAACGTACTCAACATCAACAGGGAAGTGGGGTAAACAAAGATAGTTGTTAAGAAAAGTACGACTGTAATCCACACGGACTCCACGTACAATTGCGTAACAGTTATCAGGCATAGAAGAAGCACTGCAATAAAATTCACATACCACGTCAACATTGACACGAACATGGTGTTGAGCTAACCTTTGCTAGCCTCGATTGGCCAACTGGCGATGAATGCATCGTATTTCGTATGGGGCTTGACCCATTACAGCCCAGAATTGTTCTTCTGGATGGATTTTCCGCATCTCCCAGTTAACCATGAACATTCTTGCCACCCCCCAAGTTCTCAAAACGATTAGGGTGTACGTCGTTAAACACATCATTGACTATGTGATACTGATTTCCCTAATAGTCATGAAAACGGTATATGTGGTTAGTGAATGGAGTAACTGATGTTGGGTACATCGTGGCATTTTTTTGAGGTGAAAAGGGTTTTTGTAATGTTTGGATGAATGATATGAGAAGTGTTTGTGTTATGTTTGCAAGTGGACCTTTATATAGTGAAGTGGCCCTTGTCATCTCGGGTTAATGCAGGGGTATCGTGTTTATCACACTCGTTACGGATTACCAAATGTTCTTCCACTCTGTCATCTCGGGTTAATGTAGGGGTATCGTGTTTATCACACTCGTTATGGATTACCAAATGTTTGATTACCAAATGTTATTCCACTTTGTCATATCGGGTTAATGCAGGGGTATCGTGTTTATCACACTCGTTACGGATTACTAAATGTTATCTTGGGTTAATGTAGGGGTATCGTGTTTATCACACTCGTTACGGATTACCAAATGTTATTCCACTTTTTCATCTCGGCTTAATGTAGGGGTATCGT
The DNA here is from genome assembly GCA_036785695.1 of Gentiana straminea. Classification (NCBI taxonomy): domain Eukaryota; kingdom Viridiplantae; phylum Streptophyta; class Magnoliopsida; order Gentianales; family Gentianaceae; genus Gentiana; species Gentiana straminea. Next base: position 2,412,697 of record JAVUPR010000311.1, on the reverse strand, counting down.
ATTTATCACAATCATTACGGATTACCAAAAGTTATCTCGAGTTATTGCAGGGGTATCGTGTTTATCACACTCGTTACGGATTACCAAATGTTCTTCCACTCTGTCATCTCGGGTTAATGTAGGGGTATCGTGTTTATCACACCCGTTACAGATTACAAAATTTTATTCCACACTGTTATCTCAGGTTAATGCAGGGGTATCATGTTTATCACACTCGTTACGGATTACCAAATGTTATCTCGCTCTGTCATCTTGTGTTAATGCAGGGATATCGTGTTTATCACACTCGTTACGGATTACCAAATGTTATCTCGGGTTAATGCAGGGGTATTAATTTTATCACACTCGTTACGGATTACCAAATGTTATTCCACTTTGTCATCTATGTACGTATAAACGTTTGATTCAAAATTAACATTATTAATAGTTTCTCAGTGGTAAACAAATCTTTGAAGAGAATCAAATCTAATCAGACATTTATCGAATATTTCACGCATTATTAATATTAGTTTTTTTTCGAGAGTATACGTTGAACATTTGTGTCCCCTTTCGCCATAGTAGTGTCTCTAATTATAAAAAATAAAAAGAAAAAAAATGATTTCGTACCCTCCCCCCATTAAATCATCCGAATCCTTCAAAGAGGCACCTTACCTTCGCTTATTGAAAGAGGCACGGCCAACGATGCAACACAGCCGACATTCCCCTGCCCCATGTCCCCTTACCAAACCCATACAATCAGTACCTTTTCAGAATTCCAATGCGTATGCGTCTTTGTTTTCTTCACTTTTGGAATGTGATAACGTCGAAATTATCTCGGGTGTTCAGCGGTGGTGTAATGGTGGATATCTGGCTATTTTGGTGATGTCAACGATGGTGGCTCATGATGGAGCTATGTATACAAGTGGTGGTGTCGTACTACCGATGGAGAGATTAGGAGAATTTGGCTTTGCCTTCTCTTTTATTCATCAAAGCTCGTCCTCCTAGAGAGGTTACATATGGCCCTATTTATAGGGAAGTTATTTACATAATACAAGATAATTACGGTAAAGGACATAATGGGCGCGGATAGAAGGCGAGTGCTCGATCCACAGATAAAACTTGGCGGCTCCGGATTCAGGGCTAAAACCCCGTACCCACAGGTTGCCTTGGTTGAGGCCGGCCTTCAAGCTCCGGGGGTGTGCGGCCGATCTCGTGAGGATCCGACCGACACTGGGGCGGCATGGACCCGGGTCCGACCCGGGTCCGACCCGGAAGTTGGGATCTCCCTATCAATGACCCTCTACTCCGTGCCCCTGACATTTCATGATGTCGGGTAGGGAGTATTTTCTTTTGAAGCTGTCGCCCGGATGGCAGTTTTACATTCATTTGATTTGGCCTCTTGGGCTTTGATGGATATTAATAATTCCACCACCTCAACAGTGAGACAACCAACTGCGGCCACCCTCCGGCATGACAAGAGAGATCGCAAAAAGGGCGGCCACTGTGTCTCACCTCGCCGCTATCAAAGCATTTGCGGTCCCAGGCAAGTTCAACAGATCCTGTGAATCTCATCCAGGCAAGTCAAGAGGGGAAGAGAGGCCGGAAAAGGCTTGCTCCATGCGACCTCAGAGAGATGGCCGCCGATTGATCCTGATCTTTTCCCCACTTGTATCTTAGATATTTCATCTTGCTTAATATCTAAGTTAAACCTAGCTATTGGTAAAATATCTCATAGATTACTTATTCCCTAAGCTACCCACCTCTATAAAAGGGGTGGTCATTGTAAACTAGAAGGAGGATGAAATGGATGAAATATACACCACACTTGCAAGCCAAAGCTCTGTCCATTCTTATTCCTCCATACCGCCACCCGCCGGAGTATCACACCACCTTAAACACAGCCAGATATCCACCGTCTATACACCGCAAGGACACCTGTGACGATTTATACATCATCAGTTGGCTCCGTTGCCGGGACAACGAAAGCTTCATCAGCTCATAACTCCACACACAATCAAAAAACGGCAGTTCACCTAACCGGCTCCATCATATAGAAATCACGTATCAGATTGACAGGAAGTCCGACTCAAGGCGAGTCCTAATCACAAGTATAGTCATAACCTATGACTGGAAGCAAAGGGCAACTGAACCCTCAAACTCCTGCGAGAGGCGTTGTACAAACGCATATACAAGCCGATGTCGCGATAGAAACACAAGAAATTGCGCAAGCGGGTGGGGAAGGATCACAAAGGGGAGTTTTGGCCCCTAGCGATGCCCGAAATTTGATAAATCAGAAGGCTAAGTCAAGAGAGGTCGTAGCAGCATTGGATGGGAAAATCAGAGGATCATCTCGATCGCAGCAGAGCCAGAGATCAACCCCCTGGAAAGAGCCAGATCTTCAAGAGGATCTGGAGATTGCGGAAATAAGGGAATACGCGAGGTATGCGGAAACTATGTACCTAGCCAACTCCCGTCTGGTAGCAAAGGGCCAAGCTCCAATGTCGATACGACCCCCAAATCCCCCCAGAGGTGAAATCGCTCCCGCGGCGGTGAATAAGGGTCGGCAGAGCCAGATTCACGGGATCGAGATAGAAGAAAGTGTGCGCTCCTCAGGCCGCAAAGGACCCAGGAAAAACGTCGTGCAGACTTCGGTTCTCCCAGATCGCGATCATCAGGAGGAAAAATCACACGAAAAAGGTTCGGCTTTCAAAAGGTTGGGTGAGAAGGACAAGGCCTCGGCCCCAAGTCGTCTCAACCTTCCTGAGGGAGGATTACTTCCCCGACGAGACAAGGACGCACCGGACGCCCGCATAATTATCCGTGAAAAGAGAGCTCGCCGGGAGGAGTCGGAGGACTGCGGGGAGTCAGAGCGCAGCCGAGAGGGGCTAATACACAGGCGTTGTTGCGACCCAGTTTCGACCCTGTTTGGGCAGAATAGATGGAGATAATGAAAAATGAGCTCGCCGATTTGAAAAAGTCAAGGCCAGCTGAGAGAACCGCCCCAATCTCAGGAATCGACGTGCTCGCCAAGAGAATTACAGAAACATTGCCTACCGGTCGCGAAAAGGTTAGCTATCCCAGCTATAATTACTATAATGGAAATTCTTGCCCAAACGACTGGCTCACCGCTTTCCAAGGTCGCATCACCCTAGCGACACAAAATAAATCTGCCTGGTGCATCGCCTTAGTCGGAAGCATGCAGGATAGGGCCGCATCTTGGATACGTGGACTTCCCCGTGGCTCAGTAAAAGGCTGGGAGGATCTCTCCGAGAAATTCGTCAGAGAATTCGAATCGGCAAGTAGACCAAAGAAAACTATAGAGGACCTATACGAAGTTCGCATGGGAGGACATGAGTCCGGAAAAGAATATTATGAACGTTTCATCAGAATATACGATCAGACAAGGAACATTCCGGATGATGCAGTTGTCACATGTTTCCTCACAGGGATCGCCAAGGGACCAATGAAAACTGAATTCAACCTGCGACCCCCTAAAGCGGGTCTCAGGGAAATGTTGGAAAGGGCTCGAATGATGGGAGTCAGCAAAGCGCCGTCCTCGGGGAGGGCGAAGCCCAAAGCAGAACAGCCGTCACAGAGAGAGGATCGCGCAGAGGAGCGTAAGAAGGAAAAAGGGCGAGATGCTAACCACGACCGCGAAACAAAAAAGCCTTATAAATTCAGTGAGGACAATTTTACCCCGCTCAACACTAAAGCATCTCAAATATTGTTCGAAATCCGCGAACATTTTGACAAGCCCAAACCTATGAGGGGTGATCCCGATAGTCGCGACAAATCCAAATACTGCGACTATCATAAGGACCACGGTCACATCACAGACGAATGTTTCACGTTAAGGCGAGAAATAGAAAGGTTAATCCGCGAAGGACCAGCGACCAAGTATAAGCGAGACGGGAACACTGGTACCGGACAAGGTCGCCACCCTCGCGTCTATCAGAAGGAGGTCCAGGTTATCCATGGGGATATCCCCAGCAACAATCAACTGAAATCTCAGATGCACCAAATTAATACGCGCGGCTTTGAAAAACAGGTGGTATTGGGGGAAAACGAGAAGGGAATCATGTTCACTAAAATCGAATTGGCCACAAGCGAGGGCCCCATGGAAGTACCTCTTATTCTCAAAGTCGGAATAAACGACAAGCATGGTGTCAACAGAGTAATGATCGACACAGGGGCTGGTCGCGACGTCATCTACTTCGACTGTTTAAAACAGATCGGATTTGGAGAGGCTAAGTTGAAACCCTACCTCGGGGTGCTCGAGGGTTTTACCAACGACACCGTGCGGGTTAAAGGAACGGTCGACCTCGCATCACTTTGGGTGACTACGAGCCATGCGTAACCGAGATGATCACCTTTCTGGTCATTGATCTCCCCTCATACTACAACATTATCTTGGGGATCCCAGCCATGAAAAAATTTCAAATGGTGGTGTCTGTTCCCCATCAAAGGGTCAAATTTCACATAGGGGAGGAGATTGGGGTCGCCGTCAGCCGACCCGGATCTTTCCTCGATTATATGACAAAGAACAGGGTCGACTCCAAGCGACCCAGGCTGGATGGTTTTTGCCCGGTTCGGGATCAGGTCGCCACGTTGAATGAAATGCCGGAAAGAGAAGTGGAGGTTGAGACTTTGAAAGTTCGAGACGAGCCCGACTTCACTGCTGAGGACGAGTTGGTCGAGGTCATAATAAACGACAAATATCCCGATCAAAGGATAAAAATAGGATCGCGGACCACCGAGGGAGAAAGGGAAGAATTGATCGGACTTCTGAAGGTCAACATGAGCGCCTTCGCGTGGGAGGTAACAGATATGAGGGGCGTAGAGTCAGAGGTCGCTTTGCATTATCTAAGTGTCGATCCCAACTTCAGGCCGATACAGCAAAGAGCGCGACAGTTCTCTATGGAAAAAGAAATCGCAATAAAAGGCGAGATCAAAAAACTTCTGGCAGCAGGCATAATCAAAGAGCTTCAGTATCCCACCTGGTTGGCAAACGTAGTAATGGTAAAGAAACATAATGGCAAATGGCGGATGTGTGTCGACTTCACAGACTTGAACAAAGCTTGCCCCAAAGACCCTTACGCGCTGCCTCGAATTGACAAAATGGTCGACGGGATCGCCGGATTCGAAACGCTGAGTTTTCTGGATGCATATTCCGGTTACCACCAAGTAAAAATGGCGAGATGAAGACAAAGAGATGACGCCTTTAGGGCGCGGGTGGACTCTATTACTACGAGATGATGACTTTCGGCTCGAAGAACGCAGTTCGACCTATCGAGAGAATGGTGAACAGAGTTTTTAGCACACAAATAGGCAGGAACATGGAGGCCTACATTGATGACATGGTCGTAAAATCAAGTCGCCAGGATCACCTGGTGGACCTTCGCGAAACCTTCGCCAATATAAGAGACCACTCAATGAAACTAAACCCTGTGAAATGTATTTTTGGAGTCCAGGCAGGAAAATTTTTGGGCTTCATGGTGAGTCAGAGGGGGATTGAGGCTAATCCCGAAAAAATCGAAGCCCTAATCAACATGAGCGAGCCCACCAGTGTCAAGGAAGTACAGCGGCTAAACGGCAGAATCACAGCCTTGGGTAGGTTTGTCTCAAAATCTGCAGAAAGAAGTCTGCCTTTCTTCAAAATTTTGAAAGGGGCGGGTACCTTCTCTTGGACAGCGGAATGCTCGCAGGCTTTTAAAGACCTTAAAGAATACTTGTCAAGCCCGCCGTTGTTAACCAACCCAAAACTAGGGGATATTTTGTTTTTATATTTGGCAGCCTCAGATAGGGCCGTAGCCGCAGTACTTGTAAAAGATCAAGAGGGCTCGCAGAAGCCAGTTTTTTATGTTTCCAAGGCTCTAAGCCCCGTAGAAAGTCGTTATTTTAATATTGAAAAGTTAGCTTATTGTGTTGTTATAGCTGCCCGCAAATTAAGGGCTTACTTCTCATCGCACACCATCGTAGTCCTATCAAATGCATCGCTAAGACAGGTTCTTCATAAACCAGACTTGTCCGGTCGACTGCTCCGGTGGGCTATCGAACTAACAGAGTTCGACATCCGTTATGAGCCTCGGAAGGCTATAAAAGCCCAGGCCCTCCCAGACTTCATAATAGAAACAAGCTTCAACGAGGAAACAACGGAGCAGGTTTGCCTCAAATGCAACCAGGATAAGGTAGCCGCAGAGGACGAGCCTCTTAGGCCAAGTCACTGCTGGCAACTCTACGTCGATGGGGCCGCCAGTCACAAAGGGTGCGGCGCAGGGATAATCTTGTTAGAGCCGGGCACATCAGAGGAAATCGAGCAGGCTCTGAGATTCGATTTCACCGCTTCTAATAACCAGGCAGAGTATGAGGCCGTCATCGCTGGTTTAAAGCTCGCCAAAGCCATGAAAGTCGAAAATATACAGGTATTTTGCGACTCACAGTTGGTTGTGAATCAAATCAATGGCTCTTTCGGCATTCATTGTGAAATATTACAAAGGTATATCAACCTCGTCAAAAAACTCGAAAGCAGCTTCGCATATTGCCAGTTCAAAAACATCCCCCGAGAGGATAATCATAGGGAAGACTATTTATCCAAATTGACCCATGAAGATGCGCTGTGCGACCCTAGCATCATGGTCGAGCATCTCTCTGAGCCCGCCATTTCTCAAGTCGAGGTCATGGACTTCCAGCCCAGGAATACTTGTTGGGTCGACACCATGAAATCTTACATTGAGCTAGGGGAGCTTCCCAGTGATCCGTGCGAAGCTAAGGCCTTGGTAAAAAGGGCTGCAAGATATATGATTATGGACGATGTACTTCACCGTCATTCCTTCTCAAAACCCCTTCTGCGATGCGTGCGACCCGAGGAGGTAACAGGCATTCTAACAGAACTACACGAGGGAATGTGCGGCGGCCATCCCGCCAATCGAACGCTAGCACAGAAAGTACTCCTAGCCGGATATTATTGGCCGAAACTAGCAGAAGACGCCAAAGCATATGCCCAGGCATGTGATGTTTGCCAGAGGTTCGCCAGTATTCCCAGGCTACCCTCAGTCGAACAAAGCATAGTGGTTGCGGCCTGGCCCTTCGACATGTGGGCAATTGACCTCATCGGACCTTTGAGGAAGGGTCGCTCGGGATGCGAGTATGTGGTCGTCGCAATGGATTATTTTACTAAATGGGTCGAGGCTAAGGCCTTGATAAAAACCAACACCAGGGACATAACATACTTTTTGCTCGATCAAATATGGACAAGATTCGGAGTTCCGAGAGTTGTGGTTTCCGATCACGGACCTCAATTCAGAGACGAATTCGACAAATTTTGTGAAGAAAACAATGTTAAACATTGGCAATCATCCGTGTGTTACCCACAAGGAAATGGGCAAGCTGAAAATGCCAACAAACAGGTCCTAAGTGTACTAAAAAAGAGCCTGGGTGAGAAAGCAGGTCACTAGCCGGACCACCTTCCGGCGGCTCTATGGGCACTCAGGACGTCGCGAAAAATCACAACGAGGGAAACTCCTTTTGCCTTAACTTATGGAGCTGAGGCTATGGCGCCAGTAGAAATGGCCTTACCAAGCCCCAGGGTCATTTTTTATAACGAGGTCAATAATACCGCGGCACGTAAACTCGAGCTTGATCTAGTAGAGGAACGGCGCATCCAGGCATACAGCCGTTTAGTCAATTATAAACAGGCGGCGAAGCGTCATCACGACAAACGTATTCGCGGGCATCACTTCGCCGTGGGAGATTATGTTTTGCGAAAGAGACAAGCCACCGGCCACGAGGCCAAGAAGGGAAAACTATCGGAAAACTGGGAAGGACCAGAGAGGATCGCTCGGATAGTCAAAAAAGGAACTTACATACTAAGTGACAACCAAGGTCGCGAGTACAACCGACCCTGGCATGCGGACAATCTGAAAAAATATTATATGTAAAGCGTATGTATGCTCGCGTACGAACAGGGCATATGGAGAGGGAAATCGGAATAAAAAGCCATCTTCGTTTATTAAGAGATACAATTGTTTCCAACAAAAGGGTGGGGGGGTTACACTCTATCTAATGAGTGTACCTATAACGATCAAGGTTATGCTTCGGCACCCTCGCTAAGCTGCATAGCTTCGTTATTAACGAAGCAAAAGGGAAGCGACGATGTCGATCCATAGAAACCGCAAAATTAACCGCTTCCCGATGGATCAAGATCCCCCAATCAATATCAACGCGATGATCGCGAATAGCGTGCAAAAGCAAAGCTTCGGCTTCACTAACAGCCTCGTTATCCGTGGACAAGAGGGCGCGCGAGTTGATGAACCTCTTCCATTCGCGGTTGCTGCGAGAAAGATCGGACGCAGGTCCCAGTACACGGGGTCGCTCATAATCAGGAAAGAGCTCGCGAAGGGCTCGTCGCAAGCAAGATTGTCTACTTGACTCATCGGCAAGGTTCCAAGCGAGCTCATAATGAGATGAGGGGTCGATAGCGGGTATACCTAGGGCACCGTTGATAGATTCCGGAGTAAAAGTGACCGCGACGCCACGATGGGTAATGCAGCTGGCAGTCCCCTCAGAAGCAACTTCGGACAGGATGGAATAGAACTCCCTCACTATTGAAAGATTGGGAAGTATTGACGAAGGTGGTGCAACAAAATCTGCCCACCCAGAAAGACGTACGCGCAGAAGAGAGCCGTCACCCTCGACTTTGCTCTGATTTAAACCCCTCTCCTTCGCAGGCTCAACCCACTCAAAATAGCGCCATAAATGATCTTTAGCAACGCCAGAGGCAGTAAAGAAGAAAGGGGATACATCACGAGTAGGACGAGCTTTATATATCCGAACCCGGCTGCTTTCCCCTGGGTGAGACATAGCGCAAAGCAAAAGGGGGATAAAACAACAAAGAGGATAATGAACAAATTACAGAAGAAAGAGAGCAAATTCAGTATAAGGCAAGAGGCAGAGTGAGTTCCAGGGTACTCCCCTTTTTATAACTAAAAGGAGGATATAACCAAGGCAACAGGAGCGCCAGACCATAAAGAGACCAAAATTCATGGCTACGGTTACACCTGACACCTATCTACTAGGGGTCATAACTCTGCATTAATGACACGGTCAAAGGCTGCTCTGAGAGTCTAAATTTCTGACAACACTACTCGTAGGGCCGCAGAAATCTTGACAATTGACACCGCACATCGACCATGGTCAGGACAAGACGACGACGTTTCGTGACCGCGTACTCCAACAAATTATGTAAAAGACCTCGCACAAATCAAGAGGGCCGCATACAGAGGATAAAGTAATACCTATCACAACCTCGCTAAAGACCGCCAGATAGTCAACACAAATCAAGGACGGAAAAAAATCAAATCTTACAAACAGAAAATGCAGAGAGTAAATTGTCAAGATGTTACAACACAAAATTCAGGCAAATCACAAAGATAAATAGTCAAGGTTACAAATCAAATTTTTTTTTAAAAAAAAGGGGGCTCACAGAAGAATCCAAAAATCTAGAGATCACGAGGGGTAGCTGGGGTGCTGGTGAACTCGTCGCCTTGCTCAGAGGGCGGCGGCTTCTTCAACGCCTCAAAATTCACAGGATTAACAGGAGCAGGATCCCAAACAGGCTCGCCACGACTAAGCTGTTCAGTCTGAATCGAGGTAATAAGCTCACTGGCATAGGGAATCTCCGGGTGAAAAGCCACCAAATCGGGATGACCTTGGTGCATGTTCACCCACCGCACCATATCGGCCGAGTAATGTGCCCCCGCCTCGGTCGCCCCGTATGCGGCGAGCTAAGTGACTAAAACCCCGATCAAAGCTATGCTCCATGAGGTCAAAGAAGTCATCTGAATCCTTGTAGGCGGCGACGGCCCCAGACTTGGCCTCCTCAACGGCCTCGGCAGTTCTCTTCGCAGCTTCCTCTGCAGCTCTCCTCACAGCCTCTTTAGCAACTGTATCCGCCTCAGCGAGCTCATCCCTCAACTTAGCGATCTCCTCCTGCGCCCCCGCAAAATCCTTGGTCAAGGTGGAAACTTTCTCCTTGATTTCAGCATCCAATTTAGAGTGCTCCTCCAGGACTGTTTTCATCTTTTCCACCTCGCCAGCCGCGTGCCTAGCTTTCTTTTCGGCAGTAATTCTTGCCTGGTCAGTCGCCCCTAGCTGCGCCGTCACCTTTATCATCTCTGCCTCGCGCCTCTCAGCGGCCTCGAGCACCCTATTCAAGCGAGCGCCGAGCTGGGAAAAGCAAGGGGGAGTTAGCAAAAAAAAAAAAAAAAAAAAAAAAAAAAAAAGAGGTCTTACCATAGAAGCTGCAATCCCAAACTGGCCGCTCAAATCTCTGATTTCGGCGATCTCATCCTGAGGCGGAGTATTATCTTGAGCCGCGAAGCGGGCTAGAATGCCCCGACCAATCTCCACTTGAACATGATCAGGATAGTCGAAAGGGATCGGCCCAAGAGGAATCACATCAGCAATTGCTTCACCAACCCGGCGAGCTTTGGATAGGTCAAGATCCTGGGTAAAGCTCGGATCCAACCATAGGGCCTCTTTCCCAGAGTGACCTCGAGGCAAAGTTTTTTGCGGCAGTGTCTCAGTGGGCGCGCTCTTCTCCACCGGGATTTCAACCTCTTCAAGATGCGCCGGACTGGGAGCGGACCGTTTGGGGGCGGCGATCATCCTTCGCTTTCTCTGGTTGAGGTCGCTTCACGCCGTGCGACTCTTTAGTAGGGGGATGAGTCTTTTTTGAGGCACCACCCGACTCGGGCTCGCAACGAGGGCGCAGGGAAGTCGCAACAAGGGCAGAAGAGGTCGCAGCTTCCGGGTTATGTGTCTCGGCGACAACCGAGGCATCCACGGTTCGGGGCACTCTCCCTAGAGCTTTCTTCAGAGCCTCCTGTCGAGCATTGGCTGCCTTATCTGCCTCCGCATTAAGCTTGTTTCGGTGAGCCCTGCGAGTATTTGGATCCATACCTACAAAAGGAAAGCGGTTTAGAACCCAACAAAACAAAATGAGCATATACAAATAAATACAAGTGGACAAAGAAAGTTACAAAGCGGCCTAAGTATAGGATCGCCCCCACATTCCGTACACTCGGAGGGAAAACATTTGTTGATGTGACAATCCCCAATCCAGTCCGGATCGCAGCTCTCAGGACCCATTCGTACCAAGGGCGTGGCATTCCCCCTGCCTACTAGGCCCGCCATACATACAAAAGGCTCGGCCAGATCAAGAAGTTCAACCCAGGAAACATTTCTCCGAGATGGCGCCGCACCGTCCGACTGAATTAACGTCATCAGCCCCTTTACATAGCGCCGCTCACTTACAGGGGGGTCAAGAATTAAAAGCGTGGATTTGCCTCCGCGGACTTCTGCCCTAGGAAAAGGCCAACCTACCTTCGACTCGACTTTCAGTACCCGCTGCCCCCATTTGTGAAACTTATTGGGAAGCGGGAATAGTAGGCGGGGAGTCTTCGCCCTCAGGGAGACTTGTCCAGGAATAGACGTCCCACAGAAGGAATAAAATTGCCCCAGTAAAGTTAACGTCGGCTCGATCTTCAGAATCCGGCACATAACTGTGAAAGCCATCAACTGGATAATAGCCCCGACGGCAAAATCGGAGGGAAGCGCCTGCATCTCCTTGCAGATCTTCACAAAGAAAGGATCGAAAGGCGGTCTCAGACCCGCATGCAAATGATGGAAGTGGAGGATAAGGGTGTCCTCGGAGCGGCGTGCACTTACGTAATCCTTGTGGTCCCCGGGTTTAAATTTGTCGGACTCCTTCTCATAATCGAAAAAAGAAAACCGATACACACTAGTGTCGATTCCAAATATACTATTAATGGTCCTATTGAGATCGCTGCCCTTACACAGTCGGGACCATTTCTTATCAACATCCTTCTCATACGCCGTCATGATCCCAAACTCTCGCATAGCTTCAGAATTGTTAGGGCGAGAGCTCTTCGACTGGGTGGCGGCCGCAGCGGCCTCACCAACTGTCATGGTTTGGCTCGCAATTTTCCTCTTCTTCTTCTGCTTTTTTGCGGGCATCCAGATATCCTTCCGAGGCAATTCATCATTTTCATCCTCACTGGACCCCATTAACTCATGAACTGCGGCGTCCTGAACATAAGCTTCGTCGTGGTCGGGAGCGCCGCTAGTACTCGGGACCGCAGTTTGTCCTTCAGCCGGGGACGCGATTTTTTCAGCCCCGTGAACAGTTGGAGATTTTTGAGCCCGCGCTTTCTCTTTAAGGCTCACTCTACGCGGCGGATTTCTGGCAGAGATAAAGACCTCCAACTCAAAAGGGTCGACATCCATAGTAGCGACCTCATCGCGGTAATCTCGCCAACATCCGCGCGAGTACTTTCCACTTCGACCTCGTCCGCAGGTCGCCAACCGAGGCCGCGGATAATATGGGGTCATCCTCAGCATAATCGTAAATCTCCCTTTCCGCATAATCATCGCCAGAATGATCATTCCCCGACATCCTGCAAAAACAAGGGAGGAAAAAGGTGGAGCTTTCAGACCTGGTATAATAATAAATTAGCCCAGGAAGGTGATCGCACCCACTTCAATACCGCCTCCTCCGTTTTCGCAAGAAAGATCGCAAGTAAAATTACAGAGAAAAGCAGGTTTCGAACTAGTGACTTGCGAGTTGGAAAAGCATGACTATACCAACGGGTGAAACCCCAGTTTTCCCAGGAGAGCCATAATCTCTCCCCAGGAAAAACCCCATTTTTAATCAGAAACGAATCCAAGTTACATCCCCGTTGAAGAAAGAAAGATGAAAATGACGCCTATTGAAAAATAACGCAAGAATGGATGAATAAAAGAGTTAGAAGAGAGGAATTCTTACCCGATTTACTGAAGAAAAGAGGAAATCCGCGTGAATACGGGGAAATGCTCAAGAAAGTGGCCGGAATCTTCAAAAGAACCACCTTGAAATCCTAAAACCTTCAAAGCTCCGCCGCAAAACCTTAAAGAATTCCGGTCGATAAACTACGAAGGAAATAAGGAATGCTAAAAGCGTGAGGAGGTTGAGGGGTGAAAACCTTATATAGGCAAGGGGGCCACGATCGAACGTTTGGGAACCCTTCATCCGACGGTTCAGAGTGGGGCGGCAGTTATCAGTTTTGAAATTCGAAGGGGCGTCCCATCAATGCTCACGTGCAACCGCCAGGCGCTGCGCAGGCGGCCGCATTACTCAGCAGAATGATACCCGTAGGACTGACGTCAGCCACGATTGACGATCCCGCCCCACAAAACAGACCCAGAGTTACTTCGAAGGTCGCATGCTTTGAAAGCACGGCCCTTAGTGAACAAGTCGCATCAGACGACAAGGTCGCGAAAACAGACCCAGAGTTACTCCGAAGGTCGCATGCTTTGAAAGCACGGCCCTTAGTGAACAAGTCGCATCAGACGACAAGGTCGCGAAAACAGACCCAGAGTTACTTCGAAGGTCGCATGCTTTGAAAGCACGGCCCTTAGTGAACAAGTCGCATCAGACGACAAGGTCGCGTAAACTGACCCAAAGTTACTTTGAGGTCGCTTGCTTTAAAAACACGGCCCTAAGTGTACAAGTCGCATTCAACGACGAGGTCATAAATAGTGTTGACAATTACTCCATCCTTCATATCCTCAGGGAATATCATTAAAGCACGGAGTAGGGGGCCATTGATGGATATAAATAATTCCACCACCTCAACAGTGAGACAACCAACTACGGCCACCCTCCGGCATGACAAGAGAGATCGCAAAAAGGGCGGCCACTGCGTCTCACCTCGCCGCTATCAAAGCATTTGCGGTCCCAGGCAAGTTCAACAGAGCCTGTGAATCTCATCCAGGCAAGTCAAGAGGGGACGAGAGGCCGGAAAAGGCTTGCTCCATGCGACCTCAGAGAGATGGCCGCCGATTGATCCTGATCTTTTCCCCACTTGTATCTTAGATATTTCATCTTGCTTAATATCTAAGTTAAACCTAGCTATTGGTAAAATATCTCATAGATTACTTATTCCCTAAGCTACCCACCTCTATAAAAGGGGTGGTCATTGTAAACTAGAAGGAGGATGAAATGGATGAAATATACACCACACTTGCAAGCCAAAGCTCTGTCCATTCTTATTCCTCCATACCGCCACCCGCCGGAGTATCACACCACCTTAAACACAGCAAGATATCCACCGTCTATACACCGCAAGGACACCTGTGACGATTTATACATCATCAGGCTTGTCGCCTCACCTAATTCGAAGTCGTACTTGGGCGGATAGCCTGGACTTCATTGGATTTGGCATCTTGGACTTTTGGCCTAGCCGATGGCGAAGCTATAATTGGGCGAATAGCCTAAGCTTCATATGATTTGGCATCTTGGGCTTTTTACCTAGCCTGATTCGAAGTCATATTTGGGCGGATAGCCTTGACTTCATTGGATGGGCTTTTAGCCTAGCCGATGGCGAAGCTATAATTTGGCGAATAGCCTAAGCTTCATATGATTTGGCATCTTGGGCTTTTTGCCTAGCCTGATTCGAAGTCATATTTGGGCGGATAGCCTTGACTTCATTGGATTTGGCATCTTGGGCTTTTTGCCTAGCCGTTGGCGAAGCTATAATTGGGCGAACAGCCTAGGCTTCATATGATTTGGCATATTGGGCTTTTTACCTAGCCGATGGCGAAGCTATAATTGGGCGAATAGCCTAAGCTTCATATGATTTGGCATCTTGGGCTTTTTGCCTAGCCTGATTCGAAGTCATATTTGGGGGGATAGCCTTAACTTCATTGGATTTGGCATCTTGGGCTTTTAGCCTAGCCGATGGCGAAGCTATAATTGGTCGGCCCCCCGGCAAGTGTGTTGTTTACGGATCTGTTCCGTCCGATTCCCACTTCTCCTAGATTGGGGGGAAACGACCGATGTGACCCGCCGCATGCTTTGATTGGCTGTGACTTTTCGGGTATTCGTGCCTAATGATGGCAATCCCAAATTTTGAAATTTAAAAGTCCCGTATCTAATCATATCCATTGGATCTTTGGGCAGTTGACCGTCGGATCTGTGTTTCCCTGCCTATATAAAGGAAGAGGGTTCCAGCCATAAACGCTTTCCGATTTCTCGTTTTGGCAACTCTATTGATAATTTCAGAGCAAAGGTTTTCCGGTGAGACGATTTCCGACAGGATTCCAAAGGTTCATTTCTTGCTTCGACCCCCCTTCATATTTTTTGCTAAGCATCAAGTAAGTCTACTTTTTCTCTCGATTTCTATGATTTTTGTATTTCTTTTAGCTCTGGCCTCATCCTTGTTTGAATCAGTGCGATTGAATTTAAATTTGTCATTCTTGTTTGTATCAAGTACCGTCCCGGGTTGTTTGGGTGCTGGGTGTCGTGGCCCTCGATTTAGGTCTGGTATGATTGTTGTTATAATCAGAGGTCTTTCAAAGGTTGCTCCCTTTAATTGATAGGGCTTGACCGTAAAATGAAAAGACGGGGTGTCGAGATGAACTGAGTTAGATGGTCTCGGCCCAACTTCCATTGTCCTGGGTGATGGCCTATCCACCTCACTCTTTCTTTATAGGATGTCTGACAACGACAGATCGGGAAGTAGCGATGATGATGGTGTTCATGGCTATGCTTCCGAAGAGGCCGATGAGGTGAGCACTAGCTCTAGTGAAGGCGATGAGGGTGAGAGTACGGAGGATGATATGGTGTTGGCCCAGTTGGCTCCCCCGCAATCTGGTCGTCTGAGGCCTGTAGTTTGTAAAATGCCGAAAGGAAAGCTTGTCTCTTCGGTTATGGTTCCTAGAGAGCCAAAGAGGTTTGGGAAAGAATCCGCTAGGGATAAAAGTTCCTCTTCCGGTGCGGTTGTGTCTGTGTCTGAGAAATCCAAACGGAAGCAAAAAAAATGGCGACGACGGGAAGGAGCCGAATGAGAGCAATAAGACTCCTAAACCCCGAACTCTTGAGGCCTTGAGGGAGGATGATGAGATCGAAGCTCTCGAAAAACATATCGAAGCAGATTGGGCGGTCGTTTGTCTTCGCCTTGGAGACCCTAAATTTCTTTCCGAATTTAACGTCTCCCCTGATTTCTGCCTTTGCGGCTTTAAGACACCGGAGAACCGAGCTGGTTTGAGATTGAAGAAAGACGTTTTGATTTTGTTCTATGACCTCTTTATGGCTGGTCTCAGGCCACCTTTTGATCCCTTCTTTGTCGAGGTTATGTGGAGCTTAGCGGCCCTTCCCTATGATTTTACCCCTGGCGCAGTCCGGGTGGTGATGGCATTCATCGTGCTCTGTCGGATTTTTGGCTACGAGCCCTCCCTCAAGATGTTTTTGAAGTTTTATACTTTCAGCAAAGCGGCCACAAATAAGGCTGATTCAAGCAACTTTTTTGAAGACCAGAGTGAAGAAGTGTTCTTTGTTTTACTGGACTTCAAATAAGGTCTGCGGCTGGAACACAAGGGCTATGATGGTCGAATCGAGGTCCGGGTGGCCCTTCCCTAAATTCAAAGCGTGCCCCGAGAAGAGACAGAACACAATTGTTGTAACCAGAACTCTTGATCACGTTGAGCAGGAGCTTCTTGATAAACTTCACGAGCTTGTGGGTTGGGATGAGGAAAGTGAGACACAGAAGAGGACTTTCAGCTGGAGAAGTTTGATTGATCTTAAGGCCCCCTTCTGTTGCGTGGCCGGTATCCCCAGTCCGACCAATGCCCAGCCCGTGGTGAAGGCATCCAACCTAGGTGTTTACGAAGATTGGTATGCTGAATGCCATCTGGGGATGTGTTTCCCTACCCAGTGCTCGATATGTAAGGGGGTCGAAGAATTGCGGCCCACTAGTAATTTGCTCTTTTGATTTTTTTTTTCCTTTCTTTAACTGTCTTTGTTGATAGCTTTGTGAGTTTATTTTGGAAATTTGACCATTTCTTTTATGCGTTTTGCAGGTACCATGGTGCTCGCCAACATAGACAGGAATGTCGTGATGGCTCGTCTTAGGGATGAGAGGAAAGCTCGACAGGCCCTGTTAGGTGCTAGCAAACCCATGGATCCTCCCCCCTTGAGTATGGGGGATGCTCTACCTACTGGGGGCTCCTCTACTGCGGCACCACAACAGGTTACGGTTGATGGCAGTGGCACAGTTGCTGTAACGCCGGTTAAACCTACCGCGGCTTCAAAGGTAAATAAGCCCGCTGCGGCCAATAAGGCGAAGAGAAAGAGACCTGCCGGGAGAAAATATTCTGGCTTGAAAGACGAGGGTGAGCCTTTGATCGATGTTTGCACTGATTCATCGCTCAAGAAATCTAGAACTAAAGGCGATCAGGGATCCAGCGAGGTTTGTTGGTCCCTTGAAAAGGCTTTGGTTAAGTTTAGAGGGGGGGAGGGTGAATAAACATAACACTTAAAACTTTTGGAGTTAACAAACTCAAGAACTACGACGACTGTCGATACTTCGCAGTCCGTCGACTCTCGCAGTCCGTCGACCGTTGAGTTTACTGAATTTGTGCAGCGGAAATATATCAAAAATTAAGCCTTATTACTTGTTTTTAAATATGATACCAAGTATTAGATACTCAGTAGTGTATGTGTGTGAATTCAGTTGCTAGATTCAGTAGATTGATAGTGGTTCCAGTAGATTGATAAGTGCAGAATATAAATGCAGAAAGTAAGTAGGCAGATTTTATAGTGGTTCCAGGTGGTGTAATCCTGTCAGTCCACTCTTCTCCTGTGATGTTGGAGGTAATTCACTAGAGATCTTTGATGTAGCTATTAGAAAAATCCCTATGTTGCTTGTCTTTCACCAATAACTATGGCTTCACAAACTGAACACTTGGAATAGGTAAGATTGCTGCTCCAAAGTCTTCCACTGGTCCTTGAAGGGTAGGATTGTCTCTTCACCAGCTTCACCACAAAGAATAGTCTTTCACACCCAAAGATGCTTCATTGTCTTCAGTAGATTTCTTGTAAAAGAAAGATTGAATCAAGTAAGTGATTCATCTTTCAACAGCTTGATCAGGATGATATGATCAACGCAGCTTGATGTCTTCAAGTGTGTAAACTTGATGCAGATTTAATGAAGATTACACTTGAAGAAGTTTTCTGGATCAGTAGCTTTATGTTCAGTAGGGTCAACAGGGTGTTTTTCTTGATCAGAAATCGAAGCTCAGGATTATCTGTATTTTCTCTTAGTGTTCATCCATCATCATCTGAATTAGGAGTCCTCTATTTATAGGTAGGAATCCTTGTGACTTATGTTTGAAATTCAAACATAGCCGTTTCAGACTTGTCCCCATCTTGACTTGACTGTTCCTAGGACTGACACTGTCAGATTCCTTTTTGACAGTTTACAGTCTGTCCACCCTTTGACTTGTTTCCATTGGATAAAGGTCTGAATCCTCCCAACGTCCATTTGATCTTAACCATTGTTTTGTTTGATAAAATCAGAGGTTGTTAGCTGTCCCTTTCTTTGTAATCTTCCAATGTAGCCTTTGAATAATCGAAATATATGTCCAGCAGGTTCATGAGAACATAAGTCTGCTGATATACACATCGGTAAGCTTATCCTTATTATGCTATGTTTAAAAAGCACTTCAGCTTACTGTCTTTTATCTAACTTTTATTTATGAAGTGTGATTACACATTTTTGCATATAACTAAGTTACAATCACCACTTAACTTGTGGAACTTAGACCTTGTACACAAGGTATATGTAATCAGTTTAGGTCATCACAGACTTCCCTAAATTCTGATTCCATATCCTTGACTTTAATTACTAAGTTTGATCCCTTAGCCTTCAATTACTGAGTTTGAGCCCTCAGCCTTCAGTCTTCAGCAGGTTTCTGATTAGTCTACTGACTCATCTACCCTACTGATCTAAACTAGTATGCTGATGTAAGTCAGTTGACCTTTTACAGTGCTTGTTTGATCAAACCTATACAAAATCAAACTCTAATAAACCTATACATTTGATCTAGACATCTTTTTGCCTTTGCTCTATAACAGCTAGTCTGGCACTCATCACTAAAACTTAAAAATAAGTCCAACAATTTCCCCCTTTTTGGTGATGATTCCAATACCCTCCTAACAACAAAGCAAAAAGATTAAAAACAAAAACAGAACAAATGTAGTGATATCTCATTATAAACAGTTGTTCAAAAGTATTACAGTCTAGAATCAGCAAATGATAAAATAGATAAAGTGTGCTGATCTACTGTCTTCTTTCTCTTTCTTCTCTTGCTTTCTCCACTTGTTCTTGGTAGGCTCTTATCTCTCTGATCATTTCTCTCATCCATTCATTTTCAATCAGAGAGAAATCAACATGAGGATTCACTTGTTTCCACCAATGCCATGCTTCAGGTAGAGTAAGATTGATATGATGTACTCTGAAACCTAAACGCATGTATACTTCTTTAAACTCATTAGGTGACTCCTTTGCATTAGTGGTAGGTAGACTCCTTCCACCTCTACCACCTCTTCCACCTCTACCACCTCTGTGTGCAGCCCTCAAGGCTTTAACTCCTGCTTCCCAAAATTTGAGTCCAAGAAAAGAATTGAGTCCCTCATGAAAACCTTTATCATGATAAGGTCTTCTTTTGCTTTGTAGACCTTCTTGTATTCTTTGAGAAGATCATCAGTAAGTGGAAGTCTGCAAGGTGCAGGCTCCTTAAAAGCATTAGTGTCATCTTCCCATCTTTTCTTGGCAAAGATTCTGGCAGCCTCTTTTGCTATTGTTGTTTGGCTCTCTTCCCTCTTATTGACATCATCAACAAAACGGGATAGCAGGCCATGTACACTCTCCTATGTGAGCACTAGGTTGTTCAGTTGACCCTCCATAATTTCAGTCCTAGTGTCAACAGCTGTGATCCTTCCTTGCAATGTTTGCTCCAGTAGAATTATCCTCTCAGTGATTTTAGGATCCAGTACTGCAGGTTGCAGTGTTACAGCAGATTCAGCCACAACAGGCTTAGGTGTCTCAGCAAGCTTGTCAAGTTTATGATGAATGGATGTAAATTGGTCTTTCAGAAACTTGTCCTTCAGTGTATTTCCTTGATTAATTCCCTTCACATCTTGAGCAAGGTCAGCAAGAGCATACTAGGTGGAGGTAATATTGGAAGCAACAGTTTCAGTGGTTCTTCCTCTATTCTCCACTAAATTCATTAAATCTTCAAATCTCTGCTCATGCCTGTCAAGTTGAGTTCTTAAATTTGCAATGTCATTTCTGACAGTCCTCAACTCATCCAAAACATGTGCTGGTACCACACCAGCCATTCCTCCATCAATTCCATCAGCAGGCTCTTCTACATTGTATTGTGGCCTCTGTCTGCTGATAACCATGACATAGCTCATATCCCTTCCAGCAGGGTTAGGTCCTTGGAATTCCTCCAGAATGGGATCAAGAGCAGGCTCTTCAAAAACTGGTACAAATGCCTGTTGAGGCTTGTTGGTCCCTTGAAAAGGCTTTGGTTAAGTTTAGAGGGGGGGGGGGGGGGGGTGAATAAACTTAACACTTAAAACTTTTTGGAGTTAACAAACTCAGCAACTTCAGCAGTCTGCCGATACCTCAGTAGTCTGCTAATGCCTCAGTAGCCTGCTGATAAAAAGTAGTCTAATGATGGTTGAGTTTACTGAATTTGTGCAGCGGATTTATATAAAAAATTAAGCCTTATTACTTGTTGCTCAATATGATACTAAGTATTGGATACTCAGTAGTGTGAGTGTGTGATTTCAGTTGCTAGATTCAGTAGGTTGATGTGTATGGTAAACTAAATGTAGAATGTAAGTGCAGAAAGTAAGTAGGCAGATTTTATAGTGGTACCAGGTGGTGTAATCCTGTCAGTCCACTCTTCTCCTGTGATGTTGGAGGTAATTCACTAGAGATCCTTGATGTATCTATTACAAAGATTCCTAAGATTGCTTGTCCTTCACCAATGACTATGGCTTCACAAACTGAAAACTAGGAACATGTAGGATTGCTGCTCCAAAGTCTTCCACTGGTCCTGGAAGGTTAGGATTGCCTCTTCACTAGCTCCACCACAAACAACAGTATTTCACACCCGACAGATGCTTCACTGTCTTCAGCAGGTTCTTTATAAATTAAAGAATAAATCAAGTAAATGGTTCAATTGCAGCAGCTTGATTAGGATGATATAATCAGCAGCTTGTAGTCTTCAAGTGTGTAAACTTGATGTAGCTTGAATACAGAATACACTTGAAGATTTTCTCTAGATCAGTAAGGTTAAGCTCAGTAGGTTCAGCAGGGTGTTCTTGCAGCTCAGAATTATCTCTTATATTTTTCTCTTAAAATTTATCAATCATCATCTTTTTCTGAGTTGGAAGTCCTCTATTTATAGGTAGGATGGCATGTGACTTGTATCTGAAATTCAAATATAGCCGTTCCCTGTTTTGTCCCATTTGACATGCTTTCGACACCGTCGTCGTCGAATTCCTTTTGACAAGCAAGTCCGTCCACCCTTTGACTTATAACCATTGGATAAAGTCCTGAATCATCCCAACGTCCTTTTAATCTCACCCTTGATTTGTTTGATAAATCCAGAGGTAGTTGGCTGTCCTTATCCATGTAATCTTCCAATGTAATCTTGAATTAACCGAGTTATATTATCAGCAGGTTCATCAGTCTACTGTAATACCTATCAGTCTGCTGAACAACAATTTGTTGTGTATCAAATTCAATGCAGCTGATTACTTTTATCTAACTTTTATTTGTGAGGTTAGATTACACCTTTTTAATTATAAACAAGTTCCAATTATCATCCAACTTATGGAACTTAGAACTTCTACACAAGGTATATGTAATCAGTTTAGGTCATCACAGACTTGCCTAAATTCTGATTCCATATCCTAGACTTTAATTACTAAGTTTGATCCCTTAGCCTTCATTAACTGAGTTTGACCCCTCAGCCTTCAGTCTTCAGCAGGTTCCAGAAAAGTCTTCTGACCTAACTACGCTACTGACCTAGACTAGTCTGCTGAACCAAGTCAGCTGACCTTTACAGTGCTTGTTTGATCAAACCTAGTCAAAGATCAAACTCTAATAAACCTATACAATTGATCTAGACATCTTTTTGCCTTTGCACTATAACAGTTAGTCTGGCACTCATCACTAAAACTTAGAAATAAGTCCAACAATTTCCCCCTTTTTGGTGATGATGACACTACCCTCACCTAACAGCAAAGCAAAAAGATTAAAACAAAAACAGAACAAATATCAGTCAAATCTTATTATAATCATTTGTTCACAGTTATTACAGTCTAAATGCAGCAAGGATAAAATATAATAAATATGTTGATCTATTGTCTTCTTTCTCTTTCCTGTCTAGCCTTCTCCACTTGTTCTTGGTAGGCTCTGATTTCTTCTATCATATCCCTCATCCATTCATTTTCAATCAGGGTAAAATCAATGTAGGGATTTACTTCTTTCCACCACTTCCATGCTTCAGGCAGGAGGAGATTGATTTGATTCACTCTGAATCCAAACTTCATGTATAGTTCCTTGAATTCATCAAGTGAGTCCTTTGCTTTTGTGATAGGCAAAATCCTATCACCTCTGCCACTTCTTCCACCTCTTCCACCTCTGCCACCTCTGTAAGTTGCCCTTAAGGCTTTAACTCTTGCTTCCCAAAACTTCAATCCCAAGAAAGATTCTAAACCTTCATGAAATCCCTTGTCATGATAAGGTTTCCTTCTGTTATAGTATTCCTTCTTGTATTGTCTAAGGAGATCATCAGTAAGTTGAACTCTGTCAGGTGCAGGTTGCTTGTAAGCATTAGTCTCATTCTCCCATCTTTTCTGTGCAAAGAGTCTGGCAGCCTCTTTTGCTACTGCTGTTTGGCCTTCTTCCCCCTTAGTGACATCATCAACAAAACAGGACAATAGACCATGAACACTCTCCCGTGTGATAATCGATTACTCGGTTGTCCTACCATAATCTCGCTTCTTGTATCAACCTGCAGGTAATCCTTGATTGCAAAGTCCGCTCCAATAGATTGATCCTCTCGGTAACTTTAGGATCCAATCCAAAGGGTTGAGATGTTCCAAGCCTCGACGGGCTTGGGTGTTTCGACAAGTTTGTCAAGTTTCTGATGGATGGATATGAATTGGTCTTTCAAAAACTTGTCTTTCAGTGAATTCCCTTGCTTGATTCCTTTCACTTCCATTGCAAGATCAGCAAGAGCATACTGATTTGAGGTAATATTGGAGGCAACTGTTTCTGTAGTCCTCCCTCTATGTTCCACCAAATTGATCAAATCATCAAACCTCTGCTCTTGCCTATCCAATTGAGTTCTTAGATTTGCAATATCATTTCTTACAGTCCTCAACTCTTCCAGGACATGTGCTGGTATTCCACCAGCCATTTCTCCAGCAGCTCCATCAGCAGGCTCCTCAACATTATATTATGGCCTCTAATTGCTCACAACCATTGCCCAACTCCTATCTAGTCTAGCAGGGTTAGGTCCTTGATATTATTCCAAGATAGGTTCAAGAGCTGGTTCTTCAAAAATAGGTACAAATGCCTGTGGGGGATCAATATCAACATTTTCTTCTTCAGGCATTTGGAACTCCTCATCACTAAAGTCATAGTCCAGCAGCTGCTCATTCTCATTAACAGCAGTCTGCTGACCATCTTTCCCTATAGTGATCTTGACTCCAGTAGGCTCCACTACAACAGCCTCTTCAACAACAACGGGGTTTCCTCCAAACCCAAAGTTTGTTCCAACCTTTGTCCAGGTGCTGTTTGAGACTCAGCAGCCTGTACCTCATGTTCCAACCTTTGTGTAGGTGCTGTTTGTATCCCAGCAACCTGTACCTCCTCTTCAACTGTTGGATCTGGTGCAATGAATGCCACAATAACTTGATCAGGGAGAATGTCCATGTTTTCCTGTTGAAATTCTCCCATATCAGTGATTCCCCTTAGCAAATTTGCAGTTTTGGTTAAGACAGCCTCAGTGTCAATCCAGTCTTGATATTGAATTGATTCCTCTGAACTGGCACTAGGTTCACTGATATCAGTAACTCTTTCATCATCCAAATCTTCAGCTTGCTGATCCTCAGGTTGATCAGTAGGTTCAACCACAAATAAATCATCAATCTTACCAACCATTCTGTTTGCACCACCATCTATTCACTCATTGATTTGTGCCTCAATATCATCTATGGTGAGATTGTCCTCATCCTCATTCATCTGTCCAGTTTGCTCTCTTTCAGTGGACTGTCCAGCACCAGTAGACTGCTCTACTCTTGGTTCAATAAACATGGCACTTCCACTGACTTCTCCTGGACCAGAGGGATGATTATCATCAGAATCAGATGATGAAGAATCACCATCATCACCTCTTGGATTCCTGAACTTGATACCCTCATCTTTCTGTTGATCATCAAACAGATCCATCAGCCTTGATTATAATAAAGAGGTATCAATCAGATCCAGCAGACTCTCCACTCCCAATTTCTCAAAAACCCATTCTTCAAAGTCCGTCATAGGTTCTGCAGCAGGTTTTTGCCTCTTATAGAATCCAAACTTCCACTGGAAGTAATCAACCACCATCAGGAGTTTTGGATCAACATACCCCTCTTTCCTCTTCTTCTCATGTTTTTCATAGGGCAGGAATGATCCTCTAGGAGCTGTTGCAGTACCCTGCTGACCTCCAAAGGTCTAAACAAGTAGATTCAATGTTTCTTCTACAGATGCTTCAAGGCTAGTAGGTTGCTCAGGTTGGATATTACATCCTACTACCTCCGTCTGTACCACACTTGGTTCCCCCTGACTTATATGCTCATCAGCAGGGTTAGCAGCAGACTGCTCTTCCCCCTGAACTATTGCAGGAATTGCAGAGTCTTGAACCAATGTTTCACTCAACACAGCAGGTGTAGATTCAGTGGTTTGCTGTGGTTCTTCTACAAGTTGCTCAACAACAACTTGTGCAGCTTCAGTAAATCTATCAGTTTCTACAGCGAGGCTCTAGTGCGAGGCTGGCGCGTGATTCTTCAACGGTTGCTCAACAACAACCTTTTCACTTTCAGTAGGCTCAGCAGCCTTAGTAGGTGAGGATCCAGTAACATCAACAGCAGGTTCAGTCTCTGTAGTTTGCTGTGACTCTCCAGCAGGTTGCTCAATAACAGCCTCTGCTTCCTCATTAGGCTTGATAATATTTAAGGGCTCAGCCTCAATAGCCTCTTCTTCTTCTTCTACATCACCTTCTTCTTCTTGTGCCCTTTGAGCCTCTAAGATTTTCAATTGCTTCACTTTTCCATGTTTCTTTTTGTGAATAACTTCTTTCATTCTTTTGGAAAGTGGCTCATCATCAATTTCAACCACAGTAGACTTCCTCTTTCTACTGGCTTCTTTCTGTTGTTCCTTCAAAATCTCAACAACAGTTTTTCTAGCAGCTACAGCAGGGTCAGTAATCTCATCTTTAGCTGGACCCTCAGCAGACTTAGCAGTCTGTGCTGTTTGCTTCTTTATTCTTTTAGGATTTAAGATTTCTGTTATTTTCTTTGTATCTGCAGCCTTTCTTTTCTCAGTGGTCTTCTTTGGTGCAGCAGACTTAACAGATTTCTTCACAGTTTGCTTGACCTGCTGACCACCGGCATCACCATCATCTCCATTACTATCATCATCACTATCAGTAGCCTTTGCAACACCTTCTTCATCATCATCCATACCAGGGATAACATAATCAATCTCTTTCTTGTATCTGGACTGATTGATCTTCTCAGGTGCAACATCAGGGATCTCCAAATGATTCAGCAGGGTCTGAACCATTAATCCTAAGGGTAAGGCCTTGGATTTCCTTTTCCCTTCTCTTTCCTCCTTGGCTACTTTCTTCATGTAATGGATAAAGTATCCAACCCAATCAAATTTCATACTCCTGCAGATAATCATCATCAGCTCTATCTTGGGTCCTGATAGAGTATCCATACTCGCAACCAACCCTAATATATTCTTTGCAATGAGTTTGCTCAGCAGGTTGTACTCATTCCCAATGTGTCTACAATTGATGCCAGGAATTGATTTGGTGTCTTTATTTGTCTTGATTTTATCAACAAACTCCATCTTGGACAATCCCATTGCCTCAGGATTTGTTGGACCATCTACTGTTTCTTCAAAACCAAAAATTTCCCTCAGCAGACTTGAGGAAACTTCTATTTCATGTGCATTCACAACTGTTTTGAATGCTTCAGTTCCTTCCTTTACCTGAATATTCTTCCAAAAACTGACAACTTTTGTATATGAGATTGTTTCCAATCATATGTTCAGTACATTCTCCAATCCTGCATATCTTCGTATTCTTCGACCAATGTTGATAGCTAATTCTGTTTTATTAGCATCAACAACAAAACTTCTCACACTTTGGCTTGATTCGATTTGAACATCAATCTTTTCCGCCATTGATAAAAGAAAAAAAGATGAAGAAGAAAGCTTTGTAAATCTGTGTTCACACAGTGTAAAAACAGAGAGTATAAGTCTGAGATTTTGTAAGTAGAGTGAATCTGCTATGATAGGCCTGTATAAATAGACAGTGAGTGGTTGTAACTGTCAGTGCACGTACATCCACATTGACCATGATTAATCTAAGTGAATGTTAGCTTGACACGTAGCCGATTACTTTTCAAAACGTATTGTAACCGTTAGATCGTGTAACCGTGGTCATAAAGGATAAAATAAATATCCCGCCAATTGCTCTTTGACTTTAATAAAGTTTGACTGTGAAACGTTCCATTCAGCAGGGTCGTCTTTAGCAGGGTTGGCTCAGCAGTCTGTTGATAAAGATGCTTCAGCAGCTTGCTGACAATGTGACTCTGCTGATCCTTGATTTCTTCTTGTTTTGAACAATTGATAATACAAGATGAAGTTTAATACCAATGACTGATCTGTCAAGTAAGCTCACCCAACATGACAAAGACCAATCCCCTTGGCAACCTTATTTGCTCAATTGTCCAAACATAAGTGCATGGAATTGTTGATACCAATGACTAATCTGCTAAGTGAGCTCACCCAACAAAGCAAAGACTAATCCCCTTGGTGAATTCCAGTACACTGCTGATTACCAGTCAAATTTTATAATTCCAAGTTCAGTCCTTAGTTTAGCAAATCTTTCACTATCAAGTGGTTTAGTGAAAATGTCAGCAAGTTGATCTTCAGTAGGGATGTATAGAACCACCACATCTTTCTTCTCAACATGATCTCTTATAAAGTGATGTCTTACATCAATGTGCTTGGTTCTTGAGTTAAAAAGCAGGATTTTCAGTGATTGCAATTGCACTTGTGTTGTCACACATGATTGGAATTTCCTTTTCTTCAATTCCATAATCCCTTAACTGTTGTCTTAACCACAATACTTGTGCACAGCAACTTCCAGCAGCAATATACTCTGCTTCAATAGTGGAGGTTGATATAGAGTTCTGTTTCTTGCTGAACCAGGAAACCAGTCTATTTCCCATTAACTGACAGGTTCCTGAGGTGCTTTTTCTATCAATCTTGCATCCAGCATAATCAGAATCTGAGTAGGATATAACTTTGAAGCTTCCATCCTTGGAGTACCATATCCCTACTCCCAAAGTCTCTTTTAAATACTTGAGAACTCTCTTAACTTTTTCCTAAGTGACTTTCTTTAGGTTTAGATTGAAATCTTGCACAAACACCTACAACAAAGGATATATCAAGTCTGTTGGCAGTGAGGTACATCAGGCTGCCTATCATCCTTCTGTATAGGGTTGATCAACATCTTTGCTTTCTTTATCTTCATCCAATCTGATGTTTGTACTCATAGGAGTTGATATCTTGGTGCTATTTTCCATACCAAATTTCTTCAGCAGCTCCCTAGTGTACTTGGTTTGATGAATGAAGATTCCATCTTTCAATTGTTTGACTTGCAGTCCCAAGAAGTAGTTCATTTCTCCCATCATACTCATTTGGAACTTGCTCTTCATTAGATTTGCAAACTTTTCACATAACAATTCATTTTCAGAACCAAAGATTATGTCATCAACATAAATCTGGACCAGCAGGGTGCTGTCACCTTCACTGATTCTGAAAAGAGTCTTATCAATGGCGCCTTTTGTAAAACCATTGTCCACCAAGAATTGAGATAGAGTCTCATACCATGCTCTTGGTGCTTGTTTCAAGCCATAAAGTGCTTTATTGAGTCTAAACACTTTATCTTCTTGATCTGTAACTTCAAATCCAGGAGGTTGCTGAACATACACTTCCTCCTCTAGAATGCCATTCAAAAATGCACTTTTGACATCCATTTGATATACCTTGATTTTTTTATATGCAGCATGTGCTAGGAATAATCTGATAGCTTCCAATCTTGCAACAGGTGCATAGGTTTCATCAAAATCTATTCCTTCTGCTTGAGAATAGCCTTTAGCAACTAGTCTGGCCTTATTCCTTACAATGGTACCAGATTCATCAAGTTCGTTTCTGTATACCCATTTAGTACCAATGATATTTGCATGACTAGGCCTTTCAACTAGAGTCCAAACATGATTTCTTTCAAATTCATTTAATTCTTCTTGCATAGCAATTATCCAATCTGGATCTGATATTGCTTCTTCAACAACTTTTGGTTCCACTTGAGATAGAAAGCATGTAAACATAGCTTCTAGTTGTCTTCTAGTCCTTACACCTTGCTGAATGTTGCCAATGACTTGTTCAGGAGGGTGATCCCTTAACCATTGTGGATTTTGGTTAGATTGATTCTCAGGAACCTCATCTTCAATAGGGTCTGCTGTGTCTTCAATAGGGGGTTCAGCAGATCCTTGAACTGCTTCAGTTGTTGCATCAGTAGTATCACCAGCAGGGTGTTCAGTAGGGGCAGTATCAGAAAATTTTAAGTCATTAACCCTTTCCAAGACTTCAACACAATCTGGATCAGTGACTTGTAGGTTCTCAGCAGGTTCACAACCTTCAACTTCCATACCAGTGAACTTAGGTTCATCAAACACAACTTGTATAGTTTCTTCATGTTTTAGTGACCTTTTGTTCAGTACTCTAAATTCCTTGCTGACTGAAGAGTATCCCAAGAAGATTCCTTCATCTGATTTAGGTTGAAAAGTCTTCAAATGCTCCTTATGATTCAAGATAAAACATTTACTTCCAAATGGATGGAAATAGGATATATTTGGTTTCCTTCCATTCCAAATCTCATGAGGTGTCTTCAGCAGCTTCTTGTTCACTGAGGTTCTGTTTTGTGTATAGTATGCTGTATTAACTGCTTCAGCCCAGTACCTTTCAGGCAGCAATGCTTCACAAATCATTGTTCTTCCTACTTCCTTTAAGGTCCTGTTTCTTCTTTCAGCAACCCCATTTTGCTGAGGTGTACCAGCAGCAACAAGTTGATGTAGTACACCATTCTGTTCACAGTATTCTCTTATAACATTATTGAGAAACTCAGTACCCTTGTCTGATCTTATCTTTACTATTGTCAAACTTTTCTCATTTTGTAATCTCTTCAAAAGATCAGGCATCATCTTGAGTGTTTCACTTTTCTTGTTCATAAATATCACCCCAAGTGTATCTAGAGTGATCATCCACAACCACTAAGGTGTATTTCTTTCCGGTAACACTTGGTTGGTGTAACTGGTCCAAATAGATCCATATGCATCAGCTCCAAGACTCTATTAGTTGATTGCTTAGTCTTTGATTTGAAGCTTGATTTGGTCTGTTTACCTTGCTGACAGGCATCACAAATAGCATCCTTCTTGAATGTAATCTCAGGCAAGTCAATTACCATTTTCTTCTTTACTAGTTGATTGATATCGTCAAAATTTAGATGATTCAACTTCTTGTGCCATAACCAATTGAGTTCTGATTTAGTATGCACAATCAGGCAGGTTTCTGGAACTGCAGTAGACCAATCCTCAACATACATGTTTTGTTGTCTTCTACCAGCCAATACAACTTGATCACCTTTTTCACTAATGACAATACAGTTGTTTTTGTCAAAAGTGACCTTGTATCCCATGTCACAGAATTGTCCAGTGCTCAGCAAGTTGTAGTCCAGGTCCTTCCACATAAGCAACATTCTTGATTGTAAGTCCATTCCTCACAAGTGTGCCATATCCTCTTGTGTATCCAGGTGTATTTTTGTTGCCAAAATTCACCCTTGGGCCATCCTTTGTCACAAAATCTGACAAACAATGCTTGTTCTTTGTCATATGTCTGGAACATCCACTGTCAAATTACCAGACACCTACAAAACAAAGTTAATACATTTTAGGTACCCAAACCTGTTTGGGTCCATAATGGTCAGTGGTAAGCATGACCCCGGGATGTTTCCATAAGGTCTTCTCCTAAAAGTGTCATACTTTGGTTCATACATGTATTCCACACATCCATAGGTTCTAACAGTAGACTGTGTGGGATTCACATATGTTTTCTGGCCTTTTGGTTTATAATGCTGTTTGAAGTGACTTTTGTTGTTAGAAGCTTTAGCGTAACCATTAGTTTGTTGTCTGTTAGGAACAGCCTTGTAGTATGGAGTCTGCTGAGGTCTTGTTTAAGTCCTCTGCTGATCCCATTGCTTGGGTTTTACCCTAGCAGCATGGTTATTCTTACTGTTTCTAGCATTAGATACAGGAATATTCCAATCATCATCAGTAGGAAATAGTCTACCTTTCCCCCTGAGATAAGTATCCCTTGAATGATTAACATTTTTGGGTTTAGGATTCTTATCCTTGGAATATTTCTGTTTCTTACCCTTCTGTGGTCCAGCAGACTTGGTAGCAGGTCTGCTATCAGCAGGTTTAGAAGGCACATCAGTCCTATTTTTGGATTTGTTCTTTTTATTAGGAGCTGTTGACTTCTTTGACTTCTGATTTTGCTTCCTTGAAGCATTCTTAGTAGGTTTACTGCCTCAGCAACATTACTGGGAGTTGGATCTTGTGCAGGTACAAACTTAGGACCAATTCTGGCACTAGGTTCAGTAGCCTTACTGGATCCACTCTTTTTGGATTGTTGAGTCCCAAATCCAAGCCCTGTTCTATCACCATAAGGCTTTCCAGATTTGTATGCAGTAGAGGAACAAGATGTATCAGCAGATTCAAGGCTACTGGATGTTCAACAGGCTTATACTGATTCTGTCCAACATCTTTTTCCTTACCTTTGAGAACCCTTAATTTAGCATTCAATCTTTCAACTTCTACTTGAAGAGCTTCTTTTTCAGCCTTCACAATCTCATAACCAGATTGTATTTTCCTCAGTTGATTGAGGATGACATCCAAAGCTTCTTCATTGTAAGAGTTTCTAGGATTTGAACCACAAGTTAATTGATACAGTATTGTATACCTCCTCTGTCTCTTCCATATTAGCCATTAATGCATAATCTTCCAATTCAGCAACCAATGCTGTGTCATCTGATTCATTTCCCTTTTCAGATTCCACTTCATACCCCGATTCATCTTCAGCAACCATAGCTTTCTTGCCATATCTTCTTTGTTGGCTTTTGGTCTTCAGTAGGTCTGGACAGTCAGGTCTGATATGTCCAGGCTTTTTGCAATTGAAGCACAGATAATCAGGTTCCTTACTTTGTTTTAACTTAGGACATTTAGGTTTGAAGTGTCCTGGTTTCTTGCAATGAAAACATAGATAATAATTGTCTTTCTTTGGTTCTTCTTTCATTTTTTCACTGAATTTCTTGTTGAAATTCCTTGGAGAACCCTTTCCACCTTTCATTATTCTGATCTTCTTGCTCAGTAGTGCAATCTGCTCTTGCATCTCATCCAGTAAGTCATCTTTAGTTTCTGATGCTTCTTCTTGATGTGAAGCAGCCAGTGCTGTAGTTTTTGGCTCTTCCTTTTCAGTAGCAGGTGACAACTTCTTTTTGAATTCATATGCCTTAAGATATGAGAATAACTTGAATGTATCCTCTTCATGCAATCTTCTCATTTCTTCTATGGCTGTCACCTTCATCTTCCATTCATCAGTAGTGGGTAAAGCTTCCAAGATTTTTGTGTTAATTTCTTCTTTTGGGTAAATGACACTCAGCAGGGTGAGTTCATCCAGAATTGCATTGAACCTAGATTCCATTTGTTCAATGGTTTCATTGGGTTTCATTTCAAACTTTTGGAACTTCTTCTTTGCCACACTGATTTTATTCTTCTTGATTTCATCAGTGCCTTCACAGATCAATTGTATTTTGTCCCAAAGTTCTTTAGTTGTTTTGCAATCTTTAACCTTCATGTACATATTGCTATCCAAGGTTCTATAGATGATATCAATAGCAATATTGTTGAGGTTTTCTCTCTTCCTATCTTCAGCATTCCATTCTCTTATTGATTTTGGAATGTACTGAGTCTCATCTCCCACTGTTACAGCTTTGACAATCTCCAGTGGTCCATCTGTCAGCACATCCATCATCTCATCATGAGTTGCAGCAAGGTAAGCCTGCATTAGACGTTTATATTCATCAAATCTATCTAGGGAACACATCAGCATAGTTCTAGCATACTGGTTGTTATCCATGATGCAAGTCTTTGAAAATCAGTGATTTGAAAAAGTTTCAAAGTATTTTCTTAAGTACAACAAGTAGGATTACTTCAGAACAGAAGCACTGCTCTGATACAAATTGTTGGTCCCTTGAAAAGGATTTGGTTAAGTTTAGGGGGGGTGAATAAACTTAACACTTAAAACTTTTTGGAGTTAACAAACTCAGCAACTTCAGCAGTCTGCTGATACCTCGGTAGTCTGCTGATGCCTCAGTAGCCTGCTGATAAATAGTAGTCTACTGATGGTTGAGTTTACTAAATTTGTGCAGCGGATTTATATCAAAAATTAAGCCTTATTACTTGTTGCTCAATATGATACTAAGTATTGGATACTCAGTAGTGTGAGTGTGTGATTTCAGTTGCTAGATTCAGTAGGTTGATGTGTATGGTAAACTAAATGCAGAATGTAAGTGTAGAAAGTAAGTAGGCAGATTTTATAATGGTTCCAGGTGGTGTAATCCTGTCAGTCCACTCTTCTCCTGTGATGTTGGAGGTAATTCGCTAGAGATCTTCGATGTATCTGTTACAAAGATTCCTAAGATTGCTTGTCCTTCACCAATGACTATGGCTTCACAAACTAAAAACTAGGAATAAGTAGGATTGCTGCTCCAAAGTCTTCCACTGGTCGTTGAAGGGTAGGATTGCCTCTTCACCAGCTCCACCACAAACAACAGTCTTTCACACCCGACAAATGCTTCACTATCTTCAGCAGGTTGTTTATAAAATAAAAAATGAATCAATTAAATAATTCAGTTGTAGTAGCTTGATTAGGATGATATAATCAGCAGCTTGTAGTCTTCAAGTGTGTAAACTTGATGTAGCTTGAATACAGAATACACTTGAAGATTTTCTCTGGATCAGTAAGGTTAAACTCAGTAGGTTCAGCAGGGTGTTCTTGCAGCTCAGAATTATCTCTTATATTTTTCTCTTAAAATTTATAAATCATCATCTTTTTCTAAGTTGGAAGTCCTCTATTTATAGGTAGGATGGCATGTGACTTGTATTTGAAATTCAAATATAGCCGTTCCCTGTTTTGTCCCATTTGACATGCTTTCTATCACTATTCATAGGACTGACACTGTCGAATTCCTTTTTGACAGTGCAGTCTTTCCACCCTTTAACTTAAAACCATTGGATAAAGTCCTGAATCATCCCAACGTCCTTTTAATCTCAGCCCTTGATTTGTTTGATAAATCAGAGGTAGTTGGCTGTCCTTATCCATGTAATCTTCCAATGTAATCTTGAATTAACCGAGGTATATTATCAGCAGGTTCATCAGTCTGCTGTAATACCTATCAGTCTGCTGAACAACAATTTGTTGTGTATCAAACACAATGCTGCTGATTACTTTTATCTAACTTTTATTTGTGAGGTTAGATTACACCTTTTTAATTATAACCAAGTTCCAATTATCATCCAACTTATGGAACTTAGACCTTCTACACAAGGTATATGTAATCAGTTTAGGTCATCACAGACTTGCCTAAATTCTGATTCCATATCCTTGACTTTAATTACTAAGTTTGATCCCTTAGCCTTCATTAACTGAGTTTGACCCCTCAGCCTTCAGTCTTCAGCAGGTTCCAGAAAAGTCTTCTGACCTAACTACCCTAATGACCTAGACTAGTCTGCTGAACCAAGTCAGCTGACCTTTACAGTGCTTGTTTGATCAAACCTAGTCAAAGATCAAACTCTAATAAACCTATACAATTGATCTAGACATCTTTTTGCCTTTGCACTATAACAGTTAGTCTGGCACTAATCACTAAAACATAGAAATAAGTCCAACAAGGCTCATCATAAATAGGTTCTTCCTCAGGCACTTGAAACTCATCACTGTAGTCATAGTCCAGAAGCTGCTCATCCTTATCAATAACAGCAGTCTGCTAACCATCTTTCCCTACAGTGGTCTTTCCTCCAGCAGGCTCCACTACAACAGCTTGTTCACAACAATAGTAGGGGTTTCCTCCAAACCCATAGATAGTTCCAACCTATGTCCAGGTGCCGTTTGCACCTCAGCAACCCGTACCTCATGTTCCAACCTTTGTTCAGGTGCTGTGTGAACCTCAGCAGCCTAACCTCCAGTTCCAACCTTTGTCCATGTGATGTTTGTACCTCAACAACCTGTACCACCTGTGCCACAACAACTTGTTCAGGGAATACATCCATATTCTCTTTTTGAAATTCCCTAATGTTAGGAATCCTTCTTAGAAAGTTTACAGTCTTGGTTAGAGTGTCCTCAGTGTCAATCCAGTCTTGATATTTGACGATACCGGGTTACGCACCTCGATATATCATCATCGAGTGGGATACGTGGATCAAATATTTACTAAGGCACATGAGCCAGATAAGGCATACAAGTCGGAATATCGACCTAGAAGCCTTGACACGCATGTCGACCCTCGAGCCCGAAGTGTATCTAGGAGCTCGAGGTCACGACTATCGACTTACGAGCGGTGCGGGCGAGAGTTCCGGACTCGATCACCCCAAGCCGGGCGGTCGATGTCTTGAACGAGTCCACACCGGCCTACGTTGGCCCATTATCCACGGGATAACTTGGGCAAGGGGTAAGGCCCAATTAAGGGTAAATAAGACGGTAGCTACGAACCGACTCATATTAGGGTTAGGTCATGCATTGTCCTTATAAATACAACGTTCCGGAACTACGTATGGCTTGATTCCCGGAATAATAACGAGGATACGTAGGCACTCTAAGAATCCCACTTAGATCGGCCGCAACATACAAAACCCCTCTGTCGTTTTTGGCATTAGGGTTCTTGATTATTCATCAATAATATAAGGAAAAGCCCGGATCTTTAAGGTGACAAAATTTGTCATCGTCATTGGCGCTAGAAGGAGGGCCTTCTTTTGTTGAATACATCAAGATCATCATGCCTCCAAAGGAAAAAACCGCCAGAAAAACCACCTCTAAAAACGTGGATCCGCGTAGAATCCGCGAGATAAGTGAGCGAGCGGTGCGGATCCTCCGGGGGAAAAAGATCCGGCTTTTAGAGACCGTCCATGAAAATCCGCCAAAACAAACTCGGGGCCTTGCCCCGAGTATCAAGCCATGGTGGATCACCGGGCGGCGACGACGATCATAATGCCCCGAGAAAGATAATGGCGGAAGCCTTTAATCGACAGAGACGAACAACAACGGGCGGAAGGCGGCCCGAATAACGCCGCCAATAATCCTAAGCCGGATCAATTTGAAGAGGTCGGCGCTTCCTCAAGCTCGGTCGAACGGAGGAAGCGAGAAATACAACGAAGCACATACGCATCGATGAAGATAGCGTTAGGCGGGGAGTTAGATGTAATCCCGGGAAAAACCCGGGGCCCGTTGTGGTTAGAGTCTCCTTTCATCAAGGAGATTGAAGATTATCCTAAACCC
Source organism: Gentiana straminea (assembly GCA_036785695.1). Taxonomy (NCBI): domain Eukaryota; kingdom Viridiplantae; phylum Streptophyta; class Magnoliopsida; order Gentianales; family Gentianaceae; genus Gentiana; species Gentiana straminea. The sequence continues at coordinate 2,376,848 of JAVUPR010000311.1, read as the reverse complement.
AAGGGGTTTAAAATACCTAAGATAGACCCGTATGATGGCACCACCGACCCGGAGGACCATCTTCACGGTATCTATCCCGGATGAGGCTAGAATGTGCCCCGACGAGATGCGATGCCGGGCATTCGAGACTCTACTTGTAGGACGAGCAAGAGAGTGGTTTACCAAGTTGAAACCCGGATCCATCTCCAGGCTTCACCATGCTCGCCGGAAATTCGAGAGACGCCTTCATCGTCAACAAAAAGTTTCGGTTGAGCGAGACGCACCTCACAAACGTGAGGCGGCATAGAGACGAGTCGGTATTAGATTATCCGAAGAGGTTTAACCTTGAGGCCATGCGAGTGAAGGATCCTCAGGATCGAGTCTTGATCACTTCATTCGTAGGGGGACTGCGCAACACAAAGTTGTATGAGAAGTTAAGCAGGAACCTCCCTCGAAACATGGATGAGTGTGTGAATGTCGTACATCGATTTTGCCAAGGCGAAGAGGCAGTGCGTAGGCACACCCAAGCCGAGTGGATGGACAGCTCGAGGAAAGAAGGTCGAGGAGGAAATAAGAATCAGCCTCGACAGCAGGATGTAGAGAGGAAAACGTATGTCTGGGATCGCATCGAGGCGCCTCCCTCGGGCCGGTCAGAGAAAAAGGGGGGTAGAAAGGATAAAGATTTTACTCCCTCAACCGGTCCCGTACGAGAGGTCTTATCAATCATGGTTTCTAAGAATTTGGCCAAGAGGCCACCTCCGATCAAAAAACCTCGAGAAAAACGAAGGTCGACAAAGTATTGTGAATTCCACGAGGACACGGGTCACTCGACGAGGATCGTTTCGATTTAAAGAAAGACATCGAGGCTCGCATCCGGGAGGGAAAGGCTGGATGAGGTCATAGACCGATCGCGTTATAATGAGCCCGGGGGCGCCGAGACTTCAAAAGAAGAAATCCTGACCAGGATAGAGGTCGAAGTCGAGAGAATCAAAGAAGAAGAGATCGATCCCCTAGACGAGACCGATCTCCTGATAACGATAGGGACTACTATGGTCAGGATCGCTATGATGATAATCGCCCAAACAATTATGTGAATATGATATTTGGGCCGGGGGAGAGTGAGAAGGAACGAGCCAGTCGAGAACCAGACGACAGCTCGAGGCCACGCAAGCAATCGAGATTAACTACGGAAGTCGGGTATGGCCCCGCAGACGACGTCCCTAAGTCGACAAGTCATAGTGAGGGGTTAGTGATTGAAGCGGTTATAAGTCGCGCCGAGTATCGAGGGTATGCGTCGATAATGGTAGCGCCGTGAATATCTTATACTACTCGGCATTCCGGGAATGAAGCTCAAAGAGAAAGACTTAGTGCCCATAGCCTCTCCACTATTCGGCTTCACAGGTCAGGCAGTCCATCCCATGGGTTCCATAAAGCTACTAACGACGGTAGGTGATGGGGAAAGAGGGAGGACGCTAGAGCTAAACTACGTGGTCGTTAAAGCTCCCTCCGCGTATAATGTTATTTTGGGTAGACCAGCCCTTTTCGAGTTACGAGCTATAATTTCGACGTTCCATAACAGCATGAAATTCCCGACTCGAAATGGTTCCCACGAAGTAAAAGGGGATATTGAAATCGCCAGAAGCTGCAATTCGATAGTGATGAACGGTAAGATGGCGGTACAACAAGTCCTCATCGAGGAGCTCATTCCGGAGGAGGAGGAAGAGAAGTGTTGGGCTTCGAGTGAAGCAGTTGAAAATGTCAGCTTATGGGAAGATGGAACCGATCAGAGTGTCCAAGTCGGGGTTTGGATCCCGACTCGGAAAAGCGGTTACTTGATCGATTTGCCGAAAGAGTTCAAGGACGTTTTCGCACGGAAGGCGTCCGATATGCCGAGCCTACCGACAAACATCGCCATCCATAAACTAGAGATTGACCGGACGAAAGCCGGTCAAACGAAAGAAGCGAAATTTCGCGCAAGATCGATTGGAAGCTATCGAGTCTGAAGTCGGGAAGTTACTGTCGGCAAATATAGTAAAAGAAGTGCTCTATCTAGAATGGCTTGCCAATCCAGTATTAGTGAAGAAACCAGATGGCAGCTGGCGCATGTGCGTTGATTTCACGGATTTGAATAAGGCATGCCCTAAAGATTCCTATCCATTACCTAAGATCGACAGGTTAGTTGATTCGACCATCGGTTTTGAGGTATTCGCGTTCCTCGATGCATACAAGGGGTACCATCAAATTCTCATGGACCCCCGAGATGCGGAGAAGACGGCGTTTATTACGAGTTTGGCACCTTTTGCTATGTTACCATGCCATTCGGATTAAAGAATGCTGGAGCTACATACCAAAGGGCAGTCAATAGAATTTTTGCGAAGCAGATTGGTAAGAATATGGAAGTCTATGTGGACGATCTACTCATCAAAAGCCGATCCATGAAGCAATTTTTGGTAGACGCCAGGGAAGTGTTCGAGGTGCTAAGAGATACTGACATGAAACTTAATCCAAAAAAGTGCACCTTCGGGGTGCGGACAGGCAAATTTCTAGGGTATATGGTGTCGAGAGACGGGATTCGAGCTAACCCTGACAAGATCGACACACTAAAGAATATGCCTGCACCTCGAAACATGAAAGAGGTTCAGAGACTCACCGGTCGGATGGCGGCACTGAATAGGTTTTTATCTCGGTCAGCCCAGCGTGCACTACCGTTCTTCAAAGTTCTTCGAAAGCCCAGCCCTTTCCACTGGAACAACGAATGTCAGACGGCCTTCGAGGAACTAAAAGCATATCTTTCAGAACTACCTACTCTCACCTCTCCTCGAGAGGGGGAAAGGTTGCTAGTTTATTTATCAGTCTGCGAGGAAGCAGTGAGTTCGGTCTTGGTTCGAGAGGGAGAAAAGGGCCAGGTGCCCATATATTTTGTAAGTAAGGCTCTGCATGGCCCTGAAGCCCGATACTCACCAGCTGAGAAGCTCGCACTAGCGTTGGTACACGCATCAAGAAAGCTTAGGCCATACTTTCAAGCCCATCCTATAGTGGTAGTCACAGACCAACCACTCAAGCAAATTCTAGCGAAGCCCGACACATCCGGTCGACTCGCGAAGTGGGTAATCGAGATGGCTCAATACGACATCGAGTTCGTGCCGCGTACCGCAATCAAGGCTCAAGCTTTAGCAGACTTCTTAGCCGAAGGTATATCAGTGCAACTTGAGCAAGAAAAGCAAAGTCACGAAGAACGATGGATGCTCCATGCCGATGGGGCCTCGAGCAAAGAAGGAGCGGTGCGGGCCTCCTATTAGTCGGCCCGAAGGGGGAGGGGAGTTTCCATACGCCCTCCGATTCGATTTTAAGGCAACTAATAATGAGGCAGAATATGAAGCAATTATCACTGGTCTGAAGCTTGCCCTAAAGCTGGGGGTCGAAAATCTCAACGTTTACAGTGACTCGCAATTGGTTGTTAATCACATCAAAGGGGAATATGAGGCTAAGGAAGAGACTATGAAGAAGTATTTGGCAGTAGTCCAAGGCCTTAAGCCGAAATTCAACTCGATTCAATTCGAACGGTACCTCGAACTCGAACAAGAGGGCCGACGCTCTCGTCCAAGTTAGCATCGAATTTCGTCTCTAGTAAAAAGGTGTTAGTAGAATCGCTAACGAGAGAGAAGCTATGAAGAGATAGAAGCCCGGCCGATATCTCGGCGAGGCTACATGGATGGATCCAATTGTCCTTTACTTAAAGGACGGAATATTACCCAATGATAAGGTACGGTCAAGAAAGGTCCGACTTCGGTCGGCTCGATACGCATTCTTCAACGACATACTTTATCGGAGGTCGTTCACAAGTCCATGGTTGAGATGCGCATCGAGACAGAGGAGAATATCTTCTCGAAGAAATCCATAGGGGAGCTTGTGGGAATCATCTGCGGGGCTAGAATGCTAGCTCGGAAATGCAAGCTCGCCGGATACTTCGGCCGTCAATGCAACGAGATGCGATCAAATTAGTGCGAGAGATGCAATTCTTGCCAAATTCACGATAACATCTCTCATCAACAGGCACAAGAAATGAATGTCATCTCGTCAGCATGGCCTTTCGACGTGTGGGGAGTCGATATTGTAGGACCCCTACCTCGAGCTCCAGGGAATAATAAGTTTGTAGTAGTTGCAGTAGATTATTTCACTAAGTGGGTAGAAGCCAAAGCTTTACCCGACATCAAAGCGGCTACAATCAAGAAATTCCTATGGGTCGATATTTTATGCAGGTATGGTATTCCGAAGGCTTTAATCTCGGACAACGGCACTCAATTCGAAGACCGAAGAGTCAGAGAGTGGTTGGCCGAATATCATATCGATCAGCACTTCACTTCAGTCGCGCATCCTCAAGCAAATGGTCAAGTCGAGCAAACAAATCGACAGATTAAACTCGGACTGGAAAAGGAGGTCGAAGGCGAAGGACGAGGCTTGGGCGTTGCAACTCCCGAGCATCCTGTGGTCATACAGGACAGCTCCAAACGCATCAACGGGTGAAACACCTTTCTCCCTGACCTATGGGTGCGAGGCAGTTATCCCCGCGGAGATCGGTGTCCCCTCCCCTCGAGTGTTAGCGTATAATATCGAGACGAACGATCCCGACATCCGACAGAGAAGGATAATCTCGAGGAGCGGAGAGAAATGGCCTCGGCCCGAATGGCAAGGTACAAGCAAAAGATCTCTCAATATTACAACGCGAGGGTAAAATACGGATATTTCAAGGTCGGAGATCTAGTTTTGAGAAAGAACGAAGCAAGTCGGCAAAAGGAGATCGGGGCCCTCTCCCGAAGCCCAGAAGGCCCGTATCGGATCCTAAAAGTCCACCCTAAAGGTTCATATCAACTAGGTCGAGCGACGGAACTACGATCCCTCGACAATGGCACGCGAATAATTTGAAGAAATTTTACGTCTAAGCCTTAGTCGATAAGTTTGTTTCTACTTATTTTATAAGATTTGTAATCAGTCCATGAGACAATTCTATCTTTATTATAATAAACGATGATTTCTTTTTCTACGATTTTGTTAAGTATTTTTGTAATATTCTAAGTCCAAAAGGACGCGAAGTTACAATCGACAAATTATGGAGCAATCCGCGAGTCGGAACTCCCGACAACGCCACAAGCATATAATGCAGAAGGCAAAAAGAAGACTCGCAAGGTCGGGTCAGATGTCCAAGTCAAAAGCCTAATGCACCTAAGGGTCGAATAAGGCAGACAAAGGACGGTTCGCATGGTCGGGCCAAACGTCCAAGTCGGAAGTCTAACTAGCCCAAAGGGCAGTATGACCGAGACAAGGACAGTTCGCAATGTCGGACTAACTCAAAGATCTAGTAAGCCGGTGAGGCTAAGAAGCCAAGGCAACTAGGTCAACTTAAAAGCCATTTAGAACCCAAGTGCATTATGAACTAAAGTTAATAAAACACTTGGGGGGGCAATATTACATCGATAAGGCAGAAGCAAACAGAGCCAAAGGCTCGACAAGCAAGAAAGCCAAAGAGTAAATAACAACAAGAAGAGATAAAAGGGGATAAATTTTAAAACAAAGTAGGGCCAGGTCGAAATGACCAACCCTGATAAAATAAATATTCACCCAAGTCTACTCAAGTTGATAAAATTTACAAAGGGTTGCAAGTTACAGTTTAAGACAACAAAGTTTAAAAGAAGCAAGATAATTAAATAGAAGCATCGGGAGTCGGAGTCGGATTCGCATCTTCGGGCGTCGGGATGGGAGCAAGAGCGGAAGTCGTATTATCGGGGAGTCGAGCTTGCGTGGGGCCACCATACTTCTGAGCAAGGGATATACCCTGTTGGAATTCCTCGAAGTACAGGTCATACAACGCCTCCGAGTCAGGGTCATAGCAGCCAGGCTCTTCGAGCTGGTCGATCTCGACCTCCGGATAGGCCTTCTTCACTTGGTCCACCGCCTTGGTAAATCCTCCAAGTATGGCCGTCTGCATGATTACGTCGAGATCACTACCCAACTCATCAGACTTCCGATACTCGAGTATCGCGGCGGTCCTTGCTTCCTGAAGTTGCCCAGGGACCTGATCAAGTTCGTTTCTCAACCGGTCCCTCTCTTCGGCAATAGCAGTTCCTCGTGCCAGCTCTTCCTCAAGAGCCACTTTTGCAGCAGCCTCCCTCCCCTCGGCCGCGACGGATCTCTCCTCGGCTCGGCGATGACGGCCTCTCGCTCCCCCTTTACTTTCTCTATTTCGGCGGCGGCTTCTTTCTTGAAAACGTTCAGCTGCGATTCCAGACCGGTGACACTAGCTGATTCGACAACAAGCCTGTCGTTCAACCTCCGAATCTGTGTCTTCAGCCCTTCTACAGTCTCGGACGGCGTGCTCATACGTCGAGAGGCTTCTCGACTCATAAAGTGGTGCTGCCAAAAAAGAAGACATGAAATCGGGAGGGGCAAAAAAGAGAACATGAAATCGACAAGAGTTAGTGCTTACCACGCGACCCAGCTCTCGGAGGGAAGAGGCCAGGACCTGGTCGTCCAGCTTCTCGACATCGTCGGCCGACATCCTACTCGTGGCAGCAAGGTCGAGAGAAGGCTTTGAGACCTTGGCTTTTTTAGCCAGCCTTTTGCTTTGGTCTCTCACCGGCTCTCGAGGGCCGACCTCCGTTTCACGCAACGAGGCTCGCCTCAGCTCCGGAGGTTTCTTCACCCCCTCCGACAGTAAAGTCGACAACGTCCTCTGCTTCGCGTATCGACCGGTGCTCGTGGGTGAGTCCCTCCGACATAGAAGGAAGAGTTGATTGTGTGACAAGGGTAGTTGTCTCGACACCCTCAGTCGGGTCAACAGCAGGAACAGGTCTTTCCTCGGACGCCGGAGGAGTAACTCTCGATCTGGAGGTGGTGACAGCAGCAGCCACAGCAGAGGCCTTCGGAACAGCGACCTTCGAGAATCTGCCCACTACACAAGTGAAAAAGGAGTCAGTATCAAAAATAGCAAAAATACAACTTCAAAAAGAATTAAGACTTAATAACAAAATAACAAAGGTTCATACACTTTTCCTGATCGACAGGATGAAGCGCTATGCATGGTACGGGGCCCGCCTCCTCGAGGCGGGCAAGGTCATAAAGGAGACTCGGGTCTGTGTAACCACCTCGAAGGTAAATCTCTCGAGAGTAAGAGCCTCGTTAGGTGCGGCTTCACGACCCAATTTGTCATCTCTTCCCTCTCTCGACCTCCATAGTCCGACATAGGGGTTATCCGACCCGTGTCGAAGGAAGAAGAACCTAGGCTTCCAATTCGAATGAGATGAAGGTCCTTTTGACACGAACTCATGACGATTGGCACGCTTCTGAAATGTGTACCACCCCGAGTCTGGCATCGCGGAGATCTTGTGCCACCATCGAAATAAAGGGACGGTGAAACCGATACCCGCGACTCGGCAGGCAATCAAGAAGCCCATCAGAGTTCGGATGGCATTCGGGCCCAGCTGAGATACACTAATCTCGTAATGTCGAAGAATAGCTAGAACTGCCGGACATAGTGGGAACCTTAGCCCCATTGATAATTGGGCCTCATAGACCGTACAGAACCCTTCCGGGGGCTCATCGGCAAATTGATGCTGGCCGGAGGGAAGCTGAGCTACCGCCGAGGGCTAGATAGCCCATATCTCCGCCGCAGTTGGTCGAGATCATCCATGGTTAGACAAGAAGTGCACCCCTTAGGCCCTTTCCATCCATTCTAGTGGATAGTTTCTTGGGCTCCCTGATGATGCCAAAGGGCTCCCCGGGATTTGGGTTCTGGGGTTGATCGGAAGAAGCAGATATAGGGGTTTGGTCGCCGGAACGGGATTCCTCTACCCTATCAGAAAGTGTAGCACTACTAGACATGGATGGATTTAAGCAAGAATGGTAAGAACACAGAGAAAGAGGCTAGCAGAAAGAATGCTTACTTGTGTTTTCTGAAGAGATAATGGAGGAAATGGATAGGCAGAAATGATTTCACCGTCTGGACTCCTCTCCCTCTTTATGCGTTTAAGTTGCAAATGGTAAATGATAAGACGTGTTTTGGGGGGTTACCAGCAGTTATAACCCCCTCGATATTGCGAGAATCAAGGACGACGTCAGTTATGGCAGCAGACGAAACGTTAGTGCGGTCTGACGTCATAATGAACGGCCACGATTGGCTAGGAAGACAGGTGGCATGTGAAACGGTTAAGCCATTTCCCGCCCAAGATTTAGTCCAACTCGAAGATGATTTCAAATTGGCAGATCTGACCTCGGACAACGGTAGTCGCCTCTCTCAGGTCTGGGGGCTTATGACGATACCGGGTTACGCACCTCGATATATCATCATCGAGTGGGATACGTGGATCAAATATTTACTAAGGCACATGAGCCAGATAAGGCATACAAGTCGGAATATCGACCTAGAAGCCTTGACACGCATGTCGACCCTCGAGCCTGAAGTGTATCTAGGAGCTCGAGGTCACGACTATCGACTTACGAGCAGTGCAGGGCGAGAGTTCCAGACTCGATCACCCCAAGCCGGGCAGGTCGATGTCTTGAACAGAGTCCACACCAGCTACGTTGGCCCATTATCCACAGGATAACTTGGGCAAGGGGTAAGGCCCAATTAAGGGTAAATAAGACAGTAGCTACGAACCGACTCATATTAGGGTTAGGTCATGCATTGTCCTTATAAATACAACGTTCCAGGAACTACGTATGGCTTGATTCCTGGAATAATAACAGGATACGTAGGCACTCTAAGAATCCCACTTAGACTCAGCCGCAACATACAAAACCCCTCTGTCGTTTTTGGCATTAGGGTTCTTGATTATTCATCAATAATATAAGGAAAAGCCCGGATCTTTAAGGTGACATAATTTGTCATCGTCAATATTGAATTGAATCCTCATAACTGACATCAGGCTCACTAATATCAGTGATCCTTTCTTCATCTGAATCCACGGTCTACTGATCATCAACATGCTTAGCAGGTTCAATAACAAATAAAAGGTCTATCTCACCAACCATCCTGTTTGCACCAATAGATATTCCTTCATTGATTTGTGCCTCCAGATCATCCATGGTGAGATTTTCCACATCCTCATCCATTTGTTCAGTCTGCTGGCCCTCGACGGACCTACCAAAGACATCGAGACTTGTTGCATACTTTGTTCGATCAATAAAGCGGTCCCACCGCTTCTTCCTCCCCGACCCGAGAGGGAAGTCATCACCAGAATTAGATGATGAATCATCACTGTCTGATTCATCTCTGGGATCTCTGAACTTGATGCCCTGTTCCTTCTGTTGTTCATCAAACAGATCCATCAGTCTTGATTGCAATAAAGAGGTATTAACCGGATCTAGCAAATTTTCCACTCCCAACTTCTCAAAAGCCCATTCTTCAAAATCTGTCATTGGTTCTGTAGCTGGCTTTTGTCTTTTATAGAATCCAAACTTCCACTGAAAATAGTTTGCAACCAGTAGAAGTTTAGGATCAACAAATCCTTCCTTTCTCTTCTTCTCATGTCTCTCAAATGACATGGTTGGCTTTCTGGGAGCTATTTCAGGACCTTGCTGACCTTCAAAGGTCTCAACAAGTAAATTTAGAGTTTCTTCCACAGATGCTTCTAGGTCAGTAGGTTGCTCAGGTTGTATGTTAGTCCCTACTACCTCCATCTGTACTACACTTGGCTCTCCCTGAATTATATGCTCATTAGCAGGGTTACCAACAGATTGCTCTTCCCCCCTGAACTATTGTAGGACTTGCAGGGTCTTGTACCAAATTTTCCACTTTCACAGCAGGTGTAGAATCCGTAGTTTGCTGTGGTTCTTCTACAAGTTGCTCAACAACAACTTGTGCAGTTTCAGTAGGCTCAGCAGCCTTTGCAGGGGAAGATTCAGTAGCTTCCACAGCAGGCTCAGTTACAGTAGTATGTTGTGATTCTTCGGTAGGTTGCTCATCAACAACCTCTACATCCTCAGTAGGCTTGATAATTGGTAAGGGCTCAGCCTCAATAGCCTCTCCTTCTTCTTCTTCTTCTTCTTCTTCTTCTTGTTGCCTTTGAGCCTCCAAAGTTTTCAACTGTTTTCCTTTGCCATGTTTCTTCTTTTTTGGCAATCTCTTTCATTCTTTTGGAAAGTTGCCCTTCTTCAACTTCAGCAGCTTTCCTCTTCCTTGTGATTTCAGTTATATCAATAACTTCAGCTGACTACTTCTTTGTCTTCCTAGGCATTAACATTTCTGTGATTTTCCTTGTATCAACAGCCTTTCTATTTTCAGTAACCTTCTTAGGTGCAGCAGGTTTAACAACTTTCTTAACCTGCGCACCACCAGCATTATCATCTCCATCATTACCATCACTTTCAGTAGCCTCATCATCTACATCTTCATCATCATCCAGACCAGAGATAGGAGTAGCAACTTCTGGCTTGAATCTGGATTTGTTAATCTTTTCAGATAAAACATCAGGTATGTGAAAGTGATTCAGCAGGGTTTGAATCATTAGACCTAAAGGCTTGACCTTGGACTTTCTTGTACCATCTCTATCTTCAATACACACTTTCTTCATGTAGTGTATGAAGAATCCAGCCCAATCAAACTTCATACTTCTGTAGATGATGATCAGCAGGTCTATTTTTGGTCAAGATAGTGTATCTAGGCTTCCAACAAATCCCAAAATGGTTTTGGCAATCAATTTGCTCAACAGGTTCTACTCATAACCAATATACTTCACATTAATGCCCATATTTGAAGCAATTGAATCATCTGTCTTTATTGAATCCACAAACTTCATTCTTGGTAGATTCATTGCCTCTGGATTGGTGGGTGCATTGTTTCCAGGTGCAAATTTAAATACCTCTCTCAGTAGGTCTGAAGATATTTCAATCTCACTTTCATTAACAGTTGTAGTGAAGGCCTCTCTACCTTCATGTATGATAATGTTTCTCCAAAATTCCAACACATTGACATATGAGATTCGTTCCAATCTTCTGTTTATAACACCTTCTAGCCCAGCAAACCGTCTGATTCTTCATCCAATATTAATGGCTAACTCGGTGGAGTTACAGTCTGTAACATATCCTCTTACACTCTGACTGGTTCCAATATGAACCTCATCCTTCTTTGCCATTGTTGTAAGAAAAAGCTGAAGAAGATAGCTCTCAAATCTATGTTCACACAGCGTAAATGCAGAGAAAATCAATCTGAGGTTTTTGAAAGTAACTTCTGTGTAAGGGTCTGTATATATAGACAGATGCAGTTGTAACTGTCAGATCATGTACAGTGGTATTAACCACGATTAAATTTGAGTGAATGCTGTCTTGACACGTGGCCCATTACTTTTCCATAACGTTTTGTAACCATCCGATCGTGTAACTACGGTTATAAGGATAGAGTTAATATCCCGCCATTTGCTTTTTGACTTTAGTAAGTTTGACTGTCTAACGTTTCCTTCAGCAGCCTTGTCATCAGTAGACTTGGCTCAGCAGCCTACTGACATAAAGTCTCCACAGCTTGCTGACAGAAATACTCTGCTGATGCTTAAATCCTTTTGTGTTGTCCAATTGATAATACAAGATGAAGTTTAATACCAATGACTGATCTGTCAAGTGAGCTCACCCAATCAAGACAAAGACCACTCCCCTTGGCATCTTCATTTGCTCAATTGTCCAAACATAAGTAATGGAATTGTTTATACCAATGACTAATCTGCTAAGTGAGCTCACCCAACATAGCAAAGACTAATCCCCTTGGTGAATTCCAGTACACTGCTGATTAAGATTATATCAGTCAACTTTTATAATTCCAAATTCAGTCCTTAGTTTAGAAAATCTTTCACTGTCCAGTGGTTTGGTGAAAATATCAGCAAGTTGATCTTCAGTAGGGATATAAAGAACCACCACATTTTCTTTTCAACATGATCTCTTATAAAATGATGTCTCACATCAATATGAGTGCAAAAAAGGATTTTCTGTGATTGCAATTGCACTTGTGTTGTCACACATTATAGGATTTTCTCTTTCTTCAATTCCATAATCCCTTAACTGTTGTCTTAACCACAGTATTTGTGCACAACAACTTCCAACAGCAATATACTCAGCTTCAGCTGTGGAAGTTGATATAGAATTCTGTTTTTTGCTAAACAAGGAAACCGGTCTATTTCCCATTAACTGACAGGTTCCTGTGGTGCTTTTTCTATTAATCTTGCATCCAGCATAATCTGAATCTGAGTAGGATATAACCTTGAAACTTCCATCTTTTGAATACCATATCCCTACTCCCAAAGTCTCTTTTAGGTACTTGAGAACCCTTTTGACTGCACCTAAATGACTTTCTTTAGGTTTTGATTGAAATCTTGCACAAACACCTACAACAAAGGATATATCAGGTCTGCTGGCAGTAAGGTACAGCAGACTACCTATCATCCTTCTGTATGAGGTCTGATCAACATCTTTGCCTTCTTTGTCTTCGTCCAATCTAATATTTGAGCTCATAGGAGTTGATATCTTGGTGCTGTTTTCCATACCAAATTTCTTCAGTAACTCCTTGGTATACTTGGTTTGATGAATGAAGATTCCATCTTTCATCTGTTTGACTTGCAATCCCAAAAAGTAGTTCATTTCTCCCATCATACTCATTTGGAATTTACTCTTCATCAGATTTGCAAACATCTCACATAGCAATTCATTTTCGGATCCAAATATTATGTCATCAACATAAATTTGTACCAGCAGGGTGTTGTTCCCTTCATTGATTCTGAAAAGAGTCTTATCAATGGTGCCTTTTGTAAAACCATTTTCCACCAAGAATTGAGATAGAGTCTCATACCATGCTCTTGGTGCTTGTTTTAAACCATAAAGTGCTTTGTTGAGTCTATACACTTTATCTTCTTGATCTTTAACTTCAAATCCAGGAGGTTGCTGAACATACACCTCCTCTTCCAGAATGCCATTCAAGAATGCTCTTTTGACATCCATCTGATATACTTTGAAGTTTTTATAAGCAGCATGTGCCAGGAATAATCTGATAGCTTCCAATCTTGCAACAGGGGCATATGTCTCATCAAAATCAATTCCTTCTGCTTGAGAATATACTTTTGCTACTAGTCTGACCTTATTCCTCACAATGGTACCAGATTCATCAAGTTTGTTTCTGTATACCCATTTTGTACCAATTATATTTGCATGACAAGGCCTTTCCACTAGTGTCCAAACTTGATTTCTTTCAAATTCATTCAACTCTTCTTGCATGGCAATTATCCAATCTGGATCTGAAATTGCTTTTTCAACAACTTTAGGTTCCATTTGAGATAGAAAACAAGTAAACATTGCTTCTAATTGTCTTCTAGTACTCACACCTTGTTGTATATTGCCAATGAATTGTTCAGTAGGGTGATCACTTAACCATTGTGGATTCTGGTTAGATTGATTCTCTGGAACATCATCTTCAGTAGGGTCTGCTGTTTCTTCAAAAGGGGGTTCATCATATCCTTGAACTGCCTCAGTTGTTGCATCAGTTGTGTTACCAGCAGGGTGTTCAGCAGTCATTGAATCTTTCCAAAACTTCAACACATTTTGGATCAGTGACTTGTTGATTCTCAGCAGGTTCTGAAGCTTCATCTTCCATTCCAGTGAACTTAGGTTCATCAAATACAACATGTATTGTTTCTTCATGTTTCAGTGTCCTTTTATTCAGTACCCTGAATGCCTTGCTGACTGAGGAATATCCCAAGAAAATTCCTTCATCTGATTTTGGTTGGAATTTCTTCAATTGTTCCTTATGATTCAAGATAAAATATTTGCTTCCAAATGGATGGAAACAGGATATATTAGGTTTTCTTCCATTCCAAATCTCATAAGGTGTCTTGAGCAGCTTTTTGTTCACTGATGTTCTGTTTTGTGTATAGCATGTTGTATTGACTGCTTCAGCCCAATATCATTCAGGTAGCAATGCTTCACAAATCATAGTTCTACCTACTTTTTTTAATGTTCTGTTTCTTCTTTCGGCAACCCCATTTTGCTCGAGGTGTACCAGCAGCAGCAAGTTGATGTAGTACACCATTTTGCTCACAATATTCTCTTATGACTTTATTAAGAAATTCAATACCCTTGTATGATCTTATCTTCACTTCTGTCAAACTTTTCTCATTCTGTAATCTCTTCAAAAGTTCAGGCATCTTTTGAAGTGTTTCACTTTTCTTGTTCATGAATATCACTCAAGTGTATCTTGAATAATCATCCACAACCACTAAGGTGTACTTCTTTCCTGTTACACTTGTTGGTGTTACTGGTCCAAAAAGATCCATGTGCATCAGCTTCAAAACTCTTTTTGTTGATTGTTTAGTCTTTGACTTGAAGCTTGACTTTGTATGTTTTCCTTGCTGATATGCATTACATATAGCATCCTTCTTGAATGTGATCTCAGATAAACCAATCACCAGTTTCTTCTTCACCAACTGATTGATATCATCAAAGTATAGATGATTCAACTTCTTATGCCATAACCAGTTAAGTTCTGACTTGGTATGCACAATCAGGCAAGTTTCTAGAACAGCAGTAGACCAATCCACAACATACATGTTTTGTTGTCTTCTTCCAGCCAACACAACTTGATCACCTCTCTCACTAATGACAGTACAAGTGTTTTTGTCAAAAGTGACCTTGTATCCCATGTCACAGAATTGTCCAGTGCTCAGTAGGTTGTAGTCCAGTCCTTCCACATATGCAACATTCCTGATTGTTAATCCATTTCTCACAAGTGTACCGTATCCTCTTGTGTATCCAGGTGTGTTCTTGTTGCCAAAATTCACTCTTGGACCATCCTTTGCCACAAAATTTGACAAACAGTGCTTACTCTTTGTCATATGTCTGGAACATCCACTGTCAAAGTACCAGACACCCTACAAAACAAAGTTAGTGCATATTAGGTACCCAAACCTGTTTGGGTCCATAATGGTCAGTGGTAAGCCTGACCATTGGCAAGTTTCCATAAGGTCTTCTTTGAAAGGTATCATACTTTGGTTCATACATGTATTCTACACATCCATAAGGTCTAACAATTGGTTGTGTAGGATTCACATATGCTTTCTGGCCTTTTGGAAAATAATGCTGTTTAGAGTGATTTCTTTTGTTAGAAGCACTAGGATAACCATAGGTTTGCTGTCTGTTAGGAACAACCCTATAATATGGAGTCTGCTGAGGTCCCTGCTGAGGTCTTGTATAAGTCCTCTGCAGAGCCCTCTTCTGATTCCATTGCTTAGGTTTTACCCTAGCAGTATGGTTATATCTGTTGTTTCTAGCAGTAGGAACATGAATATTCCAATCATCATCAGTAGGGAACAATCTACATTTCCCCATGAGATAAGTATCCCTTGAATGATTAGCATTTTTGGATTTAGGATTCTTATCCTTGGAATATTTCTGCTTTTTCTCTTTTTGTGGTCCAGCAGACTTGGTAGCAGGTCTACAATCAGCAGGTCTAGGAGGCACAGCAGTCCTATTTTTATATTTATTCTTTTTATTAGGAGCTGTTGACTACTTTGATTTCTGATTTTGCTTTCTTGAAGCTTTCTCAGTAGGCTTTACTGCCTCAGCAACCCTTTTGGGAGTTGGATCTTGTGCAGGCACAAACATATGACCAATTCTGGTAATAGGTTCAACGACCTTACTGGATCCACTCTTATTGGATTGTTGAGTTCCAAATCCAAGCCCTATTCTATCACCATAAGGCTTTCCAGATTTGAATGCAGTGGAGGAACAAGATGGTTCACAGACTCAGCAGCTACTGAAAGTTCAGCAGGCTTATGCTGATTTTGTCTGACTTCTTTTTCCTTTCCTTTGAGAATTATTAATTCAGCATTTAATCTTTCAACTTCTGATTGAAGTGCTTTTGTTCAGCCTTCACAATCTCATAACCAGATTGTATTATCCTCAGTTGATTAAGGATGGCATCCAAAGTTTCTTCATTGTCAGAATTTTTTGGATTTGAACCACAAGTTGATTCACAATCACTTCCAGCAGGAGTGTTTATAGATACAGAATTGTATACCTCATCTATTTCATCCATATTAGCCATTAAAGCATAATCTTCCATCTCAGCAACAAGTGCAGTATCATCAGATTCATTTCCCTTTTCTGATTCTACTTCATAGCCTGATTCATCTTCAGCAACCATAGCTTTCTTGTCATGTCTTCTTTGTTGACTTTTGGTCTTCAGTAGGTCTGGACAGTCAAGTCTGAAATGTCCCGGTTTCTTGCAATTAAAGCAAAGATAATCAGGTTCCTTTTTCTGTTTTAATTCAGGACAATCAGGTTTGAAGTGTCCTGGCTTCTTGAAATAATAGCACAAGTAATCATTATCTTTCTTTGATTCATCCTTCTTCTTTTCACTGAATTTCTTTGTGAAATTCCTTGGAGAACCCTTTCTGTTTATCATCATCCTGATTTTCTTGCTCAGTAGGGCAATCTTCTCATGCATCTCATCCAGTAGATCATCTTGAGCTCCTGATGTCTCTTCTTGATGTGAAGCAGCCAATGCAGTGGTCTTTGGCTCTTCTTTTTCAGTTTCAGGCACAAGCTTTTTGCTAAATTCATAGGCCTTAAGATCTGAAAACAGTTTGAAGGTGTCCTCTTCATGCAAACTCCTCATTTCTTCTATGGCAGTCACCTTCCTCTCCCAAACATCTTTTGCAGGTAATGCTTTCAAGATTTTTGTGTTGGTTTCTTCCTGTGAATACTTCACACTCAGTAGGGTGAGTTCATCCATGATTGCATTGAATCTGGATTCCATTTGTTCAATGGTCTCATTTGGTTTCATTTTGAACTCCTGGAACTTCTTCTTTGCCACACTGATCTTGTTCTTTTTGATTGCATCAGTGCCTTCACAGATTAATTGTAACTTGTCCCATAGTTCCTTTGCAGTCTTGCAATCTTTCACCTTCATATACATATTGCTATCCAAAGTTATGTATATATATCAATAGCAATATTGTTGAGATTTGCTCTTTTCTATCTTCAGCAGTCCATTCCCTTTTTGGTTTTGGATTGTATTGTGTCTCATCTCCCACTGTTACTGACTTGGTGATCTCCAGTGGTCCATCTGTCAACACATCCATCATTTCATCATGTGTTGCAGCTAGTTAAGCCTGCATACGACGTTTATACTCATCAAAATGATCTAAAGAACACATCAACATTGTTCTAGCATACTGGTTGTTATCTATGATGCAAAGCTTTGAAAATCAGTAACTTGAAAAAGTTTTCAAAGTATTTTCACAAGCACAACAAGTAGGATTACTTCAGCACATAAGCACTGCTCCGATACCAATTGTTGGTCCCTTGAAAAGGCTTTGGTTAAGTTTAGAGGGGGAGTGAATAAAATTAACACTTAAAACATTTGGAGTTAACAAACTTAGCAACTTCAGTAGCTCGTCGATACTTCGATAGTCCGTCGACTCTCGCAGTCCGTCGACGGTTGAGTTTACTGAATTTGTGCAGCGGAAATATATCAAAAATTAAGCCTTATTACTTGTTGTTAAATATGATACCAAGTATTAGATACTCAGTAGTGTATGTGTGTGAATTCAGTTGCTAGATTCAATAGATTGATGTGTTAGATAAACTAAGTGCAGAATATAAATGCAGAAAGTAAGTAGGCAAATTTTATAGTGGTTCCAGGTGGTGTAATCATGTCAGTCCACTCTTCTCCTATGATGTTGGAGGTAATTCACTAGAGATCTTTGATGTAGCTGTTAGAAAAATCCCTATGTTGCTTGTCTTTCACCAATAACTATGGCTTCACAAACTGAACACTTGGAACAGGTAAGATTGCTGCTCCAAAGTCTTCCACTGGTCCTTGAAGGGTAGGATTGCCTCTTCACCAGCTTCACCACAAACAACAGTCTTTCACACCCAAAGATGCTTCACTGTCTTCAGTAGATTTCTTGTAAAAGAAAGATTGAATCAAGTAAGTGATTCAGCTTTCAACAGCTTGATCAGGATGATATGATCAGCAGCTTGATGTCTTCAAGTGTGTAAACTTGATGCAGCTTTAATGCAGATTACACTTGAAGAAGTTTTCTGGATGAGTAGCTTTATGTTCAGTAGGGTCAGCAGGGTGTTTTTCTTGATCAGAAATCGAAGCTTAGGATTATCTGTATTTTCTCTTAGTGTTCATCCATCATCATCTGAATTAGGAGTCCTCTATTTATCGGTAGGAATCCTTGTGACTTATGTTTGAAATTCAAACATAGCCGTTTCAGACTTGTCCCTATCTTGACTTGCTTTTTCTGACTGTTCCTAGGACTGACACTGTCAGATTCCTTTTTGATAGTTTACAGTCTGTCCACCCTTTGACTTGTTTCTATTGGATAAAGGTCTGAATCATCCCAACGTCCATTTGATCTTAACCATTGATTTGATTGATAAAATCAGAGGTTGTTAGCTGTCCCTTTCTTTGTAATCTTCCAATGTAGCCTTTGAATAATCGAAATATATGTCCAGCAGGTTCCTGAGAACATAAGTCTGTTGATATACACATCAGTAAGCTTATCCTTATTATGCTCTGTTTAAAAAGCACTTCAGCTTATTGTCTTTTATCTAACTTTTATTTATGAAGTTAGATTACACCTTTTTGCATATAACTAAGTTCCAATCACCACTTAACTTGTGGAACTTAGACCTTGTACACAAGGTATATGTAATCAGTTTAGGTCATCATAGACTTCCCTAAATTCTGATTCCATATCCTTGACTTTAATTACTAAGTTTGATCCCTTAGCCTTCAATTACTGAGTTTGAACCCTCCGCCCTTTCGTCTTCAGCAGGTTCCTGATTAGTCTACTGACTCATCTACCCTACTGATCTAGACTAGTCTGCTGATGTAAGTCAGCTGACCTTTTACAGTGCTTGTTTGATCAAACCTATACAAAATCAAACTCTTAAACCTATACATTTTATCTAGACATCTTTTTGCCTTTGCTCTATCTCTAGTCTGGCACTCATCACTAAAACTTAAAAATAAGTCCAACACTTCTCCAGCCGTAGAGGGTGCTCAGATTTCCTGAGATGTCGAGCCGGTTAGCGCCGTTGTTGACTTGACCGAGAGCCCGGCGAAAAGGATTGCCGCTGATGCTGAGCCCAATGCAGAGAGACTCAAGAAAGATGAAGGTCCCCGTGGGATTCAAGGGGAAACCGGCCCTATGGTTGGACCATGATTTTCTTAAACAGCCCCTTTCCCTAAAGACAGCTGGGGAATTATCTGCTTCCATTTCCGATGTGGTTCCCTTGCAAAATCTGAAGTTAAAGCTGCCTGATGCCCCTCAGCAGATGGTTGGCCAAGGCATCATCAACCGGATTGCCCAAGCCGACGTGGTGGCGTCGACAGCCTCTTTAGGGCCTTCTTCCAGTCGGAAGCTCTAGCTTTAAACAATTGGCCTTTATGGGACTACGGCTAGCGCGGTAATGTGCCTTTTCCTTTTTGAGTATTCTTTTTGTCGAGTCTTTTGGTTCTGAACCCCTCTTTTCAGGTTGCCACTAAGCTTAAGCAAGTCGAGTGGGCTTGTGATGAAAAGGTGAGGAAAATGGCGAGTCAACTTGCTGATATGAGAGCGAAGTTGACTGCTAAAGCGGACCGGGCCAACGCAGCTGAACAGAGGGAGAAAACCTTCCGGGTCGAAGCCGATCGGAGGGAAAAGGAGCTTGTGTGCGCAAATTAGACCCTCTCTAGGAAGGCTCAATCTGTTGCCAATCTCCAGAAGTCCGCTGAGTCGGAGAGAGAGAAAGCTCTTGCTAAGGTGACAGAGGCCCATGAGCTTGTCGATAGACTGAAGAGCGAGCTGAATGAATCTGACGTCGCTGCTGCTGACACCGCCTAAAAGGTCAAAGATGCTTTGTTGGACATATTTGATCATGGTTTCGATCATGCCTCGAGGTGCCTTAAGGCATTTTGCGAGGATGCCCTGGATCTTGAGACCTTGCAGGATTGGCTAATCAGGGATCAGGATGACCCTGAGTTGAGGGTATTTGTTCGGTAAAAACGAGTTTTACAATTTATAAGTATAAGGTTCGTAGTATAGGATGTTAACGGGTCGTCCTAAGGGAGTGGAATGTTTATCGGATCAAGGAACAATTATTCTATCGATTATGTCACAATTATTAACTAAACTAAGGTTGAAACTAACTAAAACCTAAACCTAAGAATCGAAACTAAAACAGGAATAAAAACAAGCAGAAATAAGAAAACAAAAGACGGACGAGCGTTCACTTTGATGAACGAGCGTCCGGAAACTAAATCTACCGGACGAGCGTCGCTATTGCGGACGAACGTCCGATTACGAACGAAGCGTAAAAGTGCGGGAAAACAAAGAAATTAGGGTTTATAAAACTAGAACTTAAACTAAGCTTAATCTAAACGATTCGATTAATAAACAATAAAGGAAAACACAAAGAAGGCGACTAGGTTCCACCTATCAACCAACAATCCAACTAGACGGTGATTAAAAAGACATAGTTTTTAGTAGTGATTTATTCACGAATTCAATTAAATTTCTTCAACCAAATTCTAGGGTTTCGTTTATCTTTTCAAACAAACTAAACATGCAATCAAAACGAAATCACGAGATTGTTTCCAAACTCTTACTCAACTAACCATGCCTAATCTCTTATAACATGAATAATTGCATTACTTTGAACAAAATAGAACTTAAATAATATATTTTCATATATTAATCCAAGCATCAAATATAAATATATCGTTTCATCAAATTCATAATCCAATAAAACATAACAATGCAAAACAGATCCAAAGTAATGAAAAACTATGAATTAACTCACTACTCATCTAGTATCGAACTCCTCTAGTTGGTTGTGTTGTTGATAAGCTTCCTCCGTCGACTCACTGCAAGGCTTTTAGCCAACAATCATGTTGAAGATGATTGTTGGGTTGGAGAAGTTCATCTCTGTGGAATTAGGGTTCTGGCCGCAGCTTTTTTGTGTGAAAGTGCGATCTCAATGTTGTGTAAAAAGTATCTCCTTAGGGTTGGGGCTGCTCGCCGTGTATTTATAGAGCTCTAAGTCGGTTAGGGTTTAAGTCGGCACCGGACGCTCGTTCACTTATATGGACGCCCGTTCAAGATGCCTTAGACGCTATCAAGACGCTCGTCCGCATTCCGTCCAAACTCTCTCGTTCAACTTTTCTTCGCCGGACGCTCGTCCTAATTACCAAACGCCCGTCCACACCGGACGCTGCATGGACGCTCGTTCAGATTGATGCAGAACGGATTCCTTGATATTTCCATCTTTATCTTGATTGATTTCTTTCCTTATCTCTTTAATTTTCCCATATCTTTGATTGATCCTCTCTCATCTCGAAATTAAGCCTCCTAAAAGATAAATGAACATTGCAAAATGTAATGAAATCCAAATAATCATAATTAAATCAATTAAACACTTAAAATAACCAATTTTGCAAATAACCATATTAAAATGACATTTACTTAATAATTACACTTAAACCCTTAATTCTTATATAAATTATGCAAATGTGGGGAAAATAATAATGAAATAAACCCTTAATAATCATATAAATATGGCCTTAACAACACCCCCACACTTAGCTTTTTGTACGTCCTCGGACAAAACAATCAAAACTATCGCTCAACTTTCATGTAATCCACATAGATCTCTAACTCACGTAACAAAAGATACAACAACTATAGCAAACAATACCATCACAGAGATAGATTCAGTGTATGTGTGACAAGCCCTTTCCAAATTTAACAAGCCTTTCAAAGAAATATCCTCTCAAAAATCCAATGATTATCCTAGACATAGGCGGTAATAGCTCCACTCAAAGCCTTCCCACGCACTCAGTAGGATAATCCCTACAGCATATCATGCGGTTCACCTGGGTATAAGATCCATGATAACAAAGACTTCACTCTATTTTTATTCATCATTTCCAAAATTTTCAAATTTGACGCATATCAGAATGAGCTCTTACCCATCTTAGTAGAATAGGATGTTTCGTGATAACACCCTACCTTACTCAAATCATAAGGTAGCTTCTCCTGACTGTCGTGAGCTTTTGGTCATCATAGTGGAATAGGACATACGTGGTATACCCTACCTCACTCAAATCATAAACCAGCTTCCGACAAACGTATTTATTATGATTGCTTATTCATTCTTTTTTTCAAGACATAAGTTACATCTCACTTATCACATTCAAACTTAATGATATTCACAGCACACGGGCTAACTAAGGTGTTACTATACGGACCTTCCTAAGATAAATCACTAAAACAATGAAAGGATATAGTTCAAAAAGACTTGCTTCAATATCAAAGGCTCTCGTGAACGTGAAAAAAAAATGAATACTAGCTCCATAACAGTAAAGACATGCTATAATTATCTCACTAAGTCACATACTATCATCGTTAGAAAACTACAACTAGCAAGCATTTAGTTTCAATCATATGCTCGAGATTCACAAAAATTTTAAATTTCATGGAAATTTAACATTCACTCATATTTCAAAGGATATAGCATGAGAACATACCCAATTTACCCCCCCCACACTTAAATCACATTATGTCCACAGAATGTGCAAATAAAAGAAAAAGAAACTTAGCTGGTTTCAACAGTGGTTGTCGGATGATAGTTGGCAGAGGTTAGGCCATAACATGAATATACCGCGACAACTCGAATAGACAACACTGGACATAAAAGCTTGTGAACCTGCTCAAAAGTATCTGCCACACTCGACATACCATATAATCTCGGGGTACACGGGGTATATGAGCAACACATAACACAAAACACTTACAATGAATGTAGGAGGAATAACCATCAACACATAATCAACTAAAGTATTATTTCTAAAACAATAAAACAACCTAAGAAAAGAAAACGAACAAAGAAAACTAGGTTGCCTCCTAGAGCGCTCTTTTAATGTCAATAGCTTGACACAAAGTTCAAGAATCAACCCGGATCGGGCCACTTTGGTTTGACTACCGCCACCTCGCATCGAATCGAGCACCGGGGCGGAAATGATTTTCACCACAACAACAAGTCAAGTGTGCTATAAGATCATTAAACTTTTCTCTCCAAACTACACCGACTCTCTTCTTCTTGTTCTTGCGGATGATAGGCATAGGTGTGCTAACCCTCGCTCGGGGGTCTCGGAGAAGGTGGCTCACGGTGTAGAGGTAGGAATGTCATCATCCGACTCAAAGAAATAAGATGGAATCTCTTCACAAATCGTGACATCTCGTACTCTCATCTCTTCTTTGGAAATAAAGAGTCTCGTGCTTTTCCTTTGGTTGCCCAAAATGTTTCTTAAGTCGATGGCCATTCACTTTAAAAGCTTGATTACCATACCCGTTCAAAGTAATTACTCCACTTGGATTAACCTCGAGAATCTCAAAGGGACCGGACCATCTAGACTTGAGTTTACCCGGAAACAGTGAAGTCTAGTATTATAGAGTAAAGCCATTTCACCAACTTTGAATTCTCGGTCCTTGATCTTAGCGTCATGGAGCATCTTCGTTCTTTCCTTGCTAAGCTTAGCATTCTCGTACGCACGGAGTCTGAATTCGTCGAGCTCGTTCAATTGTAACAACCGTTTCTCCCCACGTAGCCGGCTATCGAAATTTAAGAATTTAATTGCCCGTAAAGCTCGTGTTCAAGTTCGACAGGTAAATGACAAGCTTTGCCATAGACCATTTGGAAGGGTGACGTGCCCATCGGGGTTTTAAATGCAGTACGATAAGCCCACAATGCGTCATCCAACTTAAGACTCCAATTAGATCGATTATTGTTCACGGTCCTCTCTAAAATTCTTTTCAAGCTCTGGTTGCTTACCTCGACTTGGACACTGGTCTGAGGATGATATGGTGTACCAACTTTGTGTTTGACACCATATTTTTCAAGGATTTTATCAAGCGGCGCATTGCAAAAGTGGGTACCTTCATCACTAATGAGTGCTCTCGGACAGCCGAATCTGGTGAAGATATTCTTTTGCAAGAATTTCTTCACTACTTTATGATCATTAGTTTGGGTAGCTATGGCTTCAACCCACTTGGAAACATAGTCGACACAGACGAGGATATATTTATTACCGCACGAAGATGGAAAGGGTCCCATAAAATCTATGCCCCAAACGTCGAAAACTTCGCATTCAAGAATGGGCTTAAGTGGCATTTCCATCCTACTACTCTGCCGTCCAGTTCTCTGGCACCTATCACAACCTTTACAAAAGGCTTCTGCATCCTTAAACAGAGTCGGCTAGTAGAATCCAGCTTGAAGGATCATTGCAACCGTCTTCGGTGTTCCATAGTGACCTCCGGTAGGACCGCTATGGCATTGGTCTAGGATATCCCACTGATCATGCTCAGGAACACACCGTCGAAGCAACCCGTCTTTACAGACTCTGAACAAATAAGGATCTTCCCATACGAGATATTTAAGATCAGAAAAGAACTTTTTCTTCTCCCGATACGTCATATCCTCTAAATGACCACTCGCTAAATAGTTGACGTAGTCGCATACCA
This sequence comes from Gentiana straminea, assembly GCA_036785695.1. NCBI lineage: Eukaryota > Viridiplantae > Streptophyta > Magnoliopsida > Gentianales > Gentianaceae > Gentiana > Gentiana straminea. The sequence goes on along the minus strand of JAVUPR010000311.1, from coordinate 2,352,324 downwards.
CGGCCTAACCGTTTCAAGCTTCATCAATTGCTCGCCGGAAAATCAATGCCTATATCATTGTGATTCTCTCGCACCCTCATTTACTAGGCGAGATAAATGATCACCACAATATTCTCACTACCTTTCTTATCTTTAATCACAAGGTCAAACTCTTGTAAAATCGTAATCCATCGAAGTAACCTTGGTTTTGCATCTCGCTTTGTCCATAAGGTAGCGTAGGGCTGCATGATCGGTCCAAACAACAACTTGAGACCCTAGAAGATAACTTCTAAACTTGTCAATGGCAAAAAACAACGGCTAAGAATTCCTTCTCGCTTGTGGTATAATTGCATTGAGCCGGGTTCAAGGTGCGGCTCGCATAATAAATGGGCCCGAACCTTTTATCAACTCTTTGACCTAAAACTCGCCTACGGCGTAATTAGAGGCATCGCACATCAACTCGAAAGGCTTGGTCCAAATCGGGTGCAACTAAAATAGGGGCACTGATAAGCTTGTCTTTCAGAAAATTGAAAGCTTCTTTGCACTTCGCATCGAACAAGAAATCTACATCATCTTTCAAAAGATTTGATAAAGGCTTGGCGATGGTAGAAAAATCTTTAATGAAATGCCTGTAGAAGCCAACATGACCTAGAAAACCTCGTACCTCTTTCACTGTCTTAGGGTACGTCATCCTTTCAATGGCCTCGACCTTAGCCTTATCAACTTGAATACCAAAGCATTGGACACCTTATGTCCCAAAACGATTCCTTCGTCTACTAGAAAATGGCATTTTTCCCGCTTAAGTACCGCATTTTTCTCAACACACCGTTGGAGTACCATATCTAGATTCTTTAAGATTTCATCAAAGCTATCGCCGTAGACGAGAAGTCATCCATGAAGACCTCCATGCATTGCTCCACAAGTCCATCAAAAATGGCTAACATGCACCGTTGAAAAGTCGCGGGTGCGTTGCATAGGCCGAATGGCATTCTCGCGAAAAGCAAAAGTACCGATGGACACGTAAAAGTTGTCTTCTCTTGGTCATTAGGATCAATGGCTATCCGGAAGTAGCCGAATAGCCATCAAGGAAACAATAATACTTATGACCACTCGCCGTTCAATAAGCCGGTCAATGAAGGGTAGGGGAAAGTGGTCCTTGGCGTAACCTCATTAAGTCTACGATAGTCAATACGTACTCGTAGCTCGTCACGAGTCGTAAGGCAACTTCCTCCCCTTTTTCATTCTTTTCGACCGTGATTCCGCCCTTCTTTGGCACAACTTGAGTAGGGCCGACCCACTCGCTATCGGCGATTGCATAGATGATGCCCATGTCAAGCCACTTTATCACTTCTTTCTTGACAACCTCCCGCATATGCGGATTCAGCCTTCTCTCGACGTTGTCTAACCTTTTAGCTCCCTCCTCCGTTCGGATTTTATGCATGCATACATCCGGGCCGATTCCTCGGATATCACCCACTTGCCATCCGAACGCGAGGATATTCTTTTTAAGCACTTCTATCACCGTGTGCTTCTTGCTCGTGGTCGAGTTTCGAAGAAATGATCAAAGGCAATTTATCTCCATCCTTAAGAAAGATATACTTAAGGTGTTTCGGAAGCGGTTTGAGCTCTAAATCAGTAGGTGGTTGCTCAATACTAGACTTTAACGGGCCACCTTTCTCTTTATGAGCTTGGAGTGGTTGACTAAAGAATAACTCATCTTCCCGAGGCTCAACCCTAGAAAGGTACTGGATCAAATCATCCATCGGGATCCTCCGGTCAACACTTGCTTCCTTTTTCTTGTGATCGATCATTTTTCTTAACTCTTCGTCTTTAAGCTCTTCTGCCAGCTCTTCCCAATCATCTACTTCCCAATGAGTAGCTTCTCTCCAAAACTCTACCTCGTCCCAACTACCCATCAGAGCTTCTTCTTCACCAGGGATGAAGTCTTCCTGACTCAGTTCTTTGAAATTATCGTTTGTTGCTGGGCATCTCCATGCTTCTAACTCAATAACAGGCTCAGTGTGAGCGAGTGAAGATGACTCGTCAATGCCTATGGCTTGAAATGAATTAGAAGATGGTCCGCAGTCAGCCGGATCCTCAATGTCCATGACTTCAAAAACACCTATCTCTGTCAACTCCTCTGCTTCTTCAGAGTAGGTATCTTTTTCATCCTCGTAAATAGCTTCGACAAACGATATTTCATCAGTTATGGTTCTTTCAGGACTTGTCCCTCGTGTGAAGGTAACGGATGTGTCACCGATTCTAAGAGTAATCTGTCCTTTGCAGAAGTCGATGAGAGCGTTAGAAGTGTCTAAAAAGGTTCGGCCTAGAATTAGAGGCATCTCCCTATCAGGTGGATAGTCTAGAATAACCCAGTCGGTAGGGAAGACTAAATGTTCAACTTGAAGGAGAACATTAGCTACACAACCGGCTGCAATCCGGCTAGATTTATCTACCATCTGAAGAGAAATAGGGCGTTCCCGCATCCTTTTATCTAACCCGAGCTTTTTGCATACGTTTAATGGCATCACATTAACAGAGGCCCCTGAGTCGCATTAGACATTTTCGAATATATGGCCTTCGATCTCACAGGAGATTGAAGGTCTGCCAGGGTCACCTCGCTTAACAGCGACTTTCTGTGAAACCATCGCGCAATCTTCGCGTAGCACCTCTTCAGCCATCCCCTGAAGTTTTCTCTTACTCCCACAGAATTCTTTTAGATACTTAGAGCATTTAGGCATTTCAGTTAATACCTCGGCTAAGGGCATACTAACTTGAGTGTCTCTAAGCATCCTCCTCACTCCAGCATACTGCTTGTCATTAGTGAGGGCTTTCTCTTTCCTTTTTGGTGGATAAGGAAGGGCTTTATCATTCCTTGTAGCTTGATTCTTTATCGCCTCATCCTCCTTATCCTTCCATCTTACAAACTTTTCTTCCTTTTTCTTAGTCAGGGGTACCGCCCCTGGACTTTCCTTTCTTTCCTCGTCATCAGAATTATTTTCATCCTCCGAAGAATTGTCACTGAGCTCCTCATCTTTGTTTTCTTCGGCATGTGGTTTCTGATTTCCCCCTCCTGAACTCATGGCGTCAGGAGGGGCTACTCGTTTCCCGACATCTTGCCGGATTCAGCCTTCTTACCACTTCTCAATGTTACTTCATTCAACTCCTCTTCTTGTCCATACTCCCACTGAGGTGTAATGGCAGTGCAAACATTCACATCAGCTTTCGGATTTCTCTCGGTATAACTCGGAAGTTTACCGTGAGGTCTGCTTGCTTGCTGGTCTGCCATCTGACCAACTTGTCTCTCAATAGCTTTAACACTAGTAGACATAGTCTTCACCATGTCTACCAGCTCATCAAATTTGTGTTGAGGGACACATGAGGTGGTATGATTTTGAGTTTGGGTCCATCCTCCTTGAGGCCTTTGGGAGTTAGGAGCTGTCCTTTGATAGTTTGAGTTAAAAGAATTCGAATTGGAAGGGCCAGGTGGTAACTTGGCTTGATTGAAGTTTTGTCGTTGAAATCCTGAGTAGTTCTGGCTTTGATTGAAGTTTCGGAAGGGTTGGTTTTGATTATCCATTAAATTTACTTCTTCCGTTATCTCCGTTCCTACCTGCATTCCAAGATCAGAAGGCTACGTCTGAAGATTAGCCAGCTGCATGCTTATCAATTCCATCTGAGCAACTAACAGCTTGGTATCAGGATTACCAGCAGCTTCTTTCTTAACGACATTGGTCTTCTTGGGAGTCGACCACATATTGTTCTTGGCGATGGTCTCAGCCACTCTGTAGGCAATCTCATCACCTCCCCCTAAAAAGGATCCATGAGCTGTGGAGTCAAGATAGTCTCTATTAGGTTGAGAGACACCTCTATAAAACAATTCCAGCAACTCATGTCTGTCATATCCGTGATTGGGGCATTTCCTCATCAAAAGATTCAATCTCTCCCAAGCTTTGCCAACAGTCTCATCCTCCAACTGCTCAAACGTAGCTATTTCCCGTTTCATCTCCATAATCTTGCCTGGTGAAACCCACTTGAGAGCGAAGGCTCTTTTGACATCATTCCATGTATGGAGAGAATGATGTGCCAACGATTTAAACCACCGACTTGCTTCACCTTTCAAAGCAAAAGGAAATAGCTTTAACTTGACTATCTCAGAATCAACACCAGGATAATGGCCTACTTCACAGATTTGTACGAATGTGGACAAGAAGTCGTGTGGATCTTCCTGAGCAGTACCATGGAAAGAGCTATTCTGAACTAGAGCAACTACTCCGTTCTTTAGATCAAAGTTCACTCCTCCCATGTCAGGAGGACGAATAGGTCTATGCCCCTCGAGAAAATCTTGATTTAGATATGGGGTGTAGGGGTCCCGGTTCAATTGATTAAGCTTCGGTTTTGTCTAAATTGTTGAAGTTGTTGATTTATGCCACTTGTTGATTCTCATTGTTGTTGCCGCAAAGCTTGCATTTGTTGCAGAATTAGATTTAACTGAGCTTGGGGATCAGGATTTGGAATTGGTGGATCTTGATCTGCCATGGCGTCAAGATCAGGAAAAAGCCTCCTTCTTAGGATAGATCGTTCAGGTTCAGGATCGAAGATCAGAAGTCCCTTCTTACTTCTCGTTTGCATAAACCAGAAGAAAAGAAAAGGAAAACAATCAACCTTAGGGTTGATGAGAACGAGTTTAGAGAAGATTGGAGGATTTAGTAGTGTAGAAAGATAGAAGAGCAGAGAAAAGAAAAGTGGAATTTTCAGGGACTGAACTGGCGTTCAGTGTACGTGGACGCTAGTTCAGAGAGGATTCAGGAAGTGAACGCTCGTTCAGAGCACTGAACTGGCGTTCAGAAGACAGATGGGGGCAGACGGGCGTTCAGTATGGGTGAACGCTCGTTCAGAAAGCTTTTAGTATTTTTTTTTTTTTTTTTTATTTTTAGAAAATATAGAAACCGAAACTGGAAAAGAAACCTACCTACGAAAAGTTTAAAAACAAGAAAAACACTAAGACGGTAAAAAAAAAAAACGTGTTGAAATCTTCTAGGGCCAAAATGGAGGGGAAAACAGTGGATTTTGACCTCGAAAACGCACTGAACGGCCTATGGCGTTCACCACGTCGTCGGTGTCGGAACGAGCTTTCCGAATTGGGGTCCTGCATTCCAAACGGACACTCGAGCCGAAAGTTATGGTCAAAATACTACCGCGTGCCCTAACGACCCCTTTTGACACAGAAAATTGTCCTAAATAGAATCCGACAACCGTTACCGACTCCCCGGCAACGGCGCCAAAAACTTGTTCGGTAAAAACGAGTTTTACAATTTATAACCGAAACACCCCAAGTATAAGGTTCGTAGTATAGGATGTTAACGGGTCGTCCTAAGGGAGTGGAATGTTTATCGGATCAAGGAACAATTATTCTATCGATTATGTCACAATTATTAACTAAACTAAGGTTGAAACTAACTAAAACCTAAACCTAAGAATCAAAACTAAAACAAGAATAAAAACAAGCAGGAAATAAGAAAACAGAAAGACGGACGAGCGTTCACTTTGATGAACGAGCGTCTGGAAACTAAATCTACTGGACGAGCGTCTGCTATTGCGGACGAACGTCCGATTACGAACTGAAGCAGAAAAGTGCAGGAAAACAGCAGGAAATTAGGGTTTATAAAACTAGAACTTAAACTAAGCTTAATCTAAACGATTCGATTAATAAACAATAAAGGAAAACACAGCAAGGCGACTAGGTTCCACCTATCAACCAACAATCCAACTAGACGGTGATTAAAAAGACATAGTTTTTAGTAGTGATTTATTCACGAATTCAATTAAATTTCTTCAACCAAATTCTAGGGTTTCGTTTATCTTTTCAAACAAACTAAACATGCAATCAAAATGAAATCACGAGATTGTTTCCAAACTCTTACTCAACTAACCATGCCTAATCTCTTATAACATGAATAATTGCATTACTTTGAACAAAATAGAACTTAAATAATATATTTTCATATATTAATCCAAGCATCAAATATAAATATATCGTTTCATCAAATTCATAATCCAATAAAACATAACAATGCAAAACAGATCCAAAGTAATGAAAAACTATGAATTAACTCACTACTCATCTAGTATCGAACTCCTCTAGTTGGTTGTGTTGTTGATAAGCTTCCTCCGTCGACTCACTGCAAGGCTTTTAGCCAACAATCATGTTGAAGATGATTGTTGGGTTGGAGAAGTTCATCTCTGTGGAATTAGGGTTCTGGCCGCAGCTTTTTTGTGTGAAAGTGCGATCTCAATGTTGTGTAAAAAGTATCTCCTTAGGGTTGGGGCTGCTGCTGTATTTATAGAGCTCTAAGTCGGTTAGGGTTTAAGTCGGCACCGGACGCTCGTTCACTTATATGGACGCCCGTTCAAGATGCCTTAGACGCTATCAAGACGCTCGTCCAGATTCCGTCCAAACTCTCTGTTCAACTTTTCTTCGCTGGACGCTCGTCCTAATTACCAAACGCCCGTCCACACTGGACGCTGCATGGACGCTCGTTCAGATTGATGCAGAACGGATTCCTTGATATTTCCATCTTTATCTTGATTGATTTCTTTCCTTATCTCTTTTATTTTCCCATATCTTTGATTGATCCTCTCTCATCTCGAAATTAAGCCTCCTAAAAGATAAATGAACATTGCAAAATGTAATGAAATCCAAATAATCATAATTAAATCAATTAAACACTTAAAATAACCAATTTTGCAAATAACCATATTAAAATGACATTTACTTAATAATTACACTTAAACCCTTAATTCTTATATAAATTATGCAAATGTGGGGAAAATAATAATGAAATAAACCCTTAATAATCATATAAATATGGCCTTAACAGTATTCCACCCCGATCTTCCTTATACTACCGATCAACTTGAGGATTTCTGGGTTGAACATTTGAAGCACAGTAAGCCACTCTGGGATCCTCCTGCGGTCAATGAGAGAAATCTTCGGGTTATGATTTTGGAGATGGAGAAAGAAGCTCTCGAGCTTGCTGCGAAGGAGGCAGAGGGCGCCACTGCTGCTGTGGGGGCCGTCGCCATTAGTGTCGACGAGGATAAGAGTCCCGAGGAGGAGTGTGATAAGTTTTTGAATCTGATCGGGCCTCATACCGAAACTCCTCCTTCAGACAAACAATCTTGACTCGTTATTCTATGGTTTTTGCTGTATTTTTGAATCTGACTGTACCTTTTCGGCTCCGGCCCTCCGGCTGTTTATCTCTTCTCGGATAACTTTGTATTTTTGAATGATGCTTGATTTTTGCTTTTCTTGCATTTTTCCAAGTCCATTTGCTTTGTTAATGTATTGTATATATGCGGGCCTCTCATGTGGGTGAGCTCGGCAGCTCCTCTGTCCGAGGTCACCGAGATGAATAGGTCTCCCTAGTTCCGCACTCCACTGCAAAAAATTTTTGAGATTGCGGCCCTCTACTTTTGGCGAGGTCTATTTAGACGTCGAACTCACTAAAATAATCGAGATAGAACTTTAGCTTGGTGCAAATTTCTAGGTGCGGCCCCCTTGTTTCAAGCAAGGTCGCTGTGAGCTTGGTTGAAATAAATGCCTGAAAATTTTTGGTATGGCCCCCTGCTGTGTGTGTCCGACTATTTTTTGAAATGGGTACATGCGCACAGTTTCGAGGCTTTCTCTGTTCGAAATTTGACGATTCGACTTTCTCTGTCATATCTTGTCATAAAGTTGCGACCTTAGGTCAGCTGTTATTATTTACCTATTGCTGATGCTTGGGAAACCGTGCGTACAATAATCTGCTCAGGTAACTGTTCCCGCATTAATGTTTTTTTAATTTTTGAAATCTGAACAGGAGCTTCGCCCTTGCCATCCAATCAGACTTGTTTCCTCCATTGGATCATTTATCTTGTGCTATAATTGGAGGGATTTTCACCTTTCTTTCTCATATCTCTGTTCTAATTCTTTTCCCCCAAGAAAGTTTGTCTCTGGCTTAAAACCTCTGCTTTTCTGAAGTCATGGCCAACTTTGATGATTCTATTTTCTTTCAGACAGCTTCCCCTCTAGCCATTGCCAACTTTCTGTCTATTTTTAATGAGCTTCCTTTTCTGCCTGAGAGGGGTTTGAACCTTCGGAAAATTAGCTATGCTCAACGCCAACGTGCTGTTCAGAGGGGGTGGTCTGACTTTCTGGGGGCACCCCCGGGAGTGTACAATGCCACTATCGTACGGGAGTTCTATTCCGCATTATCAGTGGTGGTTCTGCCCAACGCCTCATCCGCCGTCGTTCCTCTCCGGGGGGCTCATGTTGTCCTCTCCCCTGAGATCATTAATGAGGTCTTCCATTTACCTTCCCCTCCGGCCTACGCACATTATGAGACGGTTTGGAGTCTTGGCGATGAATTGAGGAGATGGGTCTATGGGGCCGTTGCACTTAGGCAGTTGCTTCCTGGTGATTGGGATCCATTGCCCGAGGGTTATACTTCCGAGATGTCCCAGGCTAACCGGGAGTGGAAGAGGTTTATCAACTCCAGGGTTTTTCCATCGTTCGACTCCGAGGAGATTTCTGAGGCTGAATCACATCTTCTTTATGCGACCCTGGAGGGAGGTGAGGGAGTGCGCATCCAATGGGGGCGGTTGATCTACCGCTCTATAATTACATTTGCTGCCCAGACAGACCTCCATGGGCCCATCCCCTTTCCCAGGTTGATCTCGCACTTGTGCGTTGGTGCTCTTGGGATGCCTACGTCTCGTGATGATGTTCTTGTGCCACCCCGTGCCAATGTCGAGTTCGCCCGTATTGATTCGGACAAGTCGACGGATTCCGATGCTAATTGAGTTTAGACTTTCTTTTCATCGAATCTTGTAAATAATCGGCCTTGTAGATCTTCATTATAATAAAAAAATTCTTTATGCATCGTGTTTGCTTTATTTTTGCGGCCTCCTACTTTTGGCGAGGTCGAAGTCGTTAGAGTCTCGGGATCGCTAAAATAACTGAGATTTGTCGGAATCGGCCGTGTTGGTCGGATCGGTGCATTGATGACTGTTGGCCTAACCGGTGCATTGATGACTGTTCTTTTCGGAACATCGGCCTCATTAAAGTAGGGGTTGGTGTCCGAATTTAAACGTACGTGACCCCTTATCTTCCCGCCTCTTTAGTTTTTTGGCCTATAAAAGGAGGCTTTCTCCTTCTTCCCCACTTGCCATTTTCTGATGCTTTTCCTTTACTTTAAAAGTAAATCTTTAAAATATCTGTTTTTCTTTTCATTCACTATGTCTTCTTCATCTGAGCATTCCAGCCAAGACTCTATTGTCTCTGATCCTACCTTAGATGAGGGGCTTTCAGTGTGTTTTTGCCTGGCTGCCTCTGAAAGGGCCAAGCGCAACTTCCGGACTTTTTTCAGAAATTGTGCTCTTATGAAAGAGAGATGGTTGAACCTGGATCATGTTGGGCCAGGCCACCGGGCTAGAATTCTTGCAAATGGTTGGGCATGCCTCGTAGATCCTCCGGTTGGGAAGTATAACCTGACCCTAGTGCGTGAATTCTACTCTGCCTTGTCAGCGGATAACAATGCTGAGCTTACCACCACCGTTGTTGTTCATGGAGTGGTGGTGAACTTTACTCCGGCCGCCATCAATGAATTTTACGGCCTTCCTAATCCTGTTGAGGATTATGACGTCACTTAGGATCTTCAAGATCCGATCAATTACTTTAGCACTCTTATTGAGGCATTCCAGTCTTTACTACTGCGAAACGAGTAGGTGGATGATATGGAGGTCAAGGTCCACATGCTCAATCGTCCGGAGAGGGAATTGAAGCATTTCATGAATACTTGGGTTTTTTGCATGCCCGATCATAAGGTGGTCTCTGAACCTGAGGCGTTTGTTCTTCACTCTCTTTCGGTGCCGGAGGTGACCATTAACTGGATTCGCTTGATCCACCAAGAGGCGATCAAGTTCGCCCGATTGAGGGATGGTGGTCTGGTTATGCCATTTTCCTGGATGATCTCTAATATGTGTATTCGGAGCCTTGGTATGCCGGTCTGCCCGACCACTGATGTATACACTGTGCCTCCAGCCCCGGATGCGTGAGGAGTGGTAGTTATTTTATTTTGGGGAAATTTCCATCTTGTAAAATTTTTTGCTCAATGAATTTATATATATATATATATATATTTTGGGGGGGGGGGGGGGGGGGGGGAAATTTCCCTCTTGTAAAAATTTCTCCTCAATGAATTTATATATATTATCTTTTTTTTATATTTTTTTTACCGTGCTCACTTCGCCCCCTTCTGTGTCAGACAGGCTTTTCTTGTCAAAGACGGAATTCGTTGATAATAACCAAAAGAAAGAAAGATGCTTGATGCCTTTATATTAACATTGGTTTTAACAAAAAACGAGCTGAGGCTACTGATCTTACATGTAATATTTTTTTAGATTGTCGGCATGCCAGGGCCTTTTAAACTCGCTGCCCTATTTATCTCTGATAACGTAGGTTCTCTTTTTGACAATCTTTGACACTTGCCAAGGACCTTCCTAGTTTTTAGCCAACTTTCCTTTGTCTGTCTTTTGGCCCGTAGCCTGCCTCTTTCGCAGAGAAATCTCCCACCGCAAACGAGTGGTCTCGGATACGCCGATCATGGTATCTTTTAGCGGCTTGTTTATAATTAACTAGTTAGGCTCGGGCCTTTAAACGTTTTTCTTCAGCCAGATCTAATTCGACCTGTCGGTTAATCATGTTGCCGGCCTCGTCAAAGTGCAATACCCTGATACTTGGGAGTGCCATCTCTACTGATGCCATTGCTTCCGAGCCATATGTTAGCGAGAACGGGGTCTCCCCCGTTGTTACCTTTCGAGTTGTCCGGAGAGCCCAGAGGGCTTCTGGCAGGTAGTCCACCCATTTGGCGACCTTATCATCTAGGATCTTTTTTAGCAGTTTTAACACTTGATTGTGGGCATTCTCTGCCTGACTCTTTCCTTGGGGGTATCACACCGAAGACTGCCAGTGTTTGACATTATGCTCTTTGCAAAAGTCGTCGAACTCATCCCTGAATTGTGGGCCATGGTCGGACACAATAGCTCACGGCACTCCGAATCGTGTCCAGACTTGGTCCAGTAAGAAATATATGATATCTCTGGCGCAGATTTTCACAAGCACCTTTGCCTCAATCCATTTCGTAAAGTAATCCACAGTGACGACCACATATTTGCATCTTGATCTGCCCTTTTTGAGCAAACCGATGAGGTCAATGGCTCACATATCGAAAGGCCAAGCTGCAGCGACTATGCTCTGCTTAGTCTGGGGATACTGGCGAAGCGCTGGCATTTGTTATAGCTCTAAGCGTATCTTTCGGCGTCTTCCGCCAGTAGTACTCTGCTAATAACACCTTTTGGGCCAGGGTGCGACTGGAGGGGTGGCCGCCGCATACTCCCTCATGCAATTCTGCGAGTATTCCTTGCACCTCCTCTAGCCTCACAAACCGTTGTAAAGGTTTCGAGAATGACCTTCGGTATAGAACTCCGTTGAGGATTGTATATCGCGCCGCCCTTTTCCTTAGCGCTTGAGCCTCTTTGGCATCCTCTGGCAGAGTCCCACTTTCTATGTATGCCCTTATTTCATCTATCCAGGATGCGGTCGGTGTCTGAATATCCATGATTTCAGCCCGACAGATGGCGGGCTCTTCCAGATATTCGAACATGACAGCGGGATCGCTGAACTCGTCTTTGATATCAGCTTGGATAAATAATCTACCTGCTCATTTAGCTCCCTCGGTATGCTCTTGAATTCGCAGTATTTAAAGCTGCTTCACAGTTTTCTGACGAGGTTGAGGTATTTTCTACGTACTTCGACCCTCGCTTCGAACATGCCGTTAATTTGGCATACTATCACTTGTGAGTCGCAGAACACTTCTAGGCTCTCCACGCTCATAGATTTGGCTAATTCTAGGCTGGCAATGACCGCTTCATATTCGGCCTGGTTGTGAGAGGCAGTGAAGTTGAATCGTAAGGCCTTCTCGATTTCCTCAGATGAACCTAGCTCCAAGAGTATTATCCCAGCTCCACAATTGTTTCGGCTTGTGGCCCTGTCGACATACATCTGCCAGCAGAGGGTCGGTCTATTCGGCTCGACCTCAACTGGGGTGTTTGATTTGTCAATGCTCGACGAACTATGTTGTCCGGTGGGACCGTCCTCAATGAAGCTTGTTTCAACTATGAAGTCCGCTAGGGCTTGGGCCTTGATGTCCTTCCTGGGTGCATATCGAATGTCAAATTCAGTCAGCTCTATGGCCCATCGTAGCATTCGACCTGAGAGGTCCGGCTTGTGCAGCAGCTGCCGTAGAGGACTATTTGTTAGTACCACAATTATGTGTGCGAAGAAAAATAAGCCCTGAGTTTTCGGGCGGCGACAACAAGCGAGTAAGCTAACTTTTCTGCATTAAGATAGTGGCTCTCAACGGGACTGAGGGCCTTTGAAACATAATAAACGGGTTTTTTGAGGGTCCCATCCTCCTTGACAAGAAAAGCTACAACGGCCCGGTCCGAAGCGGACAGATTTAAAAAGATCTCATCCCCTATCATCGGGCTGACTAACAGCGGAGGGCTGGCTAGATACGTCTTGAAGGCTTTGAAGGCTTGCGAACATTCCTCCGTCCACTCAAAGGTTTTGTTTCCCTTGAGGATTCTAAAGAATGGGAGACATCTGTCCCCGGATCTGGAGACAAATCTTCCCAGAGCGATGATTCTTCCATTCAGCCTTTGAACCTCTTTCACGCATCTTGGTTCCTCCATGTTGGCTAGGGCCTGGATCTTTTCAGGATTCGCCTCTATTACCCTCTGAGTTACCATAAAGTCTAGGAATTTACCATCTTGGACTCCAAAGGTGCACTTTGCGGGATTGAGCTTCATAGAATGTGCCTTGACGTTGTCAAAAGTCTCTTGAAGGTCGGCCAGATGGTCAGCGCTGGCGGACTTGACGACCATGTCATCGATGTAAGCCTCCATATTCTTACCAATTTGAGAGCCGAACACTTTTTTAACCATCCTTCGGTATGTAGATCCAGCGTTCTTTAACCCAAATGGCATCATCTCGTAATAATAAATTCCACCCGTAGCCCGGAAGGCCGTCAACTCATTTTCCTTCTCGGACATCATCACTTGGTGGTAGCCTGAGTACGCGTCCAAGAAACTCAACATTTTGAAGCCGGCTATCCGGTCGACCATTCTGTCGATTCTGGGTAGCTCATAGGGATCCTTCGGACAAGCCTTGTTCAGGTCAGTGAAGTCGACGCACATGCACCATTTTCCATTATGTTTTTTGACCATTACCACATTGTCCTGCCAGGTTGGGTACTGAAGCTCTCGTATGATCCTGGCCTCGATTAACTTGTTAACCTCAACCTTAATGGCATCCTCTTTTTCCCTGGAGAACTGCCGGGCCTTCAGTTGTACAGGTTTGAAGTTAGGGTCCACATTCAGTTGCTGTAGCGCTACTTCGGGCTCCACTCCCCTCATATCCATCACAACCCAGGCGAATGCGTCCGAATTTTTTCTCAACAGCAAGATCAATTTTTCCCTTTCTTTCTCGTCCATTTGTTCGCCCACCTTTACCTTCTGATCAGGATACTTTTCATTAACAATCATTTCAACCAACTCGTCTTCGGCGGTGAAGTCTGACCCATCTCTGACCTAAAGGGTGTCACAAATGATAGCTTTGGGTTTGGTGGATGTGTCTTCTTCTATCGGACACGGCTCGTTTCGAGCTTTCGTTGTCTCGATAGTGTCGATGCGGATCCGTCTCGAAGCTGATTCAGGTGCCTCCTCTTGGGGCCTTTTGCCATTCCTCTGGTGGGGTAATCGCTTCGATTTATGGTGACATGACTCAACAGAGTTTGTGGCCTACTGATGGCCAGTCCGATCCCTTCATCAGTGTAGAACTTTTCCCTCTAATGGGGAATTGAAATTTGAAATTTTCGTTGAGAGGGGACTCTGAGGATCGCCGTATAATGGGAGTGTAGATCGACCACCAGGAAATCCATTTTTTCTTTGCGATACGGTGTGTAATCGCCAATCTCCACTTCCAAGTTGATGACGCCTAGAACAGATACTTTATCATTGGAGAATCCTTGCAACATTCCTAGATAAGGCTTCAGTTTGGATATACCGATTTTTAGTTGTTTCAACGTTTCCAGGTAGATGATGTCGCGTGCAGCCCCAGTGTCCAGGAGTACCCAATTGACCTCAAAATCATTGATTCCAACTTGTATCACTATTGGTAGCTCCATCGCCCCGGGTAGGCCCGCTAGTAATGATATTGCCTGTTCATCCGGAGCTAGAATAACTGGTTTCTCTCTCCCCCGGGCATTGATCGCATTGATTTGACTTTTAATCAGGTTGTTGCTGGGGAATTCCTCTATGATCACCTTAATTTCATTTCGGTATCTTCGAGGTCCCCTCTCATCTTTGCCTCCGCCACCATTTTTCTTGTACTTGTCTAACTCTCCGTTTCTTATCATTTTGTCGATGATCCTTCTCAGGGTGAAGCATTCGTCGGTGAGGTGACCGTGAACTTCATGAAAATCACAGTACTTTGTATCATCTCTTGAACTGGGATCGGACCTTATAGGTCTCGGCCGCTCCACCTTATCTTTGATCTCGAACAGTATTTCAGATAGACTCGCATTGATGGGGATGAAGTCAGACTCGTCAAACTTGAACGGTTTTTTGTCCTCCCTATCTTGATTTTTTCCTCTCTTTCGATCGTCTTTCCGATCTTCCTTGGGTTCCTTCTTTTTTTCCTCCCTCGAATGTCAGGATTCATTCCGATTTTTTCCTTTTCCGGAGGATGAGGGAACTGCTTCTGTCAGTCCGAAGATTCGGGCTTGATTGAGAAGATTGCGCAAATTCAAGGGGGGTTCATGGAAAAGTGTGTTTTCATTGCCCCTTTGGCGATACCGTTTAGGAAACCCTCTGAACCTCATTCTCGGGTAGGCTCTTCGTCTGCTCGTACACTTTAAAGAACCGATCATAGTAGCTTTTACAGGATTCCCCATCTCCTTGACGTATTTCGTATACATCCTCGACGGTTTTCTTAGGTCGCTCTGCCACTTTAAAAATTTTGTCCTCTGTTCCTCCTAATTTTGGATTGAGCTGCGAGGCAAGCTTCGGATCCAGACAGCGGCTCGTTCCTGCATGCTTCCTACTAATGCTATGTTAGGTGTAGTGCCCGAAAGACAATTTGTGTAATTGTTTTTTATAACAGAATTTATCTCACCTTATTACTTGCTTTGTGCTTGTAAGTAATACACTCCTGCAAACCTTAAGTATATCAGTATGTAACCGCTTAACTCAGTGTATGGCATGCACGTGAGGATTGAGTTAGTGGTGATATACTTAAACCGTAAGTCTGTGGTGAACTTAATCAGAGTTTAGGGTCTCTTGATTAAAACTCCAATAATGTGCCCAAAACACCTTAGGGTGTGATAGTCTTATCCGGACTATCGGTAGAGGGTACCTACGTGGGGCATTTATATATGATGGCATTCATATAGGACTGGACCGATTTAATCTGAATTTCTCGATATAATTCCGTAATCGAGGAATCTTATTAAATCATTAGATGATCATATATGGATCAACCTTAATCCCGAGGTGATCACGGGTGTCGCTTGTCTCGGGGTAGTGTTTGATGTGTTAGTTACGGTTCACTTAAATATGTGTTCCAAGCCACTTCTCATTGGCACTATCTCCTGATGAGTGAGTAGTTCTGATTTTCACAGACATGGAATCCATTCCTTCCTACGGGAAGTAGAGAGACAGTCCCCTTGTTTGTTAACCCTAAGAAAGTGATCGATCAGCCGAGTTCATATTAGACTAATTGATTGATAGCAAAATACTTAACCGCTAACCTTAACCGACAGAGTATCGGGTCAACGGTAGTATAGTGGTTTCAAGGTCGAATCCACCGGGAATAATAGTGAAGCACCAAAGTCGACGTCTAAACTTGGTTCAGGTCAATATTAAGTGAAAAGTATTATAGCTAATGCAGAAAATAAATATTATTCTAACGAATTTATCTAGGTGATTAAAAGGCATAGCCGAACTACGATCCAACAGGTTACTTTTACCCCACAGGAAAGACTTGACAAGGAGTGTGTCTTAACCGACCTACCTATCCAATTCAGTTTATATGACATCCACGGGTGTCAACTCCTTATTCTTGCGTTAAGGTCTGAACAACTCTCGCTTAACCCCCTATACTAGGCTTATTAACCCTCCCTTTAGAAAGCTAACTCTCCTAACATGGTTGACCAGAATAATGAGCCGCTCGGGAACCTGATAAGAACCTCACATAGGCATAGTCCTAACGTCTAGCTAGGTTGTCAATCTAACAATCAAGGCTATGTCTAGTGATTCTAATACCCGTATCCCACACCTCACCGCAAAGTACATATATCAGCTTGGTGTGTATGTAGCTAAGAACAAGGTTGTCAATCCAATTCAAAGCCATTAATACAATCAAAATAGGTTTTAGAACATGGAATAATCATACAAATGTTTAATTAAGCGCTACACAACTCCCGTCTCATCCCCTAAGGATTTTCACCCGTTTTCACATAATTCGGCTACACAACTACTTTAGCTACTCATAATCATACTAACAACGAAGTAATTAAAGGAAATTATACTAAGAACAATAATAAACGAAAGCATAATCATCATAAAAATCAAACCTTGAATATTGAGTAAAGGTACTGCGGTAAAAGTCGAATCTTTGGTGTTGAAACAAAAATTTAATCTAATAAAAAGTATGTAGAAACAATGGAATTAATCTATGGAATATGGGGATCAAAGGGTGTTTAAACTACTCAAAAACCACCCTAAAATCGCCCCTAAGATGCCCAAAGTCGTCCAGGATGATATGGGGCTGAATGAGCTGCATAGTTATAGAGTAGGTCAAAATCTGATGCTGTCGGTCCCGGACGCCCGTCCAGGTCATGTCAGACGCCCGCCTGCCTGGAAAATATGAAGATATTAGGGTTTGATCTTCAGTGGATGGGCGTTTACAGTCCTGTGAACGCCCGTCTGGTGAATCATGACTTGAGGGCCAAACGCCCGTCTAGAATCCCTGGACGCCCGTCTGTGCTGTATGAGCTTCTTGAATCGGGTTGAACCTACCCAAACGCCCGTCTGGGGGTCATTTGAACCCCCGTCCAGCTGAAAACATGACTTTCTGAATGATGTATTAACTCTATGGACGCCCGTCTGAAGTTGCCAAACGCCCGTCTGTGGTGGCTTTACGGCAGACGCCGGTCTGGAGTATGGCAAACACCCGTTTGCCTTGTCTCCACTCCAAACTTGGCTTTTCTTCACTTGTATGCCACATTCATGCTATGATCATGTCTCTCATACCCAAACATCGCCTTCCGGGTCCTCGAGTCACCTAAGTCCTGCAATAACATAGACGAACAAACACCACGCGTAATTCGGCAAGACAAAAGTGCTCGGAAAAAAGTGAAATATCATCAAAAAGGCGGAGTTTACTATCGATGTGACAGTTTAACTCCCCGTGCATATAACTCTCGATATTACACTCAAACAAGTCTATATCTACCCAAAACATGCTAATAAAGTGATAAATGGGGGTTAAACTGCACACCAGAGTACAGTAAAGTTGACTCCCATCATTGATCACTAGTCAGATATGTGAACTAATTGATCATCAGGGGGTTAATGGTAAATAAGGATAATATTCTGAATCGGGTTCACGGAGACTTCCTACTCAGAATGGACAGTCTATGGAGGGTTAATCCGTATGTAGTGATTATATCAATGGACTCTTATTCACTCTATGGGTTGAGTATAAGTATTCATCTATAATCTGTAGAGTTCAGTTTCGGGTTTATGGTGGCGTAATCCTGGAATTAATAATTAATGTACTAATTATGTTCGATGAATAATTAATTATTGGAGCTACTGGTTATAGGTCCATGGTCCCCGATGTGGCTTCTATAATTCGGGCTGATATTCCTGTTTATTTGGGCCTCAGTGATAATTAATTGGCTGAGCTAGTTAATTGATATGCATGGATATTATTTAGTTGGGCTAAATAATATAATACACATAAAAGACATTTTATGTGGGCATCTAGACCTAATGTGTGGCGCCAATTTGAGTTTATTTAGCACAAGAATTAATTTTCTTGTGTTATGGAAAATAAAAGATATTCTTGTTATATGATTGGTTGGATGACTTGTTATTTGATTTCCTATTGGTCATTACATGTCACAATTAGTCATTAAGGAAAATATCTTTTTATTTTGTTTAATTAATTATTTATTTAATTAACTAATACTTGGAGACCAAGGATTTACTCTCCTATAAAAGGAGAGTTATTCCAAGGGTATTTGCGAGGCAAAAATTCGACCTACACACTTAAAAAGAGAGAAAAAATTAGTTTTCTTCTCTAGGGTTTTTAGAAGTAGAAAAACTCTATGTTTTTCTTGGTGTTGCATATCAAGGAGGTTCGTTTATCAAGAAGGGTGTCCACCAACTGCCATTTGGAGAACACATCGGAAGATCAAGGCTTCTCTTCCCGATATTGGTAACATAATCTTAACCCCCTCGTAGTAGTTTAAATCCTTTATTTATGTATTGTAATATATAAATCGTGATCCATCCGCTGTGCGTAGATCTAATTCGTTTAGATCTAAGATCCTACATCCTTCATGTGGTATTGGAGCAATGTTCCACAATTTATATAGTCATAATCATAATTAAACAATTTAAAGGAGTGGAATTGCATGTAGATAAATTTTATTTATTGTTTTATGCATTTATAATGATTAGTTGTTGTGGTTGAAGAGATGGTTTGGGGGTTGGCACTGTTTACCCGTTAGATCTATTGTAAACTCATATAAACGATGACAATTCGTTCATATGAGTATAGGAAATTATGTAATTTATTTGTTATTGCAATTTTAATTTCCAGAAAATAGATCTGTTTAGTTTCTCCGTTTTTCCTGTTGATCGAGCCGTTGAAACGACGATTCCTCCGGTCAGAATCAAGATTGAAAGATGGAGAACAAGTGCACAAAATTTGGCATCGATCGGAATCTGTATCCATATCCGTTCGTTGCTGCAAAGAGGCTCTTTGTAACGAAAAAACGCAGGATTCCCAGAAACCCTACCTGTGACTTCCTCGAATTTCTGGAAGGGTTTAGACCGTTGAAATTCAAATCCGACCAGTCAGATTAATACGCATGGAGTCATTGACGTGGCATATAAATTTCAAGTCGATCGGGTTTAATCTCGATTCCCGATCAGCCTCGGGAAGTCACTGATGCGCTCCTGTAAGAGAGACAGATTCAGCAGCAAGTTAGGCGGTTCACTGGAGAAAATTGACAAGTCAAAACTCCGATCCAACCGTCCATATTGAAGCCCAAGGAGTGAAGAACAGATCTGGAAATTTTCGTCACGATCCGAGTACGTTTGGTTTCTCGATAATCGAAGAATTTGAACAGCTGCAGATTATGTTAGAATGTTGTAAACCCTAGTTAGGGTTTGGTTATTTATTTTCTAATAGGTTAGATAAGGGGGGTGCCAACGGTCCATCTCGGTGTTTATTTTCCGCACTAGAATACATGTTTAGATTGTATGTGTAGAAGCGGAAAATTGCCATGACATGTATCATATCATGAATTCCACTCCATATGCATACATGTAAAAATTAATTCGAGGAATTAGTTAGGCATGTATAAAACACGCAATTAGTTTTAATTAATTGTTTGATATTAATT
Organism: Gentiana straminea; assembly: GCA_036785695.1. Taxonomy (NCBI): domain Eukaryota; kingdom Viridiplantae; phylum Streptophyta; class Magnoliopsida; order Gentianales; family Gentianaceae; genus Gentiana; species Gentiana straminea. The sequence goes on along the minus strand of JAVUPR010000311.1, from coordinate 2,332,543 downwards.
AGAAACTAATTAGGGTAAAAACCGAGGATCACGGGTTTTTTCAATCGTCGAGGTTGGGTGATGGATTCTCGGTGAATCCCACTCTGCGAAAGCATAGGGAGTAAAATCCTGAAACCTCATGGTTAAGGTGTTGGATTCTCAGTGAATTCCACATTACCTAGACGAGATTACATTTTTTGTTCCGTAGTGTCTACGTGAAAGTTTGATGTTTAAGGATTGGATAATCACGGGCAAACATGGTTCGAAAGTGGTTTAACCACGGTTGGGTGGTCAACAGTAGCTACGGCTCGATCGACTTCACTCTCCACGTGTGGCGTTTGCACGGGGGTCCGGCAAGGCTGAGCCATCCGAAGAGCCACTACGGCTCAACAGAGCTCCCCTAGTCTTAACCCGTCCGACGGCCACATATGTTCCAACAAATAGGTCGGGTGGGCTAGCCCATATAACCGACACCATTCGGGCCTATGATTTATTGTTCCTTAATGTAACATCAAGTCCAAAAACGTGATCTGTAAACACGCCACTTTTTCAAAATATTGAGTGGGAGTGGGAAAGGCGACAGCCGACCCCACAGCCTCTACTGTTGACTCAAGCACCGTGAGAGAATGGTGACGCCTCGTGCCGGCTTTGATTTCGGCCCCCTAAGGAAGGCCTTCACCGCTATCAAAATTCAAGGCTTGGTCTCCGAAAGGATAGGATTTTGGGTACTCGCCGGGTCACTGACCGACCCTAAGGCGGCATACTCGGGGTCTACCTAAAAATCTGAAATAGTAGGTCACACTCATAAAGGGTATTTTGGTAATACCTTGGCTGAAAAAGGAAAGGTGATTGACGATCACAAATGAGATGTTCGATTCTCAATCTGATCTTCAATATTAATCAAAACCTCTTTGCCCTACCCTAAGGCGAAGACGAGGTATTAGATTAAATCCTTGGAACGGTAGGATAGACTATAAGTACTTAGTTTTTAGTTCCTAAAATTTATTAGTAGTGTATGATTTGGATTTATTCTGTCAATTTTATTTACAACTGTTATACATATCTCTCTAAGGTGCTAGACTGCTAGTGTAAAATTGACTAGTAATGACTTCGTTAAACAGTGGTAAGTAACTAGAACGTTGTACTTATTAATCGTTCATTAATTTTTCGGAAGAGATATTTTGAGCGTTCAGAACTTATGTGACATAAATAAGGATGTCACTGTTGTCAATTGTGTTGAACGAGAGACGACTGTAGTCAGTAAGAAAGATGATTGGGATGATAAAATTCTTCTAGTGAATTTTAATTGTGTAGTGTCTACACGAGAAATTTTCTAATAAAAAATTGGAGAATCATAAATTAAAGTGTCGCTAGTTAGACGGTATTTGGAACCGATAAACTAGTGGGAGCTTTTGTCTTATGTTTTTCTAATTTATTAGAAAATTAGTCCCACTGGGTAACGCTTTCATTAGACATCCCACAGTTCACGAGTAGTGTCTACTCAAACGAACTGCTAGTTTAAGACTATTTCCTTTTAAGGAAAGTTAAGAATGGGAAAGAATGTCTATAAGTGTTAATCATCTTAACTGAAGTTTTGAGGCAAAACCGAAACATTAAATAAAGAAAGTATAGGATAAGGAAAGTGATTTCGGATCACTAACCAATGAATCCTTAGCAACTTTCTTAACCGAGTAACTTTACTCGGTAGCTTAGTTCTTTGGAAGAAAAAGGAAGTTGTGCATTAACGATTAATAGAGTAACAACGGGCAGTAATTTCAGCTAGAATAGTGGGAGTGATATAAGGAAATGAATTTCGGATTCCATCCTTGAATATCACAGAAAAATTTATTTTCTGGTTACAGATTCGTTGTAACAAATGGATTCACTTTCAACTCGATATATTGTTGCCTCATAGAAAGTGAATATGACATTTTTAGTACAAATCCAAGACTCGGACTTTGTTTGATAAAGTCAGAACCACTAAGAAATGCTGAAAAGGTATATGTAACACGTCTTAAACTATTATAGGCAAACGGTTTCCGTATTAAGATAAACGATTCTTCAAAATCTATTAATTAGTGCATATATCCTAGAGATAAGACCTAACGACTGGCTAAGGGTGATTTCTATCTCCCAGTCTCGGAACACTGTCTCAAAGGAACAATGACTACGCTTCCTTTCTATTAGAAAAGGGTAATAGATCTGAAGAAGTAACGTAGCTTGTTCACAATGACCTTCGGGGTCTAGTGTAAGATACAAGCTAATGGGAGCTTTTGAGTGGTGACATTTTGTCTGATAACTACTTGAAACACGATTTAGTTTATCGAAAGAATACCAGGTAGTCTTGGGACTGATGCTCGGCCTGCCTCCTAGTGGAATGTTTCTCACTGAGGAAGAAACCATAGACTTGCCCTATATAGTTATTGATGTGCTACAATACACTACTGAACTCGATTAAGATAATTGGTTTCAAAATAACGGTTAACATTATAATGTAAACCGAGAAGTCTACCTAGAAGATGCTAGTGAATTTATGGATAAGGAGTGAATTCGGTTCACACAACTTCCGTAAATGTAGGCATTTAGCATTTAATGCTTGAAGGTAGGACGGGAGATTTTGCGCATACGTTCAGATTGTAACTGTTTGTGAAATATCTCAATGTGACGAGTGAAGGTTGGTTATAAGATTCTTGAGATCAGAAAGTGGCAGTTGAACTGTCACAAGGCTTCTGATAGAATCTATAAGTAACAGCCTTAAACCTTGGAGTACGGTTACCCAAAGCTAATTACTATCTGATTTAATCAGACCATGTCCAACATCAGTTGTTGGTGATTACACTGATAAATACTATTAGATCATAATGTCAATCCACCCAAGACATAGTGGGAGTATGGTTTAACCGTTGACACATTGTGATTTTGTGGACTTTACAGTCTGCTGGGGTGATTGATAACCTATGGCTCTCGGTGGGCTGTATAGGATTCTGATCATAGAGGTTGGTTTGAAAGCCTTAACCCTGTGAATGGAGTTTTGGTACTCCAGTTCTGTTCAGCCTCTTGTAGAACCACTTGAGTGTCTCAGGTCCAGTGGGAGCAATTGGATCTACACGGAAAAGAGTTGAATGAATAGTAAAGTTTAAACTTTCAGCGCAAAGTTGAGTGGTATACGGGTGATTCCCTGACAAGTATAGAGTTAACCAGACCTTGAACTCTCTCACCACTCAGTCTTGCTGGATTTCGTTAGAAAGCAGAAAATATGGGTGATTCCCTGAGACTTTGTTGCCGAAAAACGGAGTCTGGATTCATTCGGAACAGAAGGGTCTTGGTTAGAACAAACGGCAGGATGACTTCCGGGGCTTATATCATTTGTGGAATTAAGAGAACCTCTCGATCTTTTAAAGTCACATGTTTTTAAAATATGTGGACTTGACCAGAATATTGATAAGTCTTTTGTAGACTGGATATCAATATTGGTGAAGTAGTAGTATTAGTGTTCATGAATGATAACACTGAAACGGTTGGAAACAACATGGGTGTGCTATCTGAAGTCAGAAACTGACACGCCAAGATTCTCTAGATGAGGAGAATTGGACTATATTCTAAGAATTTGATTCGGTAAAATTCACAAGAATGAGTCATTGGCTATCCCATCCGTCTTATTGGTTAAGATGATCTTGCATATACATATGCAACATTCAACGAGAGTAGTCCTACCCTACCTCTCAGAAATGATTCTCTAAATCTTCGGATAAAGAGAAAATGGGATAGAGTCTCTCTTGGATAATGGCAAGTCAGGTTATCACAAGTCAATAGTAGTTGAATCTCGGATTCGAGCTTTGAATAGCGGTTTAGTACGTCCTCGAGTATCTTTGAAGAATGAGGAATAATGTGCTTGTATATTCGGGTGCAAACTTGAATATGGTTGACTACACCGATTCTGACTTATAGTCAGATTAAGGATGATCGTTGGGATGATCTCGGGCTCAGTGTTTACTCATTGTGATAGAGCTATAGTTTGGAGAAATCCAGAACCGCCAATTCGATTTTAGTTAATCGGATACGTAGCAGCTTTTGAAGCAGCTAGAGTGGCGATATGGCTTAGGAATTTCCTTTTTGATCTGGAAGTAATTCCAGGTCTAGTGAGACGATATCACTTCATTGTGAAAACAGTGAAGAGATAGCTTAGAAGGATCGTCTCAGTCACTAGAGGTCAAAAGCATATTGAGAGAGTGTACCGCCTGATTAGATGGACCGGCGACATTTCGATCCTAAAGATCGTATCGAGCCGACAACCAAACTAATCAATGTACCAAGTCGAGTGCTTGGAGGGTACGACATTGAGGGATATATCTCATCTGCTTTTAGAGCAAGTGGGAGAGTGTTGTGAATAAGATGAGAATGGGTGTGCTCTAAAACAATTATTACTTGTCATTTCGTGCAAGTGGGAGATTGTAAGGTGTAGTGCCCGAAAGACAATTTGTGTAATTGTTTTTGATAATAGAATTTATCTCACCTTATTACTTGCTTTGTGCTTGTAAGTAATACACTGCTGCAAACCTTAAGTATATCAGTATGTAACCGTTCAACTCAGTGTATGGCATGCACGTGAGGATTGAGTTAGTGGTGATATACTTAAACTGTAAGTCCATGGTGAACTTAATCAGAGTTTAGGGTCTCTTGATTAAAACACCAATAATGCGTCCAGAACACCTTAGGGTGTGATAGTCTTATCCGGACTATCGGTAGAGGGTACCTACGTGGGGCATTTATATATGATGGCATTCATATAGGACTGGACCGATTTAATCTGAATTTCTCGATATAATTCCGTAATAGAGGAATCTTATTAACTAGCACTAGACTTCTTCCCCCCTTTCTACTTTTCCTCTCTCCTTTTGTTTGTGCTTCCACCCTCATTCTACCCGAGGATTAATAATAATAAATGTAGAAAGGTGAGTCCCCAGGCATACAAGCCTGGGAAGGACCAAGCAAGTTTTTGATGCGCTAAGCCAAAAAGCAGAATTGGTCGCCCAACGAGCGAGTTGAGTGGTAGAGCTTATTATT